>CP142453.1:127578750-128780000 GCA_038049695.1 Cinnamomum chago
AATGGGTACTCGATTGATGAAAGTGGGTTTCTTACAAACCCTTCAAACAGAAAGTTCTTCTATAAGCATTAAAGAAAGCCTGGTTTAGAGACCGGGTACTCTAATGATGACAAAGGATTTTACAGAGATCTAGGGTTAACAAGAATGCATTAATGGAGATAAATCAATGTTACGATGTCACATTAGAGAAGATAGTGCATTAAGATGTGTGTTTAATGTACAAACCTACCTCTTAATGAAGTCCAACAACCGATTCACAGAAGTTTTTTTTACATGGTTTTTGAAAGGAAAAAAATCGCCATACAATAGTCGAGGAGAGGAATAGGGATGTCGCATAAACGAGAGTTGTGAGCAAAACACATTCGGGACAAGAGAAATAGGGATGTCGCATAACGGCCGATATCGGCCAATATTACGGCCGATATCGGCCATAGAGCCAAAACACCAAAAAAAATTTAAATACAGACCTTGAGGACCTAATCCGATAATACGGTTTTCTTGGGACCCCATGAGTGGTATAGGGACCTACAGGGATTTATGTGGTAAATTCCTCTAATTTTTAAATATGGTATTCTTTCCATATTAGAAAAGAAAAACCCTAATATTAACAAAAATAGATGAAGGCAAAATCAAATTTCTTTACTTTGAAAAAAATAAATCTTCTGCCCATCCCGACTTAAATTTATGGAGCGGCTAGTAGCCCCATAAGTCGAGGACCTGCAGCTTTCCATACTGTCTATTGATTGACGACAAGTATATCAGTGAGCAGACAATCACATGTGCTTTATATTATTATAAAGAAAGCTATAGGCAAAAGGGTTTAATAGCAATAGAACAAGGATTAAGTGGTATCAGAAATTCAGAATACAAACAAGAGAGATTCTAAAGTGTTAATTACAATTGAAAGAAGGCTAATGAATTGAAGTGTCGGTGGACTCTCCTGAAGCCACCGTACATACCATGGAGGTGGTCATGTGCTGGTTCTTGCTTTTGGAAACTTATATAGGTACTGGACAGAAGAGAGAGCTCTTCATTCATCGAGTACTCAATCAGACAATCATTCGTCAGAGTGAAAGTAGTGTCCATGGCCTCACCAAGGAAGATGTTTTGGGTCCCCATAATTCAAGTGTTTGCCATTGGAGTATTAGTGGTTGGAGCCCTCTCGCCTGATTATTATTCGTCCAAGTGCCCCAAAGCCCTTCCGACGGTGAAGGCTGTGGTGGTGGCAGCTGTGAAGAAGGAAGCTCGAATGGGTGCCTCCTTACTTCGACTGCACTTCCATGACTGCTTTGTTAATGTTGGTATTGAGTTCTTTCGTTTATTTCCTTTTTCTCTATTTCTTATATACCATGCGTATTTTGAGGCTACTTGCTACAATACTAACCCACACACAGTTTTGTGTAAAATTTCCACAGTGGCAATGACTCATGTCTTGACACTGGAGAGAGGGGCAGCTGAGTGAGTTTGCCCTTTAAAGGCATAAATGCTTCCAAGATTTATAACTGATATTCCCCAAGCAGATGGAATGAATTTCCAATTTTGCTTACCATTGTCAAATAAATCCATCTCTGTGGATTATCCTATTGAAAAATGTTGGACATTGATAAATTTGGGGCTTTCCGCGCGATACTATGAGAAACATCTCATACATAGTATGTTAAGTTTCAAATGATTAAAGTACAGACCCCGAGGGGTAGCTCAGTTGTCCTAAGACTACGGTTTGCACCCGGAGGTTGTGGGTTCGAAACTGCTCTACCACACTGGGGCCACAGGGGAATTTTATCCGGCTTTCTCTCCTGGGCCCGTAGGGATTATTCTGGCCCAAAGGGCTGGGAACCCTACGTTATAAAAAAAAAAAAAGATTAAAGTACAAATAATTGAGATTCTAAATAGTTATGGCATGTTAGTTTACATAAAATTGCATTCCTACAAAATTCCTGGTTAAATGCCTTACTATTGTTTGGCCACACTGCCCTTCTTTGCTCTTTCCTATTCCACCATTTGCTTCACATTCCATGACACATCACCCCCTCTTTAAAACCATGACTCGTCTCTATAACACCTCACCAACCTTAGAATTAGGGATGTAAATGGGTATCCGATTTTTCGATTACTCAGAGGTTTCGACCTGCTAAAACCGGGTCTTAGTCCTTATTTAGGCACCGATAAGTAAATGGGTCCGAGTCCGGGTCCGGTTCCACCTTGGTTTGGACCTGTGGACTCGAGATCCGATATATTACCTCAATTTTTAAAAATCTCTTCTAAAAATTATATTTTTTTAATATCATTTTCTACCTAAACTCAGACATCCAGACCTGTCCCATATATGGTTCTTGTTTCGATTTCAGAGCAAAAAAACCGGTTCCGAAATGGTTCGGGCACGGATCGGGTTTCACCTTTTAATGGTTTTGGTTCCGAGTCCACCATAGGCTATATCGAAACCGACACCTTTCCATAACACTTTATCCTCTTTAGAATCTAAACACCTCACCAATGACAAGTCACCCTCTCTGCATGAATGACACCCCACCTTCTGTAGGAACATGACACCTGACCTATCACATGAATTAAATTAAATAAATCGAAAAAAATAGTACCACATGGAACTCTTCTCCAACAAGTAGAGTTACACTACCCTTTGGTTGAGTCCTATATAAAGTGACCTTGGCTTTAATTAGTTGGTTGTGTGATGGTGAGAAATGAGAACCCCTATGAGTAGAGTGAGGTTTATTAATAGTGTACTCAACTTGCGTGTTTAGGTTTTATACAAAAAAGAACTAATGTGTTTAGGTGGGTGCTTGTATTACATGTGTAAGAGTTGAGATAAATTGTCATGCAGCTAATGTAACATGTACTATTATTAATGAGAATCAAATGCTTTGAAGTGTCCAAAATTTGTTGGGACTTGGGAGTGCCTCGTGAGTTGTGTAGTGTGTCGAGTATTGGCCCGTCCATTTCCTACAACTACATGATTAATGAAACTTTGCTACTCGATGGTCCCTAGGAACAAAATTAAAACAAATGCTAGCAAAATTATCAGACACATTCAAAATGTCGAGAATGTGGGAATCCTCTACCCACCTTCACCAGCCCAAGAGCAGCATTTGAGAAACCCCAATCTAGAGCATTACTTATTGTGAGAAGAACCTAAGTAGAACCGCCTCCGCTTCAGCTTCCTTGGAGGAGTGCCCCTTTAGCTTATAGCAGTGCCCCCACCCAAACCCAAAAGACAGGGCTGTCAGAAAATATGTCAAAATCAAGAGTAAATTCCTCATTTCTCATCAGAGAAAGCCGCATCAGAAAAAAATCAAATTTTCATTTTCCCTATTAGAGGGTTGAAAACATGGAAACCCATCTTTCTAGCATCAATACTAAGTCTAAGAGGGTTCAATTTTGTACCTATGAAAATAAAATTCCTAGCCCTCATAAAGGCCCACCAGATAGCCAGAACTCATATATTTCAAATATTGGTTCTCACCCAAAGCAAGGTAACCACCATCCAGTAATTCCTCCCTCGGAAATAATATGGAGTTACAAATCCAAATGAAACGAAAACTAAACAAATTCAAATTGGGAGAGAGCATGCTCTAAAGATTTATTTCTCTTTACTGTCGTTTCAGTTGTTATAAATTAAGGTATAAGAATCTATGACCATACTATTAATCGACCCTATTCATGCATGTATGGATGTTAATAAATAGGGCTGCGATGGTTCGATCCTGTTGGATGATAACTCGACTTTCACTGGGGAGAAAACAGCGGGTCCAAACAACGGTTCTGTTCGGGGTTTCGAAGTAGTGGACGACATAAAAGAGGCAGTGGAGAAGGTTTGCCCTGGAGTCGTCTCATGTGCTGATATTCTCGCTCTTGCTGCTCGTGACTCGACTGTTTTTGTAAGTTTCCTTGCTTTCACCTCTATTATTTGCTGGCTTGGCTGTATGTGGAGCCTGGGACGATAGTGGGACAGTCATTATAATTAATTGTTCCAAAGTGATCACATCACTTTCCATTCAGAGGTTGCTTTTTGCAGCATGTGGCAATAATGGAATAGTGAAAGTCTTTTAGGTGGGCCATTGGACAGACCTTGACAGTATCATGTGTCACAATTTTATCATTTCACCTCAAGTAACTTGTGATGCTTGATCATGGCTGACATTATAAAATTCTTCCTACATTTTTTTGCTGAGACTTCATAGTGTCCAATGGAACCCCTGTTTTTCATTTCATCCACATTGGTGTTTATTTTTTTAACAAGTGATTTGTAAAATCTCATGCACATTGCATGTGTTCCTGATTATGTTCTAAAACTAATTTGATAAACTTGACCTGAGGGGAATTGTATTGAATGACTGTTAATGAGTCTTATCAGAAACTCGGTCAAACACATTCAAGATGCTTTTTTTTTTCTTTTTCCTTAATGGGTTGATGAGCATTTATTTGCACATACATTCAGTTGGGTGGACCATCATGGGAAGTTCCATTAGGAAGGAGAGATTCGACTACTGCCAACTTAACAGCTGCAAACAATGATATTGCCCCACCCACTTCAAATCTAAGCGCGCTTATATCGAATTTTGCAAATCATGGTCTCTCAGTTAAAGACCTAGTCTCTCTTTCAGGTTATGTATACAGTTCTCTCTACTTCCATTCAGGTTATGTATACAATTCTCTCAGCTTATATTACATGCGTGCATTGAAAATCCTGTGACAACACCTAGTCATGATGACACATAACCCCAAACAGGACATTGAAATGCATCGCATGTGAATAGGGTCTCATGAGTCAAGCAAATCTTGGCCGTAACAACATTAATTGTGCTTCTGATCATGTTCATTAAAAATGAATATATACTTTTGAAATGGCTTCCAGGATCCCACACTATAGGACTAGCAAGATGCACAACTTTCAGAAGCCGCATCTACAACGACGCCAACATAGACTCCACTTTCACGGCCAAGCTGCAAAACAAGTGTACGAGGGTTGGTAGGAACAATTCACTCTCTCGTCTGGACACAGCCTCCCCTAAGCATTTCGACAATTGCTACTACAGGAACTTGCTAAATGAAAAGGGTCTCTTACATTCAGATCAAGAGCTCACAAATACAACTACTACTCTTTCTCTTGTTAAAAAGTATGTTAATGACCCCTCCACCTTCTTTAAGGACTTCGCAAAGTCCATGGTGAAAATGGGGAAAATCAATCCCCTCACAGGAAGCAAGGGAGAGATCAGAATCAATTGTAGAAAGGTCAACTGAGATATATATATATATATATATATATATATATATATATATTTATATGAGATGTGTTCATACGTATAATTTACATGTTTATTGTTGCCTATGTGTTGTACTTCTCCCATGTATTGGGACAAATCACAGGTTAGAGCTAATGAATTCTGCTCTCGTTGTGGATTATCACTTTACTGTGATTTAATGATAAACATTTGGTTGTCGTGGTCAAAACATTCAGATTAATTTATTTTGGAGTTTTTTTCAGGAATTCTCGGGCTTGTATTCTCTTACCGCCTTCTCCAAGATTAGTGTCTTATAAAGAGCTAGAGTATTGTTTTGAAACCCGAAATTTTTCCTAAACTAGGAACCTATTATGCATGTAGCTAGATGATTGTGAATTAATCCGACAACTATAGTGAGAAATGATCATTTGTTTCTCTTAAAATAGTGATAATCACAACTGTGGTGCAATAGCCCTAGTGTAGGGAGCGTAAGTTCTTACCTGGCTGCCCGTTGTTCTAAACCTTGGTACTTATTTTTAATTTTTGCTATGAGGAGAATTCTAACTAGCTGAGCTATAGTGTGAGACATAGTTGCTATTTCACTCTACCAATACATATAACCACCAAATTAACTTGTGTAATGCAAGAAACATAATTCCCAATTTGGCGACAATGTTGAATGGGTCATGGCGACAAAAAAGTTTCACAATGTTGAAACTTCCAGAAATCTGTTGCGATGGCCACAATTGCTCTAAAACTGAAATAAGACCGAAGGAACAATTCAAGTACATTATGGAAGGCTCATCCAATAAAAGAAGGAAGAAAAAAAACTGATCACCATCACAAATACAGGAAAAGTGGTAATAGAATACCCCAACAAAAGAGATTGTAAAGTATAAATTACAATTGCAAAGGAGGCCCCGTGATTCCAATTCAATTGTCGGTGGACACTCCTGAAGCCACTGTATACATACTATGGAGCTGGTCATGGCATGGGTCGATCCATTTCATTGCCTGGCCAATGGGCCCATTGGAGTAAAAAAAAAAAAGGAGTTTGAGAGAGTAAAAGAGTGTTAACTAGGCCAAACTTTATGTCCTTTTCTTCCGGTTAATTAATCATCCTTGTCAATTTTGTAAAAGGACAAAAGAAAAAGGGGAAAAAGATAAAAAAGAAAGAAAGAAAGTGGATCCTCATAAAAAAAAAAAAGAGTGCTTCGGAATGGTAAGGGGGAGGTATTAATTATGTTCTCTAAGTATGTGGGTGTGTGCGATTCCAATGAAGCGGAGGTGCTAGCAATTCTTGAAGATCTTCGTTTGTTTTCTAGTCAATATGGCGGTACGCTTATTATGGAAAGTGATTCCTCTAATGCAATCGCATGGGTGTCTAAGCGGAAGACTAATCCTTGGAAGTTTCATTTCCACCTGAATGAAATTAGAGTATTATCTGTTGGAATCAATGTCTCCTTCCGTCATGAGGTTAGATTGGCAAACTCCATGGCAGATGTGTTAGCCAAGCAAGGGATTGATAGGATGCTTCCTTGGGTGAGTGTGATTATGTAATTGGTTGATGGGTTGCTTTTTTGGGTGGGTGTGTTTTTGTTAGTTGGGTTGGAGGTGGTGCATTTCTCTTGCACTCCCTCTTCTTATCTTTCTTTGGTCTTTTGTACTTTGTACATTCTTTCTTTTGAATGAAATCTTTTGTTACCGTTCCAAAAAAAAAAAAAAAAAAAAAGACATCCATGTATGAAGGTTGGCAGAGTTTGTTTGGCATATAAAAACATAAAATGCTTTCAAGATTAGTCATCTTCCAAGTTAACATAAAGAATTTTTAAGCAAGAAAAAAAAATATAAAGAATTTCTAACTTTACTCACCACTGTCAGAGAAATTGTTCTCTATAGATTATCCTATTTGGAAAATGTGGGAAATTAATAAATTTGGGACTTTCCATGAGATATTATAAAAAAATTGTAATGCAAGTTATACTAATTTTAAATGATAAAAGTACTAATACTTGAAATTCAATACAAGTTATGGCATGTCAGTTACCATGAAATCGAATTCCTAAAAGTACATGGTTAAAAGGGTACTAACAAAGGATTATTAAATTACATGCCCATGCTATCCACTCTATTCATGGATGCATGGGTGATAAATAGGGTTGCGATGGGTCGATTCTGTTGGACGATAAATCAACTTTCACTGGGGAGGAAACAGATGTACCTTAACAATCAATCAACTCGGGTATTCAATGTAGTGGATGAGATAAAAGGAGGTCCTGGTCTGAAGTCTATTCTTAGAATTGGATCCTCAAAGAGGTTTATCCACTGTCAACCTAAGTGGCTCAACCGCGGTCTGCCACATTATAGCTTGGGGATTCAATGTAGTGGATGAGATAAGAAGAGGTCTTAGTCTGGAGTTTATTCATAAAATTGGGATCCTTTAGAAGGTTTACCACCTTATCACCATAAGTGGATCAATCGCGGTCTGTCACATCACCATGTAATGAAACCTTACCCGTCTCTGTTCTGATATTCTTGCTCTTGCTGCTCATGACACCACCGTTTTGTTGGTTCGGTTTTCCTTTCTTTTTCTTCCTTTGTTTGTTTGGCTGTGGCTTAGACATCTATGGGTCAGTGATCGTACCAAAGCGACCACATCTCACTTTTCTTCGGTAGTTGCTTTGTGCAGCACTTAGCACCATTGGAAAAGGTATAAACTTCCTGTGGGCCTTTTGATAGGACTTCTAGGAATCGGTAGCATTGACACAATGTTACTGGGTTGAATAATATCCCTTTTTGGATTTTATTGTTGAATGATACCCTTATTTTAAGCAAAGAACAAATTAAAAAAAAAAAAAAAGAGAGAGAGAGAGAGAAGAAGTTAGAATCGGTTCCAGAATTGAACCCAGACCATTTATCTGAACGGGTTTTGAGGTAGAACTGGAAATGCCTTTATAAAACAGCTCTGGTTCTAGATCCATTGTGGTTCTAGCCCAAAACCAACCCGTTTACATCCATATAGCCAAGGGGGCCTGGGATGGATGAAAGCACCCAAACATGCTCTGAGAGAGAGAGAGAGAGAGAGAGAGAGAGAGAGAGAACTCATACAAGCAAGGAGAAGACACCCATATATTTGGTCTTCCACACACTTTCTGAACAACCTACTGTAGTGCCCACCTATTGGCTATTTAAATTATTCAACATGAATGTCATCCCCTCCAATTACATATCCTCAAATTGACTTTACTTAGATTGAGCATATGTATATGGCTAATAATGTGACTAATATAATCTTATGTATTATTAATTATATACATTAAACACTTTATCAATCATGTATTCAATTTTATGATGGACTCAAATATTGCTGAAGTAAAATTTGAGGATAAATTATTGGAGGGGATGATATTCATATTGAACGGTCTGGATTAACAATATAGGTGAGCCCACTATAGAGTTGCACAAGTTCCACACATCCCACTCATGGGAAGTGTGTAGTTTACTTGGGTGATCCAGAAGCCAATGAGCGCCGCACATTTAAAAAAAAAAAAAAAAAAGATCCAATCAAACCCTTATTTTTGTCATTACACTCATAATTGAGTGGTATTGGCACCTGAGTTTCACACACACCAAGAGATCCTTTGCTAGGCACTGAAGTTGAAGGCCCTTTGCTCCAAAACCAATAGCCCAATGTTAGGCCTAAATACAATTAGCTCCCATTTACGAGAGTTGGACTCTCCCAGATACATGCTTGGATTGACTACCCTGTGATGTACGCCTAGTCATGACCCCTAAACTGGACTTTGAAATGCATAGGGTCTCATATGGGCCAGGCAAATAAATTCCTGGCCCATCCCTACTCCACCTCACTTGGGTCTGTCTATGGGCCTACATTTGAAGCCCCTTGCCCTTGCTGGGAACTGATATTTTAACCTGTCGATTTCACTCCGAAAAATGGCCAGTTGACTGGGTGGGCTCAGATTTCAGGCCTGTAGGCTGCTGGACCAAACATGAGTTTTACACGCCCAATCCAGCCATGTTCAACCGCATTGTGGCTTGTGATCATGTTCATTAAAAATCCTTCCTTCTGTCATGGCTTGGACAACAAGTGAATCTCTCATATTTTGGCCATATATACTTGTGTTCCCATCAAATATATGGATATTCTTGTAACGATGATGACCAAAACAAAACGAACAACAACTCAATCGTTCAATGTATTCAATAGAAATAGCTCACGCTTGATAAAAACATATTGTCTCATGACACATGGGAGATTGTTCAACATGGTTGTGACAGATTCTACAGCGACAAAATGTATTTATTTAATATTTGATTGATTTTAAATCAAATAAGGCAGGCTTTTAGCCTCTAGGGCATGATTGAATAGGCAAAAAATAGAGTAGAGTGAAGTTAAATGGGCCCTAACAATCTAAAATCCCAACTCTATCCCGTTTGCATGAGTCTAGCCGATAGATTAAGTAATGTTGTGAGCCACATGTACTATATTTTACTCCAACTCTAAATACTTCAATTTTCTTGAGTAAAAGTGGATTTTACTCTAAACCTTAACTTCAAAATAAGCATCCAAATGGAGTGAAGTGAAGTTCTCTACTTTAACTTCAACCTACTTCTCTTCACTCCACTCCACAGGTGAAATCCACTTAATTTTACTCCACTACACATTTATCCAAACATGTCCTAGGTGTTAGAGATGATAGATTTCTTTTAACCTCTCACGAATAAAAAAGATTTCATTAAGATTTTTTTTCATTGAATTTTAATCTAACTTTAAGACATAATTTATCACGTTTTATTTTGTAGCTGGTTTCAAATTTTGATTTATTTTTTTATTAGAGAAAAAGTTCATCCATAACAAAGTTTATACTTTTATGTGGCCATGATTTATTGCTAATTTATCTTTTTATCAATAAAAATTTCCAATAGTCTTTCATTAAAGGAAAACCTAGAATCTATAAAAATCAATAACCAATTTCAATTTCTACTTAATTATTCAAAATCCAAATTACCTAAAATCTCTAATCAGCTAACCTAATCTTTATCTAGGATATCAATTTCTAAAATCTTCATGGAAAGGATCGGTAATTGTTAAAATAACAAAAAAAAAAAAAAAAAAAAAACAAACCCTCCATGCTGGTAATCATGCACATGCATGTTTGTGCATCCTGCTCTTTTTAAGTCCATCAATGGCCTACTAGATCAAGTCTGTCATGATCTCATACACAAACTTTCGATCATTTAATTTTATTAAGGTGGTAAGAGCGTAAGACTTAGATTGGATGATCAATAAGAGAGGATGTTTGGTTTATTAAAACAGAAAAAAGTGACAATCAGATCAACATTTACCGGGGCACTACTTTGTTACCATACGAAAACTATCAAAGAAATAAGTGCATTACATAAATTCACCGTACTCTTCTTAAAGCAAAGACTTACTATGTATATATATATAAAGTAATAACCAATAACAATCTGTGTTAAAAATTTATATTACCTCGAATCTCTAGCCAATCATCCTAATCTGTATTTAAGATACCAATCTCTGACAATTGAAAGGGTCCTTCACAATGTTGAAACACCCATATAATTAAAGCAAGACTGGGCCTCTTCTGATTATCCATCTCTTTGCTGGCTTTAGGAATTAGGATGCACCATTGACGTTCTTTTAACCTCCAGAAATCTGTAGCAATGGCTTCAGTTGCTCTATAACTGAAATAAAGGAAACAAGGAACAATTCAAGTACTTAAATGGAACAGTCATCCAATTAAAACAGAAGCAAAAGAACAACTCACCGTAAAAGATGTGGGAGACGCAGTGCGAAAACAACTTCAAAATTACACATATCTGGGGATATCAGTGCTGAGCTTGATGTGCTCAAGCTGTTTTGCATTTTGTATTCTAGAAATGAGTACTGCAGACACATCAGATAGCTCCACCTCTTTCAGCACGGGTAGATACTTGATTTCTAAAGGCACCCTCCATGGCTTTATACAGCTTTTGATGACTATCTTTTGAAGGTTTGGCATTGCTCCCTCCACCAAATTTATGGCCTCTAGTGTATTTAGTCCATTGAGGCTTAGTAATTCGAGATTTGGAAATCCTCTTCCATTGCCACTTTGTATGCAATCCAGTATATTTCCATCATACGCCTCAAGGAGGGTGAGTTCCTTCAAATCGGGAAGGGCATCCAACACTTGGAATGGATCATGTATCAAGTGAGACCACCCCAATGTCAAGCATTTGAGCTGCGGAAGTTGTAAGATCCAACCTGGTAACCTCAACAGACGCCCATGCAAATGAAGGCGCTGAAGATCAGTGGGAGGTGAAGAAAACGAGTATTGCAAATCGAGAGGCTCATCTACATTTCTGGATTTCACAGAAAACGAATTGAGATTTTTCATCTGCTGAATAGATGAAATAATCTTCCAGCCATCTTCACTACTGAGCCCCACAACACCTAGCCGCCTCAGTTGCGTCAAATTCCCCAATTCGCTGAGTACTTTGCCAGCCTCCCCATTTACTTGTATCAGTGAAGCTTTTGCAAGGCTACTAGGCTTCCGATTCTTCGAGGCACCCTCACTGCCTGCACATCATCGAAACATGGCGTCGCTGCAGCAGATGATCCACTATACATAAGAAGATGACGCAGTTGTTCGAGATCAAGGATTTCCTCAGGCAACTCAGATATCGAAGTCCGCTTAAGATTCAACACCTGCATGATTTTAAGTTTCCTGATGGCCTTCGGAAGCGAACTAATATCTGTGTTTGCCAGACTTAGGTACAGTAAAAATTTCAGCTTCACCAATGACTCGGGAAATCTTTTCAGCGGAGCATTTTCAAGATCCAACACTCTCAAATATTTAAACTTGGACCAGAGCCCTTCTACAAGTGATTGATTAGCTCTAAATGTGAAGCAAGAGCGAACATGAGATAGGTCTTGTGAACCATTCACGTCATCTCCAGAAATCAACAAGTGATGGATCTTTACAGTGCTGATGCTGGCTGCTTGTCTTTCTGTGGAGAATACATAAAAATTCTGCTCTTTCGCTTTCAGAACAAAGAATTTGTGCATAAGAGGGTGAACTTTGTAGCTCTTTACCTTCCCGTATTTTTCGGCTACTTGAATCATGCTGTAATCCACGAGCTCGTTGAGGTAGGCATCCGCGAACTCCTCATTTTCTTCTATGAATCCTTCGGCAATCCATTGCTGAATCAATCTATTGCGCTTTATCAACTGGCCCTCGGGAAAAATACCCAAGTATATGAGGCAGGGTTTGAGGTGATGTGAGGCAAACCATTGTGACGATATGCTAGTCTGCTCAATAGTCTGCTACATTCGGACTCAGAATCAAGACTTCTATCTACCTTATTCCATTGTATTACATCTGCTCTCTTCTCCCTCAATAGATTACCTATTGTGACGATGGCAGGAGGCAATCCTTCACATATCCACAAGATTTTCGCCTTCGCATGAGAGAGGTGTGGAGGAATAGGACCATGGTTTGGGGAGAAAGCCGATTCACGCAAGAGTTTCTCAGCGTCATCTGATTGTAGAGGTTCAACATCATGCACATGATCGTAAGCACTTACCTTGCGGCTGCGAGTCATCGTGACTATTACCCTGCTACCATTTCGATGGCTAGGCAATGCATACTTTATAACATGCAATTCATCTACGTGCCAAACATCATCAAGGACAAGCAAGTACCTCTTTAGATGCGAGAAGCTCTTCAGTGTCTCTACAAGTCGGCGGCGGTCCATTGATTGAAGTCCTTGAGGATCCAGCTTTCTCTTCTTATTTTGGAGTTCTCTTATGATTAGCCTCAGAAGTGCTTCAGTTGTACATGGTTCTGGCACCTTAATCCAAGCGCGGAATTTGAAGTAATTCTTCACCTTCTTGTTGTCGCAGACTTCTCTCACGAGAAAAGTCTTGCCTATGCCTGACATCCCCGCCACTGAGATTACCATGGGTGTGAGGCCGCTCTTCAAATGAAATAGTTTTTTGTACAAATCTATGATGCGCGGCATCCCCACTAGGCGGCCGTCTCTCAACCTCGCTACAAGCTCTTTGATGGATTCATCGATGCCTACGGGAATATCTGTGCTTATTTCAGGAAAAAAGTCCCGTGGATCTTCCATTACTTCAGACACGTGATGCTGGGAACTGCTGCTCGCTCCATTGTTGCTAGTGTATTTGTCTTTTCGATAAAGAATTCGATGGAGATCCTTTTGGATTCTTTTTATTCTGAAAATTTTATGAGGGCTATTAGAATGGATTACTAGTTCTAATTTAACCAAACAATGCAGCGGAAATAAATCAATTAGACAATATACAACTAGCTATCTACCAATCACACACCACAAGAAGGCAGACACAATATTTAACGTGGAAACCCTATCCAGGGAGAAAAACCACGGACCAGAAATCAAGAGTTCACGAACAGTTACAAGATATACTCACAAGCTCATTTACCTCAGTCTGTACCTCGACCTAAGGACTGTAGTTATTCTTGCAAAGAATCCACTAACACGACATCCACCGCGCCCCGTTCTCCTCACTTGATCTCCTCGCACCTTGTCAACCAAGATGATAAATCTTCTACAAGAAAAGTAGAAGCAGTAACAACCTTCTAGAGCAGCCCTTCAGAATAGTCTATCAATGGCTCTAGAGAATAAACTCTCTCAAAGATATCTCTGACTCAGATTATGAGAGTTGTGTGTATATCTAGGGTTGAGAGAAACACCCTATAAATAGCCTCAAATTCACGCCTTAGACTTAGTGCACAAGTAGGACTCAAACTGGGAAAGATAGTCTCAAAGGGAAACTAATTCTTGTTAAAATAAGAGACTTTCCCGAATCTACGCACACTGTTCGATCGATCGGACTGTGCATCCGATCGATCGGACCATCTAAATAACTAGATGCTTTTCCTGACTGATCGATCGGTTTGAGACTCTGATCGATCGGACCTTGGGAATTTTGCCCGGTCTGCTATTTTCTTCTATTCTTCACTTCAGTTTTTCCGGCGACACAACCACAGTCCATTCTAAAATAAATAAGAAAATACAACTCAATGGACCCAGAGTTTTGTCCGACCCATAAATTAGCCAACAAAAATACTAACATATTCGAATGGCTATATCATGGCGATCCTTCAGCTTTTGGATGAATGCAACTGGATTCCTATGCGACTTTTGATGGTGAAGCTCGAAGCAGTATATCACGTCTTCGATGTTGTATGCCAGTTCTCTTAAGTCATTAAGCCATGGCTCTTTTGTCGACTCATTCGCACACTGAATAAAAGGTGTCATGCTTGCTAACTCGGACTTGATGTTCTTGACATCGTCATCCACGTTACAGAACGGGAAAGTGTGCCCCCTCATGAAGGAAATGAATTTCTCCAGCATCCTGAGAACTGAGTCAACAAGAGCAACCTCGATAGACATTGTTGCGTGATCTACTCCTTCAATAAGACTAGTTGGTTGGTATATACTGGTTGGAAAGTAATTATCTGCCTTTTCTTTTAGGGCATGTTTGGAAACGGGAGAAGAATCATCTCTTTAGGATTCCCTGCTGCTGCTAGAACCGGGCTTTGCTCAGTGAGGATTCATGAGAACAGGATTCATTGGAAACCAATTTTGGCTAGCACAGGAAAACCATGAATGATTTCTTAAATTAATGTTCGGTAAGCATACCAAAATCCATAGAAGCTGATGGGTGTTTCATATTTGAGGTTTTGGGAATCTTGACCTAGACAAACAATCCGAGACAATTCACACAATCAACATTTGACACCTAAAATTTACAAGAAAATGGATCAAAACCGGCTTGGCCAATGTTAGGTAACGAGGCAGACAGATCCATTTTACGCGGAGCCTCACTTCACCCTCTTCGTCGATTTCTATCTCCCTCCTTCATTACAAGAAAACACATAAAACCAGCCATCGACTAGGTTTGGGTTTTGGGTGAAAGAGACAAGAGGACTAAGAGAGATAGAGATAAATAGATGGATTGAGCAAGATGAGCAGAACTAATTTGGGTGTTGCGCAACAGAAACGGAGAGAGGGAGAGAGGGAGGGGGAGAAATAGAAAGAGAGAGAATGATCTGCTCTGATCTTCTATTGCGACCAGCCCGGGCGAATATGCAGAGAGCAGGCAGGATTCAGTCAGGAGTAGGTGGAGACTTGTTGGGCGAGAGTAAGGGGTTTCGATCGGGAGAAGGATTTTTTTGTCCCACGATGAAAATGCCTTTTATACTCCTCCTTTTTAATCGAGGATTTATGGGATCCTATGGGTAGAGGTCGGACCCGTGAAATCCTTCCTTTCATGACTTCTTAAAATCTCCAGTGATAAAATCATTGATTTGCCAAACGTGGGTTTTCCTCACAAGCAAGGAAAATGAGATAGGATTCCTATCCGTGGACTATTACCAAACATGCCCTTAACTCCTTTGATTGAGTGGCTGATGATTGTTTATTTTGCTGGGTTACATGATCTAACTCCTGATCCATCTGTTTTTAGGCTGGGTTGAAGACAACTGTTAATCCATCTGTTTGTCAGTCTGGGTTAACTAACCCATGTGTGCTGGGTCTCCATTAATAGTTCAAAAAGTCTACTTGGACAAATTTTTTGGCCAGAATTTTGGCCAACCCATATGGTTTCCATTGAATATCATAGTGATATTCAATGGAAACCATATGGGTTGGCCAAAATTCTGGCCAAAAAGTTTGTCCATGTAGCATTACTCTTAATAGTTCCCACTTCCTCCAAGGACTACGTACGTGGTGGAATAGTTCCACGATGGAATGGATGCGGCTGAGACTATTCCCGATATGATGGCTACACCTGAACAGCAGCCAATCAAGGGCCAGTATACAATGAGACGTTTTTTGGTTCTCATTGTAGAACCACCGGTAGGAAAGCAAAGACTTTTAGATACATTCCCCACCGTACGTTTCATAGAAGGAAATTCTCATAATTTATACACAAAGATATTTTAAATTTGTAATCAAACTAACTTTTATTTTAATCCTAACAATTTTCTAACAAACTTCTAACAATTCAATATTCTCTAACATTTTCGCTCAATCACATGATCATTTAATGGAAGAAATGACCATGTGATTGTTGATATTAAAAATAAAACCCTTTGATCTCGAAAAAATATATATATAAATAACATATATTTTGCATAAATGATCATATCTTTTTCTTCTTGGGGATCATCGTCCGTCTATTGATCCATCTCTATCGCAACCCACTCATTTTGAGTTTGTCGATGCCGATGGTCCATTAGATAAGATCTGACACAATCTCTTCTAGAAGTTTTGAAGATTGTAAGACTTGAGGTGAAATGATGTCTAGATGAGAGAAGATGCTAAATTTCTTTATTGAAATAAAAAAAAATTAATGTTGCAGGATCGTACCCAGCTTGATCGCAATATCATCGTTGGGCCCACACTCTAATATCATAAAGATTTTTAGATAAATTCACCGTAAGTTTCATAAGAGGAAATCCTCTCAATTTATACACAAAGATATTTCAAATTCAAAATCAAACTAACTCTTATCTTAATCCTAACAATTCTCTAGCAATCCTCTAACAACTCAATATTCTCTAACAGAGTTAAGAAAATGAGTTGAGGGATAAAAAGATATAAGCCAGTGACATAGATCAGGTAGATGCAACCATCACTTTTATAGGATTTGAAATATTACTAGGATAGTAGCTATATATTCATTGCCTATCTCCCCTTGATTTATATTCCATTAGCGGAGAGATATGGTCACTTTGAGAAATCAACAATTGTTCTTTGATTTCAATTAGTTTTAGAGATAAAAGTCAAACGATATGTAAGTATCCAATTACGTAAAACAAACAAGCCCTTGAAACCTGTTTGTTTCCAATAAAATATATAGTGACTGACAATATATGATTTATGTCATGGCAGTTAAAAATGAAATTCCTAGGTCAATTTATCAAAACGATGATAAAATAATCTTTTCTTTAATGGAAATAGAACCAAAGGAAGATGGGAAATGAATGGCTGGTTCCCATCTTCCATTGGTTATATTTCTTGAAAAGGAAAAATCTTTTTATGCTCATTTTTTATAATTAACCTTTGGTCATTATTTTTAACCACTTCTAACGTAAGTCTCATGCATTCAATTCATATGTATTCTAATGCAAACAAATAAAGCCATAGAGTATTTCATGACTCATAAAATCTAAGTTGGAGACTCTTGCCACTAATAATCATCAAATGCTTATAACAAAAAGGCTTTTGTAGCTGACTTTTTAAAATTCTCTTTACAAATTATAGAATTTTAGAAAATCAAGGAGATAACTTTTGACAAGCATTTGATCATGCCCAGTTGTACACACAAGTTTCACTTACCAAACAACCCCTTAGTGGACCATCCCAGTTATTGAGCAAGAACATTTTCAGAGTGGTGTCCGCACTTAGGAATAGTCCGAACCTTTTTTTTGTTTTTTCATTTGCATCCTGTAGTAAAGCCATTTCATAAGAAAATTCAGTGTCGACTGGGAATTCTAAGAAATGCCTTCATCCAAGAACAAAAAGTAAAATACAAAGATCCCCAAATCGATCAGGATCATGTACTCTTTTTTTTTTTTTTTTTTTTATGAAAAATGGATCCTAAACCATCAACCTAATAATCCAAAAACCAGAAAAGTCACTATCTAATCTACATCCCCTGCTTATATTTTTACACCCCTCACCTCTATAGTATTTGTATAGGAACCCATCTTATCGGGAATTCATTGGAGTTCAGTTCCACGAAAGTAAACGGACCATAATAGTTTGCAGTTAGGACCAGTGGTGTCAAAATAAGTGAATCTTGATGTAAAATAAATGACAATTTAGAGAGCCAAGGTGCATTAACAACTCAATTTGATAAGCATTCGATAACAATCATTATGTTACCTAACAATCCCCAGTATTGAGTAGTATCTTGACAGACATCACTCAAATGTCCCTCCATTACTCACCACCATATTTTGTGTACAACGGCCTCATCTTTATTCATTCTATCCCATGGTTCATTTTCCTCTCCTTATGATGCATCACAACAAAAGTTGCTCAGTTGATTGACAATCTACATATCATCTGGCTACCTAGGGATTGCTCTTTCTATTTTGTGGGCTTTCTCTTTCCATTTGTGTGGGCTCTCTTGAGTTTCAACCCCCTAAATTCAAGTACACATAAAAAATAAAAAAAAATCCCTCCATGCATAGGTATTGTCTCAAATTCCACTCTTATTAAATTTCCTTGAATTGGACTGATATGTACACTATTGGATTTAAGAACATTATGTTGTGATTGAGTTTGCGGAAACATGCGATCAACAAGCAACCAAAATGTAAGTACACAAACTGAATACAAGATTGACGTGATTCTGTAATTTCACACCTACGTACATCCACGGACAAAGGTTTTCTTCTTCTTCTCCCTTAAACAGAGTTTTTCTCCTAATTAGGGTTACCACCAAAAGAGATGATATGTAGTTTTTGGACAAAGACCAAACTACCACTCAACTCTAATACAAATGGATTGAGCCTCCAAAACGAGCCAAATCCAAACCCATATACCCAACACATTAAATATATAAAATAAGGATTTTTTACACGTGGTAAATTTAATGACAACATCATTTGTATTGAAGTAAAATTTATGCACCTGATAATAATTTAGATAGTGCTAACAAAATATCTATCCATTTTTCACCCTCTTGAGAATATTGCTGCTACAATATGAAATCAAACATATTAACTTACAAGTAAAAAAATCAAAGATCCGTAGATGTTTGCTCAGCTGGCTACGAACATGTATGGTGTGGCCGGGTGTGTAGTCCCCTGTAAAAGAAAAGGAAAGGAAGAGAAAGCACTTGAAAATTGAAATGAGAAATTTAACTATTTTGATTTACAACCTAACAAGGTAAAGATGGATCATTTTATAGAAGAGGCTCTGCGTGGTGTGCATGGAGCTTTCCATGTGGACTTTCCTGCCGGGCACATTGGGGATGGGTCTCAGGGATCCAAAGATTTGGTTGGAGTCTACCCGTCTACAAATTATGAGACCCACCTAATCATTCTAACTCCTTCATCAATAACCCGCAAGTTTCTCCCATTAAAAATTAACAATTGGCCATTGATCCAACGCTGCAAGACCATTTAGATGGGTGTAAGAAAAGGGGATTGTTGTAATTCAGGGGCATCCAATGTGTGTGGTCCATTCGGATGGCTGATTAGGTTGGCTCCACTGAGGGGTGTACACCGAAGTGCAAAAAAAAGGTTTCCACTTGGTAAACTTTGAGAGCTGTATGTTCTAAATGTACATTATATTTATTACCCTTGTATCTTTGGAGATTTTTTTTTTTCCAACATCAAAAACGTTTCACACCGGGTCGAACCCCACTCTGTTATCTCTTTAACCTTTTTAATCAACAATTGGGACTTTTATGACGTGTGATTAAAGAGGCCAGAGACACGCCAGCTACAACTCACCAAGGATGAGCTACTCCTTTAACCAAATTTTTTTTGGGAGAGGGATTTAGAGGGCTAAGGGGATGGGGATTACTTTGATGTTATAGTTTGTGGGAGATTTTGGATTCGTTTTTTTTTTTTTTTTTTTTTACGTTAATGAATTTCCTTTTACAAAAAAAAAAAAAAAAAAAAAAATTCCCCAAGACGGGAGGACACCTTGTCTTAGGAACTACTTATTAATTAATTAAGCTTGCACCGGGGCTCCAAGTCAATGCACTAGTGAAATATTTGCGCAAATTGAGGTGAATGAATCTGTTCAGGCCATGTTGCCCCGCATCCCTTCTGGCCTTAAACCTTTGAATGCATGCCCAAGTCCAGGGTCCAGTAAAAAGCAAAATCTAGACAGACCACAATCAATGCATTATTGCCTTTTTTTCTGCTTTAAATAGATATTGATTAAACCACAAAACAACAGAACAGCAGAAAGCTAGCATATAACAACAGAACCAGACCGACAGAAAACGCACAACTAGACCAACAGACTTAACACTACAAGGCTTAACAAACTAGAAAGGCTACATTATTGCCATTACATTACTATGCAGGAAGAACAAAATGAAGTAAACTTTCCAATGGCGCTGAACAAGCAGGGAGTGAATAACTGACACTAATTGACTTTCCTACAGTCCATACGAATCTCTCCCTGGCTTCCAGTGAGTGGGCTTAGGTTCCCCATCTTTATCATGGAAACGCCAAAGTCTATCCAGAACCCCTCCGAGCTGCCACTGTAGAACTTCACCAGACCATCACTGGCGCCCCCATCACCTTTGTAAAGCTCTTGGTCTGAATGAAGAAGCCCCTTTTTCTGCAACAAGTTATTGAAGTACCTGGTGTCGAAACGCGCAGGCGACCCGTCAAGCGATGAGATGCTGTCATCTTCTTCTATTACCGGGCATGACTGCTGCAATGAGGCTGCAAATTTGGGGTCTATGTTGGTGTCGTTGTGAATCCTGCTCCTGAAATTTTTGCAGCGGGCAACGCCAATGGTGTGTGCTCCGGATAGGACGACTAGGTCCTCGAGCGTTAGCCCATGTGACTGGAAGTTCGAGAAGAGGCCGGAGAAGTTGAGAAATGGAGAAGGGATGTTTTTGTTTGCTGCAGCTTTGCTCGCAGTCGTCGAGTCCCTCCTTCCTAGTAACACTTTGTATGATTGGCCACCCGACTGCAAGATGATCACTTAATACGTCAGACGTGTTATTAGAATCAATCACATGTTCGAAATTTGGGGACGGGTCGGGTCGGGTCGGGTCGGGTCAACAGGGTATCAACTGGTTGGGATCTAATCATACTTGTCAATATCATTTTGGACCCCATTTTGGATTGGCCTTCGAAACGAAAAATTCTCGGCTGATTTGAATTTTTGGTTAAACTTTTCAAAATTAGATTTCGAAAAAAATATAAAATGATATATATAAATATACATATGTAGAAAAATAAGAAATACAAAATAAATTAATAAATATGAATTTAATCCATTCTAGTAAAAAAATTTGGAATTAAATTTTGGGAAAATATAAGAATCACAAAGTGTGTATATATACGTAAATAAAGTAAATAAAATTATGTAAAATACCATCTCGGCCGAAAAATTACATTTCATCCGAAATTGGCTGAAATCTTGACCGAATTTCAGACCGAATAGTTTTAATTAAAACTGAGTTGCGGGCACAAGACCGAAATGAAAATCTTTTGTCATTTCGGCCAAAATGGTGTGAAATTAATTACTATAAATCTAATTCCGAGATGTAAGTAAGGGTGCAAGTCCTGCAAGCTAGGTTGGGTAATGGGTATGGATTTAACCCAAGCCCAAGACAGATTTTTTGTGAGTGAACCTGAACCAAATCCGACCTGAATTAAACCATAGCGACAAAGTCAGTAAATTCCTAACCCAACAGCAATCTGGGTTTTTTTTAAGCTGGGTTAGGATACTGCATTTCTAAGGTTTGTTTCCTTTAGACATATGAAGTAATATAAAATGCATGTACCTGTATATATATGGTATAGTGTACGTAATTAATCATTAAAAAATATATGTCCCAATGTTTTATGTCTAAGTACAGATCAACCCAAGAATCTAGGTGCAGACCCAACCATGGTTCAAAATCTTGGTCTCGGTCGCGGTATCGGCCGGGCCGAAAAACCGATATGATATCGGTGTCGGTCGCGGATATCGGTCTGTTGCGGTCATCGAGGTATGAATTTTTTTTTTAATAAAAAAAAATTTGCAAAAATATCCAAAAAAATCCAGAATATTAGAAAATGCTAGAAAACAATATTTGTTTTCATTAATAACAGCAATAAATCAAAATCTCGGTCACCTTAAGTTATGAGTCATGTATGTGTCGCAGTTCACTGTTTTTTCCAGTATTTTATATAATGCAAACATTATTGATGCTCATGATCAATTTATTAGTGTAAAATATAAGAAAATAAAGATAACATATCAATCATCATTTAATACTAACTTAATCATCAAATAAAGTTGTGAAATTCAAGACCCTGAAGATTAGTGAGTTAGTGACTGAAATAGATAAATCATAATGCACTTGGTCAACAAAATGTTCATGGTTTATCTGAAATTAGAGGGGACTAGTGGAGAGTAGAGACTAGAGAAAGGCTGATGAGTAGATGTAGATCTATCATCTATACACTATTACTAAGCCATTAAGCCTTTGGTATAACAAATATCCTAACAAGTAACAACAATTATTTTTTGGAAAACAAAAATTAATAAAATCATTTTCAAAATCCTAAATACATAGATCTAACATAAAAGTATGTAGATCAATCATTTACACACCATACAATGATCATGAATCATTAAAAGAACATATTTATGATGAAATCCCAAAAAAATAATATATTATAATTCAAATATTAAAAAATCTGAAAAAAATTGAAAAAAAAAAGTTTAAAATCATGTGTATGAGTAGATCTAGCATGAAAGTATGTAGATCTAACTTCTAAATGAAGAAAACAACACAAGTGACAAATCTCTATGCTTCATCTAAAAAAAAAAACCATGATAAAATGCTTTAAGTTGATTTTCTCTTACCTTAGATAATATCTTCTTCAAAAAATAGAAGTGAGATTTGAAAATATGCAAGAGAGATGTGTGATGGAGTGTGGCTGCTGCTATGGGTAGTAAGGAGATAAGAAGAGAGGAGAAGAAGATAAAGATAGGGAAAAAATGAAAAAAATAGGGATTTCACCCTTTTTGACATATCTCGGCCGATATTTTGAAAATATCGGCTGAAATATCGGTTCCACCGAGATAACCAAAATTTCAGCCGATATTGGCCGAGATTTTGGCGATTTTTACCGATACTGGTTCATATCGGCCGATATGAACCCGTATCAGCCGATTTTTTCAACCATTGGCCCCCCGACCCATTGCCTCCTCTAGGTCCGCATTTATATTCCCCATCCAGCCCGAATGATATCCATACAATGATCGATGTTAGAGTGAGACTCATGTTGCTTTTTGTAAGAAACCATATACCAACCTAAAAACTTAAGCTTATAGGTGGAAGGCCTATACAGATGGCTACGTGAGCCATACAAGAACAACGGGATCGGAACCCGTTCTGATACCATGTAATAAATAATATACCAACCTAAAAGCTTAAGCTTATAGGTGGATGGTCTATACAAGTATATTAAGACACCACTTAAACATTGTGGGATGTAGAACTTCCCATCAACTTTAAACAATTCAACCAGCCATCAAATGAATTTACCGCTACAACAGAATCACGAGCTGCAACAGCCAAGATATCGGCACAAGACACCACGTTGTCATTGCAGGCCGAGTTAACAGCTGCCTTGATTTGATTCACCACTTCAAACCCTCTTGCTGACTTCTTGTTTGGACCTGCTGTTTTCTCCCCCGTGAAATTTGGAGTATCGTCCAATAGAACGGATGCATCGCAACCCTTCAATACAAACAGATTATATTCATCATTCAAAGCACCAAGATACAAAAGGGCCACACATGAAACTTAATTATTTTACTCCTCACCAGTTATCCAATGTAACAAAATCAAGGTATATAGGGGCAGGTAATCTTACATTCACAAAGCAGTCGTGGAAATGAAGCCGAAGCAGCGATGCACCCATGCGGGGCTCACGCGCAATCGCCTGCTCAACGACGGTCTTAATGGTGGGAAGTGCCTTGGAGCAAACCTTGTCATAGAAATCAGGGGACAGTTTTGCTGCTGTTGCTCCCATTGCAACCATTGCCATTAAACTTAAATGCAACCAAGCCAAGAGCGAGAGATGAGCAGCCATGGCTATTAAATTGATGATTGCTAGTTCATGCAAACAAGCTTCATTCTTGATGCTTATATAGGTGGGGTGTGTGTGTTGACACTTCCATTGGAGTTTGGCATTTCTTGTTGCTATCCTCTTCTTGTATTATACTTAAACCATAACACATTATTTAAAGCATCACATGGTGGCAGGGATAAGTAGTTTATAATATCTGGTACCATGACAGTTTCTTGTTCTCCTTGTTCTATACTATTTAGGCTGCCCATCAATTTCACTGAAAAGGAAGATGGTAATCCCTAGACCCTAGAACAACTGCGTGCAAATAGGCAGCAAAAATCAAAAGCACAAAAGCATGTATTGTCGTGACACTGCTGCTATTCTTGTATTTTACTTAAACGACATGTCTCGTTATTTAAAACAACACATAGTCACCATTCAAAAGAAAAAATACAACATATGGTCGGGGGCATAAGAAATTTATAATATCTGGTACCATGACAGCTTATTGTCCTTCTTGGCCCCTACTATATAGGCTGACGATCAAATTCACTGAAAAGGAAAATAGAAATAGCTAGAGTGTCTGTCTCACGTATATATGCATGTAAAATCCAAATCACCAAAGTTTTTGGCAAGTAATATTATTTGGACCCATCCATCTCTCTACGTCCAATATTTTTGGCGCGTCAAATCTGTTGTGGATCCTGACTCTAGCAATTAAAGCACAAACATGGCTACTGTACCAGTGCCAACAAAAACTAGAGGAAAAATCTCATACAGGGACAGTTTCATGCAGAGCATCGACCACAAATATCCTACATTAGGGTCCGTCAATAATTGAACCAAACTCTCCCTCACATATTCTTTCTCTTTAAAGTTTAATGTTGGTTGCAAAAAAAAAAAAAAATGAAAAACCCCCTCAATTCTAACTTTAGGAGAAGCTACGTCAGCTTATTGAGGCCCATTTGTGGATATGTCCTTTCTAAAACACGTACATAATATGTGTCTTTTCAATAAAAGGTGTCTATTGGGCTAAATATGTGCATTTTCAATAAAATGTCTCTTGGACCCATTTATGTGGAAGTAACCCAATTCAAAGGGATGCCTTCCAACTCTACAAATTAAGGTTATTTTTAAAGTTTTTATATAGTATTCAAAATGAGCATAAATGCATGTGAATCCTTTATTTTATGTATGCTGATGTGGATTGAGCAATGAAATGTTTGGTTTTCATGATATTTTGGTTGATTTGAATTTTTTAATTAGTTTGTTATAAATAGATTTATATGAATGGGATATTAGTTTTAATATATTATTCATGACTTAACATGTGCATCGCATAGGCTTCATGCTAGTCTACTCCCTCATATTGTTGCTCATCCCAATTTAGAAAAAACCCAACTACGATCCAACTTTGGAATTAGTCACCAAAAAATATGCACTTCTAATGGCACTAAAAAAAATGCACTGAAATCCGGAGTTATGGTGATTTAATTACTCATATTTGTCCAACTCCTAATTCACGCCATACCTTTGTTGTTCCCTCTGTTCTTGCTATTAACATGCATCCAGATGGGCTACATACAAATTAAAATGCCACTAAAACTTTGTGGCCAAAAAATCTGGAGTTTAGATGATTTGGTTAGACTGATAATTGTCCAACTGCTAATCCACCCCAAGGTGGCTCCAAACAAATTGCACATACTTTTTAAGGGTTTTTTTTTAGGTATTCCGCTAGAATCTATAACCCCTAATCCACAACACCTCTCTTATTCCCCCCCTGGCCCTGTTGATGTGGAACGAATTAGCCATGCAATTATGAGTATAATCAAGGGGTTTTAAACATTTTTTCCTGAAATCTGAAGAAAGGAGAAACGTATGGGGATAACAACCGATATGGTGACCTTTTAGGAAATTGGGAATTACAAAATTACAAAGAAAAACATAAAATGCAAGCAGGCTGATCATTTTAGAGAAGGCAATATAGAGGTTGGTCAGTTTAGAGAAGGCAATATTCTTGTTGAATCGTTCTAATCTGCATGGATTCCCACCATTTCAACCCTTTGATAGCAAAATTGCAAATTGCATAGCCCACATGCATGAAGTCATGGTTAGTGAAACTGCATACTCTTGATGCTGAGGGCATGCATGTTTGTTTCATGTTACCAAGTTTCTAAGAATTCTAACATTTTGTATCTTTGTAAGTGATATAAAAAATAATGAAGAATATAAGATGACTATCATAAAAACTGCCATAAAATAATCTCCCCTTAATAGCAATTGCATCAAGGAGGCGAGAAATGAAAACCCGACAATCATCCTAGTATTTTATTTGTAGGTAAGTCAAAAGTCCCAATTAGGCCACTACTTTATAGCGTTCACACCTCACTTATTTAATAATATTTCGGTGGAGCTTATTTAATTGTGTATTTCTAGACAAAGGCAATTAAAGTTTTTTGGCTTTTCCAGTGTATACTTAGGAAATTACTATAAATCTTAAAACTAATCATATGAATCTACCAACCTCGTGTTTAAATTTCTTCAATATTCTCAATTTGTTACATTTATTTAATTTTAGAAGAATAAAATAAAATGAAAGTTTGAGTTGTGAGGTAGATGTAATGATATGAAAGAGAAATCCTCAAATTCTTAAGAAGAAAGTAAAACAAAATGAAGAGATTTTGCATGCAAACCCCTTTGTTTAATTTGTTCAAAAACCTTGAATTGTTAAAATATCTTCCTGGGTCACTTGTTATGCCTTCGTTGATGTATTTAAACTAACACAAGACCCTGTTTTAAAGACCAGTGTGCTTTCCCTTAACCTACTTTTACCAATAGAAAAAAATAATCTAGTTTTCATTTGGAGAAGACTTCAACATTGCTTTGTTTTGCCAAAAACATCATTAACGTTAACTATTTTTAATTTACCCAATTGAAGGAATGCTACATTATAATTGCAATCAGACAAAGCAATTTTGTTAATTAGTATAGCTCACTAGTAATTAGTAAGCCTTGGTTAATCAGGCCCCTGGATTGCCCAAGTTGTACTTTGATTAGAAGTAGGCCTATTTTAGTAAGTCTACTGGATTGCCCAAGTTGTACTCTGATTAGAAGTAGGCCTATTATAGTAAGCCTACTGTGATTAGAAGTAGGATTTTGGTGTAACAGGGTTTGTAGCTAATATTATAAATAGAGACCCAGAGTCTGTAAGATGTACACACAAACCTCTGAATGCATAGTGATTCTCCTGTCTTCCCCATGGACGTAGGCCAAAAGCCGAACCATGTAAATCTCTGTTCTTTGTGCGTAATTCATCTTTTCTCATAGCCCTAGATTATAACAAATTTCTTAACTCTTAACCCGATGGTAGCTTAGTTGGTCTAAGATCACGATTTGCATCCGGAGGTTGAGGGTTCGAAAATGCACTACCACACTGGGTCACAGGGGATTTACCCGGCTCCCCCTCATCCCTTATAGGGATTATTCTGGCCCAAAGGGCTGAGACACCCTCCATTATCAAAAGAAAGAAAGTTCTTAACTATTCACTCGGTGAATCTTCTAGACGAAAAAAGAATGGTCACCAGAAATTCTTCTTTTCTTTTTCCTATTCTTAATTCATTACAAATGGACTTTAATTCACACTAGGACTAAGAAATTGAAAACGCATTACACAAAATCAAGCAAACCCAAATAAAACTGGGACCTGTAAAAAGTTACAGATTTTGCTTGAACCCAAGTTATGAAGAACATATAAATCTCCTTTCATTGTAACCAGGAATTTAGTTGATCATAGATCCAAAAAGTTACCACGCAAGTGAATAGTAAAGATTTTCCAATCACTTACAAAACTTGGTGAGGCACATGATCTTAAATCTTTTCTGTTGCAGCGGTGGTTGGAAGCAGAAAAAAACATCATTGTCTCTCTGAAATAGTGAAACCTACAATCTCATCCAAAAAGAGAAGAATGAATTTCACAAATCTGAAAAATAAAATCGATGTGTTGTACTGAAATTCTCGTATATAATGCTTTATATAGAATATTAAAGATTCTTGAGCTGAGTGGCTAGAACTTACGAAACTAGTAAGATTAAAAAAAAGAGAGAGAAAAAGATTATCTAGATGCTAAATTACAATAAAAACACATAAATAAAGTTATAAAATGACATGTAAACTGCAATTAGATTGGAACATTTGAAAAATCCTCATCTTAGTATAAGAATTAGAGAAATTCCATATGACTGTCTAAATGATGGATTTGTATGCAATTGGTCGTGTTCATTTATGTCAGCAAGGACTCTTCGTCAATATATAATAATGGAAAATCACACTATTGTATTGAAAGTAATGAACGCCCGAAGTTAGAGTATAATTCAGGCCCAGTAGCTCAATTCTTTTCAATCTTGAGTCGTGACACTCAATGTAACTGCAAAAAACCTTTTCCGCATCATATTTTAGTTACAAATGCATTTCCTGGAAGATGTTCCCTATGACCAGACTGCATATGCACAACATGCTTTTGTATCATTGGGGATTGCATGTATGGAAATATCTGTTCATGCGTAAAAGAGTTAGCTAGGTAAAAACAAAATCTGCCCCTTTAAAATTTGATTTGACGATCTTAAATTTTAATGGTCTTTTAAACTTTTTATTTTTATTTTTTAATTCAATTGAACGATGGATGAAGGCTTGATAAGCATGCAGTTAGTATAGCGTCAAATCATGGGGCGATAAAGAGTGAGAAAAGAGCTTTACTTGTCAAAGGTGGGTCAGGGGAAAATCTTCCTGCAGTTGCTTTCTTCAATGCACCACAATTTTAATCATCTAAAAGGATAAATCTTTTTCTTTATATTTTTGTTGTAAAGCTACCTTGTGACAGTGTGCCTGCATGGGATATACCTGGGTGTCTGAGCATGAGACACATGAAAATGGATAATACTTTTTAAATAATGAGCAAGGATAAATGTGGTATTTTCCATAAAGCAGTATTCAAATTCAAGTATCCTTCGCTAAACGAGCATGGCACAATATTTGGTAGTGGATTACAAGCAAACAGAGTTCCAGAATCTTGTGCCTGTGAACCCCACCCCCTAGCCCTATTTTGAAGAGTAGCAATACCGTTGGATGAACTTATCGCAGCTGCATGTGATACAACTTTTATTATTTGCAAGAACTCCACCGGTCTTAAGCTCTTCTTAGCTTACGCATCCACAATAATATTAGCTGATTTAAGCTTATCACTTAAGAAAATATTAATGGTGATAGATAAAGACCAATAATCATTAAATAGGAATAGGAATTAACCTTCTTATTAGAGGTCCAAGCAATTGCATTAAATGAATGGTCTCCACAATGAGATCACTATGTACTTGAAAGAGCATCTGAATGCAAAGACATGCTCAGAACAAGCTCACTATGTGTATTGGTTATTGGGTTTTCCAAAACATGAGAAATTTGACCCTGTGTGTGAAAGATTTGATTGGTGTTTGGAAAATCATAAACTATAATTGATTGTTTTGAACTCAACGTTGATCGTGTTCCCTATCTCAGCATCAAACCTAAATCTAGGTTTGGGTTTTAAAACTTCGCTCCTATTTGTTTACTTTACACTTCAAATGGTAGAGCTCTCTCGGGCATGGTCCTCTATGATTTAATTTGATCTAATCTCTCTCGAGATCAAGAACTGGAATTCCTTTGGGTAATCTCTTTGAAGAATGAAGGTAGAATTAAACTTGAGCTTTCTCTTACTGATAATTAAACTCGAGCTTTCTCTTACTGATAATTAAACTCGAGCTTAATCATTCATTGCCGCTAATTTACATGCTTTTTCGAGATTAATCCCATTGACAGTACCATGCATAGTATTCCATGACTTAATTAGGAGTATCCATACAAAATATCAAAGAATGTCTGATGTGTGTGAATCAACGCGTCCCTATATATCATCATGAGAAATGTTTTTATATAAGTAAAAAGGGGCCCACCTTTGATCCAATCCGATTAGGCACTTTCCCTCCATGATCCCGTACAAGTCCCATTTTAATTTCATCAAACCATTATCCCCATGATTCTTTGACCCTTTTATCCACTGAAAAAGCACCACCACCTACACTAATAACGAGGGCCAGGACATAGGTGGGCCCCACAAGCCAGCTGCCTTACGTCAGTTGCTAAAACCTGGCCTTTACCAGAGCGGCCCCACAAGAAGCCAAGTCTCTCCCCTGACCCCAAAACGTCCTCTCATCTATTCTTTTTTAAAGACAAGCACTGTGTGTAATTGGTACACGTGGTATTTCATCTGTATGAAACTTCAGGGTAATTTTTTTTTTCTCTCCGTGAGCCCTCTCTCTTGAATCTCATGAACCTCATAATCTTTTTTACTGTTCTTTTAAATTCTAATTCGTTAGTAATCTTTTTAGTTTTCTTTAATTGTTCAAATATCATACAATGTGCTCTTTTTATTTTGATAATTAGTGTGACCACTACTATTTATTTTTTAATCTTATTTGGATTTTAATATCTAAACATTTCATGCTTTTAGATGGGCCTGAAGGCCAATTTTCAAGCTGTTAGTGATAAAAGAAATTTAAACCGTTCGATGGGCCTCAATACTAATTTTATTTTCTTCCCATTTATTTCAAATTTCAAATATAACTCTGGATTTAACATATATATATATATATATATATATATATTTGGCCTGACTATATCTTTTTAGGTGGCCTTCTTTATTCTTTACTGGGCATGTGCCTTGGTCAGTTGCTATGGTAACCCCTGCTAAACCCCGATTGAGTTTTACCGCCCTCACTTCCCCAAATAGGGTTTCATCCAACCTCTTCAGTTATCCAATGTACATTAGCAAGCAGTTCACCCTTTCTACCCCTTAGTCCTTACCTACATTTCTCCTGCACATATCTTCAATTTAATTACAGTGATATTATGATGAGCTGATGCATATGATAATTGATGAAGGAGCAAATGGGCCAAGTCCATGTTGGAGTTTGGCTCTTTGGTTTCTATGTAGGTAAGCCCATTAACCACAAGGGCATTTTTGTCATTGGCAAGCATATGTGAAGAAAGGTTTCTAAAAACTTTCCATGCACGTCCAAGTTCATTTGAGAGTGCATGAGATTCAGACTAATTTCCTAAGAGATGGTACAATCTCCTAAGGAATTGTTATTAATGAGACCAAATTCCTAAACAATCTCCTAAAAGGGTTGATAAATTAGAAATGGATCCAACTTCAATCAAAGTAATTTTATATAGGCAAAATGTAATTTTGAATGATTTGGGATCCATTGACCATTCCTAGAAGGTAGGGATTCTAAACTATTGGAGAAAATGGAAAACATACCCATAAAATGAAAAGGGGTATAGAAACACTAATGGCAGGTCCCAGTAAGTAAAAGATTTTTTTTCAGCCCATTTTTCATGGAATGCTAGATTTGAGTTTGCAATGATGTAATAGATTTTAAACAAAAAAAGAAAAAAAAAACCACCTTCCCATTATAGCAATTCGTGTTAGCTGGAGCAGGGAAATGATGTTTTTTTCCTATGCTATATCTAAGGTGGGTCATGCCTAAAAAATAGTTGGGATGAGATTCCATGTGTTTCAATAGACACACTTACGGTGAATTGAAGCAGGGGCGGACCCATGTGTATTCACCTGGGTGCAGGTGCACCCGGTAAATTTTAAAAACCTTGTTAGAGGAACATGGGTCATGCACCCCTACCCCACTTGAAAATCCATCTTGCACCCTCATTTAAATCCCATCCTTAAAATGCACCCGCCCACATCAACCATCGTGATATCCTCACTCTCAGTTCCCCATATCGAAAACCCTTGTATCCGTCCTGCCCACTTATTTCAAAAACTCACCCCAGCAGCCCTACTTCTTCGTTGGCGAAGAAGGAACCTCAAAAGCGATCGCCCCACCCCTTCTTCACTACCTCAGAACATCTCCTCTTCGGTGACGGTCGGTCGACTGCAACTCTTCAATGTAAGTTTCTCTCCAGCTCTCTCTAGCCCTCTCTACCTCACTGTGTTATTCGGTGTTGAAACCCCATGAAACCCTAAAATGGGTTCGATTCAGTTTGTGCGACTCCTTTTATGGATACAACTGATGGAATTGCAGGAAGATGGGATGCAAAACCTCGATCTTTCTCGATCGCATTAAGTGCATTTCCAATATGTTAGGGTTCCTAAGAACCGGATCTTTTGTATTAACGATCTGAATTGTAAATGGCTTCCTTTTATTAAAAAAAAATCCGATCTTTGCAAGTTTTGAGAACAACATGAAGTGGTATTCTTTCCATGATTGGTGAACTATCAATAATAATCATTTTTCATCAGTAATATGGTCCTTGTAGTTCTTGATCTCATTAGTTTTTGTTTGATTATGTTCTTTTTTATTTACTTATTTGATGTTGAGGTTTTGTGGTTGTTAATTGTTTGGATTTGTGGGAGTAAGTATTAGAATCTTAATTTTTTTTTTCCCAACCTGGAGAGAGACTGGCTGGCCGAGGATGGAGAAGGAGATTGGAGATGGCCAAGGCCAGACCCTGAGGTTGTTGATCTAGCAATTGAGCAATATTGTTGAATGTTGGGATTTGGGATTTGGGATTTCTTAATTTGGTGAGATTGGATGAGCATTTTGGAAGTGTCGTGTTATAAATTCCATTGCCCATTTGGGATGAGACATTGAAGAAAGCACAATGTTCTTCTTGCTATCATTGTGGAGAAAGACCTTATGGTATGGAAGCACTGTTTGATATTGAAATTATATTACTTGTTAATTTGTAAGAATGAAATGTTGGTTTAATAGGTTTGAATACTCTGTTGTCTGAATTTTTTGAAATGTTAAAGAAAAATTCCTACTCTTGGAAACCTCAGACTCATGGTTATACATTGTTGTATGGATGAGTGGGGTCATTTTTTATATGATGATTTTCGTCATCCACTTTTAGAAGCTTGGATTTAGATCGATTGAAATTCATTTAAGTTTTTATAGTTCTTTTTATGTAAAGTGGTTTTTAAGAAATTGTGAAGGGCAAGGGGTTGAAGCTTGAGATGTAGATAGGACAATCACTTTTCTAAGATTTAATTTAGGGACTTTATAGTTTAATCCCTCTTGGTTCCACGAGATAATGATGAAAGGCAACCCAGCCATTTTATTCATTTGAAAGAGATTACTGATATATACCCAATTGATTTGTTTCTTTTGGACGAGTATAAAATATCATACAATAAAGAACTAATTAATATGGTTACAATTTTATAACCCTTACAGGGTTTGCGTGGATTTTTCTCAGTTTAACAAACATAAAGCAGTTGTAAATGATTTTTGAGAATTACTAGAAATATATATATATAGGAAAATATTTATGGGCATCCATCCCTCACCATACGGTAGGGGACAAACTTAATAAAGCCCCACTGATTATGGGACTTAGGGGGAATAGAAAGAGACATCTTGGACGTGCCAATATATTAAGTTTGGGGTCAATCTCATGCCTCTGACTTCTTCATCCGTGGCCCACAAATTTAACAATTTTATATTAAATAAAAAAACTTGACCATTGATCCAACGGTCCAATCCATTCGGATAGGTGAAAACTTGATAGGTTCTACGTAATTCATGGGGTCCATATGTGTAGATAGTTTGGATATATCATAAAGTTTGTCCCACTATGTTATCCCTCACCATATTAATACGGTGAGGGATTGATGCACATATACACATACGTATAAAACATTTATAAACATCTACATAAGAATGGGAAATGATGAATATTAATACGTACACACAAAAGATCATGTATAAATATATAGAAGAAGAAACTACTAACTAGGAAATTGTATGCGATGCGATATGTGATTGGACTCAAAAAAATATCGCATATTATCAATAATAAGATTTAATCCCTTAGTTATATGGTATCAATAAGATTCTAGATCCTTTAAGATTCGACACAGAGAGTTCTTTTAAAGTAAAAAAAAAAAAAAAAAAAAAAAAAAAAAGAAGAAATGAATCAGCTAAACGCCTGACAATGAAAAAAGATAGTGGAGTGTATTGGGATTAGTAGATAGAACTTAGATGATCGACATTGAAAATTTTGCAATTCATAAAAACATTAAACTGTGTGCCCTCATTTTCATGGCTGTGAATCTTTTAGGTTTAATATACTCTTATTCAGTGATTTAGATATAAGACTTTTGGTAATCATATAAATAAGACCTTATTAGAGGAGAATTTATGTCATTTCCTTAAAAAAATTGATTTTAACTAGAAAAAGGTCCTATTGGGAGAGAAAAAGTCATTTGTGCCATTACAAAATATTTGAAGGGTTATATTTTTCTAAAATACCAGTAAATTCATAGGCTTATGCCTCCTCCCACTTCAGCTTAAAAAGCTCTACTAAAAAAAGTCAGCCCCTCTTGACTTGTTTTTTCAAAGGCCAAAGCTCTATTTCTAACAAAATGAGAAATACAAGTTTATCAAACACTCTAATATGTAAATAAATTCTAAATCATAAAATAAGATCCTATATTTAGAGTTTCCAAACAAATCCTAAAAGTCTCCACCTCATATCCTTCAACCCTACCTTACATCCCCTTCCCTCTTTAATAATCCTATATTTCAACCCTTTATGCCATAAACTCCTGTGTATCCAATTTCATGCAAACCAAGGAACCTTAACAGTATTTTCCCTATAACATCATTATATTTGGATGAGGAGAAAAGGATTCATTTACATCAAAAACACCCTAAAACCATTGACAATGGACCCTAATTCCAAAATGTTCTAATTTTCTCAAAGGGAGTGAAAAAAAAAAAAAAAACTGATCCAACTGTTTTGACCGTCACAATTGGTTGCGGCCCACTATATCACAACATTCAATGACTAGAAATAGGTCAGGAGTGGCCCACCATATTGGATGGTTCAGATCATTAGACCAAGGGACCCACCATAAGTTTAGGGGGAAAAATTAATACTACCTCTAGTTTGAACAGCAGATGAGCCTGATCTATGCAGGGCCCAATTACCATCAAGTTGGATTGCCGGATCACAGCTCAAGATTCAAAACCCACCCATTATTTGTGATCATGATCAGAATCATATCCACCATTAATTTCAATTTCATGATTCACTGACAAGAGATTCGGGGGGCCCAGGAGTGCACATGTTGATCAAAATGGACCGACACCGATTTGCAGTTGTAAAACAGTATCGGTTCCGTAATGGTTTCGGGGGGACTACACCAAAAATCGGAAATTGGAACGGAAAAGCGTTCCTAATCCTTCCGTTCCTAATCCGTTAAAGTGTTCCAATTTCCGTTCCAATTTGGATTAGGAACGGTTGGTACCAAATTGGAACGGAAATTGGAACACTTTAACGGATTAGGAACGGAAGGATTAGGAACGCTTTTCCGTTCCAATTTCCGATTTTTGGTGTAGTGGGCCTATTGGTTATGGATGGGTGTGTGTGAATTCAACGCTCAAAGTAGCAAAAAGGTAAAAAAAAACTGAAAGAAAAAAAAAAAAAAAAAAAAAAGACATGGAACTTGCCATGTAGTGTTTCAGCCCATCTGATCAATATCCACACTTGGGTTTTCATGATAGAAACATAGACTTCTTGAATGTTTTCTCTAATTTTAACAGTGGATGTTGGTGGGATTAGATAAACTTTACCCGTTATCCATAGGATCCCTATGCATCCTACTCTTCCACTCGTTTTTGGGCCCTAATCCAAATTTACATTCTGCTACAGAGAACTGGGTGTAATAAACTATGATAATAGAAAACTCTCTTCCACCAAGGTCTTAGATGTTTTGTAACATAGAATTAGTACGTTTTCCAATTCAAACCTATTCATAAAGAGTTTTTGTTTTCACATACTAACTTTCTATAAACTATTTTAGACTAAATAGGAGAAATATTAAGAATCAATATACCAAAAGGAAAACAGAGAAAAAATAAGTAGAATATTTAAACAATTTACCTGGAGCCATGTATCCATATGTGCCTGCAAGTGTAGACCAATTTGATGAATCAAGCTTTAAAAGCCTAGCAATGCCAAAGTCCGAGACACAAGCCTCAAAATCCATATCCAGTAAAATATTATTGCATGACAAGTCACAATGCACAATGGGAGGGTTGCAATCATGGTGCATATAAGAAAGAGCATAGGCGACGCCTTTGACAACCTTCATCCTTCTAATCCAATCGAGTTCCATAGCCCTTTCCTCAATTTTAAGGATACGGGCTAAGCTTCCTCTTTCCATATATTGATATACAAGAAAGGAACACCGTACATGCGAGCAAAATCCATAAAGCTTCACAATGTTACGATGGCGAATTTCTGTTAACACCCGTATCTCATTCATAAAGGTTCTTTGGTCAACTTGCTCACCATCTTCCAATGAGTGAAGTTTCTTTACGGCCACTACCTGATCTTCGGGTAAATCTGCTTTATAAACTTTTCCATGTCCTCCCTCTCCAATGCAATGCCTATTGTCGAAATTCTCTGTAGCTTCAATGATGTCTTCATATATGATCTGTCCATCGTAATTCCATATTGAAGTTATATTGTGATTGCGAGATTCTTGATCTTTATTCTCTGTATTCCTACTTTTCTGGCAATGAATAAAACATATGCCCATAGAAACGAGCAGAATCAACAACACTGCTACAACAGGGAGAACAATGATTATCACACCTTTGCGACCTTTTGCTCCATGTACAGTAAGAGAGGAATTGCATGGTCGTAAGCCCTGTACTCGGCCACACAAATTTTTATTTTTGACAAATGCATCCATTGGAGCTTGTTCAAATGCTTTCCCATCAGGAAGAGGACCCTCCAAATCATTATATGACATGTCAATAGATGTTAGACTTACCATATCTGTGAAAGAAGATGGAATAAAACCTGAGAGCATATTGTGAGAGAGATTTAGCCGTTCCAACATTCGCAGCTTTCCTAGCTGAGATGGTATGCTCCCTGTGAGCAAGTTTTGACTGAGATCTAGTTTCGACCGAAGATTCTCCAGGTTACCAACCTGGAATGGAATGCTTCCATTCAAGCTATTATTGTTCAATTTCAGCTCTCGCAGTTTGATGCAATTCCCAATTTCTTGTGGAATAGGTCCGGTGATGTCATTCATTGATAGATCTAGAAGATCTAGATTGGATAATTCACCCAATTCTCGCGGCAACAAACCCGAAAGTTTGTTGTCTCTCAAGCTCAAGTCATAAAGCAAATGCAAGCCCCCAAGTTGTTTGGGAATCTCTCCCTCCAAATGGTTGGAAGAAAAGTGCAATAATCGTAGCTGACTCAACTGCCCAATTTGATGTGGAATTCTGCCTCTGATATTATTGTTGGTGATTTTTATTGAGGTAAGATTAATGCAATCCCCCCAATATGATGGAAACTCCCCATAAAATTTGTTGAAACTCAAATCAATGTATGACAAGATGGGAAATACTCCAAAGCTGTCGGATATATTTCCAGAGAGCTGATTGTCGTCAAGCCGAAGTCTCTCCAATGTCGTGCAGTTTCTCAAGCTTGCAGGGATATGACCAGTCAAACGGTTGCTCACTGCCGCGAAGTGTTGAAGTGACCCTCCTTGGCATATTTGAGGCAAAGAGCCTGAAAATTTGTTGATACTCAATTGAAGATTTTCCAATCGAGTTAAATTTGCAATCTCTTGAGGCAATGGACCTGAGAAATGATTGCTGTCGAAAGAGAGGTTTCTAAGGCCAATCAAGTTTCCAAAGGTGGAAGGAATGGAACCAGAGAAAGAATTGTTCGAGAGATCAAGACTTGTAAGCTCAGTCAAGTTTCCCAAGGTGGAAGGAATGGAACCTGTTAAAAGATTGTCAGGTATTTGTAGTTGAACCAATCTTCTCAAATTTCCAATTTCTTGAGGAATAGAGCCTGAAATTTTATTTCCATAGAGATACAAGAAGATTAGCCCTGTCGCATTTCCTAGACTGGAAGGGATGGGACCTGAGAGATTGTTACCGGATAAGTCTAGCTGATACAAATTCATGAGATTTCCCATTTCTGCAGGGATTGAGCCAGAAATCAAATTATCGAGGAGGTGCAATAAAACTAGGTTACTTAGCCTCCCTATGGTTGAAGGGATGGAACCTGTGATGTAGTTTTGCCCAAATCAAGCGAACGAAGATTTGTTAAGTTCCATATCTGTGGAGGAATACTCCCATAGATTTCATTTCCAAGTAGGGTTAGATTGGCCAACTTACTCAAATTTCCGAGAGATGGAGGTATGGAACCATTTATTTTGTTAAAGGAGAGCTCCAAGTAAGTGAGGTTTGTGAGTAGGCCTATTTCTGATGGAAGCTTTCCACTGAGCTGATTGTTTTGCAGTCGAATAAAGCTGATTCGGCTCCAATTGGAAAAGAGGCGAGCATATATTTCACCAGTTAATTTGTTGTCAGATCGATGTTGAGAACAGAGATGAGAGTGAGATTGGCAAGTGGCAGTGGTAAGGTGCCTGACAGTTGATTCTTAGATAAATCAAGGTAGGTGAGTCTGGAAAGAGCGCCGATATTGGTGGGGATGGTTCCATTGAGTGCATTATTAGCAAGGTCAAGATGAACAAGATTTGGGAAGGAAGAGAAGCTCAACTGATCAAGCGTACCTTGCAAACTGCAACTGGGAAGGTTTATTTCTACCACCTTTTCTTTGGCACCATTGCATGTGATTCCAGTCCAATTGCACAGAGATACATTCAGAGACCATGAAATGAGAGCTTGGCTTCGGAAGAGATTGCCTTTCCATTTGAGAAGAGCCTCCGCTTCAGGTGACTTTGACATTGTTGCTGCAACACTGCATTGGTTAATATGGGAGTAGACAACCAACACTAGGACAAGAAGGGAGAGAAGGGAAAATGATTTCTCGGAAGCCATGATGAGCAATATTAGTTTAGGGGTGCATCTATATACAGCTGTACTTTTGCTATATAGAGATGCAGAGTCTTTTAGGTAAATGTTTTTCAAATCTGTCAATTGCAATTATGAGGTTTTTTAAGTACATGCCACCACTTCATTGATTCCCACCGACCATTTTCATAGGACCAGATCTAAATACAAATGCACGCTTTTTAAAATTTGTGTCAGTTGAAATAAAAAATGAGAGATGCCGTTACCTAAGAAGCTGTGAACATGATGCGCTTGTTTGAGAAAGACTTTATATAGATGCACAGTCCAATCACATCATGTAGATGCAGGACTCTCAAGTATTAATAGTCCATTCACATCATAGCTCAACCTACACTCTCACTATTTGTAAAAAGAAATAAAAAAGATATTTTACATACTTTTAATATTATTTTTAGTCTTTTTATATTTATTAAACGGAGGCTCTACTGTACTTTTACTTTTAAGTGTAAATTATCAAATGGGTTGGACTGTTGCTTCAAAATCAATTAAATCAACTAAAGCAGCAGATGATCCGATTGATGATCGGAAATCTAATATGATTTGTCTTGAGGCTCGAGAAACGATGAACACTTCTATCAAGAGCTTACACGTGTCAAACCTAAAAAAGGACCTTCAAAAAATATTATGGTGGACCCCACGGTGCCTTTTTCTAAAAGAATCGCCAAGCGGACAATGGCCAAGCGGACACATGACAAACACCAATGTGCAGCACAATAGGCTTTAATTTATAAACAAAACTTTGAAGACTACAAGCGGATATGGAATCCATCTACTGTAACCCAACCTACTATACATTTGGATTCTGATTAGTATAGTTTGAAGACTATTTTTTTGTTGATTTTAATTAATATTGTTCGAATCCAATCTAGACCATTCATTCTATGTTTTTCTCTTCTTCTTTTTTTTTACTTAGTAATTTTGACTGTGTTTGATTTAGTAATTTTTCCTTTTTCGTTTAATTTATTGTTATCTTAACATTATCTATTTAATAATTATTTAAATCTTACTTAATCAAAAGATAACAATAAATTATAAGATATAATCCTAAACTAAGTAATAATAATAAAACAAAAAAAAATACGATTTAGTAATGGATTTTGATCTTCTTTGTTTGATTTCTATGTATGAAGCCCAAATCTATGATATTATCTATGACTGTTATTGTTGTTGTTGAATTCTTATATTATTTCATATTGGGACTTTTTTGCAGTTCTTTCCAAAAAAAATCCTGGAACTTATGTTGGAAATAAATGAGCCAATATAGACCTATTACTTATTGAGAAAGAAGGGTGGTTTTTGTTTTCTTTTTTTGTTGGTATGCTGTAATGGGAATGGAGTTTGTTTTATTGTGTATTAACCTCCATGTAGAGTTTTGATGCATACTACTTAATTTTGCGGAAAAAGTCAACTTTCTTGTAGTGAGTCTTGGTCCATCTTAATTTTCCTGTACTTCGATATCCGACGTCTGGAGAAATTGACTTCACCGATTGAGCTTCTACATACTGCTGCCGATTTTCATCGCTTCTCCTTGTCCGCCCCACCCAAACAAAAATCCTGGGTCCGCCACTGAATTGAAGTATGGTGAGGTGAATCATCAAATCAAGAGAGAATAAAATATAAGGTGTTATAATGGTGTTTTATTTTTAGTTGTTTGGTATGAAATCTTTTTTACCTTTTTTTATAAAAAAAGTTGTGTTTTTTTGTCTTTTAATAGAGAAAGGAAGTTGCCTTTTTACCTTTTTTGAAATATTTAAGGAAATTTTGAAATTGTGTACTTTTGATATGACCCCTTATCATTTCTTGTCTTGATTCATTTTACTTTACTTTAACCAGTTAATTACCAAACTTGCCCATAATGAATTCTCTAGAATGCCAAATTGCTCACTGTTTTAGGTCAAGTTTCCTCAAGGATGTTGTATTTTGGTGGTTTTCCTCCTATTGCTTTTCACAAAATCTTTTTTTTTTCTTATTATTAATACAATATCCCACTTTCCCACTTTTGCTTTTGTCTAAAAGCAGCCCAGATCTAATCCCATATATAAAACTCAACTAATCATTTATGGGGAACTCATGTAACCTAGGTCTGGACTCTTTAGGACCCTTATATGACCCGATAGCTTGTAAGGTTCATAGAGACATATCTAGAATCCTTAACTTCTTGTGAATCCTACAATTAAATCAAGAAACGCACCGTGGGACCAATTTCATGTTGAAAAAGGAGAAAACATTAAAAAGGTAAGAAGATTAAGGCTGCGTTTGGTACCAGCATTATTAGTAGCATTAATGCTACTTTGTAGCCAAACGGTCACTATAAAAATCAGCATTAGAATTAGCATTTTAGTAGCATTTTTTTGCAAAATGCTAATGCTAAAAAAAGGAGCATTTTTGTAGCATTTTAATTTTTTTTGCCCATAAGCTGCCAAAAATCAACATTAATGCTAGCATAAACTCATTGTAACTAAAGCATTAGCATTAATGCTAGCATTTGAAAATCAGCATTAATGCTGATTTCCAAGATGCTACTACCAAACACAGCCTTAACTCCTCAAACTGGCAATTAACTATCTGTGCATTTCATGTAAAAAGAATTTCCACAAACTTAAATCCAGTATTTTCAATTTTGGGCATGTTTGTCAAATGCCCGCTAGCTCTCCGCATTTCTCGTTGAAGTTCATCAGAATAATTTCGAAAAAATTGTTCCTTCTGAATAATTTAAAATACATGTTCGACTATTTGAAATCCAAACTCATTTTTTAAGGCAGATAATACACTTTGAAATTTTTTTTAAGGGTGGTCCTTCCAATCAGTGGCGGGCCCAGGATTTCTATTTGGGTAGGGCAAAACTTTTGCTCAACCTTGTTGAACTTTTCTTTACATTAACAATAGCAAAAGAGAAAATGTATTGCATTTAAATATACACAAAATATTTAACCACATCAATTAACATACATTTCTCTCATTAAATGTCGTGCACTTGCTTTAGCAGCGAAAATAATTCCTTATAGTTGGTCATGGACTCATGGCAAAGAAGAGAAATTGTCAATTAATTGTAACTCAAGCTATCTAAACATATGAACGTTGAGCCCGGATTTACATATAAATTGAAGATTAAAGCATGCCCAAGGGTGATTTTGCCATCTTCAAATTTATATATATTCTTAGATTTGGATTAGGATTTAAAAATTAAGGGTTCAGATTTAGATGTAGAGTGATCAATATTATATTACATCTAGGGAGGGAGGGAGACTAACTACTTAGAGGATCCGCGACGACGAGCTGATCTCTCGGTGAACGAAACCGCTAAAAGAGAATGGTTCAAAGACGATCTCATTCTTTTGGTGGAAGATGTCAAAATAGAAGATAGTTGTTTCTACTTCAATGACATGTGGGGCAACCGTCATGTTTAAATATGGGGTGGCTATTTATTAGATGTATTTGGGGCATGGCTTGGACCATTTAAATCGCGCGTAATCTCAAAATTGACATGGGGCGTCAGCCGTTAGTACATCGATCTGTCCCTGCGAGTTAGGTATAGAACGATTTAGAAAAAAACTAGCTAAATGAATTAGATAAAAAAAATAGCTTGAAGGAGGATTTTTATAAAATTGAGGTAATATTTCGGGATTTAGGTCCACAAGTTGGAACCCGGCCGGAATCAAAATCGTTTTGGTTACAGGTCCAAAAAAAATGGACCCATACTCAGTCCCATTTACTAATCAGAATTTAAATAAGGACTAAAACCCTGTTATTAACGGATCATAACCTTTTGGTAATCGGAGAATGAGGAAACCATTTACGTCGCTACTTTTAATTAGGGTTGTACATGGGCGGTTCGAATCGGTTCAAATCCTAATCCAAATCTAAGAATATATATAAATTTGAAGATGACGAAATCACTCTTGGGAATGCTTTAATCTTCAGTTTATATCTAAATTCGGCCTCAAGGTTCATATATTTGGATAGCTTGAGTTACAATTAAGTGACAATTTCTCTTCTTTGCCATGAGCCCATGACCAACTATAAGAAATTATTTTCACGGCTAAAGTATATGCATGACATTTTAATCAGAGAAATGTATGTTAATTGATGTAGTTAAATATTTTGTGTATTTTTAAATGCAATGCATTTTTCTCTTTTGCTATTGTTAATATGAAGAAAAGTTTAACAAAATCGAGCAAAGTTTAGCCCCACCCAAATGGAAATCCTGGATCCGCCACTGATTGGATGGACCACCCATAAAAAAAAATAAAAAAAAAATTCAAAGTGTATTATCTTGCCTTAAAAAATGAGTTTGAATTTGAAATAGCCGAACATGTATTTTAAATTATTCAGAAGGAACAATGAGAGAGGCGGAGAGCTAGCGAGCATTTGACAAACATGCCCAAAATTGAAAATACTGGATATAAGTTTGTTGGAATTTTTTTTACATGAAATGCGCAAATAGTTAATTGCCAGTTTGAGGAGTTGATCCTTTGACCTTTTTTAATGTTTTATCCTTTTTCAACATGAAATCGATCCCGCGTCTCTTGATTTAATTGTAGGATTCACAACAAGTTGGCCACAAGGATTCTAGATATGTCTCTATGGACCTTACAAGCTATCGGGTCATATAAGGGTCCTACAGGGTCCAGACTAGCTATCGGGTCATATAAGGGTCCTACAGGGTCCAAACCTACCTAGGTTACATGAGTTCCCTATAAATGATTAGTTGAGTTTTATATATGGGATTAGTTCTGGGCCGCTTTTAGACAAAAGCAAAAGTGGGATATTGTATTCATAGATATTGTATTCATAAGAAAAAAAAAAGAAGAAGATTTTGTGAAAAGCAATAGGAGGAAAACCTAAATACAGCATCCCAGAGGAAACTGTACCTAAAGTATTGAGTAATTTGGCATTATAGAGAATTCGTTAAAGCCCCACCAACATTTTCTTTTTTATATTGGAGGGTTCTCAACTATTTGGGATGAACTAATCCCTCCGGGCCGAGAAACCGGGTAAATTTCTCTGTAACTCCAGTATGGTAGTGAAGTTTCGAACCTACAACCTTCATATACAAATCGTGGTCCTAGGCCAACTAAGTTACCCCTTGGGACTATATATAGTCCCACCAATCTAGTTCAACCGGAACAAACAAGCAAATTAAAAGAAAAAAGAAAAACCTGACGCAAATTATGAAACTGGTTAAAAATGTCATCGCCTCAACCGTTGGATCAGCCACATGATCGCACAAATCAAAATACTAGCTAATAACTGTGTGTGTGTCTATCTGGTATGTATAACAAAATAGTGTATATAAAATCAAACATTCTGCACAATGGCGGACCCAATATTTTTATTTGGGTGGTGGGGACAATTATCAAGTGAATAAGTCAAATACTAAAATAAGATTTTCCATATTTTATTAAAGGAACTTTTCAAATTACGCGGGTGTGGCGGTACCCATGTGTGACCACTTGAGTCCACCCTTGATTCTCCCAATCAAGAATTTTATGGTTTCCCATTCTTATCAACTGCTTTACATTTTCATTTGAACCACCATCGCATCTTGCGCAATGATCTTCACACTGTTGCTACTTAGACAAAAGTTTAGTGTTGGCCATTCGTACATTAAAACTACTTTGACGAAAGGATAAATATGAATGCAACTATGGCTTGGTTGCTTAATGGATTTAAACACTTGGGATTTAATTCCTATCACCAGTTAAAATAAATAATCAAATGTGAATTCAGAAAATAACCATCATATAATTTCTATTTTAATAAAAATTGAATCAAAGGAATATGAGAAATGAAAAATGAATACCTAGCCATCATCTAAGTAATTCAATACAGGTCAAGTCAATATCCCATATGCATCTTTACCTTATACGATTCTCCCTGCACCTAATATCTTTCCCCTAATCCTTATAATAATCCTTTACTTGTGCTCATTTCACAATAATTTTTTATGTATTCAATTTCCGGTACTTTATGCAAAGAAATAAGTCCTTGGAAAAAATTAGATGTAATAGCTTTGACAAACCAATTGCCATTTGGTTCACCGATCTTTTACTGTAATTATTCTCCTTCATATGAAAAAAGCCCTAGCTATGAGTCCCAAAATATATATATAAAAAAAAAAAAAACAAAAAGAAGATTTCTGCAATGTTTCAAGTAAAGTTCTATATATGACGCCTTCCAATTTATTATGTATGTGTTGTGACGCCCTTGGTGAAAGAAAATTTCGCTGGATCTACTTGTTACAATAAAACATATAGTCAAGTTTCCAAATGCAACAGGAGAAGACTATCTCAAGATGTTTGCGATATTTTGAAGCCCTGTCACGACCCGGCCCCGAGATCAGAGTCATTAGGGTTAACTCCCGGGTCGCGAATGTAATCATACTTACTTCCGTAAACCCCGTTTAACCGAAGTTACAACGAAGTCTACAAGGGATCTTGCATACATACCTGTCAATGTACAGTGCGGAATATACAACAAGATACATTTATACATTGACAACCATCTAATCAAAATGAATCATATATTTGCTTTGAGTTCCTATCATCAACCGCTGCATATTTACAATACAATGCAGGGAACAACCTATACAGTACATACAATATCCAAAATGAATATATAAACATTTCTAAAAAGTTTCCCAAAATATCTCCATGTACCCGCTCTCTTATCACGTCCATTCAGCTAAACCTCCTGGAGGTAGCGAATGGGCCTCCTCCGCTGGCGAGACGGTCGCTGAGGTACCGGCACGGGTAACTGAGCCTGTAACATCATCAGTAATACCATGAACACGACGGTTCAACAAGATATATACATATGTCTAACAATTCCTAACAATTAATCGATTTCAACGGTGATAAACAATCAATATCAAATACAATTAACAATGACAATAAGACTGGCAACTAAACTAGCATTGGTTTCAACTTCATTCAATTCTTTCCAAAAGGAAGCAATTCATATTCATTTATTCATTAGGTTCAACCTTTATTAATGGCTTCTCAGTGTATGACTTTTCAGTCAATGACCTTTCGGTCCAGTGTGGTGAGATCTCCCAGTGTCTTGATCAGAGACACTGGTGCCCCACGGAGCTCCGGACGCTCCCATACTCATCTACTGCAGTAGGAATAATCATTTCATTTATCAATTCATTCTGTGCAATTCAACAATGAGTTTAAGAAACTACTAGGTAGTGTCAGACCCTTTAACAATTCGTACCCATCTCACTCTCATTCTAAAGCAAGTCTCTAATCAATCCTCTAACCAACCCTTGAGTGCAACTATGGTTTTCAATGCAAGTATTACTATTGATGACATTACTTAGTTGATTATGCATTCGAATAACCCTAGTTACCACTTATGGAGGTTTACATATCACTCAACTATACGAGAAGCATTGATGACCACATAAGCGATCTTAGTTCTCGCAAAATTCCAAAACTCACTGGTCCTCGCGATTGGCCAAAATTTTCCTTACTATGAATAATCTGGTCAATTTCGGCTACCTCGGCGGTTACCTGGCGGTTAGCCGCAACTGTGCAGGCGGCTAGCCGAAATGTACGTGCGGCTAGCCGAAATTCGGCTGGCGGCTAGCCGAACTAAGTTCGGTTAGCTTACAGTCAGCTTTCCAGAAGCTGATTTTCCTGACAGAAATTTCTGACCAATTTCGGTCAGCTCGCGATCACATTGCGGCTAGCCGAAATTTCAATCTCGGCTAACCGAAATTTGGCGGTTAGCTTTCCAGAAGCTCGTCAGTTTCGAATTTTCTGGCGGTTAGTTTCGCGGCTAGCCGAAAATCACCCAGAAGCTCATTTTCGAACTTCTGAAGCTCTGAACCAAAACCCCATTTTTGAATTCCTTGAGTTCATACAAGTGATATAAAAGCTCAAATTGCTAGAAATGCATATACTTGCCTCAAATGAAGCTTTGCTTGCCACAAACCCTTGTTTATCTTGGCTTGAGTGGAAATTCCTCAAAATGAAGCTTGATTTGCAATCAAATGATGAAGAAGATGAAGTATAGAGTCTCCTCTTCACTTCAAGGCACTTCAATTCACTCTTAATGAAGAAGAAATGGAAAAAGGAAGAAGAAATGAATGAAAGAAAGGAAAAGAAGATGAAAGTTGCCTAGGGTTTGAGATGAATGAAGGTCATTAGCTTATATAAGTTGCCTTCTTGCATTTAAGTCCCCTCTCATTTCCTCATTTACACTTTGAGTCAATTCAAGGTTCATTTGATCCAATATTCGTCGAATCCATTCAAGCCTTTTATGAAAATCATCGTACTCGTCGAGATACACATGCGGGTATCAAGACTTTCCGTATTCGACAAAATACGTACAAATCCGTATTTCCGAAAAAGTCATTGGTTTGCTTATTTGAGCTTCATTTTCCATTCCATCACAATCTCATTTACTATTAAGCCTACATTAGGCAAATCCCAATCCATTTGGCGATAAATCACCATTCGTTCATTTAAACTCGCTTAATTAGTCATAAGCTCAATTAATTAGAGTTAATCGTGATTAACTCGGGACGGAGCCTAACAAGCCCAAAGTCAGAACCATTCCAAAAATTCTCAAAATGAATTGGCTTGATTATGGACGCAGGGAATTGGGACCAAATCTGAATAATTATGGGACATCGAACAAAAGGTAAACAATTTTTTCTTCTCCAAGTCACAAAGGTGACATTTGAAGAAGGGATGTTAATATCGGAAACAAGTCCTTTCAAGGTAAAGTTCTCGATTTTGATGGAAAACCCATCCTCTTATTTTATGTTCCATATTCATACATCTCATATAAATGCCAATTAGCACTGTATCTCTGCCTGCTTTATGGGCCTATGGAGACTTATCTTTGACCACACTCCCTCCTTTGCTTTGTATCTAAACCTAAATAACATGAGGTCTAGTTTAAATCGTTTGTCATGTGTGGCGATGTAATCCATTTTACAAACGTTCTATCGAAATGTACCTATCGGTGTCTGGCCATGTTTGGCAATAAGTACAAAAGGGGTCGTTTGTTTATGATCAATTACATAGGTAAATGACTCACATGTGAAATTGTTACGCACCATCATATTTGTTTGCATTCATTTATACATCATATATGTAAATTGCATATAAAAATAATGTGTAAATGAGCTCATTTTTTTCAAGCAAGTTTTCGCACATCATGCGATGGTAAAAGGTTACACACCAAATTTCATATGAAAAGGATTCGCATCAAATTAGGCGGACCGTGCATCCCATGATGTAGTTCCGTCACAAAGAGGCTTGGGTTTGAAACCTCACTCCCCCAATTTTCTACTTTTTTCTCCTTCATTTGTTCCCCTAGCCAAAAGAACATTGAAACCCTACTCTCCTCACTAGGGCTGCATAAAAAATCCAACATTATCGCAAAACCAGACCGAACTGGAGCGGTTCAGATGGATTTTACAATGGATCGGTTCGGTCACAATTTGAAAATTGTGCAAACCGAATCGGTTTGGTCGGTTAATAATTTATACCCTTGGTTAACCGCTTAAAGCGAACCAAGCATTATGCATTAACTTAAATACAGTACTTTTACTATTTTAACCTTGGGCGTGTTTGGATGTATGGTGAATTGAAGTATGGTGAGGTGAAGTATCAAATCAAAAGATAATAAAATAGGGTAAATTAGCCAACAGTCCCTGAACACGGTCTTCTAAGGCATCCAGTCCAACAACTTTTTCACTAATGTCTATAGTACAGACAACTGAAGATATTTTGGTGAGAGGTTCCTAATATGCATATTATATATTTTCATAACTAATTTGCTCCTTTCAACCCTCATTCTTAGGCCAAGTTATTTCGTATTCTTTGTTGTCTCAGAGAACTCCTTCCTTCTTCTTCTCTCTCATTTTTCATTTTTCGTTCTTTTCTATGGTTGTGGAGTATCGTTGCAGAGCACCTTTCGTCACCACCATGACTTCCGATTTTCTTTCTTTCATTTCTTCAAATATGGAAACGGTTTTACTTTCTCTTACTCTTTCACTTGAAATCTCTTCCAAAGCTCTCTATCTCTCTCTACAACTGATTTGAAAGAGAGCAGTTTGCTCTTTTTCTTATTTTCCCTCTCTTTCTTTTCCCGATTGGCTCATGGCCATCAAGTGTTCTTGTTTTGGATTTCGATTTTTATTAGAATTTCATTTTCTGTATTCTGATTTTTGGTGTTGCCGAGCTTAGATAAATTTAACAAAAACTCTGATAAACTGGACGAAAACTCAGATAAATTTGCCAAAAACTCAGATAAATTTATCTAAGTTTTCGGCAAACTTACCTAAACTTCTGGCAAAACTCAAATAAATTTACCTGAGTTTCGAACAACTTTTTTGAGTTTTGAACAAATTTATCTGAATTTCGAACAAATTTATCTAACTTTCGCTAGCTTTTTGTCTTGAATTGAGATTTGTTCTAGCCATTGTCTACATAGAGTTGAGCATAAAGAATAGATAAAATCAGAGAAGAACGAAATCAAATTAGGTTTTTAGTTTTTTTCAGAAGAAATTATCTTGTACATCTTCTTTTTAAGAATGGAAGAAGTACTTTTTCTAAGCAAGTGAAGACGACTTAGACGATGGAGGTATTTGATGAGTTGGGTTTGCTTCTAGGTTTTGCAGTTTCTTTCGTCTTCGCCTTTTGCTTCTACGATTCAGAAGAATTTGGTTTTTGCTTCTCTGAAATGGTTTGAAGCGGTTTTAAGCAGACCCCTTTTGCTAACGTGTAGATGGACCTTTTTGTCTTTTTCACTAAGTCATTTTCATTAGAGGATTGCAGCCGGTATGATAAAAATGTTGTGGACCTTAGGCTATAAAAGCAAATGATGAAGCACCTATCGCCAAAAGCTCCAATAAAATATAAGAGGTTATGATGGTGTTTTATTTTTAGTTATTTCGTATGAAATCTTTTTGACTTTTTGTATGGAAAAGTAGAGTTTTTTTTTTTTTTTTTTTTGTCTTTTAGTGGAGAAAGGAGGTTGTTTTGCTTTACTTTTTTTGTAAAATCCAGAGGGAATTTTGAAATTATGTTATTTTGATATGACCCCTTGTCATTTATTGTCTAAATTCACTTTACTTTAACTTAATGTATTAATTGCCAAACATGCCCTTTTATCTAATTGGAGGCTTTACTAATGAAATTGACTGAAGTAAATATTATTTTAAATAAAGAATAAAATATAAGTAAATTATAATGGTATTTTATTTTTAGTTGTTTGTGATAGAATCTTTTAGACATTTTGTAATGAGGAAGTATAGTTTTTTTTTTTTGTCTTATAAGTAGAAAAAGAGGGTTGCTTTTTAACTGCTTTTAAAGGATAATACAATGAAAAATTTGAATTAAAGTGATTTTAAAGGTTTTTTTTTCTTATAAAATGGGGATTACTTTGAGTCAGATAGTAGAAGTCGTAAAACAAGCCCTCGTCGTACTTTCAATCAATGAGTAGAATCCTGTCATAGTTTCATTCGTTGAGTAGTCAGTAAAGGCTCTCATCTGCGGAGCCCTCACTCGATCTCCCTCTTCTCCCCTTCCCTTTCTCCCCCCTTCGTCGTCGCCCGTAGATAATCGCGTGGAAGGGGCAGAGCGCCTCTGCCTCCCAACCCAGCGCCACGGCTCCCGAGCCACCGCCAGTGACCAAGCGCCGGCCTCCAGCGTTCTCACCTAGCGCCACCATGGCCTTCGCCCCATTTTGATATCAATCACGCCCACCTATTGAGTACCAAAGAACAACAAAACCCCCAAATCGTCTCCATCAGAAACCCCAAACCCTTCCTCAAGGCTCTGCCTCTGTGGAACGTCGATTCCATAATCGATGCAGACATGCAGGCCTGTCCTAGATTGCACAGTTCTCAACTGGCCTGCGAGAGTTTCCATCATAAATGGCATTGCTAAGGTTTGGTCTTCTTCTTTATTACTTCCCTATTTCCTTTCCCGTGAAAGATTGTGCTTGTAAATAAGAGGGATGAAAAGAAACGTTGAAAACATGCTTACAGGTGGTCGTGTTTTTTTTTTTTTTTTTTTGTTATAGGATCAAATGAAAATATATTGCAAACTCTAATCCCAAAAATTCTGTCAAATCTGTTTGCACCCAATGTGAACAAGAAGTAACCAAAAATTTTCTTTTTCCCAAACAATGGACGATGTACCTCTTTTTGCTTACTGTCGGTGTGTCATGTATATTTTCTGTAAGTTTGAGATTTACTTGTGTAAAATGAGGGGTGAAATTATAACATGTTACTCTTCTTTTGATTGTTTTGATTAATTACTTTAGTGAATTGTTAGTTGAAGCATGATTCGTTTCTTTACAGGCCAGTTTCTCTTTTTTCTCTCTGTGTTTGTTGATCATATCTGATCTGAGGGTTTTTTTTTTTGGGTTGTTTGTAATTCTGGGTTGGTATGAATTAAGTGAAATTCTGGTTTTGTTTTGGTTTTTTTTTTCCCTTCTTCTACATCATGTTTGTGGCCTTACCTGTTCCAGTTCTTTGGATTTCCTGTGACACCCGTGATGAAGGATGAGCAGTGGGTATTGGCAATGCAGAGAAAAAAAAAAAAGAAAAAACCGAACCAAACCGGTTCCTTTTGGTTAGGTTTGAGCACATGGTTCGGTTTGGTATGGCCTTTCCCCTCAAAACCGATCCAAAGCCCTACTCCTCACCTCCCATTTCTCTCCCCAGCAGCACAAGGAATCGAGCAGGCACCTCCCAGGTATGGCACCCTCTCTCTCTCTCTCTCTCTCTGCTTCACTGTTTACTTTCTGTGTCCCCCCCTTCCTTCCCTTTCTCTCCTCTCCCTTTCTACTTCCCAATACCTCTCTATCCCCCTCTCACCTTTTCTGATCTCTCTCCTCCCCTGTCTCTCTCTCAAGCACTCCAAGTTCATTTAGATGACATAAATTCCAATTTGATCAACAATCAGATTCAATCACCTTATTTTGGATCACCTTGACTGAAAATCGATAATGAAAACATAAATCAAGGGATGTGTTTCATATCAAATCTTCTTTTTTTTTACCCTTTAAATGATTGAGATTGCTGTGTGTTTGTTGTAAAACATATTATTGAGCATGAGGCTCTTCCGGATCACTAGAGTTTCCGCTCCGTCTCCGATGATCCCTTCGTCACCATCCTCATATTCAACATCATCAACCCATTCTGAGTTGGATTCGGCTTCAGATTCTGCGACATAGCTCTTCCCCTTGGACGTGTCCGCTAAAGCGCTTTGCCGTGAGCGACACCCCGAGGACATATGACCAATTGCATTGCACTTATAACAACATATGATCCTTTGTCGAGTTCTTCCTGTTCCCCATCATTGTGAGTCTTGTTTCCAGGCGCCTCACTCGCACCAGATTGTCATGTCGACTCAAACTTAGGGCGGTTTCCTCTCACCTTTGATTGGATGGTGAATGGGTTTCCGCGACTTTGTAGCTTTTTTAGTCGCTTCTCGGCAAGACTAGCTTTGAAACACACCACCATCTTCATCTTCATCTCGCCTGGCCACTCACGACCTTACACAAGATACAACACATTCATTTACTCAAGCCATGCACAGCGAAGAAGCCAAATATCAAAAATAAATGTTGCAAGACATCTTTCATTTGTTTTACATAGGTTCAAATACATACTGATGATTGATATCACTCTCTTTCTTTTTCGAATATCCAAAACACAAGGTAAAAAATAAAAGACACCCCAAGATGCAGCATAATGTAATAAAAAGCCAAGTATGGACTATATCATGTGCACTATTAAAGAAAATTTGGTTAAAAATGACAGGTAGGCTATCCTTACAATGAATAAGGCGAGCATCTGAACTTTAAAGGTTCTCTTGAAAAATATCAGGTCCTTTCCACTAACTATTAATATTATGGATATTAGGGCAGAACCCATGACAATCGTTACATAAATCAAACCAGCTTTGAAGAGAGGGTCTTTAAGCATATTGGGTAAGCCAACTGCATTAAATGCACCAGGCATAGTCAAGAATCAAACATTTTTTTCAGTCATTCTTCCTCAGTGTTGCCTGTTTGGTCTCAACATTAACTCTGTCAAAATTAATCCTAAACTCATCATCCTTCCTTCCCTCATCCATCCCTCCCTTATCCAGTTTTTTATTTCCTTTTAAAATCTTCCTCATTTCTACGGAAAAATGTGATTCCTTGGCGACACCCAAAAAAGTCAGACCTAAATTATTCTTTTCATTACTATTAATAAGTTTTTATCCAAGGAGCCATTCCGTTGAGACCACATTTCTCTTGCTTACAGCCATACGTAGGGGTGTGTTCCCACTGTGATTGGGCTCATTAATGATGGCTAGAGTTCATTTTCCATTAATAACAGCGAGATGGAACAGATTGTTCCCTTCAGGATCAACCGGTTCTCTATTTGTCGAATACTTATAAACAATCTCAAGCACATTTCAAGATCCATGTTTAACCGCCAATATCAGGAGAAATTCATCGTATTTTTCTTCAAGTAAATCTTGACCAGAATCCTCCATTAGCTTCTCAACAATGTTTTTATCGTCTACATTGAAAGCATATTTCAATGCATCTTTTAAGCCGATTCTTGACTTGACAATACATCTTTTAAATCAATTCTTGATATTTTAGTTGGCCTTTGTCGCCGTTGTCCTGCCATATACAAGAATCGTTTTAAAAGATGCATTGAAATATGCTGTCATCGTAGACGATAAAAACATCGTTGAGAAGCTAATGGAGGATTCTGGTCAAGATTTACTTGAAGAAAATATGATGAATTTCTCTTGATATTGGCTGTTAAACATGGGTCTTGGAATGTGCTTGAGATTGTTTATGCCAATTTACTTCCTTGGCTAATTGCAGGTTGCTTTACATCTGTGCTGACAGTGCCAGGCGCATTCAATGCCCTTGGCTTTCCTTATATGTTGCATGAGCCTGCTTTTATGGTTTTTCTCATTTGCATTGTGACTGCCATGGGCGCTGGCTTAATTTCAGCGATATGCATGGTTAGTGGGAGAGATTTTAGAGTCCGTGAGAGGACCTATAAAGTAGAATGGCTGGGGTTCTTCATAGTGAGAATTGCCTACCTGGCTTTTCTAGGTGCCTTTTGTTTAGTAGTTTCTATGATGTCAGTGCCACGATGGGTTCTAATTTATACTTGTGTGATCTGCTGTTTAAGTTTTTTCTTTGACATTGGCCTATTTTGTTTTGGAGTAGATCGCGATGTATGACTTGTTTCAGAACAAATGGTGGTCTGTCCAGAGTCTTAAAGTAGCTTGTTGCTGTCTACTTACATTTGACGTTGTATTTTCTTTCTTTGTAAGGATGGTTAATGATACATTGTATTTTCTTTCTTTGTAAGGATGGTTAATGATACTTTCAAATGGTGTTTTTCACTGCAAGTAAGCAGTCAGCTTGGTTGTTGAATTTCGTTTTAAAGGTATCTGCCTTTCATTTCTGTGGTGATTTATGTGAAATTTTGTCCCGGAGATTGCTCTGATGGATGCATGGTGAGTGCATAACTATTGTTTTTTCAACCGAGGTTGAAGAAATTTGAGAAGATTGAAAGAAAGTGTAAGGTTTTGAGTGTTGGCAATCATTCTTGGGTTCGAACAAAACTTGGGTCATGTAATCCTTCTTTTCTTGATTGGACTGCAAATTCCTCTTCTCGAAGAAGATACAAAGTAGCAAGGTTCGTCTCCAGAATCAAGTCCAAGTCAAGACACCAAAAGTTCAAGCGTTCGAACTCTTGGAAGGAGTGTTCGAACGTGTGACAAAAATCTTTTCCAGGCCATTTCCCAGAATGTTCAAGAGCTGAGAGTTCGAACTATCTTTTCATGGAGTTCCTTCTTGTTCACTTCTGCCACATAAATTATTAGGCAATTCTACCTATTAAACCCACCCTGATTACTAGCAAGTAGTAACCTGGTCCTAGAGCTGGAAGTAGCAAACTGATACCCTGCAGTTCCAATACATGGGATCTTAATCATGAGTTTGGGATGAGGGACTGTGGCAGTTTGCCTTTTGATAGGCCCTTAGAAGAGTTTCCAACCAACTTCTTACCCCTCCTTTCTTCTTTTAGCTAGACAGGCCCTTGATCATGAAGATCTTGGTCATGCAAAGTTTGGTTTGTGGCATATGCTCTGTTTCTGCAGAAATAGAGTTGAGAATTGTGGCCTTTTGAAGGGTGGATTCAGTCTCAGAAGTAGTCTCAGCTGAATGAATATCAAAAGTAATGTGGAAATAGATTGGATCATCATCTCGCAGATAGATTGAGGCCTATTTCTGACCCCACATTAATTATAGCCTCATCATGTGATTGAGACTGATCTGGCTGGGGAGAGGCCAAAGCAAGATCTGTGTGCACAGTGCCATTGACCACCACCATAACTGATTGGGTGGTGATTGTTAATTTTTCTGCAGCAAGATCAGGAATCATAGCAACTTCTATGGTAGGAGCAAGTGACTGCATTAGCCAGTTTAGACTGGGAAGTAACATCAAAGTTGGGTAGGTTATGCTCTCTGATTTCAACTAGTTCAGGATCTGAAATCTCAACTGGATTTGGGAAGTAAAAGATGTAATTTCATCATGTAGGTTTCCGCCAACTGCTTCTACTGTTAGCTCTTCGCTTCTTCTAGGTATTTGCAGCCTTCTGGATACTAAATATAGGGTAAGGATGGCAGCTACAAGTCTGAATTTGTTTTGTATTTAGTTGCGAAATTAGATTCAGTGATTTTGGTCTTTTGATTATGGAGTTGTTGTAGAGTGCTATAGAAACTGCGCTTGCGAATGGAGAATGTTTTACACAGGAGGATTCTAATATCCGCATGTCCTGTATGTTTAACAAGGTATGTATCTTGGTGTTGTATTGAATCTGTATCCTTTTTTTCTGTCTTGTGTCTGCAATAATTGATTTTAGTTTCACAGAGGCATTGGTGAATGTTGGGGCTGACATGAAAAATTTGGTACCTGGTCGAGTGGCAACTGAGGTGGATGCTCGTTTGGCTTATGATACACATGCCATCATTCAAAAGATACTTTTTTCGCAAGCGTATTTTGTAGATGAATGGTATTTCAAACTTCACTAGCTATGCGACTAGATCTGTTCCTATGACGATCTTCTATGTGATTATTATTGTTTATGGTAACTTGGTGAATGATTGATTACGAGCTCCATCAAAATTTTCTTTGGGATTAATTTCATGGGAGGTGTTCATATGTTGTACAAGAAAATCTTAAAGTGGGTTGATTCCAATTATAGATCTAGTCACCTTGTAATTTATTAATTTAGAAAACCAAGTCTTCGAGAAATACCAGGCACAGAAAGTCCATAGAATTGCTATTTCTCCCTATTCTATTTTTTTCCCGGGTCTTTTAGCTGGAATAATTTGGGTGGTTTCCAGGTGTATTACTGCGTATTTGACTCCATATTATGCTAATCAATGATATACACTCCACATTTTCAGGTGTACTAACATCTGATAGTTATGTGAAGTGCGACTTAGGACTTATTTACCTGGATTTAGAAGTTGGTGAAGGTGATTGCCCAAGGCTGGTCAACAGGTTTTTACTTGAATTTTCTTTGGAAACTACTCACTTTCATATCAAATTTTATGGGATTCATTTTATTGGCCTTTCGTATTTTGGTGCAGGAACTACTCCAAACTGGGTGCCGCCTCAGTTGGGTTGCCCTCAAAAACATCAGAACTGGAAGCATCTGTTACCGTATTCTGGAACCAGTAATGTTACCATATTTTTTTAGGATGGCTACTAGTCTATTATCACCTTTAGCCTTATCCCAATAATCTGGGGTTGGCTCAATGTTGAATTCCACGACTCATTAACTTGTTCTCCCTCTCTTGTGTGTGTGTGCGCGCGCGCATGTGCGTGCATGGACTCCATGAAATGTGTTGGATTTTGATCATGTTTTCTGCAAATGTGAACCTCTAATTCTACAAATTAGTTGAGCATTCATCCCTGCTAAAAACACCCAAGTATCTCTCCTTTTTTTATCCAATCTGAACCCACTGTGGGGTTGGGACTTGGGAGAGCAGTTGCTGCAAATGTGAAGGTTGTAAACATTAGACATTCTTTTATGTTCTGTTATCTTTGTCTGACTTCTTGTTCTAACAAGCTTCTGTATAATTTTTTCTCATCTTCTTATGTTCATCTACTGTTCTTTCTTTAGCTGATTTATGACTTTGCCCCTGGCAATCCTTTGCGGTTCAAAAGAGCTGTTGGGCATAAGAATTTGTTCTACATTGATGACAAAGATGTAGTCAAAGATGTAAGAATCTCACCACTGCAATGATATTCTTTAGTTTATCATGTAGTGTTTTATGTGCAGAATCTATTTTATTGGCGATATACAGGTCACTGAAGCACCGCTGCCAAAAGCGCCTCTTGATACTGCTGCTGTTGCCCACTGGCTGGCAATTGAAGGAGTACAACCGGCCATCCCAGAAAATGCTCCATTGAAGGTTTGCCTCTGAACTTCACTTAGGACAATAAGTTCTTTGCGATCAAGATATAGTTGGATTCTTAAATCATTCATTAAGTTCAATAATTAGTTTTCTAACAGCTTGTAAAAAAATGTATTTACTTTTGCAACTACCTAGTGAAAAGGATCCTCTGTTCTATTAAAAAACATCATGCAAATGGTTTTCAGATATGTTACTGAAGTATAGGCATTCAAAAACATCAAGCAAATGGTTTTCAGATATGTTTCAGTTGGGTTGCCCTCAAAAACATCAGTTGCGTATTGGCCATACAGGAGGGAAACTTTTAATGTTAGAACATCATTTGATGAGTAATGCCCTATGATTGAATATTAAAAAAAGCCTAGTAAACATTAAAGCGATTATTACAGATGAATACCGAATTGGAGCTGCTAGAGTAACAGAAACCGTTATGACCATTGCATGGGCTGCCAACATGGCTATGAAACATGGTTTCTGACCTTGTAATGGCCAGGGGTGATTATGTTATAAAGACTAGTATTTTTTTAGTGTGATCAGTCTTATGCTGTGTAACATTAGTTGAGTGCCAATTATTGGGTAATGAGTGTTAGGGAGTAGGATTGATCATAGATGGCCGTGGTACTAAGAGCATAAAAATGCCTTGACCGTCATGGATGATTTTGTGGAGTGGTCTTAAAATTTTGGTTGGAAATGTCCTTTCACTTCTAGTCATGTTTTCATTGCTTGCTTTCATTTTAAGACGGGGAAAGTTCACCACACTGGTACATCTTGAGCTTGCAACTCGAGCTGGTGAAACTGCTGCCACTCATGTCAAGAACGTTCTACTATAGCAAATGTCGCCCACTTCACGAGGCAGCCATCACGGTCTCGCTAATGTATATTACCGATTCAGGTTTGTTCAGGCTTTGTGTCGTGGAAAATTTTTAAGTTTTTTTTTTTTTTTTCAAGTTAGTCCATTTATTCAACTTGCTCTAACATGGTTAATGGCAGATGTTGGATGATAGCAGTAGGGAGGATGCTGTGAAGAGAATGGTTTATGAAGCCAGGGCTAGACTGCGAGATCTGGTTTACGGGTGCACCAGAGTCATTTGTTTCCTACGTAAGCATGTTAAATATCTGGAGGTGCAACTGGAGCTGTCCAAGGATTAGGATTTATGACATAATCAGCTAATAATGTAAAAATCCCATGTTTGGTGGAGTTTTGTACCAACATGTGATGGGTTCATTTTGTAACGAATGTTGTTTCATTTAATAAGAATATGTTAATTTATGACTTTGTTGTAGATTAATGATCATGATGAATAAAATCTGCTATTGATAAAATTGTTCCGAAGTATGTTATTTTACGATTTATTTATGAACGGTATTTTTAAAATAACTTCAAAAAGGAAATTTTTTTAAAGTAGATTTAAATAGTGGATAAGAAAGTCAGGAACGGATGAGAATCCCCTAAATTGGAATGAATTTTAACCGTTCGAGATTTAAATTGAAACCGTTCCAGATTGCAGTTTTTTGGTATAGTGAACTAGTTATTCAGTAACAGTGACAGACGTTTCAAAGCATGAAAATACTGATGTCCCAGGCGTTCAGTATTGTGTACTCAGGGAACGATGTGGGTTCAGATTGAAGAATTTATAAAAACTATGGTAAATGGATTGGTACAAATGAAAACTGTTCCAACAAATTAGTGGTAGGTAGGTGGCAGAAAGACTTGTTATTTTTTTAGGAATGTTTCACATGTTTGTGTTTGACTAGACATCTAGTTGACTCGGCACAAGTTTTACTGTCTAGGTGAAACTTCTGTCTCAGAACCTTGCATGTGGCCTTACCCGATCTTGTCTAACCCTTTCACCCATTACCTTAATCAACCAAAGTGTCAAAGATTTTTTTTCTTATTTGTTAAGAGGCATCGCTTCTCACCTGCAATGCCTGGGTTTGCCCCTGGCACCCGGAGTACCATCCCGAGTGTATTCTTCGAGTGGAAGTGGAGGTGGAGGTGGAGGTAGAGGTGGAGGTGAACTCTAGTGGTGCGTGGAAGATGGAGGTGGAGGTAGAGGTGGAGGTGAACTCTAGTGGTGCGTGGAAGATGGAAGAAGCATACTCGGCAGAGAGAGCAGGCATGGGAGGACCCAGGGGATGATCCTAGGTTGATAGATTAAGCTACATTAAGAATGAGAGCTTCTAAATTTACACCGCATTTTTCTTTCCACAATCTCTTTATCTCTAAACCCAATCCCCACCACTTTTTTCTTTGCACACCCCCCATAATACCTAAACTAATCTCGCCCCATGCCCCCCTCCACCCCAGCCACCACCATCATGGTGGTGTTTGATAGTGGCGTCGGGCTTTGTAACGCTGGAATCACCAGCGAGCAGGACCCTCAAGCGGTGGTTTCCAACGGCACTGGCCGCCCCTTCCACTCGCGTTGGCTGGTTGCTGATTAGCTCATCTTCTCCGACAACCTCACCTTTGTCACCTTCCTCCGCCCCTTCAATTGCACTAAGAGAGACAGGGGGAGGGAGAGTGAAAGAGGGAGAGAGCGGGAGGCGAAGGTTGAGAGCCTAAAATGTATCATTTAGGCCCCTTAGTTTAAACTTTGTTATACCATCTTATGAGTTTAATTAGTTCAATTATGTTAATTTTATGTTTACATGTGTTTTAGGAGAAAAAGCCAGAATTTGAAGTTAAAATGGAGAAAATGGAACCAATGTGAGACACCCGAGGCTCACTGCCTTTGGGCGTCCGGACGTCCCACTCAGAATATCACCCGAGGCCACTGCCTCTGGGCGTCTGGACGTCCCACTCAGAATATCACCGAGGCCACTGCCTCTGGGCATCCGGACGCCCGGATCGGCTGGGGACACCGCCCCAGCGCGTTTTAATGAGATTTTTTTGGTCAAAATGCTTATAAATAAAAGTTCAAACTTGTTTTTAGAGTAATTGACATCGGGAGAGAAGTTTTAGAGGCTGGTTTTGGAGCTTTGGAAGAGCGTCAATGGGGATTTTGTCAGAGATTCTTCGCCAATCGTCTTCCATGAGTAACTAAATCTCCATCTTAAGGTTGTGATGAAGCATTGGTTTTGTGTTTATGGTGATGTATAGGTTCTAGGGTTTTATTTTAAATGCTTTGATTATATGACATTGATGTTATTCATTGTTGGATTCTTTTATTAATGCAAGATCTCTTTTTGGTATTTTATTCTTGTAGTTTGGAATACCAAGTCATATAATATGGTGCTTGAATGTGTGTGGAGTTAAAGTTAGGATAATCTATGCCTTAGAAATACGTTATGCCAAGATCTAAACCCGCACCCCTTATTTGTTGACTTTGTGAAGGTTTGTAACCAAAACGAGTCTTGAAAGCATTAATAGTGAAATCCTAGATCTATATTCGTCATTGCACGAGGCTAAGGTGGATTCATACCCTAAGACTTTTCTCTGATTAAATCAAAACCTTATCTTTTAATTTGCTAATCTAGGAATTACAACCAGTCAAACCAACACTTCGTTTTCTAATAGGATTAGTTTAAGAATCAGAACTTTGTTTTCTATTAGGATTAGTTTATGAATTTAGGAAACAACACAACTTAGCCTTTTTGTCCCAATGGATACGATACTCAGTTAACATCTTTGCTTTTTTCAAGTAGAGATAGTAGCGGGGAATAATTTATATTTGCAACCCTATTTTAGAACGGTTAAATTTTGGCGCCGTTGCCAGGGACAATTAGCATGGTTGTTTGTTTCTTTTAATTCTAACATTAGTTTAGCATTTTCAATTTCTTTTTATTTTTTATTTTACTTTATCATCTTTTCTCACACCTCTACTATTCTTACTGCAGTGTATTGATTCTAACACAGAGAATCCTAGAGTTTATGCAGGATCCAAGAGTGCTCTTGAAAAGTTAAAAGTTCCACTCAGTTAAAAGTTCTCTTTTACCTAGAGCGCGGTAAGGCAAGACGGATTTTGCTTTTGGATTAAGAATTATTAGTAATAATGTATTAAATTATTTTTTTTAGAATTCAATATTATCTTTGTCAGATTATCGGAAATAGATTATTTAAGAATTTTATACTACACTTATAGAATTATCGAAAGTAGATGACAAATGTTGATAAAGGGGAAAATAAATTTATTTGATTTGCAGAAGATAAGTCTTTTGTTAACCCCACTAACTCGAATTCTGGAGCCGCCATTGCACAGGGGGCCTTTTAGTCACTCTGAATCTATGAGGTTTGGACACCCATCCTAATGGACTGAGCCCATGGATCAATTGCACGGTTTTTTAAATAAAATTGTTGAAAATTCTAGGGCCTGGATTAAGGTGATAGGATGAACAAGCGGGCTCCAAACTTTGTAGGGAGATAGGGTCCACTCAGATCTTAATTTCAATCCCGCCAAGTCACATCCCCATGTGGACCCCAATGTGGGCCTCCCGTGCACGGGTGATGGGGCTTGTTCATATGTATGGTGCGCTTACATACGTAAGAAATACTACTCTGTGGCTGGGTCGAGTATTCAGGTCATTGTTTTTAACTTACATTGACCCAAAACCTGACTTGAAGTATAAATTATTTACAAATATTGTACCCACACGCAACTTGACGAAGAAGAAATTTTTGCAAATTCTGAACAACTTGACCCAGAACCCGACCTGAATTAGAAATTAGTGCAAATAGCGACAACCATACCCAAGTTTTCGATGTGAGTCCTTTGGGTATTCAAGAATTCAGAAAGTCACTTTCTTTCCTTTTCATTGCCTGGGCCAACATGGGCCAGTCCAAGCCTAGTTCACATATATACTTTTGGAGTGATAAGTTAAATGGAGCAGTCATAGACTCATGGTCGTAGGCATGTATGTGTGCATTTCAAGCCAGACTCAATGCTACGTAACCAACCCGACCATATTTAGCAGAAAGAGTAGCTTATAACTTGCAAAGTGACTGTTTTGAGTCCGAACTTCAAAAACTCATTTTAGAAATACCCTGACCTCCTTCAAAAACTTCGGTCAGACAGACTCATTCCAATACCCATCCAATTTAGACAAACTCCACAAGTAGAAGAAAGAATAACCCACAAAAAATATGAACATTTTTTTTTCCCACCATAAGTAGAGTTTTATAAGAAGAAAAGATTTAAAGTTTATTAAGAGGGCCTAACTGCTACTCTGGCCCAACCAAGCGTACCAACATCAATAAAAACCGACCCATAAATAACCCAAAACAATTCTCCTTCTAAAAAAAAGTTTCTCCACATTTTCCCCCTCCCACACATTTCTCTAATCTTCATTCACCTTCCTGCAACTGGCCCTGATCTCTCCACTAGTCCCGGTGAGAGGGCTGATCCTGCCCATCTTCACCATTGCTTTGGAAAAATCCACGAAGAAAGAGGCAGCGTTTGTGCTGTAGTCCACCACCAGCGCATCAGTTGGCCCTCCATTGAATAGTTCCTGGTCTGAGATCAACAGACCGTTGTGCTTGATGAGGTTTTTATAATAGCCATTATCAAACACATCAGGTGTGGAGGAATCAAGATTGCAGAGAGGTTTTTGAGGGCATTTGGCCATGCCAATTGTGTGAGCCCCTGAAAAAAAAAAAAAAAAAAAAAACCCATAGAAATCAATTCACTACATTTCCAAGAAACAAAAAAAATTAATTAAAACAAGTCGTTAGGGAGAAAAGTCATTCACCAGAGAGAGCAACCATTTCTGCGGCCGTAAGACCTTTTCTGGAAAAGGAATTGATCAGAGAACTTAGATTCGCCTTCGGTGCAGGAAGGTCAGTGTTTGCTTCGGTAAGACTTGCAGTCAATGAGTCTCTCCTTCCTAGTTCGACCATCCATCCAGGCCCACCAAGCTGAAATTCAAATTAAAATGATTGTACATTAGTAACTGGTTAGGATTACTGGCTGTACAAGTAGATAGGAAATCACTAACACAGTAACACCTCAACAACAGCATCCCTTGCGGCAATAGCCAAGATGTCGGCACAAGACACAACTCGAGGGCATAAACTCTCTAGCTGTGATTTTATATCATCAATAACGTCGAACCCCCTCAACGAATCCGCATTCGGGAGTGCTGTTTTCTCTCCATGGAAATTATCTGTGTCATCCAATAGGACTGAGCCATCGCAACCCTGTCATGTGCAAACCATAGATCATCAATATCCAGATAGCTAGGCTCCATAGTCCAAACCATCAGTTAGTTATAAAATAAATAAATAAATAAAAGATGATTAGAATGCTTGGTAGAACTGAACTGTACGTATTGTGTCTCCTTACAATTACAAAACAGTCGTGGAAGTGTACCCGCAGTAGGGATGCTCCCATCCGCTTCTCTTTGGCAACAGCGGTTTTCACTGCCCTTTTAACAGTGGAGAGGTCTCCCGGGCATGATGAGGCATAGTAGTTTGAGGATAAATACTCTGCAGTAGAAGCTACTGCAAAGAGTAAAAATACAAGAGAAATGGTGCTCAAGAAGACGGAAGCCATGTGCTGCTGCTTGCTCTTAAAACAAAAGAGTGAAAATGTTGTGAATACTAATACATTGTTCAGGCACTCTGTATTTATAACCATAGAGAGACCCTTTGGTTGCCATGCCGGTGTAAACGCAAATTGGAGGAGCATCCGCGTCTATCCAGCAGAATCTTCACCCATAGGGAAGGAGGCCATTTTCATGCCAACCGTTTCTTTCCTGAAGAAGAGACGGGTTTGGTGGCATTAACGCGTGAATGGAGTCCATCCTGGATGGTCATATATCTGTTGATTATATCAGGTATTACAGCAGTAGGATGATCACTGATTGCAACCAACATGGGGTACTATTATACTAATTCTATCCGCTGACTCACCACCAAATGGGGACCTCGCACGTATACATGGGCAATTTGGCTTAGATCATTGCAGTGTTGCCTTACAGAAAGCATGCAGAAGTTTCAAACCATGCTATGCTATGCTGAACATGTCCTGAACCGTCACCGTCGATCATTTTTCCTTTAAATTAGAACGAGGTAGATCAGACAAACTTGAGTTCAAGATAATCAGATGCAAATTAAAATTTTCTCCTGGACCATCCCCAAAGGAGAGAAAACCCCATGAATTTCCCCGGATCCCAAGTGACAGAACGGCACCGGGATTGATGAAAAAGGAAGAATGGACTAGTACTGGTGGCCACTCTAATGAACCCACTGCAGCTTATGTGGTTAGATCTAAATAATCAATTATAATATATTAAGTTAGTAAGTTTTGGATCCAATTTTGACCGTTATGATTTTGACCAGAAGTTACATTTACTACCTTCTTTATCTCTTTTTTTCATAATCACTTATAACTGCTCATCACTTTTCTTTTTTCTTCTTTTCTTTTATTTCTCGAAGACTTTGTTTCAATCCAAACTCTATCATTCTCATTCTACTTAAATTCTCACTTTTCCATTCTATGATTTCAATTCTTCGATTATATAAATACATACTTTTAATTTTTTTTTATTTTGTTTTCCTTCTAAAAATTATATGAATCTTTTTATACATGAATATTTAAATTGCAATGTTTGTTATATCCGTGTTAAGCACGGGCAATTTTGCTCATCATTTATTACTCACTCTATATAAGGATTTCAGTCCTGTTATTGAAGATTAAATCAACAATAGAAATGAGGGCAAGGGAGATTCTTGGAAGTAAAAGTTTGAATGAAACCACCACTGAGGAAAACCAGAAGACAACGCCTTCCACTTGTGAGGGGACGTGCTTATCTGTTGATTGGAGCCAATCCATATGTGAGATCACATGTGGTCCCTAGTAACAATTGTTGTGTAATTATGATGGTGGAACCTGCAGTATTGGGGCTGGGATCACTTTAGAAGCCACATCATTCTTGACTGTATATCGCATCAGTCATATGGATGTAAATGGGTACTCGATTCTCCAATTACCCGGAGATTCCGACCAGTTAAAAATCGAGTCTGGTTCTTTATTTAGACCCCGATAAGTAAATGGGTCAGGGTCCAGGTCCGGTTCCACTTTGGTTCGGACTTGTCGATCCAAGATCCAACATATTATCTCAATTTTCGAAAATCTCTCCTAAAAACCCTATTTTTTAAATATCATTCTCTACCTAAACCCGAATCCGGATCCAGACCCGTCCCATATATGGTTTTAGAGCCAAGAAACTGGTTCTGAAACGATTCCAGGTCCGGATCCGGTTCCACCTTCTCCTTAACGGTTTCGGTTCCGGGTCCACCATGGACCTGGACCAAAACCGACCCGTTTACAACCCTAACTAGCCACCTCCTTTTTTCATTTTTTGATTTCCTTTTTTGGCCAGGTCTCTATAGACCTTTGATACCCAAAGTATAAATATTTGAATAGGTTGTTAATCCAATTGTCGCCCCGTTTTTGTTTCAACAGTGGAGTAGGTTTCAAATCTCACACCTATGAGCAGTAAAATGATCATGTATGTCACTTGTTTCCAAAGTCACGAAGGTTAATGTCGGTGGAATTTTTAGGATTCAGATTTAGTGAAAAGGGGACCACGATGAAGGGATTGATTGTAGAAATTTATATATATATATATATATATATATATATATTAATGCAATATGATTCATTTTGCCACATCATGGAGCTCCCTTTCAGAAAAATATACAAAAAAAGGATATAGGCTATGACTTTGATGTGGACACTCCAGATTTATCTCATCTCATACATTCAAATAAAATTCAAACAAATTTTTTTTTTCAGATTTATCTCATCTCATACATTCAAATCAAATTCAAACAAATTTTTTTTTTTTTTACTTTATCCGATACCGCCCCCCCCCCCCCCCCCCCAAAAAAAAACCAACCTACTACATCTCCCACATTATGCTTTGTCACAAATGACAAGAAAAATATGCTATCACTATCTTGGTAAGTGAATTTGGCAATCCAAGAATTTTTGTTGATACTCAGCAAGTAAGTTTTCTACACTTTCGGTTAACATGGCCAAGTTAATTAGGATTTAGACTTGTACTGGTTATCTTCTCATGCAAACTGCATACATGATAAAAGGAAGAACCCCGCATATCAGGAAATCGGGTTCATCTGCCATTAGTTTGTTCATTGCATGGTATTCTACATTATTCATCATATTTTTTTGAGTTTTTTTTTTTAGATACCCACCTAAGGTTTATAGGATTTGTAAATAGGCCCCTATAGTTTCAATATTTGTATATACCCCATTGCCTTCTCATTTTAATACATTTCATGTCCCAAAATTAGTAGCCTTACAATCTCCATAAGTTCTTTACAGTAAAATGACATTTTTGCCTGTCTCTTTTTTCATATAAGCATATTTTCACAAGCTTGGATTTGTTTTTCTTTAAATCTTTCAATATTAACAAATACTATGGTTCAGTGAATGAGAGTAACTCTACATAAATCCATTTTTATCAACATTGTTCCCATTTCATCAAATCTAAATCGATCACAAAGAAAACGAACACTTGTACTTATAATTGGTTATAGTTGATCCAATCCATGCACTGCCTCTACTAACGCCTTAAGGTTTTGGTATGAATGGCTAGTTAAAGAAACTTAATATTGTATCAGAGTCAACCGGTCGTGAGTTTGAATCCCAGGAGGAACGACTCGGCGCAAAAAAAAAAAATTTGCGTGTCACCAAAAGTGGGCTCCACCCAAGGGGGAATATTAAAAAGTATTTCCGCTGCCTCTACTAACGCCTTAAGGTTTTGGTATGAATGACTAGTTAAAGAAACTTAATATGATTTCAATTGAAATCAACCTCAATTAATTTTGACCATTTCATCCAATGTTGATCACATTTATTTCAATTCAAATCAGCCTCAAAAACTACCTTGGCCTTTGAGTTACATGGTTTGATGAAGCTTTTAAAATGAAATTCAATGAGAAGGTAAGTTTCTCCTCTCACTTATCACAACTCTCCTTAATAAATCCTACAATATCTCTCTTTAATCAACAGGCAGGGGCCTACATAGGACAATTCTGATCATTTGGTAGGGACTTAGATTGGGACATTCTTATCAGCTGAGATTTCTAATAATTCTTTTTATTAGTATTCCTTATGAAATAAAATCCCTTTAATAAAAAAAAGTTAAAAATAAGGAAAAATACTCCATAAATCTAATTTTTAGTGAAACGTAAAAGTTTTCTATTTTTAAAGTCTATTTAACCAAAAATTGAATTCAAGAAGAATCATACATGTCTTAATCGGCAGGGTCTTACATGGGACAATTCATTTCATTTGAGATTTCTAACAAATTCTTCTTTGATTATTAAGCATATTAATGCAAATGACTTTGATAAAGAAAGTTAAAAATGGAAATAATCAACAATTGTTATTTTTAGTGAAGATTTTTTATTCATGAATAAGGCTTTTTTATTTTTAAAGTATAATTCTTTGTAAAATGTGATTTCTTATCTTTTATAATTACAGCCACATTTTTCTTTTTAGCTTGATCTTTTTTAGATTTTATTATATTTAGTGCTTTGATTTTTCTCATTATCAGATTCTTTTAATCTGTAATGCAATATGGTTGATACACTACTAAGTTTGTTGGATTATAAGTAATAAAAGTTCTTGCCAACATCTCAAAAGTTGTATTAAAAGTTAGGTTATTTTTCACGGTTCAATTGTCACTTTAGATTATAATTGATCATAATATATCTTTTGAGTTCAAATAATACCAAAAAAGAAATAATATATATTATTTTAAATTATTTCTCTTTGCAATATATTATAAACAAAACCCTGAGTTTAGATTTTATTTTATTTTTTTCTCGGGTTTAGCCCGGGCCTTTTTCGCTAGTTAGATTAATGAAAGTCTCAAATACATGATTAGGTGTCATGTGCATGGGAGAATTTGAGAGGGACTATTGGGACTTGGGACAAAATAATGGTGTTTTTATAAATAATGACATACTTATATTTTTTTAATTAAACTTAAGGGCAAAGTTGTCATTTTTATAAAAATTCAACACAAATCTTTTGGTGGTCGCTATGACTAGTAAATTTGGGGATATGGAAGGTATTAAATTAAAAAGGTATGGGGTATATGAAAATACTAAAACCACAGGGGCCTATTTACAAATTCTATAAAGCCTAGCGGGGTATATACAAAAAAACTCTTTTTTTTTTTTTTTTAAATTCATACAGTATATGTCAAATATAATGGGTTTTGATGGAGAAAACTACTCCATACGCACATGACGGGGTATGATGGATCAAGAAGATCATCTACCTCATGTGCCATGGATAGACTGCAGTTAAATATGGACCATCAATCATTTCTATTTTATCATTTGATTTGCCTCTTTCCATTTATAGTACTCCTCTCCACGTAAGTTTTCCTCTCCATCATCATATTCCTCCTCTCGCTGGTCTTTTTATGAGGTTTGAATATTGCTTTGCTGATCTTTTGTTTAAGTCTTCCTTTCTTGCATTGCTAATTCTTTTTCTTTGTAGTCTTGCAGGTTTTATCAAGTTGGGCAAACCATCCACTCCACCGTTTGGCCATGAGTCAAGTTTTAAAAATGTGGGCCACTAACTAATGGGCCAGTGAGCCTCTTGCAACCGTCCTGAGGTCTGTTGATCGGTGAGAATTGGACTCCACTACCTATGTGCAATGCTTGACCATTGTTTTTTTTTTTTTTTTTTTTTTTTTTTTAAGGAATTAGGAAATGAGGCCCGCCTTTAGATTTTACATCATGACACACCACCAAGGCTCCATGGAATGCCACATCAACAAGGGCCCATAGTACAATTAGACAAACTTTTAAGAATTAGGCTATAAGCCTTCCTTTAGATGTTACATCATGTGACCCCACCATTGAGAAGCCTTTTAAGATGAGTTGCCCGCGTCACTATTGCTTTAATATATGAGTGATGCTACCTACACACTGCAAACAGCTTTCCACACACTGCATTTAAAGCAATAGTGATATGGGAGATGCTCCTATTCACCTTATATGAGAGATAGGAGTGGGGGCCTTCACATTTAAGCTGTTGACATTGGATATGGATGTGAGGCCGCCCACCCAATCTCTCATTTAAGGTGAGAGATATCTCTGATGAGAGCATCTCCCTATATATATATATATATATATATATATATAAGTGCATTCCATTCAACATGGAAATCTTCAATACTTGAGTAAGTAAGAGAGATGAATGGATTCGATCTGGTTTTATAGAAGGAAACTTTTTTTATTCTTGAAATTTGATAAATTCTCCCACCTCAGGGCCAGTCAATGCGAGTCTTGGGCAAAATGCATAATTGCTAAGATTGGGCTTAAAAAAAAAGTAAGAAAATCCGTTTACCTCCCACCTCAGCTGGGATCCGGTCAATGCAAGTCTTGGGCAAAATGCATAATTGCTAAGAATGGGCTTTAAAAAATGTAAGAAAATCCGTTTACCTTCTTAAAATGGAAAAGACCCAACTGAAAGAAAATCACGAATCAAAATGCAAGAGAAAGAAAACGCCAAGGCTGCACTATAAAACATGGCTGGGTATCCCAATAACGAGAGAGAGAGAGAGAGAGAGAGAGAGAGAGAGAGAGAGAGAGAGAGCTCATCCAATTCAACTTGTAGAAGATGAGAATTGCTTTTCTTTCCGTAGTTATTCTTTTCGTTCTTCCCTTTTTAATGAGTAGCCGATCCTCTCTTTTTGCAAGAGGGGATGAGGCTTTAATCCAGAAGACGTGCAAGAACACTACAAACTACAAGCTATGCATTCAACTGCTTGAATCGGATCCCAACAGCCGTAATGTTGATGTGACAGGCCTAGCTTTGATCGTGGTGGAGGCTGTGGATAAACGTGTGGACACAGCTGCTTCTTATGTGTCTGCACTGTTGAAAGGCACCAAAGACCCCCATCTGCAAAATGTGCTGGGACAGTGCCAGCTACTATACTCAACTGCATCTCTAGCGATTAAAGAAGTCCCAGATTCTTTGCGGGCCAAGATGTATGGCATGTATGGCGTTGCCATGCATGATCTGAATAATACTCGCGGATATCCTGGTCTGTGCCAGGATTCGTTCAGAAGGAATCCACCTTTGATTTATCCCGTTGAACTGGCCAGGAGACAGGGAATTTTGGAGGCCTTTTGCACTGTGGGATTGGATATAATTCCTCAGATTCCTGGTTATATGTAATGAATGATCTTTTTTTTTTTGTTTTTTTGTTTTACCTTTTTCCCATCTCATCATCTACAATGAAATAAATAAACTGATCGTGTTTGCAAAGTCCGAGGGGTATATTGATGTTGATTATGTACTTAATAGCTCTACTTTATCATAACAATTCATAGAATGCAACTAATGCATTCCTTGGGAGGTTGCACTTCATTTCAAGTTGATTAATTCCAAAAAAAGAAGAAAGAAAATCTATTTTAGATTTTCCAGTGTCTTGAATCGTTTCACTTTTCTACTAGGGGTGCACATGGGCGGTTCGAGCCAGTTTAAAGGGAAAATCATTAACTAAATTGAATCCATCGATCTTCTATTTTCCTGAACCGAACCGAACATAAAGGAACCTGTTTGGTTTGGTTAGGGTTTTTTTTTATTTTTTTTCCACAAAAAATGGTAGTTTAATTGGTGAGTTCAAATGGTGAGAGACGTTGGACTTCAAGTAACGGAGTGATGGTTCGAATCTTCTTCAATTAATTTCTCATGTTCCTTTATATATTTTATATAAAATATATATTTATATAATTAGTTCGATTGGAGCCGTTTAACCGCACATTCAAACTGAAAACCGACCTGAACGATTTGAAGGAAATCTGAATCGTGACCGAACCAATATACTACAAAATCGATCCGAATCGCTCAATTCGGATTAGTCCGAATACTAGGTTTCTGGGGCCTGGGCATGCTTGAGCCTCCATGTACCTACATTTTACCCGAGTAGGGTTTTATATTCATGGGTTTTTTTACCTCGGTGCATATAAGGACGAGTGGACCACGTTGTAAGTATCTGGGGCCAGGCTCATCCCATATCTTCAATATTTATCTATTTTAAAATATATATATGGCTGTTGATCTCCTCAGTTGTAGCCTCCCTCTATTATCAGCTGCAAGTATGTGAGGAGGGCTACAGCTGAGGGGAGCAGCCCTCTATATACATATATATATATATATATATGTATATCTTCAATATTTAATGAGGCATAAAAAAAATGTCTTGGCCATTTTATTGACAAAAAGCCCCCTTTTTAATTAGCTAATGCACATTCCATTCTAGAATCCCCAATTCGAGCTTCTCCTAAAATCTCTCTCATCTCACCAATCTAGTCTTCTCCTAAAATCTCTCTCATCTTAAAGAATTTTGAAAATCACTTTCTTCCCATAAATTTCACAGTGAGATTCATTGACAGAAAAGATTACATTTATAAGAAAATACTAACCAACCATATCCAAAGGATAAGGATAAGATACCTAAAATCCTAACCAACCATATCCAAAGGATTAGGCTAAGATAACCTACTACTAATATCCCTAAAATCCTAATCTTAACAAACTAATAATCTTCAACATTCCCCCTCAATCACATGGTACTTTCAAAGAAAGTATTTGTGATTGTAAACATGAAAAATAAGAACCCTCTAATCACTAAAAGATAGATGATAAAATATTTCAATAGAAACGATCTTCATGTCTTCTTGGTGATCATCGTCTGTCGTCTGTGGATCTATCACCGTCGCAACCCGCTCATTTCTTAGTTTGTCGTCGCCGTTGGCCCACTGGATCAGATTCGATTTCTTCCAAAAGCAAAGATCTGCAATGGTGAGATCGTAGGGCTTAGAAGAATTGGTGGGTAGGAGAAGATTATCATTTCTTTATTGAAATAGATAAAAAAATTGACGGTGATAATCATACTCGGCGCACCGGGCCCAAGCTCTGATACTATAAAGAGTTTTGAAAATCACTTTCTTTCCATAAATTTCACCGTGAGATTCATTGACAGAAAAGAATACATTTATAAGAAAATACTAACCAACTATATCCAAAGGATAAGATAAGATAACATACTAATATCCCTAAAATCCTAACCAACAATATCCAAAGGATAAGGATAAGATAACCTGCTACTAATATCCCTAAAATCCTAATCTTAACAAAATGATAATCTTCAACACATCTTACATGTTCCTAAGTTTTATCACACTCCATTATACAATCCCTATCAATACAAAACACCTATTTAGGCCACAATGAAACTAATGCACGTACATCCATTCACTATCATTGAGGGACCCTTTATATAAATTGATTTATCCATCTACCCATGTAAATAATCATCTTGTGGAACCCAATAGATGAAGATCCTACCACTTTGCACTACCTAGATAAGTGGCGGGCCCATTAATTTCATTTGAGTGGGGGCGGAGGATGTTCAATTAAAAAGTCAAAATTGTTGTCAACTACCAATCATCAACGCCAGCGACAAATAATCTCCAATGATTGCATGGTTTAAAGACATGAATTTTATTTAATTCTTTTCTTGAAAAATTAAGGATAAAGAACTCAATTCCCATAAAGGCTTTTCAACTACAATAGCCAATTCCTCAAAAGAAATAGTTTTTTTCTTTTTCAAACTATATCCTAACAAAATGGGGAGGTATGTCCTTCCTGTAGATGAGAATTGCAAATATTCTTAGCACAATTTGTCATTACTAAGACCTCACCACAATTTCACATTACATCGCGGAGGTCTTAGTTTGTTATATTCTTAGTGCAATAACTCCATAAATGCAAATCTAAATTAGAAGGCATAACATGGAAATTAGAGACGGTAGACGTGTCATCCATTAAATATGAGGAATTCTTAAAAACTCTCCATTTTAAAAGGGGTGTTTTTGCATCTTTTGATACTCATGAGTTTCACATTACATCATAAATATATATATATATATAATGCACTCTTTTTATTCAGAAACTATTTCCTATTGTCCCTCATTCCTCTCAAAACTCTTATAGCTTGCAACCAACTAATTAAAGCTTATATAAAGCCATCTTCTCTCAAACCTAGAGATACTCTCGCCCATTCTAAACCTTAGATTCTTTTAAGAGTAATTACTCTCACAAAACGTGAGAATTGCTCTCACAAGAGCATCTCCTTAGTGTGAAAATGTGTTAGATTCACAATGGGCTTTTCAGATTTAAAGTAGGTGGGCCCACCATGACTCAAGTTTAATTTATATGAAATTTAAAAGTTTTAATATCCCATATATACAGCGGTTTAGATTTTCACTAAGGGGTCGTTTGTCTGCATCATTTTACATATGTAAATGGAGAATATGCATAATATTTACGCATCTGTCATGTTCGTTTATAATTATTTACGCATCCTATGTGTAAATTATATGTGTAAATAATGTGAAAATAGGCTCATTTTCGCACCAAAATTTGAACACCTATTAAGGTGAGGAAATAAAGAATACCAAAATGCATGGAATTTCAAAAAACATCCGCTGGAAGCGGACGGTATTGTATTGGGTATTTCAATCAAACGTGTTTTGAGTTCGAAACACCCCGAACGCATAAAAAACAGCGTCATCATCAAAGGGTAAAACCCAACAACCAAAACCACCCTACGTCTCTTCTCCACGCCCTGCGTCTCTCCCTGTTTGAACAAACCCGCAGTAAGCTTCTTGTTTGTCTGAAATCTCTTCTTGGCTTCTTCTACGGATTTTGAGTCTCCACATGCAAAGAAAGGAACATATGTCCTCTCTGAGATTGAAATAGAAAATGGAATCACAGAAATTACAAAAAAAAAAAAAAAAAAAACCACACTGCTAATACACAAATCATGATAAAGCTTCCTTTCAATCTTTTAGACAAGATTTCAACAGCAAAATAAAAAAGGTAGGAAAGAAGGGTAAATAGCATCAGGGGCGGAACCACAGTTGGGCCTGGGGGGGGCCACTTGAAAAGCTTTGACAGCACAGAAAATGGGCCCCCCCCAATTTTTGCCCATCATGCCCCTGGCCCCCCACAGGCCCACACGGCCACACACAACTTATAAACCTGTTGTTAGTGCTCAGCTTTGACACTTCACAAAGCCCCTTTCCCCTTTCCCATTTCCCCTTTCCCCTTTCCCATTCCCATTTCTCAGGACCCAGACCCTTTTCCAAGACCTTTCCAGGCATCCATATTCTATTCGGTTATTCCATTTCCCAGCCAGCCCCTTTTGGCCTTTTCCAAAACCTCTCCAAGACTCCAGCCATTCTCTGCCGTGACTCCCACTCTCCCAGCGACAGCGACATAGCCACACAGCCACAGGCCACAGCTTGAAGACAGTCTTATTCTCAACTTTGTAAGGTTTGTGATTTGTGAATGTCTCGTTTGAAAATGGGCCGTTTGTGAAATCCATCAACGATCAATCTCTCGTTTTTTCAGCTTTGTGATTCCGATTTTTGTGAATGTTGCAGATGCAAGGATTTGTTTGATGAATGATGAGAAGGAAGAAGATAATGTTTGTGGAGCAGTTGAGGACTCTTTGAGCTTGAAGGCTTCTCTATTCTCTATTTCTCTTATCAGTTATCATTCACAATACATTCATGATTCATGGTAGGCTCCTTGGCTTCTTCTCTACCTTTTATTATTTTTTTATTTTTTTTTTAGATCTATAATCTTTGGGAGTTTTTTTTTTTTTTTTTTACCTGCTGGAACTGTTACTCTGTTAGCCACTTAGCCCTCATTTATTTGTAAACCAAATCACCTGCACTAAGTGTCTTTAGATGATTAGACTAAAGGATCTGGTCTGAATTACCTATAGAAGATCTCAATGCTGCTTTCTCTTCCTTTCACTGGAAAGCTCTAAGTCTGCAGAAAATATTAGTCAGTTCGAACATTTCATAATCCTAGCTGAACTTCTAAAATAATAATAATAATAATAATAATAATAAGAAGAAGAAGAAGAAGAAGATCATTTCATGATCCTAGTAATGGAAGTTTTTTTGAGAAGTGCACCTGCTATTCTTGGAACAGTACTCCAGCAACCATGACCATAGGTAGTAATGTAGTTAATGAGTTTCTCATCTTCCTCAGGTGACCAGAGTCCTTTCCGGATCTTCTGTTTGTTGCAGCAGGAATGGTGGCCCATTAATCCTATAGAAATTTCAAAAAAGAATCTCTTTTTTATTCACTTTTGCAATCTCTCAGTTCTTATCCTTCACAATCTACATAATAGTCAATGAGAAAGATAAAGTTAGAGAAGAGAATAAAGAAACCCTTAATAAATAGAACCCCAAAACTGAGAACTGCATTGTGTTCAGAAGTCTCAACTTTGTACCTGGTAGAGAATTTAATGAAGGTGGTGTCAGGTGTGTCTTGTGAGTACCCAATATAAATTTGTGGGGAAATTGTATCAGCCTTCGATGAGTATGAGCTTTTTAGAGATTGGGCTTCTGGGTTTGTTACAAGGTGGCATGTAACAACAAAATTGTTCGATTTCAAGGCAATTTCTCGACAAATTGATATATCTTCCCAACTCTTTTGAGTCCCAGGAAGAATGGGTTTTTATTATTCGTTGAGAAGTAAGCATCGGAAATTCCTAGTTTAAGGTACGTAAGCATACTGGGGAAGCATTGTGCAAATACAAACATTCACCTGCCTTTTTCAACGTAGATCCTTGGCTATGGTAGGGACTGGTGGATTTGACATCTTGGGGCAACAAGTATTGGCTATGGTGACCTAGTGGGTGGAATGCCACAACTCTGTAAGTCCAATTGAGTCAATTTAGAGTTGAGTGTAGCATGTATAGCCTCAACCCAAACCCAACCCATTTATTCATCAGTTAGGAAATAGTAATCCAAGCTCAAAATTGGCAGGTTGGGTTAAAGTTGTGTTGGTGGGAGGGGTTAGGAATTACCACCCCTACTTCCAATAGTGAAAAGTGCCACTGAGGTTCTTCATGACATCAAAGCCATGTCTCAGTGGCGATCAAGAGATTGTATTTTCTATTAACAATTGCCTATCTTTTTTAGAATGGACCATGAATGAAATTGGGTGAGGGTGTTAAGACATTAGCTTTGGCCTGTTAGGTGATAAAAGATAGTGATAGAGACATTGGGAAAGAAACATTAGATAGGTGATATAAGATAGTGATAGAGATATTAGGAAAGAAACATTAGATCAGTTAAAATTTGCCTCTTAAGTTTTTTTTTTCTTTGATGATTTGAGTCTCAATAGGACTATTCCCTCAGCATGAAACACATACAAGTGGACCAGGTTAGCCTGCGATGGGATTCGAACATATGATGTAGGGAGCAAACTCATGCCGTATGTCTATCTTTGGTGGGTAAGTTTCTCTCTGTTTCCTTTTCATAAATTGGATCCTTTCCCTTAATAAAGCTAATGTGATTTTATTAGCTTCCACTGAAATTCTTCAAGAAATCTAGGGAGAGAAAAAGAGAGTGCATAATACAATCATGGTGGGTCTCATCAGATGAACGATCTAGATGAAAGAAAGAACTTGGAAATGACACACAGGTGTAGTTTTGTTAATGTTGGCATCTTTTCCTTCCTTCTCTCCCAACTGCATGGTCCTGTTAGCTGGTAGACAGGAGAGAATGGGAATGGGAAAAGTACGTGAGTCCAAGTTGTAAGGTTTCAAGGGACTGATTGTACGTATCCACATATTTAATTCTTAGGTCCACGACCCCATGGAGAATCGATCCATATGATTCTAACATAAATGAACAATAACCATATTACCATAAGTAACTTAAGACCCATTACCATTTTAAATATCTTGTTCTATTACTTTAATCTTAAGACCATTTTAGGAGGTCTGGTTTTCTCAAACAAAATTTAATGGATGTATATATATATATATATATATGCATTTTGAGCACTAATCACCCGTGTGTTTATTGAGTTGTTTGATGAATGGTTCATATTTTGAGACAATGAATACTTTTTATTTGATTTTGGACATATAATAAATATGATTTTTATTTGATTTGTAGATGGGAAAGTCATCTACAATTGATGGGTTTTTTAAAAGAAAAAATCCTTAAAACTTAGAAGCCGATGCTTCATTGCCGACCTCTAATGTTGAGAATCCAATTTCTGAAGATCGTCCTACAAAATCACAAAGAACTGAAATCAATGAAGTTGATATTAGTTCATTAGAGCGTGATCCAGGATTGCGTCCACAGATATGGGATTATGATATTAATCGGCGTGATGAAATTCGACGGAAGTACATTAAGGTTGGTCCATACCAACCTATGCTTTCAAAGTATCCGAAATCTGGATCAACAACTCATCTTCGTAGCTTTCAATATTCGTGGTTCAAGCTATTTCCTTCATGGTTGGAATATTCCCCAGAGAAAGATGCTATTTTTTGTCTACCATGCTATCTTTTTAATAAGCAAACTGGACTTGCTTCGCAAAATGCATTCACTCTTACTGGATTTAAGAATTGGAAGAAAGTTAAAGATGGAAAAAATTGTGCTTTATTGAGTCATGTGGGGAAGGATCCTAACTCTCCTCATAAAGTTGCTGAGAGATCATGTGAAGACTTGATGAATCAATCTCAACACATACAGAAAGTGTTTGACAAATTCACTTCGGAAGAAATTGCAAACAATCGATTACGGCTTACGGCTTCAATTGATACAGTCTGATGGCTTACATTTCAAGGTTGTGCTTTTAGAGGCCACGATGAAAGTCATAGTTCAATCAATCGTGGAAATTATATTGAAATGTTGAATTTGTTGAGTTCTTATAATGAGAAAGTTGCACAAGTTGTGTTAGATAAAGCTCCAAAAAATGCTTCTTACACATCACCAAAGATCCAAAAAGAAATTCTCCATGTTTTTTCAACCAAAGTGAAGAAGATAATTCGTGAAGAAATTGGTGATGCGAAATTTTGTATACTTGTTGATGAAGCTCGTGATGAGTCAAAGAGGGAGCAAATGGCTATAGTTTTGAGATTCGTCGACAAAGATGGCTTTGTGCGAGAGCGTTTTTTTGGGCTTGTTCATGTCTCCAACACTGCATCATTGACCTTAAAAAATGAGATATATGCTGTATTGTCTTATCATAATCTCGATGTTCAGAATATTCGAGGGCAGGAATACGATGGTGCAAGCAATATGCGGGGTGAGTGGAATGGATTACAAGCTTTGATTTTGAAGGATTGTCCATATGCTTACTATGTCCATTGTTTAGCACATCGCTTGCAATTGGCATTAGTTGCAGCATCAAAAGAAGTTAATCCAATTTATCAATTTTTTACTAAATTGACTTCTGTTGTCAATATTGTTGGCGCGTCATGCAAGCGTAATGATGAGTTAAAAGTTGCTCAAGCTGCTGAAATTGCACATTTGATTGCCATTGATGAGCTCGAAAGTGGGAGAGGACGTAATCAGATTGGTTCTTTACAACGGGCAGGAGATACTCGTTGGAGTTCTCACTTGAAATCAGTTTCTAGCTTGATAAAGATGTTTAGTCCAACATGTGTAGTTCTAATTAACATCATTGAGGATGGAACTACTTTTTCTCAACGAGGAGATGCAGACTCAGCTTATGAGGCAATGACTTCATTTGAATTTGTTTTCATCTTGCATCTTATGAAAGAAATCATGGAGATCACTGAATTACTTTGTCAAGCTTTGCAATGTCAATCTCAAGACATTTTAAATGCCATGCATCTTGTTTCATCTACTAAAGCACTTATCCAAAAATTGAGAGATGTTGGGTGGGATGCTTTACTTACCAAGGTGAAATCATTTTGTGAGGCACGCAATATAGATGTCCCGGATATGAATGCCCGTTATGTTGCGAGACGAGGTCGAGCCCGCCATCAACAAGATGAGTTTACAATTGAGCATCATTGTCGAATAGAAATTTTTTATGCTGCGATTGATTCTCAATTACAAGAATTAAATGGTCGGTTTAGTGAGCATGCAGTAGAATTGCTTCTTCTTAGCTCAGCTTTGGATCCTCGAAATGCACATGAATCTTTCAGAGGCGATGATATTTGCAAGTTGGTAGAGAATTTTTATCCTCGAGACTTCACAGAAAGTGAGAAAATGCAATTGAGAATGGAACTTCACCATTATGAGTATAATGTAGTTCGACATTCAGACTTTAAAAAATTGTCAACTGTTTCTGATCTGTGTCAATGGTTGGTAAAGACTAGAAGATCAACAGTCTACCAACTTGTTTTTAGAGTGATTGAACTTGTGCTTACTCTTCCAGTTTCTACTGCAACTACTGAACGATCATTTTCAGCTATGAATATTGTCAAAACTAGGCTTCGCAACAAAATGGAGGATGATTTTCTCTCTGACTCTTTGATTGTGTACATTGAAAAAGAAATTGCTGAGAAGCTTAGCACAGAATCAATCATAGGAGATTTTCGAGATTTGAAAGAACGTCGAGTTCCATTCTGATAGATGATTGTGTTGAAATGTACTAAGAAACAATTATTTTACAACTTTTCTTTGCTTATATTTTGTTAAGGCTGAATATATACCGATTTTAATTTTCATGTCAAATTTAGTCTTGAATCGTAATACATTTTTCTTGCTTGAACTTACAACCATGTCGAAAGAAAAGTTAAAAGTATGATAGTTATAATAATTGGTGAAATAAAAATTTATTCAAATTTGGCCCCCCCCAGATGAAATCCTGGTTCCGCCCCTGAATAGCATCAATCTAGATTCTCCCTGTGACAAATAAAACGACCCACAAACTGTATTTGATCATTTTTTTAGATGTACTCGTCTAAGGAATCGTGCAATAAAGGAGTCTAAATTTTTTGTGTTTTTTTAAGGGAAAGCAAGTCCTGTCGCTGAAATTTTTTCGGTCATATAATCCCCTTCATCTCCCTAGCCCAGCTAATCCAACGGCTCTCCCCTCACACCATCATCACCCTTGGCAGCACCCCACTCAACATCCAGACCCTCCAATCCTCCCTCCCTCCAATCTCCACCCTCCATCTCGCCACCCTCCCCTTCTCCAGCTCCGCCCACGGCCTCCCCCCCAACTCCGAAAACATCGACTCCCTCCCCGCCCACCTTCTCCTCCTCCTCTTCCAAGCCTCCCAAACCCTCCAACCCTCCTTCGAAAACCTCCTCGATCAGCTCGGAAAACCACCCACATGCATCATCGCCGACGTCTTCCTCGGATGGACGGTCGAGAGCGCCCGCAAGATCGGGGCTCGCCACGCCGTCTTCACCACCTGCGGCGGGTACGTCACCGCCTCCTACTTCTCCCTCTGGCTCCACCTCCCTCACTCCCTCACCAACTCGGACGAGTTCCACCTCCCTGGTTTCCCCGACTCGTTCCGGATCCACCGAACCCAGATGTCTTTCTACATGAGAGCCGCTGATGGGAAGGACCCATGGTCGATTTTCTGCAGAAAGCATATCTCTTTGTCTTTAATGTCGGATTTCATGCTCTGCATACGGTGGAAGAGGTGGAGAAAACCGGTTTGGAACTGTTACGGAAGAACATCGGGTTGCCGGTTTGGAGTATCGGGCCGTTACTTCCTCAGCTCTTCGGGTTTTCATCTTCTGGGAGTGTAAGGAAACAACCCGGAGTTTCATCAGATGATTGCATTGCCTGGTTGAATCTCCACCGGCCATCTTCCGTCCTGTACATATCTTTCGGGTCCCAGAACACCATCTCCGCTGCTCAAATGGTGGAACTGGCAATTGGGTTGGAATCAACAGGCAAAAGCTTCATCTGGGTCGTTCGGCCTCCGATCGGACACAACATAAATGGGTCATTTCTTGCAGAGGAATGGCTTCCAGAGGGGTTTGAAGATCAAATTGCAGAGAGAAAGCAGGGGCTTTTGGTGAGGAAATGGGCACCCCAGTTGGAGATTCTTGGGCATGAATCAACTGGAGCTTTTTTGAGCCATTGTGGGTGGAATTCGGTGTTGGAGAGCTTGAGCAACGGAGTACCGATGATCGGGTGGCCGTTGGAGTCGGAGCAGTTCTACAGTGTGAAGATGATGGAGGAGGAGCTGGGGGTGTGTGTGGAGGTGGCCAGAGGGAGTGGTGGAGATTGTGGGGTGGTGGTAGAGAGAGGGAAGGTGAAGGAAGTGATTGAGGTGGTGATGGGAGAGATAGAGAAGGGAGAGGAGATGAAGAGGAAAGCAGGAGAGTTGAAGGAGATGATGAGGGCAGCAATGGAAGAGGAAGGAGGAAGAAGAGGGTCGGTCACAAGTCAATGTTTCCCGATAGATATACCTGCACTAAAAACAAAGGGTTGAAACACACACAATGGAGATAAAGCAGCACGTGGAATTTGTATAATCCTTTAATGACGTATACGGATGGATTTCCTATCACTTCAGAGATGCAGACTCGGTGGGCAAATTCAGATTTCCTATCACTCCATCTGCATTCAGCAAAAACCCATCTGCTTATGGAATCAGTCATCATATAAACATCCAAAACAAATCAAAAGCGTTTTTTTTTTTTCTTTTTTTTATTTTGAAACACAATTCTTCAGAATTTTGATATAACCACAAACCCACTCTCCCCAAGATCACAAAAATGTAAGAAGAAAAATAGCTGAAAAAAGTTTTAAGTTTCTTATGACTCTGTTTCTAACCAGTGCTAATTTCTTATATGCATTTCTAAGTTCCGTTGCCGAGTACTCTTCCAACCCCAAGACAACATAGAAAACAGTGCTCTTATCATTTCCGGAAGCCGTTGCAAAACCAAATGAAGAAAAAAAAAAGATGTACAAAACCGATCCTACAAACACCTTAAAATGTTGAATAATTATGCGGGCTGATCGAATTGAAATCCTCAGATGATGAAGAAATGAAGCTCACGCGGCACAAGGGGAAACAGGTGAGAGAAAGAAAAGTAGTGTATTGATGGTACCAATATGTATAAAAGAGGGCTGAATTGAAATGATGTTTTAGTAGTACACACAGCAGCAGACAATGGAAATGATGTTTTGGTAGTGCACACAGCACTCTTCCAAGGTGTGTTTATATTTTATTATTATTTTTTAAATGGTAATTTTTGTGTATATTTATTTGATGAGCAAAGCTCTCCTAAACTCAAGCTTAGGAAAGTAATTTCGTAAGCTCATGCTTGTGGGGCCCACCTTTGGTCCATCTAAATGGACCAAACACATGACTTCCCTAAATTACACATGTCCACCAACTTTCGGTTAGATCTGAATTTATTGGACCGTTGGATTAACTATGTGTCAATTAAAATTGACCGTTGACCATTAAACTTTTGGGCCCACATGGAGATGATGTAAATCGCATTTGGGGCTGATTTTTTGTAGAGACGAAGATCCAAGGGAGTCCTTGAAATCCCCCCACCACCATCTCCATTTGGGTCTCCAGGTGGGCCCCACCACACACTTGAGCTTACTTTATCCTAAGCTTGAGCTTAGGAGAGCTGGCCCCTTATTTGATATGTTAATATAGTGTAAGATTCTGTTCATATGATCACGAGTGGGAAAAAGTGACTACATGGGCAATTACAAATTCATGAACGTCAAGCTATATAAAGTTATATCTTTTTCTTAAAAAATTCTTTAACAATCTTGTTACGTTTTAGAAATGGATAATGAAATAGTTGAATACCATATTCTTTCCATCCGAGTTGAGGCATCAACCAGAACTAAGCGTAGTAGAAGAAAAAAGAATAATATTTTATGGACGGACTACCCTAATGATTAGAAAAAGTAAAGCTAGGGAAAAAAGATGAAGGTAGGCATAGGGTGGAAAGAGATTGAGCGAACAATGATGGAAAAGTTTGGAGATGACTACAATAGAGGTAAAATTAGAGGTCGCTTTAAAACATTAAAAACCAATTAATTACAAACGTATCAAGACTTTGATTGGACTAAGTGGATTTGAATGCGATAACAAGGAGAAAAAAGTGGATTTGAATGCGATAACAAGGAGAAAAAAGATAACTATATAAGACCAAATTTGGGATGACTATTGTTATAATAGAATTTAATTCAATGATTAATAAGTATTAGTTACAAGATCATCTAATACATTTACACATGTCATTGAAACAAATATGGTATAATGAATCACATGTGTAAATGATACGAAAATGGTGTTATTAGACAAACGTTGTAAAAAGAAACACATGTGTAAACCGTACATACTTAAAATTTGAATATTCATTATTTACATTTGTAAATTATATTTACATATCCTATGCGTAAAAGGCAAACGACCCTTAAGTGGTTAGGTAAAGGGTCATTTCAAGCTGTATACACTTATTTGTGCTAAATATATGCACCATGGGCTAGTGAATAGGCATGTTTGGGCTAGTGAATTTAAAAGTTTCCTTGTCCATGGGCCCATTCAAACTTTTAAATTGAATGGATACAGTTCTAGCTAGAAAGATGGAAGTGATGGCAATTGTTGTTTCCTTTACATAGAAAAACCAGTATCAAATGGTGGCCTGCGCGTGATGGGTGCACCATTTTTAGAGTGATAATGATGATTTAATCCAGTGGTGGCTTTGTTAAAATCGACTGATGTCTGGTTCATTCTGGCAATCAATTTCAGTGCATCTCTACATGATGTCAATCCAAATGAAACCAACCGTTGGTAAAATATAACAGTGCCCGAAAGTCCTTGATGGTCATGAAAAGGAATTTGATGGTGAGATGGCAAATTGAAATAGGTTAATGAGATGATCCAGCCTATCAATGTTCAATCCATCTGTATTATGCTATTATTGGTGAGGCATCATGGCCAACAGGGGCCAACACGGTATGTATCCACCAGGAAACTGTTAAAAAATAAAGACACACTAGTAGGAGACGCAACTAAAAGAAACAAGACTACACAAAAGATGTTTAAGCCTCCATGTTAATTAGCTTTCCGGCAATTAGTTCTAATCTCCCCATTCGTTCCTGTGAGAGGACTAATGTTCCCCATCTTCACCATGGCACTAGCAAAATCAGCGAAGAAAGTTGAAGAACTTGAACTGTAGCTGGTCACCTGAGAATCTGTGGACCCTCCACTGTAGAGCTGTTGGTCTGAATGTAACAGACCCTTCTGGTTCACCAAATTCTTATAGTAGTTATTGTCGAAAACAGTCGGCGTAGAAGCGTCGAGAGGGGAGAGATTGTTATCACCACCTGTGCTCGGGCAATTAGACTTCAGTGATGTAGCTAAAGAAGAGTCGATGTTGGTCTCATTGTAGATTCGTGCTCGGAAGGAAGTACATCTTGCCTGGCCTATAGTGTGAGACCCTGAAAAGATTAATTATTGAACCCGTTAATGCAAAAATGTCTAAGAAAAGAGCATCATCAATTTCGAAGAGCAATGAAAGTTATATATGAGTGGCCTACCTGCGAGTGCAACCATTTCTTTGGCAGTGAGACCCTTGTTGGTAAAGGCAGTTATGAGGGCACTTAGATTGAAGGTGGGCTGAGGAATGTCGCTGTTGGCAGTACTTAAGCTTGCAGTGGTTGAATCTCTCCTTCCTAATTGAACTGTCCATGTAGGCCCACCCAGCTGAAACTCCAAATAAAATGTTGGCAAACTATATTAGTATTCAATTTGGTAAAATGTCTGTGAAGTGCTTCCAATAAAAAAAAAATCATAGCAATTGAAAATGAGATGCTCATTCAGAAGTGCATGTTATACAATTAGTGACCTAAGTGTGTCTGCACTCACCGCCACAACAGAATCACGAGCTGCAACAGCTAGAATATCAGCACAAGAGACGACTTTAGGGCACAAGCTCTCGAGTTGGGATTTGATGGTGTCGACGACATCGAATCCCCTCACTGAATTTGCGTTGGGATTTGCCGTCTTCTCTCCGGTGAAGCTTGATGTGTCATCCAAAAGAATTGAACCATCACAACCCTGTTTTGGAAGTCAACCCATATATCATCATCATTATTGGATGGCATTAAAATACCAAAATGTTATATAAACTGGCCATTGATTCAATTCCCCCGTTGATTAGGCCTAGACAATCTTATAAATATGTTTCCATGTTGGCTTATGCATGTCTTCATTATGATTGTAGAACACTACTCGGGACTAAGTATTTTAACTGTTGGGCTCCAAACTATGAAGGACCAACAACAGTCCATAACAAAATTAAAACTGCTAAAATTGTAAATATAATTCCAAACATGCATGATGGCTTCTAAGGTGTTTCAAACGATAGCAGAGCCTATGTAATAGCTGGAATGGTATTAATGAAAGTTTTGAGAATTACAATTGAGGGTAAGAGTCCATGAGCCGGACTGACCCAAGCCAGCCTACATTTGGCTCTGACTTTTAGTCTATAGGCTGGACCAACTACTCATTCATGAGGTAAATAGATTGGGCTTGTCCCTGTGTATTTTAAAAGGCCAGCAGCAATATCTACTACAAAGCATGTATTCTGGAAATGGGCTGGTCCAGTAACTAACTAACAAGCCTGTGGGAGGCACCCGGACCCAAAAATCCTCATACATGCACGTGACATGCACCTTATTAGCAGAAGGATATTGGTGCTATGGTATTTTTATCCATGAAATGAAGCAAGTGGAGTTGATTTAGGTGTTTACAATTTTACATACATTGACAAAGCAGTCGTGGAAATGGAGACGAAGCAGTGATGCACCCATGCGCTTCTCGCTGGCCACTGCAGCTGTGACTGCACTATTAATGGTAGAGAGAGCTTTGGGACATGATGACGAGTAATAGGTAGATGACAACTGAGCAGATGCAACTGCAAAGATTAAGATGAGAGACAAGACAAAGCTAAAGAAGAAAGAAGCCATTGCCTAGTGCCAATGTCAAGAAACAGAGCAAATAACAAGAAAGAGAAGGAAGTGTTTGTGTTGTCCGATCAAAGCGTTTAGGACTTCTGTATTTATAATGTATTGTGGGATCTTTAGATGTAAGAGTCCACCACCCAAAAAAAAAAAAAAAACAACAGGGCAAGTGTCGTGGCAAGGACTTTGTCGGTCTCTCCGCGTTTTAAGTATTGGATGATTATATCAGTGTGAAATAGCAGGTCCGGGTCAAAGAATCTACAAAAGCAAAAGAAAAGAGAGGACCCACACGCCATTTGCTTTGTTATCTACATGCCATCCTTCAAAAGCTTCCATGTAACTTCAAGGAATGCAATGGAAATGACATAAAGACAGTTGGGCATTTGTGAACGTAGAAAATTTGGCCAGTTTTTTAGAAGTCCACCCTAAGCAAACTACTTTAAAAGGGTCCGGCAGGAGTAGGACTGTAGGGCTGAATTTGAGGATCCGAATCTCCTTGAAAATTAGCCGCATCTACAGGACAAATCAAAATCTACAATTTGTTACAAACAACATGCTATATAACTACTGCGAGGATTAATAATGGATAGATAATCTTTGAAAAAAATTACACATTCTAGGATTTTCCATTTTTCTTGTTTTTTCATATTTTTTTTAATTTTGACCATTTTTAAAATCACATCAATACAATACAAAATGCTGAGGTGGGATATATGAGGTCAGATGTTAAAAATGATGCTTATATGGTACAGCTGCAAATATACAATACGCCTCCGGCCCCACCTGGGGGATCAAAAGATCTTACCATGTATGGTGATAGATACTCTGATCATCACCGGCCCCACTCGACCCATGGCCGAAAAGTTCTTTTTCTCCAAAACAAAGGCAGACTCGATCCATAGGATGAATGCCAAACTCAGGGATCCATAATTATCAAGGGCTTCCCATTTTATGATCCATTCGGATGGATCAAAATATAGGCCCACAATGTGTTGTAGAGCACCGTGCTCAACTGGGGCAAGCCTTTAAAAGGACTACCTTATATTTTACTATTTTACATTTCAAAGTGTAAGTTCTTAAATTTTGCCTGGCCAACCGACAGAATAAGACAAACATTATTGTTGAAGGAAGGATTCGTCAATAAAATTAACATACTTTCTCGGATAGAGCATGTGAACGGAGGACATCTCAAAGAATCTCATGTAGGGCCTTCCTTTCAGCTTCATCTGTATAAAATGTCCCATCTTAGCTAGAAACCTCGAAACTTCCTAAGCATCCAAAAAAGTTTTTTATCTTTAGCGTTTCTTAACTTCAAATTGGTATGATAGTAGACAAAAGAGGTGGAAATAGAATTCACCGCCTTGAGAACATCTTTACCAAAACAAACAGGCCCAGGCTTACCATTCTCTCAAGAAGAAGACTATCGTTCCAAATGCAGATGGTGAAATGGGAGATACGAAGGATCACCAAATAATCCTTCTCTCATTGTTTTTATTGAATTATCAATGATAATTCTATTTGATAATGATCTGATGAGTCTGATCGCTCACACTGATGTTTTGCGCCCCCCCAATCAATGAAAAAGTGTTTTACTTATCTTGGCTCCCATGATTGATGTCTAATACTGGATTATAGGTAGACAAAAGTAAGTTTTTGTAATGATTTGCACCTTGAAAGTCTATGCATGGAACAAGTTCATGATAACTCAAGGAAGTTTGTTCTTAATCCCTGGACTCGGTATGGATTTTCAATGACAGGGCCCATTTCATACCTAAACTCAGTGGAATTTTCTCCCACCAGGACGTTGGATTACATAAATAAATCAGGAACCCTTCCTGAATTTTACAGTGCGTATGGTGACAACGTTACCCATCCATATGTGGAACACAACACCTAATCCATCTAGCAAAAATCCAAATTGGAGACTCATCTAACCTTTACTAGGTGTGTCATTGAGAGTGCATGCATCCAGGTATAGGCACCATGAATACCATGTAGGTGAAGATTTTCCTTTCCAACCCTTGGAGGGGCGGTGTCTGGGTGGGCCTCAGCTCACCAACTATTGAATTGACTACCCATATATATTCATTGGACAAGTACATAAAATATAGCCACCCATTCAAGCCAGTGCCCAAGTCAAGTCAACCCCAATAAGAGCTGTATTTGGGCTGTGCTTTTTAAGGAACTGGATCGATCAGACATACTTTCCAGGCTGATTACATAAATTACTGGCCGTGGACCAATGCCCAATTAAATGGGTCAGCAGGCCGACCTATTTAACACAAGTGGGCATTTTCTATTGCCTTCATTTGTTATTTCTAAAGGTCATTATAGATGTCTGATGGCGTTTGGGATGGAACCTAAATGTGAGTCCCAATTACTAAACGTGCTTCACTAGGACAACATTTGGCCCAACCATCCTTAGCCCATTTGCAAGCCCACGTATTATTGGAAGGTCAGACTGTTAACTGCAAGTGATATATGCGGGCCAGTTCCAAACGCGCAATCTGTTGAAAAAACGGGACAACGGTTGCCTTGTCAGCTTCAATTGTCCTTCTATCAGGCCAGATTCGGTGCCATTTCATGGTTCACATGTATCATGTATGTAGGATCCGATTCATCTTTGATCACATGTATCATGTATGTAGGGCCCATCTTAATTTGATCTTTCAGAATTCCTACATTTCTGATTGAAGGCCGGTTACGTGTTTGACATTTGATGATGCCACCCAGCTGTATGATAAAGCTTTGAGCAAAATGAACATAAATATATATATATATATATATATAGGAAAGTTTCAAGTGCATCTATCCCTCACCATAGGGTGAGAGACACTTCCCATTTTTACACATGAAGACAAGGAAGTGTACCTCACCCTATGTACTGGAAAAGTAACTTTTGTACTTGAAAATGCCCAATTATAAAAGTGTCCCTCACCCTATGATGAGGGATGGATGCACTTGAAACCTCTCCTATATATATATATATATATATATATATATATATTGCCAATGATGCCACCCAGCATGCACGCAATGACTATGCAATTGTCAAAATGATTTTATCTTGTTGATACTGACCTCACACGCTTTCTTCATGCAATGGAGTAGCTAACATTCATGAAGGATTCCCATCCATTTTACCCTACTAGCTACAATGATTGAGTTTACGTGCCACTGGGTCAGAAATGAGATTGGGATGCCTCATCAGATAAGTCCCACTTTCCAGTTGCCCAACTCAAATAGTGGGTCCACCTAGAGGGATTTGTGGAGACATATTGGTTGACTTAAAGGTCGACATTCAGACTTATACAATCATCATGTTTGATCCAATCGACCTTGTTAAATAGTCCAATCTAAGGGCACAAGATCGAATGATAGGAGATGCCCACCATAAACAAAAAAAAAAATTTGAGCCATTGAAGGGGCCGAGACTCGGAAGTTCATGACACAACTCACACATGTGAGATGATGGAAATTCAAACATGAGAGGAGAGGTAGACACAATTTACACATTCGAGGTGATAAAACCCGCACATGCGAATGCGAGAAGACATAAACACAACTCACACATGTGAGGAGAATACATAATAAATCACACATGTGAGGTATTAAAATCTCATATATGTAAAGAGAGAGGAGGCTGGGATCGAACCCAACCAAGACCTTCCAATGAAAACTGCCGCTCCTTACAACTAAAGTAGGAGCCGTTCTCACAAATTGAATACCTTGATGCTCGGTTGGGCAGATCCTGCCACCCTCCTATGGGGTTTGGGCACACCCTCTAAAAAAAGTAAATAAATAAAGGGAAATTGCATGTCATGCTATTTCTTTAGAATGGATCATGCCAATCGTCATTCCTAACTCATACGAGATAATCTATCTGAGCTAATGTTATTTGTATCAAACTCTAATTCTATAATTATTATTGATTTGCCTTGGCTGATGGACCCTACCCCCAACTATACAAATTGTTGTTTTAGGTACCCAACTGTACAAATAGTTGCGTAACCAAAAAGATCAAGGCTAAGCATGAGGTAAAGGTCCACCAACATCCCTTTAACTCATTAAATAGCTACAATCCGGTAATCATGCATGAAGTGAAGGTCGGCCATCCTCCATTCTAGCTATGTGGTCGGTGCATGCCCTAAGCTTCTTATAGGGGTTTGACAACAATCATAAATTATATATTTGATTGTGTTGAGAGCCAAGGTTGACATGCGACACAATAGATTTTCAGAAGGGAGTTGGTATCCCTTACTTTATTAATTCTCTTTTTTACTGTTTTTGCTCTTGCCTAGGCAATTTTTTAGTTGAGAGTCAAAAGCAAAGAAGGAAAAGAGTTTCAAACAATTTAGTTTGAGTAGAAACACAAATCTTATGAGAGTCTTAAATATTGGCAATGCTTCTAAAATCTAACAAAATTCCCAATTTTTCTCATCAGAAAAAATCTCTAATGATAGCAATTCGATAGTTTAAACGGGTCTTTACAAATAACCACTTTCTTTTTGTTTTTTACAAAAACTATTTTGAACTATTTTTTTAAATTTTAAAAACAAACATTTCTATTAATTTGAGAAATCCAAGCCAACCACCCTAACTTTACGAAATCCAATTTGAATTTAGAGGTTTATCCGCGCTCTAATGTAAACAAGCCTTAAATCATAAAATAATAGCTCATTTTCATAGTTTTCAAATGGTGTAGGATCAAGAACGGCTCATTTCCTTACTCAAGTGGTAAAGAGCGCTAATTCTTACTTAGCTGTCCGGAGTTTGAATCCTAACCACATCTTTTTACTTGCCCGGGCTTCCTTCCCACTTGAGTGAACTATCTTTTGGTGTGTATTCGGGCTCTCTCTTGGGTCTCAGCCCCTTTAGCTGGGGTTTCTGAACTCATGAGAATTTCATTACAAATTTCTCCAAACAAAAACACCAGTACTCTGTTTAATTAAACACATTGACTGTAAATTGAGATCACACCGATGACACAAGGAAGTGATAATTGTTTGTGTAGTTCGGGCTTTAAATATTTGAACTAATGATGGATTTATGAGGATCGATGGGCTTTGTGTTTTCTTCTAAATCCTGTTCTCATAAGCCCAGATTCTGTGTCACTTAGGGTTGATTAAAGTTTCGTGCATCGGTCATTGTGGGACACAACTGCTAGCATTTTTAGCATTTAGATGGCAAGGATTAAGGATTTTGATCTGCTTGTTAAAATATGGCTTCTGTGCAATGTGGACGGCCTAAAGTTTAATAAAACCCTTTCGAAATAGAAAGCTCTGTTTCTGTGGGCCTGGCCTGTTCCTATTCTTGACAGGCAATGGGTCAGGTCAGGTTGGGTTTAGGTCATGTTAACCACCACAAGTAACATGTATATGCCCAACCAAAATTCATACGGAAGTTGAAAGGGTCAACCTAGAGCTAAAATTATCTGGTCTGATCGGATTTTAGTCAAACTCAACAGTCAGAATGCATGAGTCAGTTTGGCAGAAACATGATCCATTTAAAAACGAGTTGCTAATAGTAAATTCTATGCAAATAAGAAGTAAAAATGGTCAACTCGAACCAAATCCGGTGAACGATTAGGCAAGTGAATGTGGCCTTGATCCAATATAAGAATTAAGTGTGACTTATCCAAGATAAGGATTAAGCGTGAACTTTTTTTTTTTTTTTTTTGCTATTCACTCTCGTACCATTACTTTTGGTATTTGATTCATCGAGCCGGTGATTCAAAACCAAATCAAGCCAAACCGTTGAACTCTTAGGCCACAGTTAAGAGATTATGATATTGAATTGGCTTGAAATTCTATATTTGGGGTGGTCACACTCATACCTGAATCCACCAATCTCCCACATCAGCCACGGCTGGCGTGCCTCGCGTCTCATATGATACCTTGACTCAGTGTGCAGCAGGCAGAGAATCATATGATTTTATAGTCCATCATCATTATTCTACTTTTTCAAAACAAAAAAGTTCTTACTTGTGATACCAGAGCTATGCCAAATTCGTGGTATTATTTATTTATTTATTTATTTTATCATCTGAATTGTTATTTTAGTCAAATATATTCAGTTATCCCTCAACTGTAACTGCGCTGGCTAAGTACATGGCCACGTAGGTGTATAAGTAGAGTGCATTAATGCTTTGAATCTCCATGCATGAAAAACAAAGGTGGATTGGATTCAATTAATATTCAACGAATCTGATGCGATCAAAAGGGAGGAGGTGGTTGAAACGGGGTATGATCGTTCACGGACGCCCCACGTGTGACAATAAGTAGCACCCAAGAAAGGTCGTTCTGAGGAATAGAATAACCAATAAGACGACGCTCTTTGCAGATAATGTAAGTAATGATTTGTTACTCCACAAGTTTATAATTTGGTTTATGTTTTTCACTCAATAGTGAGCAGTAATGTGTTTGCTTTTCAGTGTTGTTATACACCGTATTCTTACCCCAAAAAAAAAGTACAAAGGGAAAAAGGAAAAAAACAGAGATATGGGTATCCTACAGTATCAACCATTTGAAATAACAAATATGCATTGAGTGTATTGTGTTGTCAAGATTTGAAAGCATATATGGTCAAAATTCATTTATATCAGGTTAAGACTCACAGTTGGATAGATTTTTTTTTTTTTTTTTTTTTTTTTTTACATTAATGGCATTTAGTTGATTTAACTATTTAATTTACTCAGGCCGTCCAAGCGAAGGAAAGGGGTGATAAAAACTGGGATCCTGGCCTCTACACATACATAACTATCCTACGGATCCAAGATTTTTGTTTAGGTGGGGCTAAACTCTTATGCGACTTTATTAACTTTTTTTTACATTAACAAGATCAAAAGATCAGAAAAATCCGTTCAAATTTACATAACTTTTTTTCCATGCTTGGTTCTCCTTGCCAATTGAAGGGCACTATTTCTCCCAAATTCATATGATCATTAATTCTTTATCATCAAAACAACCTAAGATAACATTTTCTTTAATCCTAGGTGTTTAGATGCCTTGAAACAATAATTTGGGAGAGCACCCATTTACCCAATTTGAATTTTAAAAAGAGTTTTATTTGGATATAAGGAATTTGGTTGCCTGCACTTACCTTAACTATAAAAATAATTCTTTATAGTTGGTCATGGACTCGCGGCAAAGAATAAAAAATGTCACTTAAATGTAACTCAAATTATCCAAACATATGAACACTAAAGCCTAATTTATATATGAATTGAAGTTTAAAGTATATCCAATGGTGATTTGGTCAACTTCAGACTTGTAGATATTCTGTGATTTAAGGCTTAGTGTTTGGATTAAGATTTGGGGATTTAGGGTCTGAAATTATGATTTGGAAATTAAGGGTACACATTCAGGTATAGAGTAACTAGGATTATATCACAACTGAGGAGAAACATTATTTTATTTACAGTTATTTGGTGAGAGAGACTAACAGTCCACAAGAGGACCGGCGATGAAAAGCTCGATCAACACAAAGAGGATTCAAACACTCACCAGAAAAAAAAATGTTAAAAGAGATCGGCGCGAAGAGAATTTGTTTTCAATGTTTTCAGGTTTGTAATGTGGGGCGATCACAAGGTTTAAACGTGGGGCGATCGTTTATTAAATATATTAAGAATGGTCCGATGCCCTTTCACATAGCATGTAATTTCAAAATTGACCATCTAGGTCGGCCACTGATCCTACTCCCTATCTCATGAATTCATGATGTTGGAACTGATCCATGGTAAATCAAATAATTGTCGATTCATTTACATAGCTAAAATCAGTATCTAATAGCTAGTGGTTAGGGTATAATGGCTGCAGCTTTCTTATAATGATAATGATCATTTCATCCGGTGGTGGCTGCGTTAAATTTGACTGATATCTGGTTCATTCTGATAGGCAATTTTAGTGCATCCCCAAAAATGTCCTTGATGATCATGACGATGAATTTGATGGTGAGATGGTGTATTGAAATGGGTTAAGGAGGTGATCAGGCCTATCATTAATTTGCTCAATCCACCTGTATTATGCTATGCTTGGTAGGGGCATCTAAGACCAACTTGGCTAACAAGTGCATATCCAGGAGTCTATATCTTAAATTTCAACTCAATATATGCTAGAATACAGTGGCCCCAGCTGAACACAAGTAAAAATCAATATATTATTTGCATTACAATAAACACTGGAAGGAGACACAAATAAAAACAAACTAGACTCACTACACAGAGCATTGTTGAAGCATCAAATTTTAATTAACTTTCCGGCAATTAGTTCTAATCTCCCCACTTGTTCCTGTGAGAGGACTAATGTTCCCCATCTGTACCATGGCACTAGCAAAATCAGCAAAGAAAGTTGCAGAACTTGTGCTGTAGCTGGTTACCTGAGAATCCGTGGACCCTCCACTATAGAGTTGCTGGTCAGAATGCAAGAGGCCCTTCTGGTTCACTAAATTCTCATAATAGCTGTTGTCGAAAACAGTTGGGGTAGAAGTGTCCAGAGGGGAGAGACTGTTATCACTACCTGTACTTGGGCAATTAGATTTCAGTGATGTGGCTAAAGATGAATCGATGTTGGTCTCATTGTAGATTCGAGCTCGGAAGGAAGTACATCTTGCCTGGCCTATAGTGTGAGACCCTGAAAAGATTAATTACTGACTCCGTTAATACAAAAACGCCTAAGAATAGAGAATCATCAATTTAGAAGAGCAATTAAAGTTATATGAGTGGTCAGTGGTCTACCTGAGAGTGCAACCATTTCTTTTGCAGTGAAACCCTTGTTGGTAAAGGATGTAATGAGGGCACTTAGATCGAAAGTAGGCTGAGGAATGTCGCTGTTGGCGTCGCTTAAGCTTGCAGTGGTTGAATCTCTCCTTCCTAATGGAACTGTCCATGTAGGCCCACCCAGCTAAAACTCCAAATAAAATGATGGCCAACTATATTAGTCTTCAATTAGGTAAAATGTCTGTGAGATGCTTCCAAAAAAAATATATATCATGGCAATTGAAAAGGAGATGCTTATTTAGAAGAGCATGTTGTACATTAATTAGTGACCTAATTTAAGTATGTTTGCACTCACAGCTACAACAGCATCACGAGCCGCAACAGCTAGAATATCCGCACATGAGACAACTTGGGGGCATAAGCTCTCGAGCTGGGACTTGATGGTGTCGATGACATCGAAACCCCTCACTGAATTTGCATTGGGATTTGCTGTCTTCTCTCCAGTAAAGCTTGATGTGTCATCCAAAAGAATTGAGCCATCGCAGCCCTGTCTTGCAAGCCAAACCATATATTATCATCATCATTGTAGTTGAATTGTCAGTAACGTACAGATAACAATGTCCTATGTCATAGATAGAAAGATGTCAATGGTTCTGATGGTTTTTTTAAGGTGTTTCCAACGTGATTAGAGCCTATATATTGTCGTAACTAGAAATGCGTTAATGGAGTGTTTGTTTTTATACTTAGAGGGTGACATTTCTTCCCAACCGCCAGTTTTCTAAAACCATGGGAGCCTCTCTGTTGGCCCGTTGTCATTTTTCTCTAGGTCTGTCCATGAGCTTGACCAGACCGGATCCATCATGCATTAGTCTCTGATTTTTGGTCCATCAACTTGGTCAACTTCTTTCTCGATAGCTAAAGAGGTTGGGCTTGTCCCTGTCAATTTTAAAAGGTCTACATAGCCCTAAAATATCTAGCACAGATATTCATTCTGGAAATGGGCTGGTCCAGACCCAAATCTCAGGCCCAATAACTGACCGAGAACCAAAATCCGCATGTATACTAATATCCTGGAGTGTTATGCATGGTTTATCTACTCCATGGTGGAAGTGAAGTTCAGTAAGGTGTATACATACATTGACGAAGCAGTCATGGAAGTGGAGGCGAAGTAGTGATGCCCCCATTCGCTTTTCGCTGGACACTGCAGCTGTGACTGCACTCTCAATGGTCGAGAGAGCGTTGGGACATGACGACGAGTAGTAGGTCGATGACAACTGAGCAGATGTGACTCCAAGAATTAAGATGAGAGACAAGGCAAAGCTAAAGAAGAAAGAAGCCATTGCCTACTGCCAGAGTCTCAAAACAAAGGAAGTAACTAGACAGAGGAGTCTGCCTGGTTGCTCAAGGCGTTTAGGACTCCTAGTATTTATGCTTGAGCTCAGGTAGTGGTGGCAAGGACTATTGTTGTTCTTTCCACGTCATGAAGACTTGAAGTTGCATTATGTAGGTCGAGGTCAGAGTTCGAATCTACAAAAGCAAAAGAAAAGAGAGGACTCCATTCCCCATACGCCCCTTGCTCTGTTTTCTACGGGTCAATCATGCTTCAGTATCTTCCGTGTAACTACAAGGAATGTAATGGAAATGAACGTTTTGAAAATTTGGGCAGCTTTTCCGAAGTCCAGACTATCCAAACTGTTGAGCCAATTTCCCTTGAGGACTCTCGCTCAGCTTGCTAATTAGGACTCTAATTAAGAGTTTGAGCTTGCTTGATATTTTTACTGTATTGTCAATAAGAGTCTTATGCAGAGATTTTGGGCTGTAAATTGAGTGATTCTCTCAACCGGAACAAACTCGCCACCTCTCTCATTAATCTTAATGAGTAAGAGATATATTAGAGAGAGAATTATTTTCTAGAGCCATTAAAAGATTGTTTTGAAATGCTGCTCTAGAAGGTTTAAAGCTTCTACTTCTTTGTAGAAGATCGTGCATCTTGGCCTCAATATGTTGAAGGGGAGATCAAGTATAGGAAGCGGTGCGCTGCGAGTAATCATAGCAGTGAGGAGTTGTGTAAGAACAACTACACTTCTTAGGTCGTCGTACTGACGGGGATAAATGAGCTGTGATTATATTTTGTAACCGTTCAATAGTAATTGGTTCTTTTATCGTGGTTTTTCTTTTGGAAATGGTTTCCACATTAAATTTGTGTCTGTCTTCTTGTGGTGATTGATTGGTAGATATATTTGCAAAGTCTGTCTTGTTTGGTTGTTTACATCCGATGTACATTAGTTATTAGATTAGCTTACTCATTATATTCTAGTAACTTTTACAAACCCTTATAGAATAAGGGCCGGCAAGACCAGGACTGTATTTTAGGATACGGATCATGTGTGATTTGCCCAGCTGGAAAGTTCTTTGCTAATTTTGGAATAGGGCAGGCACATGTTGTTTTGTGGGATCCGGTGATCTTGGTCCTGCCGGATTGAATCAATTGGTGTGAAAAAACAGATGAATAATTCTAATAACCAGCTCGGCAGCTCCCCCTGGTGGGAAAATCCTGATGCTTCTTTTGTAGAAACTTGGAGACTATATCTTTTGATGGCTATTGATAATGAACCCTCGGAGCTTTTGCTGAAATGCTACAATTACTGGTTACACCAAAATCCATTTCTGAAATGCAGTTCTTCTGTCGCCCTTCCCCATTCCAAGAAAAGATTTTTATTGGATTAGATTCCTTCTCTCTTATTAGGAGTAAAAACTGCCGCAGCAAACCACAAAAAAAAAATATATATATATATATATACGCACTAGAATAGAAATATTTTTCACAACATCAAGAAATCCTTACAATAACTAAAAATGGCCACAGATGAAGAGGAATATTATTAAATTCGTGAAATCCTCACAACATCATGGAATCCACCATATGGTAGGCATAGAAGCAGATTTTGAAAACACTGCCTTAGTTTGACTATTTTACATTTCATTGTCTTATTAAATTCTTTAAATTTTTGCATGGCCAATAGACAGAATAAGAAAAATATTCTTTTTGGGTCGAAAGATGAACATTACGTTGGAGTGCGTTTTTATCAACAAAATTAACATACTTAATTTTGAAGGAAGTCGGTAGGGAATGTGAACGGAGGGAGTTTAGAGAATCTCTCATCCAGGGCCTTGTCCCATCTCCAGGACCTCCTAAACTTCCTGCGCTTGTCAAAAGAGTTTCTATCTTTGGGCTTTCTTAACTTTAAAAATATGACAAGAGAGCTGGAAATGAAATTCACCATTATCAATTTGAGAATATTATAATGAATGTTCAATGCCTAGTACCATTCTTTTAACAAGAAGATAACAATCAGTCAAAATCCAGATGTTAGAATTGGGTATGAAATGATCACAAAATTGACTGCAAGATACCTCTTGAATTAACAATGGTCTTTTTTTTTATTTTTATAATGATCAGATTAGTCAGATACAGATATGTTTTGTGTACCCCTAATCTCCTCTAGCTGAAACCTTTCCCTTATCCTGCAGGCTCCGTTGAATGTCATAAATTTTAAGATGGGCCCAATAAAATTAGGTGATTGTTGAACAGACAAACGGTCAAAGGCTATATGTATAATGATGACTGGACCTTTCTAGAATGAACTAACAATGGATTATGGGTGGACAAATGTAAGTTTTTGAAATGATTACCTTTCTAGACTGAACTAACAATGGATTATGCGTGGAGAAATGTAAGTTTTTGAAATGATTTGCACCTTGAAAGTCTATCCAATGGACCAACCAAATGACAACTCAAGGGTGGTTGCCGTTTACTGGAAACACAGTTTGGATTTTTTGACCCAGTCCACCAGTGCATAGCTAAGCTAGAGAAGCAGGAGACTACAATTTTGGAGAGATTTGCTCCTATCATTGAGATTGATGTACAGTCTAGCAAGACAGACAGGCCTACCTGGGGCCACCTTTGATCAGAGGTGCGAATTGAAGAGTTATCTAACCTGGAGTCCAGGTCCGCTTTTTCTTCAAAATAGGAAAATACTTTTTTCGGACTATCTCCGAGTGCCATCTATATAAAATATTTTATATGATGTCAGTTATTGCACATTCTCAATTGCTTTTTTGGAGTGAAAACAGCAAAAAAGATCGATTGGAATGAAAACAGCAAAGTTGACGTTCAGAGATATGCTGAAAGAACATCTCCCTAATTTGTAGAAACAGTGGGTCCTGACTCATCTAACCTGTATTCAGTATTTCATTGGCATCATGTTTGCAACCAAATGCTCAGGGAAAATCTTTTTTATTTCCATTAAGCTGTGGATGTGGAAAACCTATGTTTGGCAATTGTAAATCTCAGAAATCTTGGACAAATAAAAATAATCATTTTTGAGGATTTTTAGATCCGACCTCTCCCCATTAGATTTGAAAATCCTTGCTCATGCGGATTTGCTCACTAAAACTACCAACAAGACCTCTTTTTGGGCTGGATTTTAGAGCACTGGATTAGGCTTGATGACTTACATACTGGGCCTGACCCAATGCCCAATTAGACTGGCCAGTATGACCAACCAATTTAACACGAGTGGGCATTTTATATTGCTAAAGGTCATTCAGAATGTCTGATGGCCTATGTAATGCAACCTAAATGTTAGGCGCCTCGGGATAAAATATGGCCCCACCAGGTTACGACCATTTGCAAACCCACATACTAGCACTAGCGTTTCTAGCAATCGTCCTATCGGGGCAGGTTTTAGGTGCCACTTGGTTGACATGTTTGTTCCCTTGGACCATCTTTGGGTTGCCTCCCTCCCATTTCTGATTGGAGGCCGTTTACGTGTTTGACATTTCATGGTGCTACCGACAATAAATAATAAGCTTGAGAAAAGGAACGTAGATAAATAGGTAAATGACATTATTGCATGCATCAGGTTACCATGTAATTGTCAAAATTGATGTGATCTTGTTGATACTAACCTCACATGCTTACTTCATTGCTTCATGCAATGAAGTCTTCCCTAGCTAACATGACCAGTCAAGATTCCAGTGAGATTGGGATGCCTCGTCAAATAAGTCCCACCTTCCAGATGCCCAGCTCAAATGGTGGGTCCGCTAGATGGATTTGTGAGGACTAATTTTTGGACTTCGGGTCGACATTCATACCTCCACAATCATTATGTTTGAATTTTGATCCAAATCACCTTGTTAAATATAACCCAATCTATGGGCAGAAGATCAAACAGCTGTGCTTAGGAAGCATTCACCTCCAATACAATTTGTATTGACAAAGGCCTCGGCTATTCAGAATTCTCATCCCAAGCCATCCCATCGTGGAATGAATCAACTGAAACAAGAGCTGGATTTCCTCCATCCCATCCATACATGCAGCTATTCATTTTGGATGTCAACGAAATACTTGATGCTCCTGCTACGCAATGACCCCCATCTTAATGAGTCACGAAATCAAAGTCAACATTACAACATATGTAGTTGGGGTTCGAAAAAACAAGTCAATTGAAGTACCTGCCATGCCATTTCTTAGAATGGACAATGCCAGTCCTTACTTAGTCATAGTTGATAATCTATTCGAGCTTCTGCTAATGTTATTCGTATCAAATATAATTGGTAGCCATTTGCTTGGATGGTGGAACCTACTCCTGACAGTACAAATAGTTATATAACCAAAAAAGTTTTGCCTAAGTATGAAGTTTTAACGTCCACCAACATCCCTTTTACCTGGACACTATTCAGCTGCGCAGGGTACGCATTTGCACTGTGCATCAGGAACGGCAGAGTGGTGAAATTCTTCACCCTTTTACCAGCCTCCCTTCAACTAATTGTATATCCACAATTAGGTAATAATGCATGATGTGAAGGTCCACCATCCTCCATTCTAAGTGGTCTGTGCATGCTATAGCCTTCTTTCTGTATTCAATCCGCTCAACGCAGGCCTTCAGCAACCTACGCAACGGTCGTATAAATCATAAAAGACCTTCTGGCTGCTACAAAACGTTTGGAAGATGAGTAATGTCTTGAAATACAAGCACATTCTTCTAATTGCCTCACAATAAAACGTATTAGAGACGTTTGACAACAATAACAAATTATATATTTGATCGTGTTGAGAATCAAGGTTGACATGTAACGCATTAGTAGATTGGAATGAGGATTTTCCTTCTTAATTTTCTATAATTAAATGTACTATTTTCTTATGTTGAGAGTCAAAAACAAAGAAAGGCAAAGCGTTTCAAACGATTAATGTTACCAGGGTCATCTATCTGTGTTAGATCTTTTAGTTTTGAAGAACTTGTGCCACTCTCAACCTACATACAGTTCCCTGCAGTAGGTACGAATAAAACATAGAAAGAAATACAAGTGGAGCTAATGATCATAGTGATCAGAGCAGATTGACATTATGGCATGATTTGAATGGCCCATGCTCAAAAACCACAATCATTGTTTTTTCCTTTTTTTTTTTTTTTTCATGTGGACCATTCAGCTGATGAAGGGCTGGGGTTTTCCTATCATATCAAAAGCTACAGGTTCCGAGCCACGGGCATACATGGTTTTTAATGAAGACAGATCATGCAAAGAAAAATGGAATGGTGATGACAGGTGGTAGCAATACCGGACTCTGCTGCAGGGCCAAGCATCTTGATCCAACCGTCCACCTTGATTGGAACTTAGGCTGAAAGAACCTTAAGTGGAAACAAAGAAGAAGAAAAGGAACAAACATAGAAGGTAAAACTTTCTACAAATTCATACCTAATTAGCCAAACAATCGTGCTATCCCGCCCGACTGGGGGACACCGGGCCTGATTTCGGTCCCCCAGGTCGGGCCGAGTGGACCTTTCCTTAGCCAAAAGAGGAACACAAACAACTGATGTAAGGAGAGGCATTCCAATAAAATATAATTGCATTGCATGTTCAAGAGTAGCTAAGTTGGGGTAGTTTGTTCCAAGTATCAAAGATTTGTAAAAGTACGAAATGTAAAAGAAGAAAGAGAGCTGTGAAGTGGAGCAAGATTCGACAACAGGTAAAGACCACTTTGTTCCCAGGAGTAGAGACCATTCACTCCGGTTGACCACTGTTAGTTAAGGCAAAAGAACAAACCAAATGTGATTTATGGGTAATTCAGGTAATAAAGATTCCAAACACAACGCATTCATTCATGGTAAACCAAAGAATTTTCACTCAGAAGGGCCCTAAAGAAAATAATTCTTTTAGTTAAGGTTGAGGTAACTACTGTTACTAATAGTTCCACAGCCGTTGACGGATTTCACTCTTCACAACCACTTATTTGAAACCTGATCATACACACATAAATTGGGATAAGTCTTCATTCTCATATTACGATTAGAGTAAAATTTCACACTCAACTGTTATAAGCATAAAATTGCTGAGGGAAAAGGATCCAATTTCTTCAAGGCAAGCCATGCCCTGAGAGGGATGGATTCTATCAGTTCGCCTTCTTTAGCACAATTAAGACTGAAACTATTGGAGACTTGTACCCACTTGACAGTAATAAAGCAGAATCCACCATTGTCAAAGTTCTTGCTCTTAACCAATTTCTCATCATAAGAAATGCTCAAAAAAAGAAAGATAAAAATCCAAATGATTGTAAAATATCAGAGATCTCATATAAATTTTTAAAAACACAAGTATAAAACACAATTTCTATAAAATAGACAGATAAACACAAACTCTTTCAAAAAAAATATCTGATCAGATTATTAAATATTGGCAGTATTCCTGAAATCTAAAAAAAAAAAAATCTTTTCATTAAAAATATTTTAATAACAATAATGAAATATTTTAAAAGGATTTTCAAATAACTACCTATCCTTGTTGAATAACTAATACCAACTGCTTTTTTATTTTTACAAATAAACATCTCTATTAATATGAAAAAACCTAAGCCAACCAACTTGACATCACAAAATCCATTGTATTTTGTCGTAGAAGGATGAACATTTCATTAGATCTAACCTTATTCGAATTAAACTCAGGGTGCTAACACAAAGAGACCATTAATCCTGAGATAGTTTAACCAGGATTTACTCCCCCAATTTATGCCAAGCCAAGTTAGACTAAGAAATTTTCACCATTTTATGAAAAATACATCAAATCTTATCAACTGGTGAAAGACCAGACTCTGCCCACTAGTCAAGATGGTTCACTGAGATTTTCAAATTAGATGTTATTTGTAAATATATATGTATAAAGACAATTCTTTGTAATTGTCAAAAAATTAAAGAAACATATGTAAAATTCCCTTTTCTATTTTAAAACTGGACAATATACCAGTAACCACCCTGTAATACAAGTATAAAGAAGATGCACCTCATGGATCAATGATGCTTTGTCTTAACTAGGTAGTTAAATCGACAGCACTTTCACTTTAAACCATGCACCTACTGAAAAGGTTATTGACCATGATAGGCTAGAAGGGGTACAAGGCAACCATTTCATATTCAATGTCACGAGATAAGAACAATAGGCAGGTTACTTTATTTGATCATTTAGCATCTGGCAGCCTCATTGATGGGCGTCCAAGGCAAGATCACGCCAAGCATCCCCTTCAACTGGTTGACTCTCTTGATCTGACCAACAAAAGCAAACATGTAAAATAAAAAGGCACGCACACATAATACGAACACAGACACCATCTTATCCGTCATATGAGTGGTTTTAAAGATGAGTTCAAGTTGACTCAAGCATGGTAGAGTTGACTCAAATGTGGTACCTAGACTCAGTCATACGCATAAACATAATACAAACACAGACATGATATCTGTCATTCAAGTGGTTGATCACTTGAGTTCAAGTTGACTCAAGCATGGTAGAGTTGACTCAAATGTGGTACCTACCAACTCAAATCAACTCCCCTTGGGTCTTCCCCTTAGGGACAATAACTGCATCTATTTTTTCTAACATCATGCTTACAAGAGAAGATTTTCCTCAGTAAATTTTCTTTCTCCCCAAAGCTCCACCAGTGCATGCTTAGTCATACCCAAGTTCTATCCTTTTCTCCAGCAACAGTTGAACCTCCTTACTACTAATTCCCGCTTAAATAACTGGCCTTCTTTCTCCTCGCAACCTTCCCAAGGAAATGTCTTTAGAAATCTTTTTTCCCATGAGAAACATGAACCCACAAGCTCATGGTTGCAACAACGAGTACCTTCCTACTGTGCTTCGAGATATGGTCATTTTTACTATACTGTGGGTTCTCATGGCCATGGGTTCCTCTTCCTGCAGGAGCAGACTTCTTTCCCCATGACTAGGGTCTCATAGGTTCCAGCCCCTTGGCTGGGTACCAAAAACAAAAAATAAGGTGTGTCGTATGGTATTTGATTGAGTGTTTTCTTCAAGAAAAAGCACTCAATGCCCTTGAGTATTTTTTTAGGGTATGGGTCCACCTTCAGCCAATCTAATCCTTTCAAATCATGAGAAAATTACAGGGTACAGTTGTTAAACTCTAAAGGGTTAAAATGAAGGTTTAGGATCATCTAATTGGGCTGACATCTTGAATTATCATAATCAACGCCCAGACTTTCAAACAACCCCACCCACTTTCTCTTCCTCCCCCCATTTCTCTTCCTTTTCTCTTCTCTCGCCTCCATGATATTCAAGCTTCCAGGTGGGGCCCACTAAGCAGGGTTTTTTTTTTTGCAATAAATAAAGCACCCAGGTGTTTTCTAGCCAGCCCTCTGTGTACGTCTAGCATCTTAATTCAATTATCTTCAGTGAACTCTAAAAAAAATCCATATCATACCAATTAAAAAAAAAAAAAAAAACTAATTGTCATATTGGCACTATAATAAGTCAAGGTAAGTACTCGTGTCTTCAACATCATCAGTCCGTGTTGCCATTTCAGGTGGAACTGAAACATCTGCAAATATTGAACAGGTGTAAGAAAAACAAAGATCTCTAAAACACAGAAAACAATAGCATAAACTAGGAGATAAGTGACAAGGTTGCTTCTAAACAGTACCATCACGGGGTAGCGTGTCTCTCATCCATTCATCATCAACAATATCCAATAATATACCCATGTTTAGCTCTGCTGCCATGTTCCCTGAGAAAATATACCTCCAAAGTACGTTTCAATAAATTAAATCAATAACGCCACCTCAATACATGTACTAAAACATTCATTAATTGATATTTCGTCTCATTTTCTGAGCAAGTGTGAGGAACTTGTTTGGGACCATATAGTACCATCCAAAAGAAAAACAGTAGGCGACATCGGTGCAGGGCCTGAATATCTCATAGGCCATGCATAAATCTTTCACCATGAAGAAATTTCATTGATTGAAGCAGTTAATGTTCAACGAAGGCCATTGCCATGTGAGAAACAAATGCATAAGATTAATGCTAATAACAACTTTCTCAATATTATTATAAACTGTATCCAACTCCTGAAGAACGGGTACCAAAATAAAAAAATAAAAAAAACTCCTGATGAAAAACCTTTTACATAGCAGTAGCCCCATCCTGTAGGATCTAGACATGTACGAGAACCAACAAAATCAAGTAAAGCAACATCTGAATTATAGAAAAGTTGGCAGACACGAACATGACAGATTGCTGGCAACTGATTATCAAGACAATCACAATGGCACTAAAAATCAGCATAAATGACACATAAAATTGTCCCATGCATACATCAAGGTGGAATTTTGGAAATTGGGTCAAGTAATGAATAGGTCAGTGAAATCAGGTATACTGAAATAACAATCTCAAAAATCCCCCAATAAAAAGGGAAGCATGAAGCATCATCAATCCATGGAATTGGACCCAAACACGGCGTTGATATCCTTCTTGCACATCACTGTAACCAAGAAAGATACGGTGACGCAGCCTCAAGGTCGCAAATGGAAGATGGAATTAATGTGGACAAACCTCATGAGCGAGTTTGCCGAATCCTTGACAAATTCAAGCGAGGACCAACTCTGGAGGGGGAATTGGCCGAATTCCTATCGGAACTCAACACATACAAGCACTCTTCCATCAAAGAGAAAACACTCACAACCATAGGATAACCCATAACAATTCTTTATTGAATAATGATAAATTGTCTCTCCTAATGGAGGGATTACATATTTATAGGAAGGGTTGGACAACCATTTTCCTCGTAGGACTTTACCTTTCTTAACAATTAAGGAAAGTAAATCACTAAACTTGCTTGACAATGTAAATCAAATAAAACTCCTAATTTAAAGATTTCTAATTAAGACTCCTAAACAACTTAAATTCCCACAATAAACTGGCTGGTCCTGTGGGCCTGTGGGCTGGGCAAAGTGGGCTTGCATGACCATGGGTCTGGCCTGCCTCATACAGCCAAGGAGATAGTCACTCACTCACTCCCAAATCAAATCATACGAGCAAATGGTGCACATCCAATCAAAAGGAATCTTGATTACTCTATTCAAGTGCAGTAAGAGAAGAAACATCCCAATAGCAACGCCACAATATACATGAACTATGGAACCGATTACTGAGATAAACAGTACAAATGAAAACATGCCAATAGCAACGCCAAAATAATAGAGGATTGCTGCATTGAAGTTCAACCACAATGAATGCCCTTATTATTCCTGATAGGGAAGCCAATGTGCAAATTTCGTGTGTTCGTTTCATAGCTAAACATTTGGCTTTCTAATGATTTCATTAGAAATCATTTTATAATTTGCATTTTTATCTAAGGTTTTGGCTCAAGATAGATTGGGATGGAGAAACAAAATTCGTGTAGCTGACTCCAACATAGTTGGGACAAGGCTTTGATGATGATAATGATGAATTTGCATTTTTCTGCATCAAGTCATACAATACAGAAACAAAACCCTCCTTTTCTAACTCAAAATATGGATTATGACACTAAAGGCCCATTTAGATCCGAGAACCTCCAGAATGGAAAACTCAATTTTCTGGAGCTTGTAGGAAACTGAAACAGGAATGAAAGAGGTCCTGCTACAAGAATTTTTGCCGTTTGGATGACCCTGTAGAGTTCCCTAGAATAGTCTCCAGTTCCTCAGAATCGAACAGTTCTTCTTCATGGATAACAATGACCAATGACTCTAGTACATATAGACAAATCAAGCACATATAATATAAATAAACTTGTCATTTCAACTATAGTGCAATGGGTGGGAGAGAGAGAGAGAGAGAGAGAGAGAGAGAGAGGTGGTCTAGGTGAGTCAGAGGCCTCAAAGTCCAGAAAAGGAGGCCCAAGAATAGGCCTACAGTTTGTCAGCCTATCCGGCCTAACTCATAGTGGGCCAGTCCATCAGGCCAAGCCTATAAACAATCACCCATTGGAACTAGTCCATGGTCAGCCAGCCCATTGGCCCAACCATATCAATAGAAAACTTCAAAGATGATATTTTAGATTTGCATTTTTTTTTTTTTTTTTTGAGCTGCTATTTAGCAAGTCTTGAAGAAGATTTTTTAATATACTTCTTTAGTTTAGAAAATTCTAAGAGGATTTTTTGATGTAGCAAAAAGGTTGATTGGCATGTAACCAGTAAAAGAGGAAAGAAATTCTATTCAGAAAAAAGAGACCAATGTGTAATAATATCTCAGAAAGTAAAGAAAATCCTATCTAGGATCCCTAATAGTAAGGATTGTTATTGCATTCTCTGTACATTCCCCTATAGTCTCTCATCAATAAATATACTCTTTCCTTTCATCATTATGACTAGATTGAGCTAGTGTTTCCCCTTGTGCAAAGACTCTCTGAGTCGCTAACCATGGCTCCTCAAAGGTCAAGCATCAGTATGACACGCACACATGAGAGAGAGAGAGAGAGAGAACTTTTTTATTATACTATTATCATCGATTCATCGTCACCACTATAGCTTTATCTCATCTATATATGTTCAGCTTTTGCTTTCCACTTTTCCACTAACCTTTTCTAAAGTCATGTCCACTATATTCCACAGCCAGGCATGTTTTTCCACACTACTTCATTCTGGGCCTTTATTGGTCTCTATCTTCCTTGTAGTTCAATACTGTTATGACACTTTAATGCTTTATATGGGATATCCTTTGATATGTGTACATGTCCAAAAACCTATGATGCCTAGATACAAGGAAAAAGCAAGGATATGCCATAGACACAACGAGGACACAGGCTTTACAAGCACTGGATATGAACGATACAGATTTTCATTGTCCATTTTGAAGTATCAAGGTATCATAGGTACATCTTCTAGTGGGATCACCCATAGATTTCCTCTTACGCACTTATTTCTTATTCAAGCCTTTCCCATAACTCTACAAATCAATAATATGCATCTAAGACACATGTAATTTGACTTCTTCTTTTTTTTTTTTCCTTATTTTCCTAACAGTAATATCAAACCTGCAACCTCATGGTTCCATGACAAGCTCCTTCCATGTAGTTGCAAGATGACTCAAGTAGAACTTATAATCTGATTAGCGTGCATAGAGTTTGAGGCTGCTCATCTACCTACAAAAATGTTGTGGAAAGGTGTTTGTATTAGGATTAGGAAGGTAGAATTCATTTCTGTTCGGGCTGAATTTTGGTGCTTTAGGCTCTAACCAGTTTCAGGTTAATCATCGCCGTGATCCTGATATAAGCTTCCCGTTTATTAGGACGGTGACAGGTTGTATCTTTGCAAGTTTAGAACTTCTAAAGCCACAATGAGGAGCCCATGGAAGCAACAAGTGGTGCTGCTCACCATCTCTTTCTCTTTGAGGCCTTATTTGTGACTTTGAAATTACCATCAAAACCTAGCACGTTCTTAGTTGTGTCTCTACTCATTCCTCCTTTAGAGATATATATTCTATGTGAATACTACGCAAAGAGGTAAGCCTACAATTCAATGATGGTTGAGATAAAGTAATAATTTAAAGAGAGGGCTAAGCATCATATGGAAGGCTAGTGAGATACCGCCTCTTTTCCAAATGGAAGTAGTTCATTGGTAGGAGATAGGTCTGTTGAATCCCAAAAAAAAATATAGTTCCTTTTAAGAGAAGAATTTTATCATTCTAAAAAAAAAAAAACAGAGAGAGAGAGAGAGAAATTTCAGCCCTCGCAGTAAGCTACCACGAAGTAGTCAGTCTATGAAATTAAATTCCAGCTTACATGTTATTGCTCTTAACATTTCATTGAATAGTAACATCATTGATGTTTTTTTGTACACAAATAGATGCAGGCATGGCGTTATGCATACATGTGCACACACATTATTTGAAAAACTAAATGCCAAAACCTCACCCATTGAAACTGTAACACCTTTCGTGCAAGTTTATTTCCTATACTACCTTAGCATGGAAGCAACATCAACTAGAGGGTCGCAAGGACCACTAGAAACACCCCAACCATTCTCACCTTCCCCAACACAATCCTCAGTGGACCAAAGGCCTCCCATCCCTCCACAAGACTGAGCGGGAGGTTGAAATTCAGGAATCGCTCCCATTGCTAAACATCGGTCAGAGAATGAAAATTCAGCTGGAGAAAAAGGGTTGAGTGGTGTGGATACCAACCAACTATCTTCATTGTTACATGTCACCGTAGCCATGGTGGGACACACATCACTTGCAATTTGGCTACTATTTGATGATGGGGGCTGATCATTTGAGCCCACTGATGAGTGTTTGGCCATGCTAGTCTTATCTAGCTCATGGAGAGGTCCTTCTTTGGGATTTAAACTAACAGGACATCTCCCTCTCTGTAAGCTTGGTCTAATCATAACACTGGAGCTCGCAAATGGGCCAGCGCCCCAAAACCGCACCGCCTTCCCATCAAGCAGCTTGGCCTTGAGCGCGCCAAGCAAACCCCCCGCCACATCGCACCCATCCTCAAATGAGAACGGCGCTGCACTCTCAGGCACATCATCAGAGCCGGCACCAGCCGCATCAGTCAACTCAAAGTTAGTTCGAGCATTCGAACCCCGGAGCGCCCTTGCGGCTTCATCATAAGCGCGGGCAGCCTCCTCCGCGGTGTCGAATGTCCCCAGCCACAGCCGGACTTTCTGCAGAGAGTCCTTGATTTCAGCGACCCATCTCCCCGATGGCCGCTGCCGAACCCCAAGGAACCGCCGTTCGGCTCTCTGGGTCTTCTTCTTCGTGGGTGGGGGTTGGTTTGGCTCGACCATGTCGCCCGCCGTGCTCGGAAAGGGGGTCTTGTTGGTTATATGGGGATGGAGAGGGAATCTCTAGCGAGGAAGGAGACGATGAGAAGACGATTGGTATTGAATAAAAAAAAAAAAGGGGATGTTGATGTTTTCTTAGTTTGCAGACGTTATCGATGTTATCGACTAATGCTGATGAGATGATGAAAGTGATCGGTATATGAGATGAGAGAGATGGGAACAATTGTTAATAATAATGTAAATTAGAGGACATGAGACAAATGGGTAAGAAACAAAGAAGTGAATATACTGTTAATGTAAACAGAAAATAGCAATGGTGGGTGTTTCTGTGTGTGTGAGAAAGAAAGAAGAGAGAAATGTTATGGGGGTACCTGTGCTGTAGTTCTAATGGAGTATATATGGTCTTCCCTTTCTTCTCTCTCTCTCTCTCTCTGTGTGTGTGTGGTTTGTGTGTGTGGTTTTGCTCTTTCACGTCTGAGACTGATGAGGCTTGAGGCTTGAGGCTTGAGAGTAATAAAGGGATTAAGAGAGAGGGACTGTCGGGAATTAATAGGGTCGACCTGATCCGGGTCTGAGTTAATCACGGTGTCCGTTTGGAAACTCTATAATCTAATAAGACCTACTCAAATTAAGGGATATTTTTAAAACAAAATCTTCAAATATTATAAAATTTTGACGAATTGAAGCGTAGAATTAATCTAATTACACTAATGCACTCCACATTTTATTTTGGATCTGAATCTCCCATTTTTTCAATTGAAGCCCCAAATCAGATACGGCACATAGGCTCTTTGTCAGATCTGGATCTAATTTTTTGAAGATGAATCACCATCCGACCTATTTGCATCCCTAACTTAGGCACACATCTTCTACATGCCAATTGGAATTTATAGATGTCTCTTGGGACCTGCTTCTTTAGTGAAATTTCTGTCATGAATTCACCATGTCCAGGATTTCCTGTACATGATGTGACAGGCTGTCTCCGGGAATTTCTGAATTTCATGTTTCTTCACTAGCATTTCTGAATTCCACCCACATGAAAGGTCTCTTTTGACTTTTGGGAATCCAGAAATTCCACTCCCTTTGCATTTTAGTAAAATTCCTGGATGCTCAAGCCCAAATGAGCATCCAAGAATTCCACTATGTCTCGAAATTCAGAAATTCCCTAAGACAGAAATTCCGTACACAGGAATTCCTAGAATTCCAGCAAAGAAACAGGCACTTCGTCATCTAGTCAGATTCTCCAATAGTGAATTATGAGATAATACTCAACGCACAAATCTAATGAAATAGTGATTTTCTTAATGCAAATTTGCCCTTCTAATCTGCATCTTACGTGGAATTATGTTTTCATAAAACATTAGATGTCTATATGAATCAAGTGGGAGAACGTTAGTGAATACCGATCCCCGCTTACTGGGCGCGAGGCCCATTCTCTGGACATTCCATAAACCACCTGAATGAATCTGATTTTTATGTTGAAAGGCACCCATGTGAGTGTTCTACTCTGCATGATTGAAGTTGATAGAATCCCCTCAAAATCCTCTAGGGACCCCTATCTTAGCTCATCCAAAATGTCCCCCCTTAAACTCAGCTCCATCACCTCGGAAATAAGGGCAGGAGATATTGACCCACATCAATTGCAGCAGCCACATCAAAATATGTAAATTTAAATTTCAGGGTGTTTGTTTATGTTTACATGGACTAAGACTGCCCTTATGCTTAAAATCTAAAAGTACACACTTGATAAGAAATGAAACGAAGAGGAGAACCAATGAATGTAAGGCCTCTCATGACCTGCCCCTGTGCCCAAAAAGATGGGGAAATCACAAAACAAAATGGTATGAACCAGAACATGGCAGGTACACTCAGAACGCCCTCGAAGTCTTAGCCACGAGACAAAGTTGGATGGGTCCAAAATTTACAGGACCAATTCAAGGCCTACAAAACTAGGCCATTCAATGCTTGAGTTAATATGTAGTAGACATTATAGATTAGTCAAAGTGGGTGGGGACTAGATAGGTCCAGAATTCCATGCTTGCGTCCCTTGTGATTCCATTGCGCTCCAGATGAAATGCTTAAATAAATAGATAAATAAAACCTTAAATCAGAATGTGCTGAGACCGAGCTTACCTATACACAATTTGCATTGGGCTAGGGTTAATCCAATAATTGATTGAAAACGGGATTTTATGATGTCCAATTATACTGCTGTGACCAACTAATAGCAGCAGAGGTTACCAAACTCCATAAGCAATGGGGAACATCATTCAGTAATAACGGCGTGCCAATAACTCAAAATTTAGAATTGAATTGAATTGAAATGAATTGAGAAGCTCCATTAATCATTCAAGATCAAAGTCAAGTGGAAACCCAAAACTCCATTCACCCCTTTCGAGGTTCAATTAAGAGGGGCTAAAAAACCAACCCTTGAAATACAGCTACACAGAACCCACACCAATATCTTGAACCCTCTGCGATTACAGAAAAAAAAAATGTCCATAAACCCCAAAACAATAGAAAAGATAACACCTCCGTGTGAACAAAAATCTGCAACAAACAGCCACAACCCAAATTTTAGGAAAAAGAAAATTCTTGGTTTAATGAAAGGGATGATGCTGCATGGCAGAAAGCTGCCACAGCCAACAGTGATTGCACATACGCTGTCAAAAATGGGTTGGGAAGCTTGAGAGTTTAGATAGTAATCATCTCTCAAATAGTTATGGCGGGAGATTTAGAGGTAATAACTTAAGGCCCATTTATTTACATGAAATTGAATTCCTAGAAATCCCAAGATATTCATTCGAAATTGAATTCCTAGGAATCCCAAGAAATTCATTCTTAAAAGTGGCTAAAACCGAAGAAACAAAGGTGAATATCTACCATATATGGCCATCAAATAAGCTCCCCTTTAATGGAAATGAATTTAGGGGAGAAGTCCAATGATTCGCCATCCATCATCCTAGTAAATTAAATCCTAGGAAAGTCAGGGTCTCATCTACATCTTCACCTTACATCCTTCACCTCCTTAATAATCATTTGTTGGAATCCATTTTACCACGAATTTCTAGGTTTCCAATTTCATTAAGAAAAATGAGCCCCTAGGACCTGGAGTGGAGCTTCCTTGAAAGCCACACCCCAAAATGACATTAGTATAATAAGATGGGGATGATGCTTTCATATTCATGATAAATTCCTTTTCTTTTACAATCAAACTGGTTTCAGTGCCAATTCCCAGCAGCAGTAGGCATTAGGAAGAAGAGCATAGATGGGACCCACATGGGCAGCTATGCATCTGCCTGATCATTTAATGTTCAATGCATGTATTGGAAGTTTGGAACAAGTTTTGGCTATGAAAGAAGTATCCAAACAAATATTTCAGCAAACGCAGTTTCCAGGAGATCAAACTTGGAATAAGGTTAATGCATGAAGTTGTGCTCTGACAATTTCAATATCTATAAACATCAGAAATTGTAGGAATACATTTGGAAAAAATTTCAACCTACAGTTATCTTGTAGCTTGTTATCATCGCCTTCGAGTACATAAAACGACAGGCCAACCATACCCATATGATTCAAGTACAACATTCTAGTTGTTTTCCTTCTGAAAGAACAATAAAATAAAGGCTCTTAGATCTTACCTGCTTGGCTTGGACAAAATTATGAATGGCCTGAACTAAATTAGAATCTGAAAGTTGGCTCAACATCCATCGCCCAAGCAAACTTTGCAAGAAGGGACTTGTTGAAAATCTAGAAAGGAGAGAGAAAATTCAGCAAGCTGTGGGAATGGATATCAGTAGTTAAAACAAACTAATAATACAAACTATATGCCCATGCACAATCCCAAGGAAACCTGTTTAAAAGACGAAGGAAGAAAAAAAATCTTTTGGAAGGTAACTTCTTCAAAAGTCTATAGCCCAACGAAGCCCAGTATGAAGTTTTCATTGTATATATATTTATATAGGTAATATTAGTCAAAATTGCAATCTTCTGGTTGCAATCCTACACACTCTTGCCTATGCAATTTTAAATTATTACCATCGATATTATTATGGCCAGAGAACTCAATGGGCATGGCATAACTAATCAACAATTATGTCACAAACAAGGCTGAATTAACAGGTTGGACCTAAACTTTAAGCGCATATTTGTGTCTTTCAAACCTGGTTTCAGCTGAAAGAGGAGAATTATACATAGGCCTAATTTCAGTGTCACAGAGGGTGAGATCCCTTTTCTAATAGAAAATTGACCATCCATTCGAATCCTTCTAATGACTCCACGTCTCTTTTTCACTGACCTTTAAGACCTCAGCCCTCCAAAATATCAGGTGGGAAACAAATGAAATGTCAAAAGAGACGGTCTCACTTCAGACTGGGAAATTAAGGCTTATATCCCTAGTTGTGAAAGCCGCCCCCACACATCAAGCTAACCCAAACTGCAGACAATTTGGGCAAGGAAAAAAATGGCTACCTTTTCAATCGGAACTTCATGGCGCTTGCACCATGCAACTGATATCCTAGGATCAAGGTAGTTGATCTTTGATGTGCCCAAAGCTACAGTCTTTAAATCCTCTTTGATCTTCATATCCAACTCCATTTTCTCGATCTTTGCATTTGTCTGAGCAATTTTCTTTTCTAACCTGCAGATCAGTGGATAATTAAACTAATAAAGGAGGCAATGATCAAGCACAAACAATGAAGAAAAACTCAGAAGCAGTGAGAGTTTTGTTACGCTTCAGGTGCCAGGTTCTTCTTTGTCTTCCCATCAGCATCTTTCAATGGTGGCTTCCCTTTCTTAGCCCTACTCAAATCCACTTTCAGGCTCTCCAATACACCCTGCTCATACCATGAGACCAATCACTAATACAAGCACTAAAGATCTAACACAGAACAAAATTACAGCCCTTTTCCTCCAACAGAGAGAAACAAGCACTGTAGTTAGAAAAGAATTTCTTAAACACATGTTCTCTCCACATGGCAGCACATGCCAAAATGACAGGCGTATGCAAGATCCAAGACATCAAGAAGGTGGACCAAAAACGCAGAGATGCACATGTGGGCTAATTCCACATGCTCCCACATAGAAGGGGACATGGAAAGGGCACCACTATTAGCAAACCTCGTAATTCAGAAAATAATATCACTAGTGACACTATGAGATATGTAATGAATCCTACCTTCAGCTCATCCATTTTCTCACCCAGCCTCAACATTTGTGCACTGTGGGACTTGGAAACACTGCGTTGATGATTGCAAATGATGGCAACCTGCAAACGAAAAGAAACCCGACAAAGCTGAATATAGGTTCCACCCAAAACAATCATTGAAGTTGAAATGGTTACGCAAGCAGAATCGTTACCTCTTTGTTGGCATGCTGATAAACAGCAATCTTCTCTGCAACGTTTCCATCCTTTGTTTCTTTGTTCAACTGCCACATTCCGGAACATAGTTGGAAGATCCAAAGAAAATCTAAAAAACATAGTGCTCTTGGCAAATGGCACACAGCTAGCACTAAATAAAGGTTTTAAGAGGTAAACTGTATATAAACACTGGATGATAAGGGAAGGAACGATGGATTAACTGAAAACAGGTGTAACAGGTGCAAGAAATGTGTCATTATAAACCCATCATTTTTCACTTCCGCTGGGTGTAACAATTTATCTTCTTAAGATAGAAATAGGTGTAATAATCTATTTAGAAGAAGGGCTGCATATATCATTTTACTTGTACAAATTTTTTTTAACTTTGAATCATCAAGATAAATTGCAGTCCACAAAACACAAGAACCAGAAAATTGTGTATACCCAAATAGAAGCACATTATAACCCTATCACAGGTTTTATTAAAATATTGTTAAAAAACAAGAGGAAAAACTACTTTTTCCATAACTGAAGTTCCTGCTGAATGTCGGATCCCTGATGAATATAGATCTTTTTAGGGAAAAAAGTGCATCCTTGTCAAATAGCCTGACATTTGCATACAGCCGTACTAATTTCTGAAATGCAATCCATGCACATCCACCAAATCAGGTATGATGAGCGAGTAAAAGGGCTTAAATAGTACTGAAATATCTCCAAGTGAGAAGAATTGAATGACACAAGTGTATAAAGATCAGAGCTGAAAACTGAGCTTAAGGACTTTCCCTCCAAAACATAATTCCACTACATCTTACCTTATCATCCAAGGTAATAGATGCATTGTATGTACGGAAAACTTTTGCTGTAAGGCCAGGCATCAGTTCCTTCAAATGCGCATTGAGTTTGCTGGTGTCCAACTTGTCAAAAAGATCTTCCCCTTCCTTTTTTCCTGATCAACAGAAACAAAGATACTCATTTAGTCTCACAAACTGAATGGGAAAGCAGATAGCACCAAAAGCCATGCAGTCACCTTGTTGGAACTGTTGAATAGCTTTATAGACAGTGACCTCCACTTCTACAGTGTTGAAGTATCTGATGGAATCTTTACCAAGGAAATCAAACTGGGAGAAGAAAGAAGAGTGCATGACATGATTGTCAACTTAAAAATAAAAAAAAATAAAAACACATAAAAGAAGCCAAAGCAAAGAAGTGTTATGGCACATATAATTATTATCTTAAGGAGCCCCTTGGGGTGGGGCACACCAATAAGAAATCAATCACTCACCCAAATAATCATTGAACCAAGGCCCAGAAAAACACTCCAGAGAAGAAGAATCCACAATTAAGTGATTAATGGTTCACCCAAGGAATCCTTTGACTAAAATCAGATAAACACTAACAAAAATAGCCATAAAATCCAATCTCTTACCTGTAACTTATTCGGAGAGACTAACGTGACATTTTCAACTTTCAGAGTGCAGCAACCAACTGTATCAGCCTCATCATCATCCTGCGGAAGAAAAATCAATTGCAAAAGGCACAAATTTGTGAAATATATGACAAATTTAGGCACTTTGCTGATATCAAAAAGGGTACTTTTACTGCCCTGAGACAAGAGCATGGAGGTGGTGGTTCCTAGAAATAAAGTTATCAGTTTCAGACCCGAACTGAAGCATGTGGAAAACCAAAACAAAAAAGCAAAAGGTAAAAGAGAAAATTCATTAAAGCTAATTCTCCCTTCCTTAATGCCCCAAACTCAGCTCCTTATTCAAACATGAATTAAGTCACTTTGAGGTCTAACCCACCATATTTTATATGGGTCGAAGCAGATCAACTTACAAAGAACATTACTAAAAAAACCACACACATGCGCACATCCATAAGTATTGGTCAGAACATGTAACAGATAGAGGAAGCACACTATAGTGAACAGGATAAAAGTCAGAAAGGGACAAGAATATGCGGGCGTCGTGTCCTAAAAGTCAGTGGATGCAACTTAAAGTAATATATATATATATAAACTCTCACACCAGTAGTGTGTCTCTAAAACCAGTATAGAGGATAAAATCATAAAATAATTGTTCAACCAGCATGTGCATGAGCAATTAGACTTTACCTTCTCATTGCCCGCCCTAAGAGCTAGCTTATCAATGAGATATGTAGCAACAGCTATTTGTCGCTTGGTTAGATCCTTGCTTGCAAAATCCTTTGTGTATGTCGCTCTAATGCCAAGAATGTAGTCCTGCACACAAAGTTATAGGGTAAAAGATATTGCGTGTCCAGTGAAACTTCCAATTCATCTGAGAATCAACAGCAAAAAACACAAATTTTCACCAATTCCACAAATAAAAGCCATATACAAAACTTGCCTTCAACATCCTTGCTTTCTCGTATTTCTCTTTGTCACTCTGTCCTTTCAAGGAACTGCTTGCTGCTAAGAAGACATACTTGAATTCTTTTGGATTGATTGGATCATTCCAAAATGCTAACCAGGTAACTGTATTGTCATGCTTTATCTCTTTCCACCTGAAAAGGACCACAGAGACTCAAAATAATGTTGATGACCAAAGCTCTTGATAGTCTCTGATGCAACCACACATCTTCTGAAAGTATATAGAAATTACAGAACCTTTCACCAGGGATTGGACATTCAGGAATTGGAGCACCCTTTCCAATGTTTATTGTAATATCACTTGGCCGTATTCGTCTTTTCAACTTGCCCATCTGGAATCATGAAAACAAATAATAAGACCATCTAATGGGATCAACTATCCAGGAAATTAAAATGGAAAGCAAATTGTACTGAAATTCCGTCTAGTCAACAAATGCACTACTCTGTGAGTTTGAGTTCAGGGAATCATCCCCTTTGCCCACAAAAACACCTGCATTTCCTAGTTCCCATTTTCAAGCAGTTTCATGCATTTTGGGAACATTTTATCATATTTGTTGTAAAATGAGAGGTTCCACACATCCATTTCTTTGCATTGTTTTTTACATTCATTATTTAGACTGCTGACAACTATCGAAACTGTAAGTTATTTCCAGACAATAAGTTGCAAAAGAACCTTGGGATGCTCTCCACGGCCACGGAACAGTCCAGGTGGCTCAACTCTAAAGTTTCCAACCTGACATGAAGATGATTGTCAAATAAGTCCACAAAACCAAGACTGGGAACAAGGTTTAAACTTACATGGAGAAAATTAAAAAGATAAATAAATAAATAACCAACAACAACAACGCATTATCGTTGTCTGTTCAAGATCAACCTTGTGAGTTACAATCCATCATCTGTACTTTAAGGCTGTCAGTAGCATGCCACCTACTGCTACTTCATTCCAAGTCAGTCCTCCCTCTTCTTTCTTTTTTCTTCTTCTCTTTTTTTTTTTTTATATACTTTGCAGGCTTTTTTCCCCTTTTCTTCAAGATATCCATTAAAAACTAGAGATTAAGGGAGACCCGAATTGAGGACATTAATAATGACAATGCTTTACTGAGAATGATGAACAAAAGAGGTTGCATGAAAAACTATCAAACAAACACGCAGCTTCCATATGAAATAAAATTGGAAGAAGCATTTTTTTAAGGGGATAGATATCAACGCTGGGGCTTATCTGACCCAATTTAAATTCATCAATGCTTGAATGCACAAAAATAAATAGCTAAGTCCATGTTGGAACTAACCTTCTCTTTGACACCATCAACAACAGCCCACATGTACTTCTCCTCTTGCTTTAATTTATCTTCTTTCAAAGCCTTTTTCTCCTGCATAAGCCATAAACTTAGGATCAAATTTCAAGACATTTTTCCTAAAGTAATCAAGCTTATTTTTTTCTTTTCTTTTCATTTTTTTTTTTGGGGGGAAAGATTGAAGTAATCAATGTAATAACAGAAACATTCCAAATCAATAATTCTGAAAAAAAAAAATCTATATGAACTGCCATTTAGAAAAAGGAATAGATAAGACTGAAGACAGAAAAACATTTGGTCTAGACTCGAGATTGAATTTTAAAGTGCATTTATACCAGTCTAATCCAATTTCCATACACCACATATCTAAGTTACTGGGTATTAACTAAATCAAACAATGTCTAGCATCTACTTCATCAGAAACCTTTTTTTTTATAACTACTTCATCAGAAACTTAGAAAAGTTTTATCCTCACCTTGCCAACCCAGGGCACTGATTTAGGGCACGTCGTTCCATACATATATCGCCCACCACAAGTATTGGCAATCATCCACATGCAATCCACAAAACATATAGCATCATTCCCCTCCATCCGTGGCCCACAAGTTTAATGGCATCATATTCAAAGAAAGATTCAGCCCTCAATCCAACGGTTCAATCCATTCGGATGTGTGTCAATCATTGGGATCAATGACTATCAGGGGGTTCCTATTTGTGCATGGTTTGGATAGGTTGCTAGGTGGGCCCCACCAATAGTTCTCAGGGAAGCACAGTGAGAACTAGTTCTCACCTGAATATTTCCGATATATATGTCCACCAACTTTCGGTTAGATCCGAATTTACTGGACCGTTGGATTGACTATGTATCAATCCGAATGGACTATTGACCATTAAACTTTTGAGCCCATATGGAGATGATAGAAATCACGGTTGGAGCCAATTTTTTGCAGAGAGGAGGATTCAAGGGAGTCCTTGAAATTCCCCCTATCCCCATCCCCGTGAGGGTCCCCAAGTGGGCGCCACCACATACTTGAGCTTACCTTATCCTAAGCTTAAGCTTAGGAGAGCTAGCCCCTATATATATATATATATATATATATATATATATATGATGCTCCTATGAGAGCATCTCTCACCTTATTGTGAGAGATAACGTGGAGGCCTTCACACTTAAGTTGTTGGCATTGGATATAGATGTGCGGGCCCCCACCCCTATCTCTCATAGTAGGGTGAGAAAAGCTCTCGTTATATCTATGAAAGCATCTCTCACCTTACTATGAGAGATAGGGGTGGGGGCCCTCGCATTTAAGCTGTTGGCATTGGATATGGATGTGAGGGTCCCACATATTTATATATATATATATATAGCGAGAGCCATGTGGAGCCCAAGCATTGTCCACAGCACAACAGCATCCTCGACGGTTACACGAAGTTCACCTAAAGAGTTCAATAGGCTGCTTATAGGCCGAGAACTTTATGACCAATAATACAAAATGCCAATTGATAATATACCAATACCATCAGCGATAAACCACAATACAGGCCAATACTACCATATGACTGATACTTGGTAAGTATTGGCAAAGTACCATATCGAATGATATTTGAATCATGGTTCTCTGTGACAATGTGTTGTGTGCACTTGAGTAATGAATGATCTCTAGCTCCCAAGTGACACGAGAAATTTATCTCTTTTGAGTGCCAGTTGCAGGATATAGTGTGTGATAGAGCGGTGGGGCCCACATAGGAGATGGTTCAAGGGGAAGTATGGGGGATGATAAAGTCTGCATATGGATAGGGGGTTGACCAACTATTAGCTTGTTTGAGCAACTAAGGAATAAGGATCAAAATCAAGGTTAAGAATGCAACCAAAAATTTTGACATAAAATCCAACTATCAGTAAAATCTGGATGTGTCAAATGGGATTTGGTTCCCATTCACACACAGGTGGGGTTGCTAAAGGAAAATGGACCTTAGGTAGGTCCCAAATGTGTTGTAGCTCATTTTGTTGCATGAGAGACATTTTTCAAGGAAACAATGTTAATATATATATATAGACACACACACACACACACCCACCCACCAGGATAGGGGTGGTTCAAGTTTCACCCTCATCCAATCTTGACTGCCATTTCACCATCATCATCATCATCAAATCCTTGTCCCATGTTGAATCAGCTACATGAATTGTGTTTCTCCATTCCAATCTATCATGAGCCAAATCCTCGGATAGCTTGCACTTCGTCATATCTATTTTTATTACTACCATTCACGTCTTCCTTGGCTACCCCTTTCCTCTGGTGGGCCATCAACCAGCATAGCAAAACTTTGCCTCACCGGCGCAATTGTTGGCATGTGTTGAACATGTCCAAACCATCTCAAATAAGTTTCTCTTCTTTTTGCCACCTAATGGTGTTCATGTTCTTAATTGCATTAGTGCTCTACTTGAATTTTGATTCAAGGGAAAGAAACCGTGTAGCTGAAATAATTCACTCAGAACACCTTTTAAAGGATTACGTTGTACGATTTGATCAAAGAAGCCCTTATGGAATAAATACTCAGCTGCTTGTGAACCGTCAGGTACTGTCTTATTCAATGTTTGTTCAATTACTCTTTTCCCCGCAAATGCAATGTAGGCATTGGGTTCAGCAATAATATCTCCCAACATACCAAAACTGGTCGTTACTCCGCCAGTTGTAGGAGATGTAAGGATTGATACATAGAATAACTTTTTATTGAATTGATAATCATATAAATTGTGACTATATTGATGTTACTATGGATAGAACGTGGAAGAATTAACTACTCTATTTTATGTTTAAGATTTTTTGTTATTTTTTATTTTTCATTAAAAAAAACCTGTGATTTGCAATAAGATTCACAATACAATTCGATTAAACCCCTTGATCGATTTGTGATATGATTTAATTTTTCAAGCAATGGTTGCTCATATATATATATATATATATATATATATATATATATAGGGAAAGTTTCAAGTGCATCTATCCCTCACCATAGGGTGAGAGACACTTCCCATACTTGAAAATGCTCAATTATGGAAGTGTCCCTCACCCTATGGTGAGGGATGGATGCACTTGAAACTTCCCCATATATATATATATATATATATATATATATATATATATATATATATATATATGGGCCAACTCTCCTAAGCTCAAGCTTATGATAAGGTAAGCTCAAGTGTGTGGTGGGGCCCACCTGGGGATGGGGGTAGGGGAATTTCAAGTACTCCATGGGATCTTCCTCTCTACAAAAAATCAGCCCCAAATGCGATTTCTATCATCTCCATATGGGCCCAAAAGTTTAACGGTTAACAGTCCATTTAGATTGATACATAGTCGATCCAACGGTTGAGTAAATTCGGATCTGACCGAAAGTTGGTGGACATGTTCAATTTAGGGAAGTCATGTGTTTGGTCCATTTGGATGGACCAAAGATGGGCCCCACAAGCATGAGCTTACGAACTTTTTTCCTAAGCTTGAGCTTAGAAGAGCCTTGCTCATATATATATATATATATATATATATATATATATATCAAAATGTATCAATGTGGAACTAAATCAATTAGAGCTTTACCCAACAAAAAAAAAATGTAGTACCTACCAAAATTCAGAATTCAATCAAAATCTCTATTAATATTACCTATCAAAAGACAAGATACTCCAATGGATGCTATTAGGCATAAATTTAACATGTAAATCTTAAGTATGGGAGACAACATGATATGGATACGTTCCCAATTTTGAAGTATCCAGGTATCATAGACAAACATCTATTTTTCACTAAGACATAAAACAAGTCAATATCATTAAACTAATGTTCATTGTTCACATACACCAGTTCCATATGTATCAATTTACACTGTACAGCTCCCTGTTTTACTCTAATCTAAAATCAATTAAAGGAAACCTTGATTTACCTCGGTGCTCATTTGCTTTTTCTTTTCCTTCTCCCTCTCATGCCACTCATAGATTGGGGTAAAATCACAGAGCTCAAATTTCTTAATCACATGGTTTCGACCAAGTAGCACTTTCCAGTCATTCATGAAGTTGTCAATAAATTTCTGCTTTGTTGCATATTCCGTTTCTTTCATCACTGCAAACATTGTAGCTACCTGCAGAACTAATACTTTCAGCAGATACAAAAAAAAATAGTAAATCAAAGCGGCAGGTAAAGAATAAAATGTATTTATCAAGGGCAACGGGCCACATGCAATGTGACAAGTGGAAGCAATAAGAATCACATGACAAGAAATGAAAAGAAATACTGAAAATGGTACAAGATCATAAAAGATATTCAGCATCACCTCTTCTTGTTCTGGAGTTAAATCAACTGGCTGTCCATTGTATAGCATCTTAATCCCGTGAGGTTTGTATGGAGGAGGGAAAATGACACCATTGTGCCCCAATGTAGTCCACTTCTGCCCTCCACCTGAGCCAGGTGGCACCTTCAACGACTTTGAGTATTTAGAAGCTTTTATAATCTTTTTTGATTTCTTGTTTGTTTTCTTCAATTGGGAGGTGACAACCTTTGTTGGTTTCTTTGATAAGGATCGATTGTCTGATGAAACCGATTTTTTCACTCTCTGGGAAATTGGTATGTGATCATCATCATCATCCATCTTTGCTTCTTTTTTTACTTCCTTCTCTACCTTAATTTTGTTAGGCACATCCATCTTTGCTTCTTTTTTAACTTCATGTTCTGCCTTAATTTTGTTAGGCACAGAACCAGCCAAAAGTTTTGGCTTTTTAACTGAAGAAGAGGGAGGTGGACTTCTAACTTCACTTGAAGGCCTTTTATTCGATATGGAGGACTTTGAAGGTTGTTTGCAATTTGGATCGCCCTTGCCAGAACCATTTTGCTTAAGCTTCAAAGACAAAGGCAAATCGTCATCTGAGTCGTGTGAACTTTTTACAGATGCACCGGCACCACCAGACTTTGATGAAAACTTAGAAGACAATGGTTTTTCATCCTCTGAATCATCACAAGACTTTTTAATGCTCGACACACCCTTTTCGGAAATGATATGCTCTTTTGAAACATGGGAGGCATTGCTCTTTTTAACTGTCACAGTAAATGAAGACACTCTAGCGCTCAATGGTTTATCATCATCAGAATCAGCATCTGATTCAGCAGGAGCTTTCAAAGGTTTCTTTTCCATGATACCAGTCACCAAGTTGCGTTCTGATGAATTTTTTGACTTTTCAGCTGTTGAAGTTGATGTTTTTGGGCTTGCTACAGAACGATTTTCTGTCAATGCCTTCCCAGATAAGACCACCTTGCCTTTCAGAGAATCTGAGTTTTGACGATCAGAAGCACGTGCATCAGAGGCATGCTTTCCAGAGGATGTGTCATACTTATGAGGAGGAGACTTCATTATTGCATCAGAGACACGCTTTCCAGATGATGCATCATGCTTGTGAGGTGGAGACTTCATTGCTGCTGAGTTCAGTAGCTTTTCCTTGGACGCCGTGTTATTCCTTCTAAAAACTAAAGGCTCATCGTCGTCGTCGTCAGCATCGCCATTGTTAGTGGCATGCCTGCTTGATGCTCCATCATGCCGATGGGATGACGCGTTCATTAGAGCTGATTTCAATTGATGATTCTTGGATGAAGTGATGTTCCTTTTAAAAACTACAGGCCCATCATCATCATCACCCATGGAAAAATTATTTGGATTTATAAAACCATGAAAAGCAATTACTCCAATTTCTGGCAACTTAAAACCTATGCCACATTATCTTCATCGTCATCTGCAAATGGTAAGAAACACAAACAAAATTAGCAATAAAGCAATATAAAAGTAACAATTGACACACTGACATGGATGAAAATCGCGGTCAGTGGCTGTACCAAATGCGAAGTGGCTATAACACTACACTTGAATGCAAACAAACCTGAACATGAGAGAAAAAAAAAATTAGAATTGAAGAAGCACATACAAAAATGAGAATTTAAGCTGCACATAGTGGATAACATGTCAGCAGTTTACTCATGTTAAAGTTGCAAAATATAAAACAGTATCGCATTACTAGCATTACATAATTTCACCATGGCAATAGGTTTAACAACAAAAAAGAAAAGGCCACAAGGGAACATTAAAATATTAGAGAGAGAGAGGGGGGAGGAGATGGACAGGGGTTGGGGGGCTGGCATGCGTATTAAAAGGTTTCCTCTCCTTAGTTGAAAATCATGCTGTGTTCTCAACAATTTTACATGTTGCCATGCAAATTGATTGAGGGCATATATCACCAGAAGCAACATCAACATAATGGTTCAACAAACATTGTCATCCAATTGTTCTTCGCAGAAATTGGTAAATATCACTACTACGTCGGCCCTCCTTTAAAGTGGACACAAATTGAACACACAATTGTGGGATTAGGGATACAACTCCGCACTTTTGGATAGAACATGGATATGGATATGATTGTCCTTCTTTTTCTTTAGAATATTTCTGAATTAATGAAATTATCATTGTTTACAACTTTACATTACTTTCTAATATTTTTTATGTTGAGAAATAAGAAAATTAAAAGAATTATATGAAATAATGGACTTGGTAAGTAGGATATGCTAGACCTGTACCCTAGAAGTATCGATACAGTATTGAGTACTGACATGAGTGTTGCATCGGTCAGACGCAGATGCACATGACATGGACAAGTATCCGGGCATCAAAAAGGATTAGATTTTAAGCTCTTCCGCATTTAAAAAGAAAAAAAAGAAAGAAAAGAAAGAGTATCTATATGACCCAATTTTCTTGAAGAGGTAGTTGAAAAATGTGTTGATGGCAAAGATCCCAAAAACTAATATAAATTACATGATGGGTATCTTTTGAAGGGAACACTATCACAGTGCCTTTTATATTGGTAACACAACTAGAACACACAGCACAGGCTCCTGTCAGAACACGATTGTGTATTCCCAAAAGTTTCCTTTGAGGCCATCATTGCTAAGCTACATGCAACCGAACATTTAGGGATTGACTAAAAACTAAAGCCTTTGTCAAAGATTTTTTTTCTTGAATGGTAAAGATAAGTTCTTTCAGCCACATGTAAGAAGATATGTCACTAGACACATCACCTGTTGACACGATGTGATATTGCCACAAGACACACATAAAATACAAGTCTCCAGTCTCTCCATGGCATTACCATTTCCCCGAGGCACTGTGGATAGACATTTTGTATTGATTTATGCCTAGCTTTGCATGCAATTCTATATTTGTTGTCACAGATTTTAAAAGAACATGCACCTTATTGAGTGGAAGCATAAAGTGGGTGTGACCTGTGAGTGGCATTGCCAATCACATCATTAGGAAAATTATGCATTCGCAGGGTGCTCGAACCATTACATCTGATTGCAATACGGCGTCTGTTAGCAACTTATGACACGACTTGTGGAAACAGGAAAAAACTCCACTCTCCGATGCATATCACCCTCAGATGATCAAATTGAGGTTGAGCAGAAAAGCAGAGGTAACATGCTGAGAAGTGCTACTGGATACAATGCAGGCTAGTGGGCTAGGGTGCTACAATAAGTAGAGTGCGCTTACAATAATTTCATTAGCCACCACTGTAATGTCCTTTACAAACTGTGCAGGGACCAAGTCCAAATGGTGTTCTAGGTCTATTATTGTTACTTGCAAATAGATCAAGTGGTCATGCTAAAGCCTTCGCCAACTATACCATCAGCATGTAGGCCAAGCTATCAAAGCCCAAGAGGCAGTTGAACGACACTTGCAAGCAGGAACTCTAGTCTTTATTTTAAGTAAGAACAGAGGTTAAATGTACTGATAATAGTGTTCAGTATATAGATAAAATAGGGATATACTGATTAAATAACAGTATACAGATAAACAGGGCCAGGTTGAGAAAGGTTGAGTACGTATTGGGTTGAGATAGGTTGACAGATGGTTGAGTACAGGTAGTCAAATGGGTGATCGAGTGAGAGTACGGACTGGTTGAGACAGGTTGCTGAGTGGTTTGAGTGTGGTTTAATGAAGGGGAGGCAATGTGGATTAGGGTTGGAGGCTAGGGATCGGTTTCATTTTCTTTCACCTTCATTTAATCAGATAGATGGGCACCGAGTAGCATGGCTATATTGGCCTGACAAATTTCTGTATATACACTGACCACGGCCTTTTTCCTAAACAAGCCAGATCCCTCGACCTGTGTCCAACCCATTTATATTATGCATCCGTGGGGACAAAATCAGATTTGGCAGGTCAGGTAAAATGTTGCCACCCCTACATACAGGGTGCTTGAGAACGCTCCGTATGTCTTAAACAAATTAGCCTAGATGTGCTAAAAATGGAGATTAATCTATCATTTTTAATCCTTTGTTGAAGGGGGCATCAAAGTTGGGCATTGTTTGGGTGTTAGAGGAAGTGTCTATTTTTCATGTTTTCTGTATGAAAAAAAAAAAGAAGAACCCAATGGTAAGCAAACTCAAATGAGTCTCAAATTAGGGTTGAGTTCCAATGCATGGAGCGTAGATGCAAGGATCCCAAACCTGACTATCAGTCCAACCCCCTCAACCTAAATCCAATCCAAGTGCAATATGTGTAACCCGAATCCAAACAACCCAGCCCAAAATCTTTTGCTGCCCAACCCTAATTTCTCTATTCAGATTTCTAAATTGTATTGTATTGGCAAAACCTAAAATGCATATGCATAATCTCAAACGCCCATAATACACACCCCCAAAAAAGAAAACAAAAAAAAAAAAAAAAAAAAAAACCCTAAAAACTACAAAAACCCTGGATCCACAATATAATCAAGACATCAAGAAAAACTCACAAATCCAAAATCCTCCCAATCTAAAAAAACGAAAAACTTTAAATCCTTAAAAAATACGCAAAAACTCCCAATACCCCAATAAACCATATACCTAAATCTCCATGATTCAAGAACCCCAGAAGCCCCAGCTCAGCTCAGATTGAAACTAAGACGAAAGCTAATAAATTTCGAAGAGAAAAGGTATTGGGTTTTGTTCTTCATACCTTATAAAATAATGGGAGGCAATTTTCTCCGTGTTGGACAAGAAGATTGCCTCCCATTGTTTTATAAGGCCCGATAGAGATAGAGAGGGGATCTGTTAGTCTGTGTTATTGCGACAGGGAAAGAGAGCAAGAGAGAGCAGCAGCAGCTGCTGCTTCTGCTCTGGGTTCGGGCGATAGAGAGAGAGATAGAGATGGAGAGAGAGACCTGCGATTGCCGCGAAAGGAGACGATCCTGCAGCTGGCCGGAGAGAATCGAAAGGAGACGACTTTGCAGCTAGTTTGCAGAGAGAGGAGATGAGGTTGGAATCGATTGAGCGGGTAGGGCTTCTTTCCTCTATCCCCTTTGTAACGATGATTTATTTCTTTCCAAGGAACGCTTGTGAGTTGTGAAGCCAGTTTTCCGCGGAAAAAAGAGTGAGGAGTGAGGAAATTAAATTCCACGCTTAGCCTACATTTCCTTGTTGTTACACAAAATATAGGGTCAACAAGAACATCCTAATACCTAACCCCTTTTCATCAAATGACCCACAAAGTTTTGACCCTTAAAAAAAAAAAAAAAAAGATACATTCCATTTTCATTGGTGTAAAAATTTGGGATTGGTGATCCATGTATATGATCCGCTTGGATAAGTGATTGCGTGGGGCCCATTGAAAAGGCTTACAAAATGTATGGATGTCAACAATTAAGAATGGTAATAGAATTTATTAAGACCCATGACTTCATTTTAATCTAATACTCTTTTTTTGCTTTTTTTTTTGTTCCTCAATGGAGTTGGTTTTAGTTTATCCATTATTCTTTTTTTTTTCTTTTTTTTTCTAATTTAATGTTTATTGTTCTTTCTACTTTTTGTGTATTTCAAGCGTATTTTGCGATGATTAGTTAATCTAATGGTGGGTCCAACGGAAATTAAAATTAAATTTCTAGGTTAATGGTAGACATCTACTTTTAACTATTACATGTAATTTTTTTATATTTTACTTTTAAAATCGAGAATCAATTATTAATGGGAGTTGCAATATTATATATATATATATGATTTTTGGTACCTATTCTAATCACTTTTTCTAATTGTATTTTTAGAATTTTTATCCCTATCAATACTGTTATATTATGACTCATTTTTATCCATTCTTTGTGCATATGCATGCCCATGATTTAAGCATGACTGGTCAAGTTAGTTTATATGTTGAATCCAAAGGTTTTGCATTCAAATTTTCACTGATTAAGATCAACTTTGATTACCAACCCCAGGATGGTAATGAGTCGGGTTGAATATGGGTTGAGCTAAACTCAACCATGTCCAGTCCGGAATTCATAACAGGTTTAAAATTGCACCAACTCACTGTATAAGATTTTCTTTTATCAAACATGTTAGAAAACATCCAAGGTTAAGGTGTTGTATATGTTGCAGTTGCAGCGAAAAAACATGCACTGCTTTCAATTCTATTGCATGATCTGATAATGTTACTTTGTGGGTGTTGAGGGACAATTAAGGCTAATTTGTAAGTTTCCAATACTTATAGGCTAATTTATAATTACAGAAAACAATGCATTTGATCTCTTAGTTTGACTCAGTATATTTGATTGTATTATATGAATAGCTATTTGCAATCATTTTATACATTCAAGTTAGATAGCAGTTACAAGAAAAAATAAAGTATGGTCCTGGTTTTTCCTTCAACCACATCAGCTTTCTTTGCCATGTAGCCTCATTAAGCTCTCCTTTAATCTTATTTAATTAAATTCAATACAATTTCATTAAAAGCCTTTTCAAATAAACAGTTTCTTTGGTAAGTCAGAGAACCAATCAATTTCATTTAAAACCTGATCAAAACATCCATTTCTGTAATAACTTATGGTACCTCTTAATACCTATCCACCATTGCTTTCATCCTTCCCCACACTCCAAAATATCCACTGCCCCAAATCTTAAAAGCCCAGATTTACATCTCATGACTCCAAAATCTAATTGCAAATTAAGAAGGCCTTGGGCTCTCTCTATGTATTCAGAAACTCAACTTGTCAAGCAAGGGAAGGTTTGAAATCTAAGCAGATGAAGAAGAAAAGGGTTTTTTTTTTTCTTCTTTGGACTAGGATCCAATGATTCTGATTTCCTACTCTCTTTTTTTTTTGTCATCCATTTCTTAACAATCAATTGTTAAGATCTAATGGTTCTAATTTTTCTAGTTAGATAAATGATCCTAATTAAAAGTAAGTTTTTTTTTATAACATAGGGTGTCCCAGCTCTTTGGGCCAAAATAATCCCTAAGGGCTTAAGAGGAGCCGGGTAAATCCGTTTTGGCCCCAGTGTGGTAGTGCAGTTTCAAACCCTCAACCTCTACAGGTGCAAACCGTGGTCATAGGCCAACTAAGTTAAAAGTAAAAATTGAAAACCTTTAGTTGGTAATTTGCTTAATAAAAGATAATTTGATACTAATTAGTGGGACCTCGTCCCAGACCCTCAGCCTACTATAAAATTAGGTCTAGGTCATGTAAACAAACCCACCCAAATGAATTCAAAGGACTGACCATTGTCCCAGGTCTGGCCCATTAAGGGCTTCTAACCAAAAGTATGAGTCTCAAACTGAATTGTTGGACCTACTTAATTGTCCAAACCTGCCTAAATGGATCTAAGCAGATTTTAGCCCTTTGATAGCCTTAATGGGAAACCCACTTGCAAGACTTCCTCCTCAACTTGGTGAAATGGTTCAATGTGAGACGAAGTTTATATGGGTGGGGAGTAAATAGTAGTAAGGGACTGTTTGGTAAGTATGATATGTTTGAATTAGAGGTGATTCAATTAATATTTGTTTAAATTCTTTTACCTATAAGACTATTTGGCAATGCTCCATGCAAGTAGCACCGCGGGTTAAAAAATCACAAATCACTATTTGATTGAGTAAAAAGGAACAAACTTATCATATAGTAAATGTAACATGACAAACTTGTAGAAAAAAAAATCTGATTTATCATATAGACATCGACATCTATTTGAGAAAGTTGCAATTTTGTTTTTGTTTTTTTTTTTTTTTCTGAAATAAGAAATATAAGATGTTAAAGCTAATTAAACTAGACATTCATATATATATTACCATACATGGTAAAGTACTAAAGTTTGAAGTCAAATAGTCCCCAAAAAGCAAGCTCGCCCAACATTGCCAATGTATGGATTGAACATTAAGAAAAAAGCCCAAATTGTTTCAACAAAATGAAAATATGAAGTGACAATTAAAATAAAGACTATAATGACAACTAAAAAGTTTTAATAGATGTCTAGTTCATAAATCTGGCACGACTCCCTTCTTAGGTATAATTTACTTCATCACACCTCATACTCAGCTTTAGTAATAATCCGACTTGGCCCCCAATTCACTTTGAGCAAAACCTTATTGAGGGCTTATTCAGAAGAGGATTATTTCTTAGTGTAGATTTTTCATAAGTAAGCTGCAGTGGAGTGTAGGGTTTTTTTTTTTAATGTAGATTTTGTTAACAGTGGGCCCAAGTACTCATGTTTTAGCAAACTATGTAAGATTTGAGTGGTTTCATCATTAATATATCAAGTGGGCATTGTTATAACATTGATATACATTGTTATACCATTCTTGATCAACTTAAGCTTTAAAAATAAGTAGTTGTCAACAGCCCCTCTCCCTTTTAAAAGTGAACTTGGGCCAAGCTCATGTAAGAAAGGAACAAGCATTTTGATCGGCTTTGATTTGAACTAATAATTGGGCCACATGCGGCCACACAATGGAGCCCACCAATTCACGTGTGGCATGCCCATACAATCTTTGATCATGCATTAGGGCTAAATTTGGCCAACAGTACGCCCCTTTCTTTTTGACCAAATGAGAAATCTTTGATCATGCATTAGGGCTAAATTTGGCCAACAGTATCTCCCTTTCTTTTTGACCAAATGAGAAAACAGAGAAGGAAAAGAGGGAGTGGAGGGAAAGAAAAATGCGGAGGAAAGAGGAGTGGCAACAGCTAGCTCTAAGCAATGGCGGCTGCACCTTTAGGATTTTTGTGGAATTTGAGGGTGGATTCACAAATTTTACTGGATTTTTTGAAATGCACCACGGTTTAATGGATGCGACCGCACCCACGTGGTTGTACCTGGATTTGCCCCTGACTCCAATCGCATGCAAGGAGCAGCGGCTGACCTATCTCTTTCACCTACGGCCTGAAATATTGCATGAGATGAGATCCTTCTTTTTCTTTATTTGTTACATATATCCCTCTTTGCTAGTTACTCTTCCTTTTTGTGGGAATGGGAAAGCTTCTGTCCAATTTTTGTCTCTTTTTTTTCTATAAAAATGGAAAAGAAGTGAAAGAAAATGGGTTCAAATGGTACTTGACAGATATTTTAAAAATATCAGTTCAGATATCAGTCTCAACCAATATTTTCAAGATCTTGGCCGAGAGAGAATGACATTTGCACGATATTTGAAGGGGCTAAGTCTAAAACCAATATACATCAAAATATCAAAATTGGTATAGACTACAATATATTAAACCAAAATAACTATACTAGAATGTAGTGAAAGGTCAGCCTCTAATTAGTAAGGACAGCCCCGCATATTCTAGATTCTTGAATAACATGTGCACCTTTTCAACATGATTGTGAACATAGTTATAAGGTGGGTCAACCGTTATAAATGGTTGTACATGACTTTTGGAAATTACAACATGAACTCATATAAGAATTGTTATACATGGACCCATTATATTATATATATATTATATATATTAAAGCAATAGGGGAGGTGGGCTGTGGAGGGTGCCACCTCAGCACCCAATTATTCTCCTTTCAAATAAATATGGAGAAAAAACATAGAGTGCTTTAAGGTGCCATGTCATCACATGCCACAATTTTTTCTCCAAAAAAATCTCTTTATCCATATCCTCTATCTCATAAAGTCTCTCAATCAATATCCCCTAAAATTAAAGTTAGTCTTTAAAAAATAACACAAAAGACATTTTTAAGGGGGCCCACTATGTAGATCTTATGATCCAAAAATAACAATCTCTTTCACTTATGTGTTACCCCACAAAAGTTTTAGAAAATTTAATAAATCTAACCCATGCACCATCTCAGTGGGACCACCTCATAGAACTTATCAACTTGACTCAGATGTTAAACAGACTTGAGCCTTTGTTAAACTGAGGCCTTCAAAGAGTTGTCATATATTTTCAATATTTTTTTATCGTGTGGTTTGAGCTGGGATGATCCTATGTGCACCCGGACTCAAACCTTAGTCTGACCCCGGCCTTTAAGGGGCGGTCTCAACCCACCCATATTTTTTGAGTAGGCATGCTCGAACTTAGTATCTAGGACATGATATACACCTGAACACATGCCGTTCAATCCCTATTGATAGTAGAAATGGGCCAATCCGGAAACTTGTCCATTGAAATTCCTACAACAGGCTATTAATTTAATGGGGTTCTCAATTATAAAACTTATTGCACATGCTTGCAATGAGGTTAGTTTTGATGCTTCAACATTCATGTAAAATCTATAACCTCGACATTGAGGAAAGCAATTAAATTTCCCTCTCTATCCTTATCTTGCACCAGGTATAGATCCCATGTGAGTGACCTTTTTTCCTTTGATCATTTATTTTATATATTAAATAAATATAAGACATTGATGTAAAATAAAAGGATTCTACACGTCTCTCTCTCTCTCTCTTAAGTGTTTGGTTGGATGTGGATTTGATTTGCATTTTCAAACATGTGTGTTTTAATGGTAAGTAGGCTCAAAATGAGTGGGTAGTGTTTTGGGCCATTGGTGTGGGACTCATCTTAGCCACACTCACACTCCACACGATATACCTAACAAACTAAGCCCCAGCCGGATATTGACAGGAAAATGGATGCATTTGTTTTTTCTTTTCTCATTTTTTTTCCTTCTTTGAATGGTATCATTTTTTCTTTTTGCTTCCATTCAAAGTTTTCTCTTTTTTAGCAGGGACTTTCATCCAATGCATTTTTTCAATTTACAAAGATTTTATAGACGTGATATCACAAGATTCTCATTATTATTTTTCACGATAATTTCTTCTTTTTACCTTAAAATCTCAAGATCTTTTTCCACTTTATTTTATTCTAAAACTTCTTAAAAATAATAATAGTGGATTCTTCTTTTATAGTTTTAATTATTATAATAATTTACTATATCTTTGTTTCAGCCCGAGCTTAGCATGGGCGTTTGTCGCTAGTATATATATTAAAGCAATAGGAGAGGTGGGCTGTGAGGGGTGCCACCTCAGCATCCAATTATTCTCCTTTCAAATAAATATGGAGAAAAAACATAAAGTGCTTTAAGATGCCATGTCATCACATGCCACAATTTTTTCTCCAAAAAAATCTCTTTATCCATATCCTCTATCTCATAAAGTCTCTCAATTAATATCCCCTAAAATTAAAGTTAGTCTTTAAAAAATAACACAAAAGACATTTATAAGGGGGCCCACTATGTAGATCTTATAATCCAAGAATAACAATCTCTTTCACTTATGTGTTATCCCACAAAAGTTTTAGAAAATTTAATAAATCTAATCCATGCACCATCTCAGTGGGACCACCTCATAGAACTTATCAACTTGACTCAGATGTTAAATGGACTTGAGCCTTTGTTAAACTGAGGCCTTCAAAGATTTGTCATATATTTTCAATACTTTTTTATCGTGTGGTTTGAGTTGGGATGATCCTATGTGCACCCGGACTCAAACTTTAGTCTGGCCCCGGCTTTTAAGGGGCAGTCTCAACCCACCATGTTTTTTGAGTAGGCAGGCTCGAACTTAGTATCTAGGACCTGATATACACATGAACTCAGGCCGTTCAGTCTCTATTGATAGTAGAAATGGGCCAGTCCGGAAACTGGCCCATTGAAATTCCTACAATAGGCCATTAATTTAATGGGATTCTAAATTATAAAACTTATTGCACATGCTTGCAATGAGGTTAGTTTTGATGCTTCAACATTCATGTAAAATCTAGAGCCTCAACATTTTTTTTTGATAAAAGGGTAATTATATTAGAAGAGGGAAAAAAAGAATAGAAAGAATAAGACTCCCAGAGGAGAAGATAAAAGGAGAGACAGAGCCTCAACATTGATGAAAGCAATTAAATTTCCCTCTCTATCGTTATCTTGCATCATGTATAGATCCCATGTGAGGGACCTTTTTTCCTTGGATAATTTATTTTATATATTAAATAAATATATGACATTGATGTAGAATAAAAGGATTCTCTCTCTCTCTCTCTCTCTCTCAAGTGTTTGGTTGGATGTGGATTTGATTTGCATTTTCAAACAGGTGTGTTTTAATAGTAAGTATGCTCAAAATGAGTGGGTAGTGTTTTGGGCCGTTAGTGTGGGACTCATCTTAGCCACACGATATACCTAATAGACTGAGCCTCAGCCGGGTATTGATAGGAAAATGGATGCATTTGTTTTTTCTTTTCTCATTTTTTTTCCTTCTTTGAATGGTATCATTTTTTTCTTTTTGCTTCCATCCAAAGTTTTCTCTTTTTTAGTAGGGACTTTCAACCCTGTATTTTTTCAATTTACAAAGAATTTATAGGTGCGATATCACAAGATTTTCATTATTATTTTTCACGATAATTTCTTCCTTTTACCATAAAATCTCAAGACCTTTTTCCACTTTATTTTCTTCTAAAAATCCTTAAAAATAATAATAGTGGATTCTTCTTTTATAGTTTTAATTATTATAATAATTTACTATATCCTTGTTTCAGCCCGAGCTTAGCATGGGCGTTTGTCGCTAGTTTTTTAAAATTATAATATGAGAGATCCTCTAGAAAGGGCACATGGGCCAACCTTTATAGGAAGTACAATACAGATGACTTGTATATCCTAAAAGTGGGTCCCACGTTCACAATTACATAGAATAAAACCCACATCGTAATACCTATGAAAGTGACCACATTGTAATTCTTATAAAGGTGGGCCTATGTCCTAATTCCTAAATGTGAGTCCCAAGTTATAGTTGCAAAGGGGGTTCCCACCTATGACAATGCCTATGTGGGTTGTTGTTGTAATTCCTAAGCCGGGCTCCATGTTTTGATCCTTACAAAAATGGGTGCCGTGTTGTAATTTTCAAAGGTGTGCCATGTTGTAATTTCAGAAGGTGTGTATCATGTAAAACAATTCATAAAGGGAAATGCTACACTGCCCGAATTTGGGGACCGGGTGCTGGCCCGGTCCCCATGTCCCCAAATTCGGGCAGTGTAGATTTTTTTATTCATAAAAGTGGAACACAGTACAATTCTTAGTCTCATGGTTGTAATTACAAAATGCGGCCCCACGTTATAATTAGTGCATTGGGTCTGTGCTTTTTTAGACACAACCCAAATCCGTAGGGCGGTAGGGGTGCCCATGGCCAAGGAATATCCAGTCTCGGCCTGACTTAAAAACTCTAGCTCCAAGCCTGACTCGAGCCAGAAATAGCTGGCCCGAGCCCAGCCACCAGTAGAGGATTGAGGTCGAGCCCGGCCACAGTTTTTTTTTTTTTTTTTTTTTTGATAACGTAGGGTTCCCAGCCCTTTGGGCCAGAATAATCCCTACGGGCCCAGGAGAGAAAGCCGGGTAAAATTCCCCTGTGGCCACAGTTGACATTAAATAAAATAAAAAAGCTACTTTGACAATGACAAATTCGAAACACAGGTGGTTTGGTCATGATTTTCCCTACGAAACTGGGCTGGGCCGATCAATGAACAACCCTACAAAACCGTCCCCGTTATGGTTTAGTTGTAAATGGGCCAGGTTCAAGTTGGGTCAACAAGACCCAAACGTAGACAATTGTATTTCCTCGGTGTAGGTCCAAGTACATTGGACTAGATCAAAGCTCTCATAGTTATAATCTAGAATAAATACCTATACCACAAAAAAAATGTACTATAATAGTAAGAATCTTATGATGATATCTGGATATAAGTTCGGCCCATCAGCATTGTATTGGAGTCTCCCAGGTCTTGGCCTATTAACCCAACTCATCCTTGGACCCCCCATGATCTACTTCAGGTCTGGTCTTGGGCTCCAGGCCCAATTCAATTCATTTACACACTGGCCCAAAACTTACTTTCTTGGACCCACATTATAATAAAAGTCCCAGTTCCGGCCTTTGATTTTAATCAACTTGAGATGCCCCACTGAGTTGAAAGCTCACATTTCAATTTACAATCATTAGTCAGGCCAGTGATCCATAAGATGAACGGCCTTGATCACAAAGTGCTCTCAGATCTTATTGGAGATTATGATTAATGAATAGGCTGGCAGGTATTAATCCTAACCTTGATTCTAGGAGCAAATTGTGGTCAGAGAATATTGCTTCCTTAACTGTAAATATTCTCTTGTATTTTCTCGGAGGATATCTTGCTGTGTCTAGATAATTTAGGAGCTAGTTTAGGCGTTTGCTGTTTTTAGGAGTCTTGGTGTATATCTACTGTATATATTTATATTCACATAACATAGCAATACAGAAATACAACAAAAAGTTTGAGACTTCAATTCACACAGAATTCTTTATGGCATCAGAGCGATTGTGAGCTAGAGATACATCTTCTTGGCCGGTGATAGGAAGAATGGAGATGAAGGAGGATCTGGCAATGATAAGAAGATGCCGAACCCCTACACTCTGACATCAAACGACAATCCGGGTAATATAATTACCCAAGTACAACTGAAAGGCGAAAACTATGACGAATGGGCTTGGGCTATGCGCACTGCATTGCGAGCCAAGAAAAAATATGGTTTCGTGGATGGAACGATCAAACGACCTGACGACGACTCACCTGATATTGAAGATTGGTGGACCGTTAACTCAATGCTTGTCTCATGGATCTTTAACACCATTGAACCCACTATTCGATCAACCATCTCTTACATGGAAAATGTGAAAGATCTCTGGGAAGACATTAAGCATCGATTTTCTGTCGGGAATGGCCCGCGAGTGCAGCAGCTAAGATCAGATCTTGCAAACTGCAAACAGGATGGGCAGGCCATAGTTGTTTATTATGGTAGGCTCAAGTCTCTTTGGGATGAATTGAACAACTATGACCCAATTCCGGTATGTAGTTGTGCTGGATGCAGATGCAACATCACCGCAGAATTAGAGAAGAAACGGGAAGAAGAAAGAGTTCATCAACTCTTGATGGGACTAGATGAAGACGGATATGGAACAGTGCGTTCCAATATCCTGAGCACCGACCCTCTGCCAAATCTGAATCGTGTCTATGCTATGGTTGTGCAGCAAGAACGGGTTCGAACTATGACACGAACGACAGAGGACAGAGGGAACCCTATGAGTTTTGCTGTACAAGCTGGTCGGAACTCAGGGGGGGAAGGGAAAGACAAGTCCACAATGTGCACGAATTGCAAACGAAAGGGACATGATGCTGAGACTTGTTTTCAACGGATTGGTTACCCGGAGTGGTGGGGTGATAGGCCACGCACAACAACAGTAGGACGCAGCAGTGGGCGTGCACGTGGTGCCCAACAGAACACTCGCGGAGGACGAGGACGCGGAGGGACTGCCCGAGCCCACGCAACACAAGTGTCAGGTATTGATGGTGCGAGAGATGTCGTGACTGACTCGGATAGAACGGGAATTAGTGGGCTCACTGATGAACAGTGGTCCACACTTCTCAGCATGTTGAATTCTCAGAATTCTCACAAAGGTGGTTGTAATGAGAGGTTAATGGGTAAGCATAATTATTTACCTTGGATTATTGACACAGGGGCATCGCATCACATGACCGGGACATATGAATGTTTGACTAATTTGCGAAGTATCACACCATGTCCAGTTGGATTGCCGAATGGAGAAGAGACCATGGCTTTGAAAGAAGGAATTGTGAATCTTGGAGAAAAATTGACACTTAAACATGTTCTTTTTGTTCCTAAATTGAAGTGCAATTTGATTTCTGTGTAATAACTGCTTGATGGTTCCAATTTTGTTGTCCAATTCACTAACAAAATTTGTGCTATACAGGACTGCACTTCGAGGATGCTGATTGGAGCGGGTGAACAACACGAGGGGCTTTATTTTCTCAAAGGAGTGGCTACAGTTTGGGTTTACAAGACAACTGGTATTGCGTCCTTTGAGCTCTGGCATAGAAGAATGGGTCATCCCTCTTCTAGGATAGTAGATTTGATTTCTGAAGTCAGTAATGACAGTAGAAGTAATAGTGTGAGGAATAAGTCTTGTGACATTTGTTTTAGAGCTAAGCAAACAAGAGAAATGTTCTTTCCTAGTGAAAATAAAGCTAAAGAATGTTTTGATTTGATTCATTGTGATTTGTGGGGAGCCTATAGAATTCCTGCTTCGTGTGGGGTGATTTATTTATTGACAATTGTTGATGATTGTTCTCGCGCAGTATGGTTATATTTGCTGAATAGAAAAGATGATGTTGCTTGTGTTCGTAGAGATTTCATTACTATGATTAGTCGACAATTTGAGAAAAATGTGAAAATTGTTCGGAGTGACAATGGTACTGAGTTTACATGTTTGAAAGGTTATTTTGCTGAACATGGCATTGTACATCAGACTTCTTGTACTGGGACACTCCAACAGAATGGACGTGTAGAAAGGAAGCATCGCCACATTCTCAATGTAGCGAGAGACTTGCGTTTTCAGGCACATTTACCCATTGAGTTTTGGGGTGAGTGTGTGCTTACAACTGGATATTTGATTAACACAACTCCATCTGTCTTATTGGATGGTAAAACACCTTTGAGATTCTATACGGACAGGTACCTACTTATAAACACATTCGAATTTTTGGGTGTTTGTGCTATGCTCATGATCAAAATCGAGACAAGGATAAATTTACTAGTCGCAGCCGAAAGTGCATATTTGTTGGGTATCCCCTCAGCGTGTTCATCGGTCCAATCAAAGTCCTCAGGCACAACCTATCCCATAGCACATTATGTGAATTGTGATAAGTTTTCAATGTCACACTGGTATTTTCTAGCAGCTGTTAATACAGGTCATGAACCAAACACTTATGCCGAGGCAATAAAAAATGAATGTTGGCGAGAGGCGATGAGGAAAGAGATACAGGCTCTTGAGGACACTGAAACTTGGATAGTGGAAGATTTGCCTCCTGGGAAGAAGGCAATCGGTAGCAAATGGGTCTACAAGATAAAGTATAAGTTTGATGGAAGTGTTGAAAGATGCAAGGCGCGCTTAGTTATTCTCGGGAACAAACAGGTTGAAGGCATCGATTACAATGAGACTTTTGCCCCGACAACAAAGATGGTTACTGTGTGAACGTTCCTTGTTGTTGCTGCTACGAGAAATTGGGACCTGCATAAGATGGATGTACATAATGCTTTTTTACACGGTGAATTGGATGAAGAGGTATATATGAAAATGCCACCTGGTTTCACTTCTCCAACGCCAGGGGAGGTCTGTAGACTTCGAAGATCATTATACGGTTTGCGGCAGGCACCGAGGTGTTGGTTTGCCAAGTTGGCTACAGCACGAAAGACTTATGGATTCAACCAATCATATTCTGATTACTCACTGTTTACTTATAGAAATCGGAACATTTAACTCAACATTCTTGTATATGTTGACGATCTGATTATCTCTGGGAATGATGGCAGGGCTGTGCAAGAGTTCAAAGATTATTTGAGGAGGTGTTTTCATATGAAAGATCTGGGGAAGTTGAAATATTTCTTGGGAATTGAAATAGCTCGAAATTCGGAAGGTCTCTTCTTGTGTCAACGTAAGTATACGTTGGACATTGTTTCCGAGGCAGGTTTGTTAGGAGCCAAGCCCACTGGCACCCCTCTTGAACAAAATCATAAATTAGCACTTTCTGACAGTTCTGACATGCTCGATCCCGGACAGTACAGGCGCCTGGTTGGGCGGCTCATTTACTTGTCAATCACCCGACCTGAACTGTCATATTGTGTGCATATACTTGCACAATTCATGCAGCAGCCAAAGGACGAACATTGGGAAGCGGCATTGAGAGTGGTTCGATATCTGAAAGGCAATCTCGGTCAAGGTGTCCTGTTGCGTGCAGATTGTGACTTGACCCTCTATGGTTATTGTGACTCCGATTGGGCAAGTTGTCCCTTAACACGACATTCCTTGACTAGCTATTTTGTTCTTTTAGGTAATTCGCCCATATCCTGGAAGACCAAAAAGCGACAGACAGTGTCTCGGTCTTCAGCTGAAGCCGAATATAGGTCCATGGCAACAACTGTTTGTGAGTTGAAGTGGCTGACAGCATTGTTGTCTGATCTTGGTGTCTCACACTCTGGACCTATGCGTCTACATTGTGATAGTCAGGCAGCTTTGCACATAGCTGCTAATTCAGTTTTTCATGAACGAACAAAACATATTAAAGTTGATTGTCACTTTGTCTGTGATGAGATACAAACTGGTAATGTCCAAACCAAGTACGTGCATACCTCACTACAGCTTGCTAATATCTTTACGAAGGCTTTGGGAAAACAACAATTTGACTTCCTTCTTGGCAAGTTGGGCATTCAGGATCCTCATGCTCCAACTTGAGGGGGGGTATTGGAGATTATGATTAATGAATAGGCTGGCAGGTCTTAATCCTAACTTTGATTCTAGGAGCAAATTGTGGTCAGAGAATATTGCTTCCTTAACTGTAAATATTCTCTTGTATTTTCTCGGAGCATATCTTGCCGTGTCTACATAATTTAGGAGATAGTTTAAGTGTTTTCTATTTTTAGGAGTCTTGGTGTATCTCTGCTGTATATATTCATATTCACAGGACATAGCAATACAGAAATACAACAAATTAAAGTTTGAGACTTCAATTCGCACAGAATTCTTTAGATCTTACTATCCACTTGAGGACACTCCCTTCTTCAGTTCTTAAAAAAGATTAGTGTAAGAAAATGGGTCTGAATTTCGACAGACTGAAGTGATAGTGTATCCAAATCCTTGTAGTTGTTTTATTGGATATATATAGATGATCTCAGTAAAGATTTAAACTTGGTAGCATAGCTGATAGCTTAGTTTGATTGGTGTAGAATATGAATACTTCCAGATGGATCTCTTCGGTTGCAATAGCACAGAGTCAATTTACTCCAGAGGGAATCATTGTTGTGCAAACATAGATGTTTCTCTCTTGTCGAGGTGTCCTTCAAATTAACTACTGTGAAATTTTATACACTATGATGCCAATGAAGAGAGGTTCAAGGGTAAATTTTGGTGCACCAAGTTGCAATTGGTTTGGCTAATTTGGCAGAGAATGGTAGAGTTTGATACACAATTCATTAGAAAATCTGACATGGGAAATCTCATATTGAAGACTAAGGATTGTGATCAATGGTGTATTTTCAAATACCTAGAAAAACCCACTTGTGAAATAGCTGAACCAAACTTGGCAATAGTCCAGCACTTACAACCAATAGCAACAGAGAACAAAATACAAAATTGCATGGAACTTCAAAGGGAATTCATTGGAAAGAAAAAACTAAATTCCAAATAATAATAATTCATAAGTTAGCCTACTCAAGCTTAGTATGAGCCTGATCTAATTTTAACGAGTTTGGCAGCTACATGCGAAAGAAATTCAAGGTTTTCAGCCCTTTTGGATATACAAATTTTAAAAAAACATGACTCTTCCATGTCACCGCGTTGATCTTCAAGGCTGACCTTTTGAGTTAGGCAAGTTGAGCCCGAACCATGAGTTTTGATGCCTCGATTGATTTGCCAGTCACCCGAGTTTAGCAATTAATTTTCATTGATAGCACCAGGTGTATCCAACCATTCAAAAAGATAAATTTCCAACAAAACAAACCGACAAAAAATTCACAAAATAGTCATAATTAAGCTAATGTTGGGTATTTATTAAAATACTCTAGTATAAATTTTCTGAATGAAGCAAGACACAAATAGAAAGATCTGTAGTAGTTGTCATCAAAATCTCGTAGGAAATGTCACTATATAGAAGAACACATTCTTCCAATACCATAATGCTTTTGAGAAGACAAATAAAAAAGAGATAATTAGCGAAAGGTCCCTCATATAGGACTTGTAAGGCCTCCAGTCCATCAACTTTTCTTTTAAGGCATGTAGTCCATGCAACTGGACATATTTTGGCGAGAAGTCCATGTATATAATTCTCATGTCTAATTTACCCTTTCTTCAAATCATATCCCATGATTAGTGGGATAAGTCATTAATAATGGTCAACTACCATTAAATTAGTCACGATTAATAAAATTCTACTAATGAGATTTTCAAATAAAGTTAAAAAAACAGGAAACAAATTTCAAATAAATTTCAAACACGCAAATAAATTTCAAAAGATCCAAATAAATTTCAAAAGACGAAAATAAATTTCAAAAGACGAAAATAAATTTCAAAAGATGTAAATAAAATTAAAAAAACAAAATTAAACTCTAAAAAAACAAAAACTAATTTCAAAAAATATAAATAAATTTGAAATAACGTAAATAAATTTCAAAAAATGCTATAATATCAAAAGAACATAGAGAAATTTAAAAATACACAAATAAATTTCAAAAAATCTAAAAAATTTCAAAAGATGAAAATCAATTTAAAAAGACTCAAATAATTTTCAAAAGATGAAAATCAATTTTAAAAGATCCAAATAAATTTCAAAAAAATGTAAATAAATTTATAAAAACGCAAATACATTTGCCACAAACTCGGATAAATTTGTCCAAACTCAGATAAATTTCCATACCATCTGAGTGGTTTTGTAGAGATAGCTTTTGTTTGTTGTTTTTTTGGCAAAGGGTATGGGTCTCGGTTCTGTTGCAGAACAAGGGCTGAGAGACAGATGGAAGCAAGGTGGTCAAGATCAAGATCAAAGGCTGGCTGTCTTTATTGAGTTGCAGGTTCTGGTTCTGAATCAGAACAGAAAAACGAAGAAGAAGAATAGGTGGGATTGGGAATCGCAGGAATTGCCGGAGTCCCGTAGAGGGCGGAGTCCGGATCTCGCAGAGGAGGAGCTCGTAGAGTCCGGATCTCTCAAAATCTAGATCTCGTAGAGTCCGGAGCTCGCAGAGCTCGTAGAGTCCGGATCTGGCAAAGGAGGAAGAACATGACCTAGAGGGTCGGTTCTAGTCCAGGTGAGGTCGGGTCAAGTTTGACCTGGTTTCAAAGCCCAAAAGGAAATCTATCTGAGTTTTTGAGAAATTTATCTGTGTTTTTGGCAAATATATATGAGTTCCCGACAAATTTAACTGAGTTTTTAGAAAATTTATCTGAGTTTTTAACAAATTTATCTTTTTTTTGGAAATTTATCTGAGTTCTGGGACAAATTTATCTGAGTTCTGGACAAATTTAACTGAATTCTAAACAAATTTATCTGAGTTTTTTACAAATTTATCTGAATTCTGAAATAAATTTATTTACGTTCTGGACAAATCTATCTGAGTTTTGGTTAATTTATCTGAGTTATGGGACAAATTTATCTGAGTTTGGACAAATTTATCCGAGTTTGTGGCAAATGTATTTGAGTTTTTCTAAATTTATTTACACTTTTTTGAAATTTATTTGGATCTTTTAAAATTGATTTTCATCTTTTGAAAATTATTTACGTCTTTTTAAATAGATTTTCATCTTTTGAAAATTTTTAGATTTTTTGAAATTTATTTGCGTCTTTTTAAATTTCTCTATGTTCTTTTGATATTATAGCATTTTTTAAAATCTATTTGCGTTATTTCAAATTTATTTGTATTTTTTGAAATTAGTTTTTTTTTAGAGTTTAATTTATTTTTTTAATTTTATTTACATCTTTTGAAATTTATTTTCGTCTTTTGAAATTTATTTACATTTTTTTAAATTTATTTTCGTCTTTTGAAATTTATTTGGATCTTTTGAAATTTATTTGCGTGTTTGAAATTTATTTCATTTTTAGAAATTTATTTGAAATTTATTTCCTGTTTTTTTAACTTTATTTGAAAATCTCATTAGTGGAATTTTATTAATCATGACTAATTTAATGGTAGTTGACTGTTATTAATGGCTTATCACACTAATCATGGGATATGATTTGAAGAAAGGGTAAATTAGACACTTTAGGTTTTCAAATTTGGAAAAAGGACCTTTCACACTATAAAAAAAGATTGTGGACCTAAGGCAATAAAATGAAATGTTCAGGGACCTCTCGCCGAATCCCCCAATAAAAAAATCTTGAATGATAGACCAAGAAAAACGTTATCAAGACTTTTATATGATCTCTGAATGCAATTGTAAGTTTGTAACTGTCTATATATCCATGACAAAAGTAAGCCCCAATCAAGTATCATGTGCATTCTCTATTCTCTTGAAACATTTATTATATAATATCTTTAACTAATGAAATAATCAATTGCATCATTAATTTAAAAAAAAAATGATACTGCCCATTAAACAAATTTTTTTATACATACTAAATGAACGGGAGATTGGAGTTAAGGCCAATTTGTTTGCAGTAAAATACCTATGTTATATCAAGATCTTCCTATCCCCCCGTACCGCTCCCATGATTGATGGGGCTCCAAATAGCCCCACAAGGCCATTCGTGTGGACGTCCATGAGAACCATGAGTAGGAGAGTGCGGTCCATTAAAAATATCTAAATGTAGGATATGGTTGAATGTGTGGTACCATATATTTTTGAACTGCTATATTTTTCTCAAAATTTCAATCTGCCAGGCTTTGGTTATTCATATTATCAATAAGTAATTGTCCATCCCCTCTGAATGAATAAAAACATTACAAGTAATAAACATCATAGTCAAGTTAACAACAACTCATACATTCTGATTTTTACCCAAAAAAAAATCATACATTCTGATAGTAGGAATTGCTTTCATTGCTCAAAAGCACAGGCACAATTTATTCATACATCCACATGTGTCCAATTTATCAATTAATATTACTATGATTGATATGAATTCGGTTAATATATTAATGTACATAGTTAAGATTGAAATAACAATTTGGATCCATGTTACATTAGGGCCAAACAAATGTAACTTTTTTTTTAATTATTAAAATGTGATCGAACAACATTTCTCAACGTTTGTCCAAACCAAGAGGGGATGTTAACGTTGTTATACACACACACACACACACACACATATATATATATATATGAGAATCCCTCTCCTCAGCTCATGTGCAGCATAAGGTCCGCCCAAGCGTGCCAACCGCATGTGTGGGCGATGAAAAGAGCCAAACGATTTTTACGGCCCACCCATTTATTGAAAGCCTGCCCATTTGGAGATGAGCCCGCCCATTTCATTTCATCCTCCATCACAACGATCCCCATTTCTGAAAACAGAGAACGACCTCCAGTTGAAATGGAAGATCTCTACCTCCAGTTGCAGCTCCCATCTCAATCCTTTGAGGATCATCTCCTTTGCACCATTCGTTTCAGAAAGAAAACAAAAAAACCCAAATCGATCCAACTAGATTTCGGAATGGGAAAGACAAACCCAGAGCTCAGTCATCTCTCTCGATTGGTTGTAAAGATCTCTTCGCCTGACGATCTGAAGCTTCCGAAACGGTCACCAAAGCTCGAAATGAGAAAATAGAAAAATCGGAAGAAACCCAATCTCTTCCTCGTCTCTTCGCTCAAATCAGAAGATGGAAAGAAAACCCAGAGCTCTGTCTCATCTCCTCCTCTCTCGCCTGGTCACATAGATCTCTTCACAAAGCGATCCCTTTTCCACACCCTCCCACTCTCGGTCTCTCAATCTCGTCCCTCTTCCTCACCCAATCGATTCCCTCTCCTTTTGTGCTCAAAGTTTTTTCCTTTTCCTTTCTCTCTCTGACAAATTAGGATTTTTTTGTTGTTAAGGGTTGATGTTAAGGGTGGAAGATTATGAGTTTTATTAAAAATGGAAGCAAGGGTTGGGTATATTGAGGTTTGGGTTGAAACAGAGAAATTCCCCTCTTTGCCAAATGTATTATTCTCTTGATGAATGAGAGAAGTAGCAACAACAATAATAGCTGCAGCATGAGTAATAGAGACAATCAAAGGATCCAAAATTCATATATCGGTGGAGATCATAGGCATTGTTGTAGAAAAGAGGGCACAGTATGTGAAGCCTCTGTCACACTGCAGAGGCACTGTTGCAGAGAAGGTTTTTTTTTGTGTGTGAATGTTGTAGTTCAAATTGTATTATTGGAGATGTCGTATGCCATGTTCTTGTACTTGAATTGGAACAGATTGTGAGCAACAAACTATAATAGTTTTTTATTTGAATGTTATGTAAATGTAAGGTCCAGTGTTGATATTCCATCTCGGCCAATCTTTGATGTTTATGTTTAGTGTGGATGTTCCATCAAGCTGTTCAATTTTTGTACAGGTTGTTCAAGCCATATTCATTGATGACCATGTTGATATGTGTGATGTTCAAGTTCAGATTGATGTATTTAATATGCTGAATTAAAGTTTCTCTGCTAATGGAATTGGTATTGTTAATTTTGGCACCCCCACTGTGATGGGATGTTATTATTCTGTAATTAATTTGTTAGAGAGGCAAGAGACTGTAACTGCCCTATGATAGACAAATGGCTGTAACTGCTCATTGATATCAGTTGATCAAGTCACAACTCTCAATCAGGTACTCAACAATCATTGAAATTTCAATTGATAAGTTGTTCCTTGCAGGTATTGTTTCAAGTGCATGTCACGACCCGGACCCGAGATCAGAGTCATTAGGGTTAACCCCGGGTCGCGATGTTCATACTTACTCCCGTAGATCCGAAATAACCGAAGTTAAAACGAATTTACAAGGGATCTTGCATAATACCTGTCAATGTACAGTTGTGCGGAATGTGCGGAATATACAAATAAAATACATTGACAATTATTTAACACAATGAATTAAACACTTTACTTTAAAACTGTACAGTCCATTTACATCGTTTCATTTATCCACCACTGCATATTTAAATACAATGCAGGGGACATACTTACAATGCTTACAATACCAAAATGAATCTATAAAAGCAGTTCTAAAAAGTTCTCAAAAGATTCCCACGTGTTCGCTCTCAAATCATGTCCATTCGGCTAGACCTCCTGGAGGTAGCGAATGGGCCTCCTCCGCTGTCGGGACGGTCTCGGAGGGACCGGCACGGGCAACTGAGCCTGTAACATCATCAGTAATACCATGAACACGACGGTTCAACAAGGTATACATATATTTATGACATTTCATAATTCCTAATAATTCATTGTTTAACAGTGCTAAACAATCCATAATAATGACAATAATATGACAACTACACTAGCATTGGTTTCAACTCCATTCTATTCATTTAATCTTCCAAAAGGAAGAAATTCATATTCATTTATTCATTAGGTTCAACCTTTATTAATGGCTTTTCAGTGTATGACTTTTCAGTCAATGACCTTTCGGTCCAAATAAGGTGGGATCTCCCAGTGTCTTGATCAGAGATCACTGGTGTCACCACGGGCTCCGGAACACCCCAATCTCATCTACTACAGTAGGAATAATCATTTCATTCATTTCTCATTTCATTCAATGCAATTCCATAATGAGTTAGGAAACCACTAGGTAGTGCCAGACTTGTTAATAAATTCACTTTAATCTCATTCTAAGTCTCAAGTAATCCCCTAACCAACCATTAAGTGAAACGATCATTATCGATGCACGTATTACTATTGATGATATTACTTAGGTATTTGTGCATTAGGATAACCCTCGTTAACACTTAGGATGGTCTAAACACGATTAACATTAATCTCTAAGCTTAAACTCCTAATCCCGGAAATTCGGACTTAAACTACACTTTCCGGACATTTCTCAGTGGGCCAGGTCGACCTGGGAAGGCCCGGTTATACTTGTCCCCATATCCACTTCATCTCCCAATCTATGCTCACTAAGAGGTGTATACCATTGGTTTCTACGTTCCAAGAGCTTTCCAACGATATATAGAACTCAAAAATCAAACATATGGGTCAAAAGTTATGGCTGTTCGAAGTTGGCCTTTTTGGCCCAATGGGCCGACCCACTCGGGCAGGCCCAATCCGGCTGGCCCAATTCTGGACAAAAATTCATCAAACACAACCTGTTTCAGGCTGCTGAAACTGATTTTCTCCTTCCCTTCTTTACATTCAATTCATAACCTGTAACAACTTTGAAATCTCTTGTTCCCTCTTTTACCACATCATTTAAACTAGTCCAACACATCTATTCATCCAAACACTATAGACTCAATCCCTTCATCTGAATCATTCCATATCAGGTGTCTACATCTACTTTTCTTACTTCATATGAGCAATACATCACTTCAATCATGACAAATTGTTATACGTGCCTTGTTGCTGTGAGTCCACACCAAAGCCTTCGTTCCCAGTTCAATCTTCATGTCAGACAAACCACAACCCTTCTATTCAGTCATAAGAATCATCCATATCATTTTACCACATGATTCATGAATGTTTTTCTTTCCTAAATTATATGAAAACTACATCAAACAACATTCAATTAGTCATAAAAGTTTATACTTGCCTTAAGTGAAGATTGGTCTTTGATTAGCTAGCTTGAGAATAGAACATCCTTCCTTTGAAGCTTTCAATTTCAATAAACACTTAAGAAAATGGGAAGAAGGATGAAGATGGACTCTCTTTCATGTAAATCAACTCAAACACACACACACTAGATGAAGAAAAGCTTGAAGAAAGAAGAAGAAGAAGAAGAAGAAACGTTGAAGGGGAAATGTTGCCTAGGGTTAGGGTTACAAGAGATGAATCCCTTCATCTCATCTTATATAAGTCCATTTTGCACTTAACCCCCCATTCATTCTATTAATTCCATTTCAAGTCAAACCAAGTCCCATTTGATCCAATATTCATCGAATGAGTCCAAGTCTTTTATGAAAATCATCGTACTCGTCGAGATACACGTGCGGGTATCAATACTTTCCGAATCCGACAAATACGTATAAATCCGTATTTATACCAAAATCCTTCCTTTGCTTCATTAAGCTTCATTATCCACTTAATTCTTTTCAATTCATTCCACAAGCCTAATCACCATTTCATTAAGCCTAAATAACTCATAGTTAGGCTAATTCAACTTCATTTGGTGATAAACCACTATTAATTCCTTTAAACCGGCTTAATTAGTCTTAAACTCAATGAATTAGAGTTAATCGAGATTAACTCGGGACGGAGCCTAACAGTGCACATATTAAGTTCTAGGCTCTTAGTTGGATAAGCACAGAAGACCTAAAGACTTCTTCCATTCTTCAATTATAGATTTGAAAATAAAAATAGTATTTCAAGTGTGACCCCTTTCTTCCCATATCCATAGTCATCCACAACACATAAATGAAGCCCACAATATACTTTATCAACAATTTTATTAAGAAGAGAGTGTGAATACAATTGCAAGTTAGCCAATAATCGGTAATAACTAATGATCCAATATAAAAAGAAGAAAGGAAAAAAATCCATCATTTCATCTTCCACAACATCTTCGAAGTTGTACTCCACAATGGCAACAAAATCTGTGAGGCCCCACCCTTTGTGGGCCCTCTAATTGCTATTTTATAGGCTAATCTATGCTAATTTATACTAATTATTGTTAATTATTGCTAATAATTGCTAATTACTATCTAATTGGGCTAATTAGGGGTTAATCAGGATGATTAGTTAGATTCTCCTAGGTTATAGTTAGACTAGCTTAGTTGGATTAGTATTTGTGGTTAGTAGGGTCTTTTGTTAATCCAAGGGTTTATTAGTGTGAGATAGGCCCTAGTTAGTGGTTTTAATTAATTAGAGGGGTTTTTGCTAATTGTGCATCCTCTAGAAGATTCCAACCCAAAGGACCAAACTAACCCTAACCCTAATTGCATGAAACCCTAAGGGCTAATCCTGTCATTAACCACCCATTCCTAACCTATAAATAAGCTCTTATCCCAAGAACCCTAAAACACTATTCATCTCAATTCCCTTCTTCTCCTCTCCCTCAATTCTCTCTTCCAAAGCCCTTCTCTCGTAGAGCAACAACAGCTGCTACATCCTCTTCTCATTTCCCTCATTCCTCCCTTCGTTTGAGCTGAGACTGTTGCTGATTACTGGGCTGGGAGTTACTGTTGTGCTGGATTTTTCTTGAAGAGCTGCTACTTCATCTTCCTTCTTCCTCTTTCATCCTTCTTCCTCCAAGCCACTGCAACTGTTGCTGAGATTTCCCCTTGCTGCTGCAACTCTTCTTCTTCATTTCTTTCTACTTCCTCTCCCTCATTTCCCTCATTCTAAACTGCTGTTACTGCTGGGATTTTTCCCTAACAGCAGCAGCTGCTACTTCACCTTATTTCTCTCTCATTTCTTCACCTAGGAGCCACTGATTCTGGGCTGGAGAAATTCGAGCTGCTACTGCTACAGCTGCTGCATCTACTTCTCCTTCTTCCTTGCTGAGCTGGGACCATCTCAGTGCTGAGATATTTCTCTAGGAGCTGCTGCTACTGTTGCTGTATCATCTTCATCTTCTTCTCTGATTCAGCTGGGTTCTCTTCTAGTTCTCTTTCTCTCTACAAACCATTTCTCATCTACTAAAGGCAAGTGCTCATACTCTTAACTTAGAACATGTATTTTATTTCGTGATTTCTGTAGTTCAGTTCATGGTTTGTGATTAATTAAGTTTTAGATTTCTACCTGGAGCTCTGTTGTTGTTTGAATGGATTTTGGCATTGATGGATGGGGGTTTCACCCCCCATTTGGAAGATCAATGGGCCATAATGAGGTTAATTGATGGGCATTAGAGTTATTTAATGTTTGGAGATGATTTGGTGAAGTTTGGGACTGATTGGAAGTGATTTGGATGGAAAAAGAGCTAAAACGGAAAATCTGCAAAATCAGTTTTCGTGCTCCCAGTCGACCGGCAGGTTCGACCTGCAGTGTTCCCGGTCGACCGGGACCTGCAGGCCGGTTGACCGGCAACACTGCAGCTGTAACTGGACAGCTCCCAGTTATTTTTTTTCTTTTTTTCTGCAGGTCTGAGATCTCTAGTGTTCCCGGTCGACCCTTAGGTCGACCGAGAACACTGTATTTTTGGGAAAAACTGGCCCTCAGCCATTTTCTTGCATAAAATTTATTTCAGTTAGTCAGGTTGACCCGGCCTTGTCCAAGTTGACCTGGAACACATTGTTTATGCAAGAATTGACTGAAAGTTGGTTTTTCATCCGAAACTCAAACTCTTTACACCCAAATCAACCTGATACTTAGGATTTACATTTAGAAAGTGTTTAAAGCTGGGACATCAATCTTTCTAAGGTTTTTGGAGTATGCGGTCAATCATCCAGGCCAGGAGTTTGACCGGACACGCTGGAAACCTTTAGAAATGAATTAAGTTGTCCAGGAGGCCTGATTCAGGTAATTCAGTGCACTCGGTTGATCCATCAGGCCAGGAGGTCAACCGAGCACACTACACATCGGGTTCACCTGGGAAACCCTGATTTTCCAGTTTTCAACATTTAGGAGTTATGATCAGTTGTGGGGCTCATTGACCATCCAAATGAGCGTTTATCGATGTTCTAAGCCCGAGTCAACGGTGTGGCTCAACCTTGACTCGCGGGGACCACTGTTTAGTGTTTTGGTTGATAATCTAAGATGATTCGACCTCTAAGAGTTGTCGACGATGCCCTTAACCACCTAAGCACCAAACATAGTATTTTATGGCATTAATGACTTCGTTTAGAGATCAAATTACCGGAGATGAACCTGAACCTAACGTGGCCCATTACCTAGGATCGGACCGTTGCTTTTCCCTGTTGATTCTCTTGTTGGAGTTCATACTTCACTTCTTTTATATGCTGTCATTCTTAGATCTTTAGAGTAGCTGTTAACTGTTAATTAATGGAAATTGGAGGACCTAAACCTAGGATATCTTAGAGGTGACCCGTTGGAACGATTGGAGATCATTTACCCGTGTCTGCGTCTAGGCGGGCCCTTATTGGGCCTAAGTGTGGAGATATGTACCCCTAGTTGGAAGAGGTAATTTCTTTTGGGATTTGAGTTATGATGAATTAGTGGAAACTGTTTATCAGTATAAATGGATTATTGCTTCGTTTGGACAGATTTAGACCAGGCCATGTGCTGTTGGGCCTTGGTATGGATCCAACGAGTGGGCTTGGACCTTGAATGAAATCCATAGACTGAATTGATATATATATATAGACCTCTTAGAGGCATTGTTAGGACCTTGTTCACGCAAGGCAAAGCCTAGACAGACACAGACCCTTAGAGTTATTCTCGAGTCGGCATGAACATTCACTTGGTTGATTTAAGCTCAGCCTGTGGACTGATCATCCCCGGTAGGAGCTAGTTGAGTGTTGAGGAGCTATCATGATGAGCTGTGTGGTTAAGAAGGACGGTGTGATACCGTGTCCGGTCTTGAGTGGTGAGTATGATGAGATGATGAGATGATTTGCGGGATTAGTAATTCCCAGCACTTGTGAGATTTCCCCGCCGCAACTGTGTTCAGTATGGGAGGGCCGCGGCATAATATCCCGCGGTATTTCAGCTCGTGTGAATGTGCCATTTTGTTGTAGTAGTTTAGATGTTTATATTTATCCTGATTCCTTATGATTAAAATGCACAACTGCCTAGTTCCTTTCCTTGTTATTCATTTAATTTATTTTACCTGTCTCTATTTCCTTTGATATATATGTTCTATGTTAGTAGTATGCTGTAACTTGCCAGATCTTTTAGATCTGACCCTTCATTGGTGCTTAGGCCTTGACCCAGAGATCCCAGAGGACGCACTAGTGCTAGTTGAGGCGCCGATCGCTGGAGAGTACGCGTGGGGCCCGGCCTACCCGGATGTCGAGCCGGAGGGTGGAGACGATCTACATGGGTTTTGAGAGTCCTCTTTATTTTGGGTTTGAGAGGCAAATTTTGTAGTGAGTTGGGTAGAATCCAATATGTATTAACTTTAATTACAACTGATACATTTTTAATTAGACTACTGTTCTGCTCACATTTATATATATATCGATACCTATTGCTTCCGCTTTATTTAATCGTTATGCTTCCGCAAATTTAAATGTTATTACTATATGGTTCAAAAAGTTTTAAATTGGACCTCACTGCGGCCTACGATCTTGGAAGTTCTCGGATTTTCCGGGAAGTAGCGCGCCAACTTCGGGTATTCGAACGATTATATCGGTATCCGGAATTGGAGCGTTACAAAATCCTCCTCCTCAAAATGCTCTAAGGCATATTGCATCCCCATATGAGGTGAGTTTCTCTTCAAGCTCTCAGATACGAGTCTTCCAGAGTTGTCACTAGCAGCTGCATTATGAAAGTTACTTCGAGGCTACTATTGAAGTCCTAACAAGGATATGGCACCAACTGCTCCAAGCTGAATTTGTTGGAATAATGATTATCCTGTTGGAAAAATGGCTAAGAGCTACACTAGTTTTTTGTCAACTTTGAGCCAAAAACTAAGTGTGACCCATTTATCCTTTTGTGTGGGAATACATGGGAAAGTAATCTACTCCATGAGTAGATTATGGACATGTATTGAGTTGCTCTAATCCATTTAGGAGTGAATGAGAAATTGCCTTCTAAACACCCCGATCTAAACCGCGCTTGGGTTTGGGCTTCATGTGAGTTGGGCTTGGCTCGGTCCACTATCCCAAGAGGTGTGTACCCTTTCATATATGAAAGGGTGTGTCCCTAGTCCTAAGAGGTGTGTGCCCTTTCATATATGAAAGGGTGTGTCCCTAGTCCTAAGAGGTGTGTGCCCTTTCATATATGAAAGGGTATGTCCCTAGCCTAAGAGGTGCAACCCCAGCCTAAGAGGTGCAACCCCATGAATAGACATGAAGTGGGCTATAAATATGCATCTTGTCCATGACTTTTGGATCATTCAATCACTACTGCTGCATTGCATTTTCGAGTCATCATCTGTGTCTAGAGAGAGTCTGCTGCACTGTTGGTTCGCCTGTCACTCAGTTTGTAGTGCTGCTACTGTGTCGATCGGTCATTGTATCCTGGGAGACAAACGCTATTGAAGCCCGTTAGCACCGTTGCGGGGGCGAATTTTGTCTTAAGGACATAGTGTTAAACACTAGCCTTGATCAACTGCGAATCTCTGATCTACTAACTACAACTACAGAGTACTGTTTTCCTGCCTTCAAGCAGTAAGTTCATTTTACATTCAAACAGAGTACTGTTTTATTTCATTTTAATATAAACTGCTCTCCTAAAATGCTGAAGTAGTTGTACTCAAACTAACAATCTTAAGACAAAATTTCTTTTAAAGTTCTGAGTACATTCTGTTCTCTGTTTACTTCAGTATTTCTGGTTTCGGTTTATGTCAGTTTTCTACTGGTTTCTTCTTCTTCTCTTTCTGAAACTAGTAGTGTAAAACTGAGTTTCATTCTTTTAAGTGATTTCTGTTTTGTTAAAACAGACATGGGTATTGAGAAGAATACTCCAGTCACTACCCCTACCCCTGTTATGGTGAACCATGGGGAGAAACCTGAAAAATTCAATGGGACTGAGTTCAAGAGATGGTAACAAAAGATGTTGTTCTATCTCACCACCTTGAACTTGGCTAGGTTCCTCCATGAAGAAGCTCCTGCTTTGAAAGAAGGTGAAACAGACAAGCAAGTTGTTGCTGCTGTAGAAGCCTGGAAGCATGCTGACTTCCTCTGTCGAAATTACATTCTCAATGGACTAGACAACACATTATATAATGTGTACTGTTCATTGAAGACTGCTAAGGAATTATGGGATTCACTTGATAAAAAGTACAAGACTGAAGATGCCGGAATGAAGAAATTCGTTGTTGGCAGATTTCTTAACTACAAGATGAACGATTCCAAAGTGGTTATCAATTAAGTTCAGGAACTTCAAGTAATCCTCCATGAAATACATGCAGAAAGAATGTCTCTTAGTGAGTCTTTCCAAGTGGCAGCAATCATTGAAAAATTGCCACCACTTTGGAAGGATTTTAAGAACTACCTCAAGCATAAACGAAACGAGATGAAACTTGAAGACCTGATAATAAGATTGAGGATAGAGGAAGACAATCGTGCTTCTGAAAAGAAAGCAGGAAAAACCTTCACTGAAGCGAAGGCAAATGTGGTAGAACATGGGAAGAATCCCAAGAAGAGGAAAAACAATCCCAACGGTCCAAAACAAGGTCTCAATGACAACAAGAAGTTCAAAGGGAAATGCTATGTGTGCGACAAACCAGGCCACCGTGCTAAGGACTGTCGTAAGCACAAGGACCAAGACAATACAAGTAAGAAACTTGCGCAGGCCAACATGACAGAATTGGACACTCTCTCCACTGATGTTTCAGACATCAATCTTTCTGTTGTGGTCTCAGAAGTCAATCTGGTTGGCAACACCAGAGAATGGTGGGTGGACACAGGGGCCACTCGACATGTTTGCTCTATTAAAGAGATGTTCTCCACTTATCAAGCTTCAACCGGAGAACAACTCTTCATGGACAACTCTGCCACCTCTAAGGTTGAAGGCCAAGGACAGGTGGTATTGAAGATGACTTCTGGAAAAGAACTCACCCTCAACAATGTACTGCATGTACCTGATATTCGTAAGAATCTGGTATCAGGCTTACTACTGAGTAAAAAGGGTTTCAAACTTGTATTTGAGTCGGATAGGTTTGTACTCACTAAATCTGAGATGTACGTGAGAAAAGGGTATATGAGCGATGGGCTCTTCAAAATGAATGTAATGACAATTGTACGTAATAAGAAAAACTCTTCTACTTATATGCTTGAGTCTTCTAATGTGTGGCATGGTGATTAGGTCATGTTAATTATGATGCATTACGTAGATTAGTTAACATTGAATGCTTGTCTAAATGTAGTTTTGATTCAAATATCAAATGTGAAACATGTGTAGAAGCTAAACTTACTAGAACTTCTTTTCAATCTATTGAAAGAACTTCTGAACCTCTTCAATTAATTCATTCTGATATTTGTGACCTGAAGTTTGTTCAAACTAAAGGTGGTAAGAAATATTTTCTTACATTCATTGATGACTGCACAAGATACTGTTATGTTTACTTATTGAGAAGTAAAGATGAGGCCTTGGAAATGTTTAAACATTACAAGAATGAGGTTGAGAATCAACTTGATAAGAAAATTAAGGTGATAAGAAGCGATAGAGGTGGTGAATATGAATCACCTTTTGGTGAATTCTGTTCACAACATGGGATTATACACCAAACTACTGCTCCCTATTCACCTCAGCAAAATGATGTTGCTGAAAGGAAAAACAGAACTTTAAAAGAAATGATGAATGCTATGTTAATAAGTTCTGGATTACCTCAGAATTTGTGGGGGGATGCAATCCTCTCTGCAAATTATATTCTCAATCGAATACCTCAAAAGAAAACCAATAAAACCCCCTATGAATTGTGGAAAGGCAGAATGCCTACTTACAAATACTTGAAAGTGTGGGGGTGTTTGGCTAAAGTGGCGGTTCCTACACCTAAAAAGGTTAAAATAGGACAAAAAACAGTAGACTGTGTATTCATTGGATATGCTCATAATAGCAGTGCGTATCGGTTTCTAATTCACAACTCTGAAATTCCCGATATGCATCCGAACACTATTATTGAGTCAAGGAATGCATCGTTCTTTGAACATGTATTTCCTTACAAACCATCGAAGGAAACGAGTTCTCATAAAAGAACTCATCACACTGCTAGTAGCAGTAATAAAAACCAACAAGAGATTGATGAACCTAGACGGAGTAAAAGGGCTAGAACATAAAAAACGTTTGGTTCAGATTTTCTAACATTTCTGTTGGAAGATGCGCCTCAAAGCTTTAAAGAAGCAGTGTCCAGTTCCGAGGCACCATATTGGAAAGAGGCCATAAACAGTGAAATTGAATCCATTTTGCAAAACCATACATGGGAACTTATAGACCTCCCACAAGGTTGCAAAACTCTTGGATGCAAGTGGATATTTAAGAGAAAGCTGAAAGCAGATGACTCAATCGATAAGTACAAGGCCAGGCTTGTTGTTAAAGGGTACAGACAAAAAGAAGGCTTTGACTATTTCAATACTTATTCACCAGTGATGAGAATAACATCCATTCGAATGTTAATAGCAATTGCTGCTATATACAATCTCGAGATACATCAAATGGATGTAAAGACATCATTTCTCAATGGTGAATTAGACGAGGAGATATATATGGAACAACCAGAAGGGTTTAATGTTCCAAGTCAAACTAAGAAAGTTTGTCGGCTTGTCAAATCTCTATATGGATTAAAACAAGCACCAAAGCAGTGGCATGAGAAATTTGACAACTTGATGATGTCAAATGGGTTTAAGATCAATGAATGTGACAAATGTGTATATGTCAAGAACACTAACAATGGCTGTGTCATTATCTGTTTATATGTTGATGATTTGCTCATTATGGGTAGTAATGCTGATATCATTAAATCTACCAAGAGAATGTTAAACAATAAGTTTGACATGAAAGATTTAGGTGTTGCAGATGTCATACTCGGGATAAAGATCTCTAAAACATCAGATGGATTGATATTATCTCAATCACACTATATTGAGAGTATACTCAAAAAATATAATCAAGATAATAACAATCCAGCAAGGACACCTATAGATATTAGTATTCATTTATCCAACGAATAATGGAAAAGGCATATCACAACGAGAATATGCACAAATAATTGGCAGCCTAATGTATGTGATGAATTGTACTCGTCCTGACATTGCATATGCTGTTAGTAAATTGAGTAGATACACAAGTAACCCAGGATCAGACCACTGGAACGCCTTAGTTCGGGTTTTAAGATATTTAAAGAACACCAAAAACTATGGTTTGCATTACTCTAAATATCCAGATGTACTTGAAGGCTATTGTGATGCCAACTGGATATCAGATATTAAAGATTCAAAGTCCACAAGTGGATATCTATTTATACTTGGTGGTACAACGGTATCATGGAAATCTTCTAAACAAACATGCATTGCTAGATCCACTATGGAATCTGAGTTTATTGCATTGGATAAAGCTGGCGAAGAAGCTGAGTGACTTCGTCAATTCCTCGAAGATATTCCAATGTGGTCAAAACCTGTGCCTCCTATCTGCATTCATTGCGATAGTCAATCAGCAATTGGAAGGGCATAGAGTACAATCTATAACGGTAAGTCTCGACATATTCGTCGAAGGCATAATTCCGTGAGACAACTGCTCTCTAATGGCATTATGACAATTGAGTACATAAAGTCCATAGATAACATTGCAGATCCTTTAACCAAAGGATTAGCGAGAGAGTAAGTAAATCGTTCATCGAGGGGAATGAGCTTAAAGCCTATATTTGAAAAGTTGCCATAATGAAAACCCTACCTAGTTGACTGGAGATCCCAAGATCTAGGTTCAAAGGGACAACCAAATTGTGTGTGACTTAACGAAATCACTATGGAGATAAAATCTCCTGCTCATTCCTATGATATTAATAGTGATACCTGCAACGGTAATTAGGGTAAGCAAAGCTTTTAATGATTCTTATATCTTGATTAATCAAATGGGGTATAGCAGGATACTCTTAATAAGAATCACCTATGTGAGTGTGAACTGGGCCGTATGAGAATAATTAGGCTAAATTCTCTAAAGCAGTCATGAAACCAGGCATTGTTCAGGGCCAAAATGAACACAATCATGAGAACCAACTGTGTCCGGAAAAATTCTGTGTGAACTCTATTGTCTCGGTTTACGCAAAAGGCTGAACAGTTCAAGACATCATGTTCACTGTTCAACCAGTAAATCCGATAGTACTTCACAAGGGAAGGTTCAAGGCCACAAGCTACCTCTCTCTATACAGAAAATTTCCAATTGTACTCTTTCTGTGTGTCTACATATCATTTCATTGCTGTCGGTCAATTTCATTCATGTGGGGGATTGTTGGAAAAATGGCTAAGAGCTACACTAGTTTTTTGTCAACTTTGAGCCAAAAACTAAGTGTGACCTACTTATCCTTTTGTGTGGGAATACATGGGAAAGTAATATACTCCATGAGTAGATTATGGACATGTATTGAGTTGCTCTAATCCATTTAGGAGTGAATGAGAAATTGCCTTCTAAACACCCCGATCTAAACCGGGCTTGGGTTTGGGCTTGGGCTTGGGCTTCATGTGAGTTGGGCTTGGCTCGGTCCACTATCCCAAGAGGTGTGTACCCTTTCATATATGAAAGGGTGTGTCCCTAGTCCTAAGAGGTGTGTGCCCTTTCATATATGAAAGGGTGTGTCCCTAGTCCTAAGAGGTGTGTGCCCTTTCATATATGAAAGGTCCTAAGAGGTGTGTACCCTTTCATATATGAAAGGGTGTGTCCCTAGTCCTAAGAGGTGTGTGCCCTTTCATATATGAAAGGGTATGTCCCTAGCCTAAGAGGTGCAACCCCATGAATAGACATGAAGTGGGCTATAAATATGCATTTTGTCCATGACTTTTGGATCATTCAATCACTACTGCTGCATTGCATTTTCGAGTCATCATCTGTGTCTAGAGAGAGTCTGCTGCACTGTTGGTTCGCCTGTCACTCAGTTTGTAGTGCTGCTACTGTGTGGATCGGTCATTGTATCCTGGGAGACAAACGCTATTGAAGCCCGTTAGCACCGTTGCGGGGGCGAATTTTGTCTTAAGGACATAGTGTTAAACACTAGCCTTGATCAACTGCGAATCTCTGATCTACTAACTACAATTACAGAGTACTGTTTTCCTGCCTTCAAACAGTAAATTCATTTTACATTCAAACATAGTACTGTTTTATTTCATTTTAATATAAACTGCTCTCCTAAAATGCTGAAGTAGTTGTACTCGAACTAACATATCCATGGCTTGTAACTCTAGAGAAGATATTGGCACTTGGAATGATACTTATAAAAAATAAAATCAAATGTTTAGAGACACATAACTATTGAATCAAAAGAGCTTTGATAAAATCATACTGAAAAAAAAAAAGATATAGTAATAAAGAAAAGTAAACCCATAGCATGTCTGTGATTCAAAAGAGTCCATGTGTGTAACATACCTGAGTGCTTTACATGGGAGTCCATTGAGGCTTACATTCATGAAGATACAATTTGTAGTACAAATGAATTAATTCATGAAAATCCAACCCTCTTGTATGGCTAGTCCATATCAAAAGTCCCCAATGATAACTTTGCTTAGTAAATAAATGTTTAAGCCAAAACATAAAAGCTACATACAAAACCCAAAAAATCCAACCATACAAACCCACAAAATCACAGTCAAATTACGCTAGGCAACAACATTACCCCTTTACCAAATATGACAACATGCCATGGCCAATAACACCCCTCGACTTTCCTTCAGCAAAAAAAAAGAAAAAAAGAAAAAGAAACTAACCCTTTACATCCAAATATCTCTTCAGATTGACCACTCAACTACAGTTTTAGCATGGCAACCATTACTCTATTTAAGGCCCACAAAATAAATATGTAAAAAATCATTAACTTCCATTGGGTGGAGACGGTGAAGAGATCTATGTGACCAGGCGAGAGAGGAGGAGATGAGACAGAGCTCTGGGTTTTCTTTCCATCTTCTGATTTGAGCGAAGAGACGAGGAAGAGATTGGGTTTCTTCCGATTTTTCTATTTTCTCATTTTGAGCTTTGGTGACCGTTTTAGAAGCTTCAGATCGTCAGGCGAAGAGATCTTTACAACCAATCGAGAGAGATGACCGAGCTCTGGGTTTGTCTTTCCCATTCCAAAATCAAGTTGGATCGATTTGGGTTTTTTTATTTTCCTTCTGAAACGAATGGTGCAGAGGAGACAATCCTCAAAGGATTGAGATGGGAGCTGCAACTGGAGGTAGAGATCTTCCATTTCAACTGGAGGTCGTTCTCTGTTTTCAGAAATGGGAATCGTTGTGATGGAGGATGAAATGAAATGGGCGGGCTCATCTCCAAATGGGCGGGCTGTAAAAATCGTTTGGCTCTTTTCATCGCCCACACGTGCGGTTGGCACGCTTGAGCGGACCTTATGCTGCACATGAGCTGAGAAGAGTGATTCTCATATATATATATATATATATATATATATATATATATATATATATATATGGGTGTGGTTTTAGAGATTTAGTACGTCGATCAATAATATTCAGCTACTTGTTCATCAAAGAGAAGGTGTGTCCATGGCCTCACCATTCAAGATGTTTTGGGTTGCCATTGTCCTTGAATTGGCCATTAGTGTGTTAGTGATAGAGGGGCTCTCGGCCGACTACTATTCCTCATCTTGCCCAAAACTCCTTCCGACAGTCAAGGCTGTGGTGGTGGCCGCGGTGAAGAAAGAAGCGCGAATGGGCGCCTCCTTAGTCCAACTTCATTTCCATGACTGTTTTGTTAACGTAGGTTAAAAGTTAGTTTTGTTTTTTGCCTTCCTGTTTTATGCATTTATACTGATTTCTCTCAATCATTCCAACCACTGGATACAATCTTTATACTTATAAATTTCATAATTCACAGTCTGTCAAGGGGTTCAATCTGGCTCTATGCGTGCATATTTTGAGTATATACTTGATATAGAATATCATAATTTACTTTAGTGAATGTAATATAATAATTTAACTGTATCTATGATGTTTTGAAAGAGAACCCAATAGACTGCAATAACATCATAAATGATTTTTTTTTTGGGTAAAAGAGAATTTCATTAAGGGCATGTTTGTGTAATACTTTTCTACGGAAAAGTGGACGGTTTTCCACGGAAAATTCATTTTTCCGTCGTTAGGTGCGGAACAATTCCGCGGAAATTGTTTCCTGTCTTGTTAGCATTTTGCTTGATAATTGTGGAAATGAGTTTCCCATGAGGGTATGAGAAAAGGATATTCTCGGAAAACTTTTCCCTCTTTTCCTCACTCTTGTCCATTTCAACCCCAAAACCCTATAACTCTTTCATTTTATATTTCTTTATATAAATTATTATTTAATATTAAATAAATAATATACATGTTGTGTTATTTTTCTTCAAAAAATTATATCACCAAATAAGAAATTTTGATTTTCTATACGGAATCCACAGCCGCACCAAACAACATCTGCATCAATTCAATGAAGAAACTCTTTTTCCAGTGAACATAAATTTCTAAATTCTACAGAAATCCTTTTTCAAGGTTTTCATTTCTATAGAATTTGTTAACGTGGCAATTTCCTCTTTCCACAGAAAGGATGCGTACACAAACGTGCCCTAGAGCTAAGCCAAAAAGGGTAAACAACTACAACACCACTTATGCAGTCTTAATCAGTAAGAACAACCAACCAGCATGTAAAATCAAAAGTCCACTCAACAACTTTCTAGCACATTAATTAAGCTAATTTAGGCAGCTCATGAGTCGCCCCGTTGTAAGACCCACATACTCAAATTTAATCGACTCAAAATCAAAAGTGGGCCATTAACCACCCAAAACATGTGTTTAAATGGCCCTATGTTTACCACCACTACTCTAATTACACCCAGTGGGGCGTTTGGAAATTTTAAAAGTAAGCTCTTATTTTATTATTAATTAGGGTGTTTTTTTTTTTTAACATATTAAAGCCTTTGGTAAGCCTCTAATTAAATTTTCTACTTTTAAAGTTTATTTCCAAATTAGGGTGTTCGCCTCTAAAAAAAAAAAAGTCAAGGGGCGCTGCTTCTTTGTCCGTGGAACTTTAAGCTAAAGCGGATGGAGCCAAACCATAAAAAATCTGTAGGTGTCATTGAATGAAAATTTCCTCATAGAAGTCTTCAAAAATAACCCAATTGTTGGGTTCTACATTATTGTTGTTTTTTTTAAAGGTGGTCCCTAATTGCTACATATTTACTAAAGGTGGGCTCCAATTGCTTTATGAAATAAGAGCTTATTTTACTCAGTTAAGTTGTTTTTAGGCTAATTGATATCCAGGTACAGGCCTTTTATCCCTTTCTTTTTCTTGATTTTTTTATAATCAAAAGTGGACCCTGCATGGCGTGCCATAAGGTACTCACATAAGTGGTACGTAGAGGAGAATTGTCAATATCTGAGTCTTGCTTAATTTAGATCTCAAACTTGATATGAACAGTCAATCTGAGCCCTAGCCTTGCGGAGTTGATATGAACAGTCATATGAACAGTCAAACTTGATATGAACAGTCAATCTGAGCCCTAGCCTTGCGGAAAATTTGAGGGGGAAGGAAAATGAAGAGGAGGGGAGGGAAAACTCTTGTTTGGGAAGTAAAAAAGTAAGGGAAAGGAAAGTGAAAAAGTATAATTTTGTTTGTTTGTGAGGTAGAGATAAAGACTATTTTACCCTTGCTTTTGAAAAAAATTCAAATAGAGTAAAATGACAATTTAGTCATTTCATCACTTTCTCATCACTTTCCCCTCATTTTCCCCCCTGTTTTTGGGAGAAAATTTTTGAGGGAAAAACATTAATTTTTCCCTCCATTTCCCCCTCCCTCATTTTCCCTCCCCCCTTCCCAAACACACCCCAAAATCACTTTCCCTCCACTTTCCCCCCATTCCCCCCCCCCCCCCCCCCCCCCCCTTCCCAAACAGACCCTTAAATTCAAGTCAAGCCCAAGCTACAAAACCCAGGTCAGTTCAAGGTCGAGATATGGCTTTTTAAATGTTTAAGCCAAGCCTAGGCTAGGTTAAGTACTTATTAAGTTACCCTCGGCTTCAAATCCTCTAAGGTTTTAACCCAAAGAAACCCTTAGTCAGAGGGAAACTTCACAGTGGGACCCACCTAGTGTAACCAAAACGTTCAAAATAAAATACCCTTGGTTATAGGTGTATCCTAAAATTTTAACTGTACCTATCTGCCTTTTCTTGACAATTGGATTGACTTTTTGATGAAAAACGTCATTAACACATTATTAACTTTTACATCAAACTGCAGTCAATCCAACAGTAGATAAAACTTGGATTAAGGTAAGATTTGAGCACACCCCATATAATTTGAGGACTTCTATCTTGAACAATTTAGAGTACAATAGACAACCCTTACTGTGGAGTTTCACACTTTTTGGTTAGGAATTCACTATGTTAAAAGCCTCCTAAGTCCTAGGATCCAGATTCCAGACTCCCAGGGCCCATATATTCCTCAATCATCGTAAAAGGCCATGTATCTTGATGATGATGATGATTAGGGTTGTGATGGGTCGATCCTGTTGGACGGCAATTCGACTCACCCTGGGGAGAAAAAGGCTGGACCAAACAACGGCTCGGTTCGGGGATACAAAGTAGTGGACGACATAAAGGAGGCAGTGGAGAAGGTGTGCCCTGGAGTTGTCTCGTGTGCTGATATTCTCACTCTTGCTGCTCGTGACTCTATTGTTTTTGTAAGTTCTCTTCCTTTTCTTTTGCCCCCTGTTATCTTAGTTTACTGGTTTGTTAGTGTCCTGAGACACTAGTGGGCCACTGATCACAAAATGAAGATGATGATGATGATAAGGCAATCACATTGTTGTTAATCACAGAGTGGGCAAAGATTTAACAGCACATTTTATCAATTCACCCTAATGAATTATGATGTTCTACTATGACCAGGCCAACATTCTCATTTGCTTTCTATGATCATAGGGCAAAAGGGATCAACTATTAAAAGCAGTATATATTATACATAGTATATGCATGGGAAAAATGAATTTCCATGGAAATGCATGCCCACATACACAATATCAACTGATGACTCATTTCTTTTTCTTTTCTACTTTTTTTAAGGTAAGTACACTTATAATCAAGGGGTTGATCTCTGCTTGTTTTTTTTAGAGGGAAGTGCTTCACGGTCCTCACCATCAACCCATTCATCTCCTTTCCAAAAGATGATTTTGACTATTCAAATACAAAAAATCAACAATCAATCCATTCCAGCAGCATCAATCTTTCAGCAAGGTCAACTGGCTCAAAAGTGGGTCTTCTTCTACTTGTACAGATTAACCAAGATACAATCAGCTTTTTTGCTTTCTTTCTTCCCTACTGTACGTTTTTGTTTTTTTGGTTATATATGAGCCTTTATTTTTAATTTAGTTAAGATAAATCATAAATTGTTTCATTCAGTTTTATTCAATAATTGATGGGTTGATGAGCGTTTGGATTTTCATTCAGTTGGGTGGGCCATCATGGGAAGTTCCTTTGGGAAGAAGAGATTCCACTACTGCCAACATAACTACTGCCAACAGTGTTCTTCCGAGACCTTCTTCAAGTTTAAGCACACTTATATCCAACTTCGCAAATCAAGGCCTCTCGGTTAAAGACCTAGTCGCTCTTTCAGGTTTTGTTTCCTCATGTCTCTACTACCATCCACACACTTTTGACTTTTGAGCCCTTACCCACTTTTTTCTTTTTGGGCTAGTCGAATCCCTCTAGATCTAAAGAGAAGCCGGGTAAAACTCCCATGGCCCCAGGTGGTAGTACTAGTGGACTCAGCATTTGGTTCTTAAAAACTTAGAATTGATACCAGAACCTCTAGCTCCGGAAGAAAGATGAACCGTGGTCCTGACCACTCAGCAAATCCCTTGAAGTTTCTACTCTATTACATACTTGTATAGAAAACTTGTAATGTACACCAAGTCATTACATTTTTGTAACCTAAAACACGGCACTGGATTCACATGGGCCAGGCCAATCTTGGCCCCTTCCTTTTTTGGGTTATACGGGCCACCTATTGAAGCCTTTTGGCAGTGCCCTTATCTGCCCTGCATTATTGTCAAAAAGCCTCATTAAATGTCCTAGCCTCTCCAAATAAATACACATAAATAAGCCCAATAATTGCCAGTATGCATGGTGTCCAAAGACTGGATTTAGGTCCGTTGTATGGAGCACAGCCTGAATACTCAACCCAATAATAATTTAGCTGGGATCTATCAAGCTTTAAAAGGTTCTGGCCTGCCCATGTTCAGTCAGGCCACTATGCTTGTGACCATCTTATCTTAGTATAAATGTCTTGCATATGCATGGATAATGCATATTTAGGGGAATCTTCTCCTACGAACAGACAGCTCAATGTGGCTCACTTGGCTAACCTTTGATCAAGGTAACTCCTTTCACACTCTTATCCTCCTATGATTTACAATCACATCAAATTTTATTTTCATCAAACCCTTATTGTTGGATTGAATCTCGAAAAAATTTAGAGTTAAAAGATCATTAACTTTTTACGCTGTTAAATCAAAGACTTGGAGTAGGGTTGAATTTTTTTTTTTTTTTTTTAATTTTAATTTTTTTTTTTTTTGCATGACCCTCATTCATAAAAGGACATTTCCATCCGTCCCAACCTTAATGATAGGAATGCATCCAAGTGGGCCCTGTAAGCTGGACTGCATACACAAGTACGCAGTCTGCTCGTAGGTGAAAATCTTCTTATATATTTGTATGTTTGTACAGATTTTGTACATGTATTTATTTATATATGCACTGACTGTGAGGACTGAATTAAAGGGGGTGTTGGGGATTGGTAATGGCTTGCAGGATCCCACGCAATCGGGCTATCAAGGTGCATATCATTCAGAGACCGCATCTACAACGACACCAACATAGACTCGAGCTTTGCAGAGAACCTTCGAAAGAAGTGTCCTAGAGTGGGAAGAAACAACACCCTGTTCCCCGTTGACAACGTGTTAGGCTCCGTCCCGAGCTAATCCCGATTAGCTCTAATTAATCAAGATTAAGATTAAGTGAGCCGATTTAATTAACTTAATGGTGAGTTAGCACCGAAAGAAATCGGATGAGCCTAATGTGATTTTGAGTGAAAATGAAGCTCAAATGAGCCAATTGAAGGAATTGCGTATCAATACGGAATTGTACGTATTTGACCGAATACGGAAAGTCTTGATACCAGCATGTGTATCTCGACGAGTACGATGAATTGTATAAAAGACTTGAATTGATTCGGCGAGAAATGGATTAAATGAGACGTAAAATGACTTGAATTAGAATTAAATGGATTTATGGGGGTCTAAATGCAAAAACTTGCCTTATATGATGAGATGAATTTCATTCATCTCATCCTGTAACCTAACATCACCTCCAGCAGCCGTTTCTTCTTCCTTTCTTCTTCTTTCTTCCTTCGTTTCTTCATCAAGAGGGTGATTCAAGTGAAGTGGGGTGAAGAGGATTTGTTCCTTCATCTTCCTCATCATCATCTTCACCATATTCTTGAGTTTCCTTGAAAGTAAAGCTTGGAAGGGTGGATTTTTATCTTAAATCCAAGCTAAGTAAAGAGCAAAGCTTCATTTGAGGCAAGTAGATACATATAGTTATGCTTATTGAGAAGTTTGCAATGGTTTTGATGGAAAAGAACTGATGGATTATGTCTTAGAATTCAATGATTCATTTGAGGGTTTAAAAACCAAAGTTTAGATTGTATTAATTGTGTGAGATTAGATAATTGTTGAAGATTAGTGTATTATGGTTCAATTTATATCATTTTATACATTAATTGTCTATTAGGTTATCAGGGAAATAAAAGTGAAAAGAATGGAGTAAAAAGGCCATTCACTGCACTGCAGAACAGAACTCACGTTCTGTTTCTGCAGTGTGGCCGGTTAACCGGCCAGCATGGCCCGGTTAACCGGGCCCACTGAGTCAGGCCCAAAAAGCCTGACGAAAACACTATTCTGTATTTATCATTTACAACTGCCGGTCAACCGGCCAGTATAGCCCGGTCAACCGGCCCAATGGAAAATATTCGGAAAAGTGACTTTGAGTCTGAATTTCCGGGATTAAGCGTGTACGCTTAGTGATTAACCAAATTATTAATAGTAAGGAAAATTTAGCCAATCGCTCGGACCTAACGGTCCTCGCGATTGGGGCGAGTGAGTTTTGGATTTTCGTTAATTAAGATCGCTTATGAGTCATGTGGGAAGTATGACTCATATTAGTGGTATCTAAACCTCCATAAGTGATAACTGGGGTTATTCTAATGCAGTAATTCCACTAAAAGTAATGTCATCGATAGTAATACATGCATGAATAATCCCCGTTCACTTACGGTTGGTTAGAGAATTAGTTTAGAATGAGGTTGAGATTAATAGGAATTGTTCATAGGTCTGGCACTAACTAGTGGTTTCCAAACTCCGTATTGACTGGAAATGAGAAATGATAAATGAATGGTTACGAAAAGTAACTGACATGATTATTCCTACTGCAGTAGATGAGAATGGGAGCGTCCGGAGCTCCGTGGGACACCAGTGATCTCTGATCAAGACACTGGGAGATCTCACTACACTGGACCGAAAGGTCATTGACTAACAAGTCATACACTGAAAAGCCATTAATAAATATTGAACATTATGCATAAATGAATATGAAATCTTCCTTTTGGAAGATTAAATGAATAGAATGGAGTTGAAACCCCTACTAGTGTAGTTGCCAGTGTAGTATTATGATTAATGGTATTCATTATGAATTGTTTAGCACTATTACGCAATGAATTGTTAGGAATTATGAAATGTTATGAATATATGTATACCTTGTTGAACCGTCGTGTTCACGGTATTACTGATGATATTACAGGCTCAGTTACCCGTGCCGGTCCTTCCGAGACCGTCCCGCCAGCGCAGGAGGCCCATTCGCTACCTCCAGGAGGTCTAGCTTTTTTTTTGCTGAAATTCAATTGAATTAAAAAAGAGAAGGGAAAACAGAGCCGGAAGATACAGAGAAGAGGCTCAAAGAGCTACAGCGAGGGGGATAGAACCAGGAGAAACAGAAACAAAAAGAGCATAACCAAAGAAAAACAGAAAACAAGAATTAAGCATTTGGGAACAGAAAATTACAGAAGAGCTTCAGCGGTCTACCAGAGAAGGTCTTGATGATGCGCTTGAGGGAGATGGTGAGGAGCTCAGTCAGGAGGAGCTTTACCTTCTTCTGAGAGGCTCTGATATTCAGATATATAGCTTCATTTCTGCAGATCCATAGGGCGTGAGCAGTGGAGAAGAAAATGGAGGCTATTCCTTTGCGGGCCAGCGAGTCACTGTGAAGGGAGAGAGCTTGCCAGATCTTGGAGGGAAGAAATGGACCATCAACTGCTGAGCCGGCCTTGGAGAGAATCCACTGCCATATGTGGGAGGAAAAAGAACAGAGGAAGAGGAGGTGCAGGGTGGATTCCTGTTCTTGGAGACATAGACTGCACCTGGAAGCCAGACTGATGCCAGAGTGCTGAGCCCAAGCTTGGGAGGGATTCTTGCCATGCAGCAGCCTCTAGGCAAACAAAGAAACTCGAGGTTGCAGAAGAGAATTCCAGACCAAAGGAGCCCAGTTGAGCCAGTAGGGGGAGGGGTGGCTGGTTCTGATGGAGTCCCAGGCGTCCTGAAGAGAGAGGCCTTTGGCCAGATTTGAACTCCATTGCAAGATGTCTGAAGAGGAGGGATCCAAGGTGAGGAGCTGGGTGGCTTGCCGAAGAGAAGAAGCAGCTGCAAATGGGATGTCAGGGGGAACCAACCATTGAGAACCGTCCCAGAGAGAGAGAAGCTTCTGATTAGAAGGAAAGATAATAGACGGGAATTGGGAGGCCAGGCTGCCTTCAGGCATCCAACAATCATACCAGAGATCAATAGACTTACCATCACCAACCTGCCAATTGCTGCCAGAATGGATATGATGAGCAAGATTCCTAATTCTGCGCCAAATGCTGGATCCAGGAGGTCTAGCTGAATGGACGCAAATCAGAGAGCGGGTTCTTGGAAAATCTTTTGGAAACTTTATAGACATGATTTTGTATAAACATTTTAGTATTGTAAGTGTTGAATGATGTCCCCTGCATTGTATTTAAATATGCAGTGGTTGATAAATGAATGATGTAAATGGACTGTACAGTTTTAAAGTAAATTGTTTGACTCATTGTGTTAAATAATTGTCAATGTATTTTATTTGTATATTCCGCACAACTGTACATTGACAGGTATTATGCACGATCCCTTGTAGATTCGTTTTAACTTCGGTTATTTTGGATCTACGGGAGTAAGTATGAACATCGCGACCCGGGGGTTAACCCTAATGACTCTGATCTCGGGTCCGGGTCGTGACACAACGTGACCCCCAAGCATTTTGACAATTTCTACTTCAAGAACTTGTTAAGTGAAACGGGTCTTCTACACTCAGATCAAGTGCTCACAAATTCAACCTCTACTCTCTCCCTTGTGAATAAGTATGTACGCAAGTCCTCTTGCTTCTTTAAAGACTTTGCAAAATCCATGGAGAATATGGGGAATATCAAACCCCTCACAGGAAGCAAGGGAGAGATCAGAACTAATTGTAGAAAGGTCAACTAAATAAGATTCACGAGCTGTGCTCATACGTATATAATAAACGTTTATATTTATGTTGTCTACATGTCGTTTTGCGACCTAATGTTGGGATAATCCACAATTTGAAAGGCAAATGTAAGAGCCGATCAGGTCGCTTATATTGTTGTTTATTGTGATTTTATAAAAAGCTTTGGGCTGCTGTGATTTGAAAATAATGTATTCCTATTTGCTGATGATGTTTTCTCATGATTTGATCGAGTGGTGGACGCGGGAAATTCTCCTTGAGGGGGGCCGCAATGTTTGTGTAAGAAACATACAAATTTTGAAACAATTTAGGTCTCATCCACGATGCAATGTATCACAACACAAGGTTAAGCTAGCCTGGTTTACATGATCAAGGCATTTTTACAATGAAAAAAATAATAATAATAACAATTAAATCACTCATAGAAACCAAAAGTTTGTTCAAAAGCTTTTTCCGTAAATCTAAAGACACGTTTGTGCGACATCTGTTTTTTGTGGATGTGAGACAAAAATAAACAAAACTTTTGAACCCGAAACCGAAACCTGTAGAATGTGCACAAGCATACCCACATTTTCCTTGCCATACACCTTTACATCAAATAGTCTGGATCTGGATGGAACAACTCTTTCTAACAAAAAAAAAAAAAAAAAAAATATATTTAGAACAACTCTAAGATATATTAAACAAGGATCTAGACATTAGATCTTGCTGGGTATGGCTATGGAAACTCAAATAAATGAGTATAAGGTTACATATGTAAATATAATGCAAGTGAGAACAAGAGTTTGCCCTCATGGATAAGGTCAAAATGAACTCAAAGTTGTACACAAGGACTTTGGGCACACCTTTTGAAGAGGGAGAGCAGCAAAATCACGCTGAGCCCGTTTGATTAAAAGCATTTATGATAAGGAATTGGACTTATTGAGGATTTATGACATGATGTTACATCTCGTCTCCCGCGCATTCCAAATGCTCTATTTGATGCAAGATTTTAGAATTTCAATTCACTTAAAAATACACTTTAAGCCTGATCAATTCCCAAAATTTCAAAAGTTTGAGGGAGGTTTAGCATTTGAAATTCTAATTTGGGATGCAACATTTGGAATTATCAGAATTCTCTTGGAGAAGAATTCTCATAATTCTTCTAACCAAACATGCCCTAAAGATGCATCTCTCCATGCTTCTTATATCAGTCCAGTTTTTATTAACACAACTAGATTGTAAAAGTCATACAAAATTAGTGATTGAATCCCATGACACAAGATGGTCTTATGAAGATTTTAAATTGTTTGCACAATGGGGATTACCTTATGCACCTGAAACCATCGATTAAAAGTTTATTTCTCGTTCGATGGAAATCTCTGATTTGGCTCCATTATGAAAAATATTGGTTGTTTGAACAGAAGCATAAAAAAAGTGAAATATTGATTATCAAATCCAATTGTGGACATAGTTTTGATTTAAGCAAAACCTCAGATGGTGATGAACTCACTCACTGCTCATGAAGGTGTTATTAATGAAAAGTCATGATTTATTAAAAAAAATATTCGTTTATACCAGTTTTCTTCACATTTCTAAGTGAATATTGTAAATCTTTGAAAAAAGTGGCCTTGCAAACACATTCAATTCAAATCTCTTAATCTGATGGATAAAGTCACCTTTATGTAAGGTCGATCACATTGTGTAGTCAAGTAATTAAGATCGATTTAGTAGCATCCATATGGGTTTGCCTTCCAAATATCTTGATTCATCAAGTTGTCAGCCTATCTTCTTTACCCCTAATAGACTTCAGCAGTTTTCTAAGAAAGTAAACGTTGGATTATCAAAACACTGACAAAAATGATTTATCTGTAAGTTCATTCTTTGCACACAATGGGGCATACTTCTTGGTAAGTGGACAATCAATTAAACGCCCTATTTTCGTCTCCATAACTGTATAAGATTTCAATCTAATTAAAATCATGTTCATTGTTAGATCATACAAACACAGTTTACCCATAATGTGATCAATTTAATGTAATATTCTAAATGACTTGAAGTTTTGGTCATCTATTTAAGCATGAAATTAGGACAGATTTGACTGTTTATATCCATGTTATGTTGGTCCAAAATATGAAAATTTTGATTATTATGTGATTGAATTACCTTTTTATTTTTCTTTTTTTTGAAGATTTTCCAAAGTAAAAGATGATTGCTGCACTGTTACATGGGTAAACATGTGATTATTCGTATTTTGAATGTTTAAAATCCGGACAAAGTGGACTGTACTGGAGAGGATTTAATTCAACCTGACCTGCACACATGGTACAATGTGATTTTTGCATACATGATCCCTTGATTATATATATATGTTAAAATGTTAAATTAAGTTTATTATATATAATTAAGGGGTTTTTTCCCAGAAAAAAAAGACCCCGTAGACTCCTACTGTACCAAAAAGAATTTAAAATTTTGTGAGTAACCAGATTGGACTTCCCGCCACACTATTTCTTCGCACTTTTCTACTTAGTAGCAACGATATCACCAGTTAAAGAATATTTAAGCGATTCGAATTCCCTTTTCTCATTTATTATTTTTTTCGTCGATGAAGAGAATTTATGCAACCTTTTCCATCTTAGAACCTTCTTTTGGAATCTTCTCTTCCATTACTCTACTAAAGTGGAAGGTAGACTTCGATAAAAAGATAGGAATCAAAGGAAAGCCAAACCTACGCCGTCCACCCGTGGGCCACAAAGAGGAAGAAGTAAATTAGAAAACCCACAAGTATTTGGTAGGAATTAGGATTTAATTCAACCTGACTTGCACACATGGTGCAATGTGATTTTTGCATACATGTTCCCTTGATTATATATATATATATGTTAAAATGTTAAATTAAGTTTATTATATATAATTAAGGGTTTTTTTCCCAGAAAAAAAAGACCCCTTAGACTCCTACTATACCAAAAAGAACTTAAAATTTTGTGAGTAATCAGATTGGACTTCCCACCATACTATTTCTTTGCACTTTTCTACTTAGTAGCGATGTCTTGGACAAGCAACGATATCACCAGTTAAAGAATATTTAAGCAATTTGAATTCCTTTTTCTCATTTATTATTTTTTTCGTCGATGAAGAGAATTTATGCAACCTTTTCCATCTTAAAACCCTCTTTTGGAATCTTCTCTTAGAATCTTCTCTTCCATTACTAAATTGGAAGGTAGACTTCGATAAAAAGATAGGAATCAAAGGAAAGTCAAACCTACGTCGTCCACCCGTGGGCCACAAAGAGGAAGAAGTAAATTAGAAAACCCACAAGTATTTGGTAGGAATTAAAGATTGGAAAGTTCTTATGATGGCTGACCTGAATGAGCTTGAGTCCACAGCAGTAAGGGGGCATCTCTATCAATGGAGAGGAAAAGGGAAGAGATGAGGAATGTGAAGGAAATAAGAAAAAAGGAAAAGCATTTGAGTTTTTATCGCTATAAAATGAGTAGCGATATCCTGCTCATGGAAAACATTTAAAAAAAGAACTATAATAAAAATAAACAATGAAAAAAAACAACAGTCTACTTAAGCTTTGAGTGGGTCAACAGATCGGATGTTGGTCTTGTGTTCTGTCTGGGTAGACTTGACCTAACCCACTAGTTAGATGCATTCACAAGTGGGATTAGAGGGTCTTTATAGATAATAATAACAAGACTCTTCTTGCACGTACGTACAAGAGATAGAGACCTTTACAAAGAAGAAACAGCAAAGCTTTGGCTACCACACGTGCAATTATTATATATGAAGCGAATTGGTTTCAAATTGAAATTAGTTCCAATTTGCTCCAATTGATTTTGACTCATCCAATTTACCAATTTAATTTAGTTTGACCCTAGCAAACGGGTGTGGTCGGGCCAAACCTGACCCGTGTATTTTTAATGACATGATAAAAATTAATCATGGTATATGCTGAGAGTCAAACTCAAGATAATATGGATTTCAAATGAGCAATACAGCCACTATACCATAGAGCATCTTTTTGTTAATAGTTATCAACAAGAACTTAAAATTAGTTAATGAGGAATGGACCCAGCCCCACTTTGGAATATTGATCGAGAGTTGGAATTTATTTACGAGGTATTTATAAAAATAACTATATTTTTAGAATATTTACCCCTATAACTACTATTGTTATTATTTTCATACTTATGCATTGTACTTTAAGCATAGATGATCAAACTTTTGAAATAACTATTTTATATAATTTCCTATATCGTCATTAATTTTCTATGACAATCATTTTACAATAAAACTAAACTCAAATGAATATATAATATAAGGAATTGATCAACAAAAATAATAAGTTTCATAATTAATAGGAAAATGACAATATTATCGAAAAAAAAAAGCCTTGTGACAACAGTGTAGAGCTAAAGTGGAGGCGGGAAATTAACTTTCCATGTAACTGATGTATATTTATATATTTAAAATTATCATCATATTCTTCTCTTTTATATAGTTCTTTTTTATGCAATTTCAAAGTATGATGACAATAACATTCCAATCTAAATTCTATAAATAAATTAATTTACTCTTTTTATTAAATAATATATTTATTTATTTTGCTTCATTCTTTGTCGATAATATCTTAAAGAAATCAATAAAATTGAATATATTTTTATTACTTAGCCCAGGCTAAGCATGGGCCATTATTGGTAGTGTATACTATGAAGCGAAGTGGTTTCAAATTGAAATCACTTCCAATTCGCTCCAAATGATTTTGACTAATCCAATTTAGTTTGACCCTAGCAAATGGGTTGGGTCGGGGTAAATTAGGTCGGGCCAAATATGAAGGTCCAACCCAATTTTGACTAATCCAATTTACCAATTTAATTTGGGTTGGATCGGGGTAAATTAGGTCGGGCCAGAGATAAAGTACACTTTTTAGACTCAACCAGACCAGTGTATTTTTAATGACATGGTAAAAATTAATCTGGTTTATGCCGAAACTCAAACTCAAACAATATGGATTTCAAAGGAGCGAGCCGACCATTACACCAAAGAACATCTTTTTATTAATAGTTATCAACAAAAACTTAAAATTAGTTAATGAGAAAGGGACTTGGCCCCACTTTGGAATATTGACCGTGAGTTGAAATTTATCTACGAGGTATTTATAAAAATAACTATATTTTTAGAATATTGACCCCTATAAATAGTGTTGTTATTATTTTCATACTTATGCATTGTACTTTAAGCATAGATGATCAAACTTTTGAAATAACTATTTTATATGATTTCCTATATAGTCATTAATTTTCTATGACAACCATTTTACAATAAAACTAAACTCAAATGAATATATAATATATGAAATCGATCAACAAAAACAATAAGTTTCATAATTAATAAGAAAATGACAATATTATTGAAAAAAGAAAAACTTGCGACAACAGCGTGGAGCTAAAGAGGAGGCGAGAAACTTTCCATGTAACTGATGTGCTACCATGCACGCTTGTCGAGGGAGAAAGGGTGAAGTCTAGGTTTTTTCTTTTTTGTGTGTGTGGCTTTAACTTTTATAAATCATGATATAAATGGAGTAGAACACTATGATAGACCTCATCTATTAAAAATCATAATTATTAAGGCAAACATCCTTGCTATTTATGGGACACCTCAAATTCTCACCTCATTCTGGGTTATTTCCACGGTCAAATTGATTCTCTAATAAAAAAAATACAAAATACTGGAGTTTTCCAAATAATTTTTTTGTGTGTTATTTGGACTCTCCATCATGCCTTTGGAATATTAAGAAACTCTCAATTTCATCCTATTTCTATTAAGGTAATAGCATTTGAGTGTTAATGGGTCCCAGTGTCTTTAAGTTCCACTAATCTAAGGAATTTCAAGTATTTTTGTTCCTTTTGATTATTTGATTTTCTTTCTTTTTGTTTAGAATGTGAAATGCCGATTTTTGGGTTGTCTGGTTTATTTAATCCTTACTCTTTTTTATTTAATCCACTCTTAGTTCCGAGATGTCTGCTTTCTTTTTTATCTATTGATTTTGATTGTACACTTTTTTTTAAGAATGCGGAACTAATGGTAAAAAGTGTAACACCCCGGAGTCTCACATCGACTATAGAGAGGAAAGTGAATGGGGTTATATGTAGAGCTTACACTCTTACCTTGCATGAGGCCTTTTGACGGGTTGAGGCCCATCAGAAGCAAAACCGTGAGGCCCGTGGGCCAAAGCGGACAATATCATGCATGCGTGAAGGGTGTGGCGTTACAAATGGTATTAGAGCTGACTCTCGACTAGTTCGAGTATGGGTCCCTTGCCGTGGTCTGGTGCAAGTGGGATGGTCTCCATGTGGGCGGGCCAAGAGGGCTGACAGGCTACAGGGACGTGTAAGCTACTGCACAGGGACGTGCAGCCCTAAGGGGGGGTGGAATGTGACTCCCCAGAGTCCCACATCGACTATATAGAGGAAAGTGAATGGGGTTATATGTAGAGCCACTACACCAAAAATCGGAAATTGGAACGGAAAAGCGTTCCTAATCCTTCCGTTCCTAATCCGTTAAAGTGTTCCAATTTCCGTTCCAATTTGGTACCAACCGTTCCTAATCCAAATTGGAACGGAAATTGGAACACTTTAACGGATTAGGAACGGAAGGATTATGAACGCTTTTCCGTTCCAATTTCCGATTTTTGGTGTAGTGAGCTTACACCCTTACCTTGCACGAGGCCTTTTGACGGGTTGAGGCTCATCAGAAGCAACACCGTGAGGCTCATGGGCCAAAGCGGACAATATCATGCATGCGTGAAGGGTGTGGTGTTACAAAAAGAATCTCCAATAATATTCGTCCATCTAAATAAAGAATTAAGCTCATTCTTATTATCATGATTTTCTACTTTCTCCAATATAATTCTATTTCTCTATGTCAACAAGAGAACTTTCATTTTTTTCATTCATTTACTTTTAAGTTCATTGTATTTTTTTAGAGAAACTTCAATAATTTTTTTGTTTCTTTGTGTCTATTTTTAGTACCTTCTCATATCTCATTTGCATGCTTAGTTTAGATCAGTGTTCAACTCATTTTAAAATGTGACCATTTTGAGACAATTGGTGCAATTATTAAACATTTCAATTTGAGAGGTAAACCTTTTTTAATTCATTTACTTTTGAGTTCATCATATTTTATTTGAGCAATTTTAGTTATGTCATTTTAATATGATTTATACAAAAGAATCATCATTTTAAAATTTCTATAGATTTGCAATATTTTTATGGTTTGTATTTGTATGGTTTTCATAGATTATGAGTTTCTTTTTTTTCCCTTTTTTGTTTCAACTTTTAGTTATTGGGTTCTCCTTGGTTTTTTTTTTAAATAACTTTTTATCAGGGGATTTTCTTTGAATTCTCATTTTTCTATTCTATTTTTAAATTTTTTTAATGCTTATCATTATTAGTTAATTATTTATTTTACTTCCATTGGGTTCTTTAAGTTCTCTTTGTGAAATCTTTTTATGGATTTTTCTTATTTCTTTTGTGACTTCAAATTTTTATTTTTTGAGTATTAGATTATCATAAGTTGGTTTGGTTCTTCTAAATTTCTTTTATCATTGTATTGTCTATGAATCTTTATTTATATATATATATATATATATTTTTATAGCCTTTTTAATAAAATTTATTTCATTTTATTTTGTATTTCTTTTATTATAATTTCTCACTTGTGATGGGTTTTTAGTTTTTTTTTTTATGATGGTTTTTCATGAATTTGTGGGTTTTTTTTTGTCTTTGCCCTTTTGTGCTCCATTTTTGAGTTTTTTTTTTTGTTTATCTCATGAGTGTTTGATTCTTTTAAATTGCTTATATTATTGAGTTGATTATGGATTTTCATTTCTATGTTTTATTTCTATGTGTCTTTCAAATTTCTTTAGATTTTATTCATAGTTTTATATTATTTGATTGTTTTGATTTTGTTTTTTAATGTTCTTGATCATTAATCTTCAATTTTCATGGGTCGTGTTTTTTTTTTTTTAAATTATATGGTATTCAGTATTGAATTCTTATGGACTTCTTTCTTTTTTTCCCCTCTCTCAGACTAAAACCTTTTGCATTTAATTTTAAAGAAACTGATCATAATTTTTTTTTATAAATTTTAATATTATGATTATATTGCCCGTGCTAAGCATGACGTGTTTTTCTAGTATCAATATATAGCAGATAAATGACGGTCCATGACCGATAAGATATTGATTATATGCATGTCTATAAATAGACTCAGCTAGCAGGACATGCAATTCTTTATTGGGGCCTACCTATGTTTAATTCAGCCATGTCGCAGTCACATTTGAATAGTCAATGGCCAAATTTGATCATGATTGGAATGAAATCTAGGACGGGTTTACGATCCGCTTGAGTGTAGGATGGGGTCCACTCAAGCGGATGAGGTTCTATTCTTAAATAAATCCGCTCCTCGCGTAACAAGGTCGAGCACAAAAAGGATGGGCTTGAGCGTTTGACATTCTACGTGGGTCCGCTCGAGCGGGGTATGTGCGTCCGATCGAGCTCCCATAGTGAACTTCACCATTTTTGAAAATCTCTTAAGCACTTTCTACATTCAGGTTTGGGTAGTCCATTCTAGAAATTACATATATACAACATAAATCCCTATTTTGTCCATCACCCAATGAATTATGTCCATCACCCAATGAATTTGCCAACACTCATAAATCTTTACATGGTGTCATGTGACACTTTTTTTTAGCAATAACTAAATAAATAAATAAATAAAAGGAAGAGATGATTTCTATCTTCTATGGGGGAGATAGGTACACAAATCTTCTATGTTGCGTAAACAAATGTTTGTAGTATATAATCCTCCCATATCACAAATACCATTAGAGTTTAGGTTAACACGGCACGAACTCACACGATATTAATGGGTTTGGATGGGCTCTTAATGGGTTCGGGTCGTTAACGGGTCAAACCCGTTAACATGTTAAGTTAACGGATCGTGTGCGAATTAAATCAGTAACCCATTAACAACCTGTTTAACCCGTTAATTTTTTTTTAGTTTCTAAGTGTAGCTAGATTTAATTTATATTCGCAAAGAAGAAACTGAATTTTTTTATTTTATAGTGGGGTTTTAGGTGGGATCCACTCGAGATCATCACTTACAATTTCGTGTGGCTTATATATTTTTCTCGTTGTATAAATTTGTATGTATTTTCTTTTAATTTTCGAAATGACTTAATTACTTAACGGATTAACAAGTTGTGTCGTGTAACCCATTAAATTAATGGGTCATGTTACGGATTAACAAGTTGTGTCGTGTAACCCATTAAATTAATGGGTCATGTTCGGGTTGAATTTTTTGATCCGTTAAGTTAAGGAGTCATATACGGATTGACGTGACTTTAACACGAATTCGTTTAACGGGTCGTATACAAATTTGACTTTAATACCAATTTGTTAACTCATAATTCGAAACAATTGACAGCCTACCTAGAGTTGAGAAGTCAATAGTCTGATAAGATCTTTCCATCCCATCTTTTACTGTCATTGAAAAAGTCAGGACTCAAATTAAACTTGCTAACTGATCAAAAAGACTTGACTAAGCAGAGTCAAGGTGGTCAATTGTAACTCATTTTCTCATTTTAATTACCTTAAACCATTTAAAGATAGATTACATATTTATAAAATAACAAAAATATTTTAATTTAATTATAACGCTGATAATTAACTTTACATAAGAGAAAAGTAAAAAGAAAACCATCCAAACAACATAATTTTCACATGCTTGTCTGAAATTGGTCATGTCAAGAGTAGACTCCATCAGTTGTTCTCTAGTGGGACTTTGATGTTCAGTGATCCAACTAGATATAAATTCATTAGTGGAGCCGATCTTTGAAATCCAAACACTTTGCGATCATTGTTACACCAATGTGTGATTAATCATTACGGAAGCCATAACTTTGATTGAAGTAAAATCTTTGGTATCTTCATATTGGATTTCAAAGGAGGACTCCTCTTATGGATTTGTGACAATGTGTTCAGAATCTTACCCTCCGTTTGAGAAGGGGGAAAATGGGGGAGGAAGGAAAATGGGGAAAGGAGGGGAAAACGTTCAAATTTACTAAACTGCCTTTTATTTGTAAAATATAATTTTAAAGTTTTTGTAAAAGTAATGACAAAATGATAATTTTCTCTCTATCTCACAAACAAATAAAACCCTACTTTTTCACTTTTCTTCCCCCTACGGTTTGACTTTCTAAACAAGATGATGTAAAATTAATTTTTTCTCTCCTCCCCTCAAATTTTCCCTCCCCTCTCCTCCCCTTCCCAAACACAGGGTTAGAGTCCCTAGCTTCATCCGGAAATCTTGACTCTTGCTTCATGTTGCTTCATGAAACATTTGGCTAAGGACATCTATTTGAGGCCCTTTGGCCAAACCACATGTAAATAAGACTACATAAACAAAACCAGCTCCACCATTCGAATTGTAGCGAGTCCAGATACAAATACTCACGGGAAATTTGTAAGGCTTCATAGTGTGGCCTGCCTACTAAAAATCTAACCATTAAAAAAAAAACAACAACAACTGCTGCTACTTGCATGGGGCTCACCATAAATTGATCATATAAAAATAAGGGTGATGTTCTCCTACAAGTGGACTGGATATAGTTTATTTTTAGTCCAGCTCATAGGGCAATACAAATTTATCAATGGAAAGATGTCATATGGAAAGATCTCCTCATCAAGGAGGTGGATCAAAAAATTGCCCCACCAGATTATCCCAGTACTTCATCTAATAGCATTAAAGTTTAATGGCATCTTAATGATAGATTTTCTTGAAATGCCCCCAAAATGCTGGACTGCACTAGAAAAATATTTTTTCATAAATTAAATGATTAAAACTATTAAAAATATAGTGTATATTTTGCACATGGTCAATTTGATATAAGAGGATTTATCATTGGACTATTGGAGTAAAATTTGACAAAATATCATTAAAAAAAAAGAAATATTTGTTTTAAACAGTAGTAAAGACTCTTAACAAGGACCTCACGAATTTGCTCAGATGTCCCTTCCAAAATCTAGGAAATGGTCGTGGCCCTCCGTTTATGAGATAGCAACAGCAGATAGGACTACCTAACCACAAAATGGAGGCAATTTATGATACCAAACAGCAACTATATATAAAAGGTTTAAAAGTGAATCTAACTATCCGGATGTGACCTATATATATATATATAGATACTTCACAATCATGGCCACAGTTTAAAAGTTGGGTGGGCCACCTTTACCTTTACCTGTCACAACAATTTTCCTCTGGATTTGGGAGAAATTTTATGCCCATGTGGGGGAATGGGGATCCAAGTAAAAAAATTTTGGCCCAATTGATAAAGTTGGACAAACCATCCACTCCACCGTTTGGAAATGAGTCAGGTTTTAAAAATATGGCCCACTGACTAATGGGCCTATGAGCCTCTTGTAACCTTCCTAAGGTTTGTTGATCAGTGAGCTAGAATTGGAGTACTCCTGCCTATGTGCAGTGCTTCATCAGTGTTTCTTTAATAAAAAAGTAAAAAACTACGCCATCAACATATGGGATGGATGGAATCTCCTGACAAGAAGGATATCTATGAATCTTTCACCAACACTTGTGCAATCAGATCAATGATGTGGATTGCAAAACCATGAGGCCCACTCTCACTAAATTCTAGATGGGAGCAAGAGGATTTAACTATCATATGATGGACTTTGGTGAAGTGACAGTGCGTATATGACAAATGAAATAGACAACAGCGGAGGGAAGAGGGCGGAGGGCTACCCATGAAATATCTTGTGTCAAAGACTATTTCAACTCTCTGTGTGGCCTCGTCAAATATATAGGTATGGTGGTGGAGTTCGGAGACTTGGGAGTTGAGGAATGTTCTTCAGTTATTAGTTCATCAAAGATATGGTGTCCATGGTCTCATCATCCAAGATGTTTTGGGTTGCCATTCTCACTGTATTAGCCATATTTAGATTGGTAGTGGTAGAGGGGCGCCTCTCCACCCATTACTATTCGTCGTCATGCCCAGAACTCCTTCCGACTGTCAGGGCTGTGGTGGTGGCCGCAGTGAAGAAGGAAGCGCGAGTGGGCGCCTCCTTACTTCGACTTCATTTCCATGACTGCTTTGTTAATGTAGGTTTTGCTTTTTTAAAACATTTCTAGTATATTTCATGAATATTCACAACAACTACATACCCTGGTTACAAATGCCATTTCATGTTTTTGGATCAGCATGGACTCATGTAATTGTACAGGTTCAGATACTGGAGCAATCAACTGTGTTTAGTATGAATTTTATTTTATTTTATTTTATTATTATTATTTTTTTATAAGAACTCTGTTCTTTTCTACTGATTTAGTCTCCAAAATCCATGTTTTGAAATTATGCTTGCCACATACATATATATATATACTCATACATTAGATTTGTATTTGCTCAAGATGAATACAATACGTCTGGCCTTGTATTATGAGGAAGAAGGTAAGATGGGAGGAATAATATTCACCATCCTATTTCAAGCAATTTTTTTAATAATTTTGATGGAAGATTAGAAACTTTGTGTATTCTCTTCCCTCTCTTTAACTTTAAAAGGAATGAAGCCAAGCACCGCAGCAAAAAGCCTTCCTTGGTGAAAGCTCAGACGGTCTTTAATTCTACGACAGTTGCAGTTGCATGTTTTGCTCTTCTTCGGGTTCGACATCTCCCTCTCATCCAATTTTGTGGTCCTTTGGGTGGGGCGAATAGCTTTCCCCTTTCCTCTCCCTCCTCTCTTTTGGGGGCGGGGCTGTCGTAGATGAAGTAGTTCATGAGGGTTCTGTTTTTTGGCAGTTGGGCTCCCTCTTGCCCTTTTTGCAGTGAGGAGATGGCTGGAGCCCCTTTAGTTTGGTTCCCTTTTGGGTTTGCTTTCTTTCGGTAGGCAAGTGCTGGCAAATGGCCCTCTTCTGTTGCGGTGTCCTGTTTATTTTTTGGCTTGTTTTCCCTACTGTATTCTTTTTTCTCCTTGTCTTAGGAGCTTCTGCCCTTCCTTTCTTTTCAATGCAATTTTATCAATTAGCAAAAAAAATGATACTAATGAATCTAGTCAATACAATTTTGCTTAACGCATGTATATTTTAACTACATGCTCAATATGGAACATCATTTCCCTGGTGAAATTGTAAATCAGGTTTTTCAAATATATTATTATTTAATAATTATAATAACATAAGAGATTTGACTATATCTATTAGTGGGGTATAATAGCATCAGAAACGATCATATTCGTGAGACATACCAATATCATGGACCCTTAACAACGCTCAAGATAAACTCTAATTAAGATCTAGGAAAATTGTTTTTATGCTAATTTTCATTCAAGCACGGGCCTTTTATCTCTTTCTTTCTCTTAATAAGTGGACCTCATGTTGCGGGGGCCAAAATAGTGCTCATACAAGTGATGTGAAGGACAAATTTCAGTCTCCGAGCCACATTTTAACTTTGAGCTCAGAATTGAGTCTATTGTCAATAGATGAGCTCAAGCCTTTCTTGGTTAGGGTGCTTCTAATCAAATGGGCCTAAGCTTGAACATGAGCTCGATTTATTGCCATCAACAAAAGTCAATTATTAAGCAAAATTTAGTATTATCAAGTAAGCTTGATTGAATCAAGTCAAGGTTAGGCTGTGGTAAGCTTGGCCAGGTTCAAGCGCTAGGTGGCGAGTCTAATGCCCAAGCTAAGCTAACCTAACTGGGGCAAAGTTAGGGTTTTCTTGAATAGACATGTCTCTCATTATTAATCACACTAGCTCTATGTATGATGATGATTAGGGCTGTGATGGGTCGATCCTGTTGGACGGCAATTCGACTCACCCTGGGGAGAAAAAGGCTGGACCAAACGACCATTCGGCTCGGGGATACGAAGTAGTGGACGATATAAAAGAGGCAATGGAGAAGGTGTGCCCTGGAGTTGTCTCATGTGCTGATATTCTCGCTATTGCTGCTCGTGACTCGACTGTTTTTGTAAGTTCTCTTCCTTTTCTTTTCCTTCGACTATATGTTTGTTGGTTGGTACGTTGTGTGTGGGATGACACAAGGTTGGAAAGACTCTGACTCTGCACTCAACTCGTCCAACTCTAGAGAGAGTGTGTCCACTCAACGCATGGTCGATAACTCTTTGAATTGACTCGTAACTCTTTCGAGTTATCATATTTTCATAAAGGACCGAGTTGAAAATAGGGGAGACTCAGCTAAGTCATTTCATTTCAATAGGTTGTTTTTATTTCGAACCATTTAATGTATAGATCCAATTTTAAATAATTAAAATTTATTTATAAGTAATTATGTATAAGGTTCAGAGCCGATAATTTAAAAATAATAGCTGAAATGTAATTTGAAACTTATATTTGATCTTTTATATTCGACATTTGAATTGATAAATTATATAATATGCAATAGTTTTTCCTTTTTTTTACAGTGTACTTTTCTTGCATATATAAATTTATTAATTTGAGTCAATTATCATGAATGCATACAAATAAATATATTTTATACTTTATAAGTAATGGATTCATTTTTAAATATTTTAAAAAAACATTACTCTCTCTAGAGTCTCCGCATTGACTCTACCCTAGTCTTTTTTTTTTTTTTTTTCGCATTGGACGAGTTGAGTCCGAGTTATGAGTTTTCCATCCTTGACTCAACGACTTGAGAGAGTCTCGCCTTTTTAAAGAATATTTAAGAATAAATCAAGTATTCATAAAATTTAAATATATATGTATTAATTAATAATAATAATTTAAATTATATTTCAATCAATCACTTTAGATTGCTAAGTCCAAAACCTCAAAGCATTAATTACTTATATTTGATCTGGCAAAGTTTACCATATATTTGACTCGATCTTTCATCAAAATGTGATGGCTCGGCAAAGACAAGAGTTAACTCCCATGACCGTCTTTCAGGGTCAACTCTGAAAAATCAGTGGTACAGTGGTCACAAAATGATGATGATGAAGTACTCGATCAGATCACTAGTAGGATAAACCGTGTTTTAAGTTACACGGACGTGGCCAAGATCTTATGAAACATTTTGTCATTTCACTTCAACAAATTATAAGGCTCAGCTTTGTCTTATCATTCTCATGTGCTAGCTTAGCTAGTTACGTGGGACCCATGTTTCCTTGATCCGAATTGTAGTATACCTTTTTCTTCAAATACTGTGCATGGCTAAGGCTGGTATATTGGTAGGTTTCGATACATTGTTATTTTAAAAGCAAAAGTCCACTTGGATACCCCAACGAAATCCATTCCCATGAACAAGGAACCGGATCCATGTTTCGTCCTGTTTGAACGAATCAGGAGGCTCGCGGGGCGGCGAACTCTTTCCTCCACCCCCTTGCGTGGTGCCCCCTTACTTGGACGAAACAGGGATCCAAACTCCATAAACAAATATCTGCAGATATATAGGAAATTGGCTGGCCCTTTTAATAACCTGACATTTCCTTTCCAAATTCAACTCAAGATCTTGATTTTGATCATCCATATGAAAAAAAGAAGCATAAAGAATCAAAGGCAAGTGTCGCAAATGTAATTCAACCTCTTGTACAGAATCACCAAGATGGATCTACTTCTTGCATGGACTCACATGAGTGTCGTTTTTTTCTTTCTTTCTTTGTTGCATGCTTTTCTATTTTATTCCTTAGTCGTCGCCGTCTTCTTTTTTATCATTATTATATGTGTTTTACTTTTTATTTAGTTTAAAAAAGGTATTGATTTATTCTTTATAATTGATGGGTTGACTAGTAGTGTCTGGATTTTCATTCAGTTGCGTGGGAAATCATGGAAAATTCGTCTAGGAAGGAGAGATTCCACTACTGCCAACAAAACCACCGCCGAGAAAGTTCTTCCTGGTCCCGATTCAGATCTAGGCAAACTCATATTTAACTTTGCAAATCAAGGCCTCTCAATTAAAGACGTAGTCACTCTTTCAGGTTATGTTTATTGTCTGTTCTTCAATTAAAGCACTTTTTGAGTCTTCAATCCAACATATACATGCACTGAAAATCTTGTGATATCCACAAATTTATAACCTCGAATCAGGCAATAGATAGATTTAAATGGGCCCATCCCATTTTGGGTTTATGGCCCACTTTCATGGCCTTTGACTTTGCCAAATCCTGATTTCTGGCCTAGCCTGGCTTGCAGGATCCCACACAATTGGGCTAGCAAGTTGCAAAACATTCAGACGCCGCATCTACAACGACACCAACATCAACGCCACCTTTGCGAAGAAGCTGCAAGAGAGGTGTCCCAAGGTGGGCAGAAATAGAACACTATTTCCGATGGACCAAGGCACCCCTAAGCATTTCGACAATTTCTACTACAGGAACTTGATGAATCAGAAGGGTCTTCTACATTCAGATCAAGCTCTCATAGATACAACTTATACCCGCTCTATTGTGAAGAAGTACGTTAACAAGCCTTCATCCTTCCTCAAGAACTTTGCAAAGTCCATGGTGAAAATGGGGAACATAAGTCCCCTCACAGGAAGCATGGGAGAGATCAGAATCAATTGTCGAAAGGTCAACTGATGTATATATATATATATATATATATATATATATATATATATATATATATATATATATGAGATGAATGCATACGTAAAGTAAGTATTACATACACGATGCACTCTGTGTCCCTAACTCACTCCCAGTTGGAAAGGAGAAGGGAAATAAATTGAGCTCTCTTTAGCCCTACTTTCTATTGATAGCAATTTTGTCATTCCCAAAAAGTGCTTAGGAGAGTCGTTGATCGTATAGACTCTATTGCCGGAGACTTATTAGTAACTTGAAATGACTACCTAACCAAAGCTGAAAGGACGTTAGAAAATTCTCGAACTTGTTTGAAACAGACAACACGAGAAATCTTTTTTACATAAAAAGGGTGGTGCAAATTGCTCCTTGCATATGCATTCATGGGACCCTCATGTCACGAGGACATTTTTGAAAACAGTCCCGGCTCCCATTTCCGCCGGCCGGCCTTCTTCCTTCCTCTCCATTCTTTTAGTGGGCCCATGATAGAGGTCAGATCATAGCAAGGCAAGCAAGGCCCCAATGCATGGGTTTAAATGGTCATTTCTTTCTTTCTAAATCCTATTTCCTTTTCGCTTTTGTTTTCCCACACCTTTTTATTGAACTCCTTGAAGCAATTTTTTTTTTTTATTGTTCTCAATTATTTTTTTTATCCCTCAAGGGCCCAGAGGGAAATCAGGTAAAATCCCCTATAACCTCAGTGTGGTAATGCAGTTTCAAGCCTACAACCCCTGAGTGTAAGCCATAATCCTAAACCAACCGAGCTACCATTTATAGTTAACTCCTTGAAGCAAATGATAATGAGATGTCGGTGAAAATGTTGGGTCCATTAATGGGCCTCTGGCTATGCAAATGACCTGGTTCAAATAGTGAGGGGATGGAACACATTCCTGCCTCGATTGGTTAGGCCCACAATTAACGTTGCTCAGTAGTTAGTAGCCATGCCTAGGTTTGGGTGAATATCAGCCTATCCAAGAGTAAAATATAAATTTCAAGTTTCTGAAATTGACTCACAACACATCCGCCCTCAGTCTCATGGGTGTGCATGAGTTCGAACCCAATGTGGATAAAATAAAAAAAATAAAAAAATGGAAAGGCATAGGATGTACTATATAACCTTTTTTATACCATTTCTCAAAAAAGTTGTGGAAAGGACCGGATTGAAGAATTTGTGAAAACCTTTTATACTTTTTTAAAATATAAAAATCTTTTTGTACTTTTTTTAAAATGAGCCAAAACTTTTTGAAAATTTCCCTTGAAAGATTTTAAGAAAATGAAAGAATAAGCAAAATCCAAAAAAATCACATGAATCTTGAGAAAGATTTAAATGTAGTATTTTCTCACATCCAACTTTCAAAGAAAATGTCAAGAGGAAGAAATTTATTTAATTTTCTCTAATATTTATTTATTTTTTGCTCTGATAATATGACAATGGATCGAGGAAAAAATATTTTACAAGATAGAATAAGAATTATATTATCAACATTTTATTGTGATCTCTTATTTATTTCTAAGTATCTAACAATAACAAATGTATGTCACATCTAATATACGTTCATTCTCTCTTCTCTTGAAATATGTATCATAAAATTCCAACTTTTTATGAAACTGTATTTTTACTAAATTTAATCTGATTATATTTATTATTCAAATTAATGCCAAACTGTGTTTAGTGCTAATTCATTGGTTGTTAGCGAGTCTGATGGGGCATCCAATGTGGTGTTAGATTAAAAGGTTACTCCTCACATAAATCTATGAGGTGCCTTTTAGCATAACATAACCCTATATTATATGGATCAGTCTTGATCTCCATGTGCGCCGCACTGTGGGGCCCACATGAGAATGGTTACGGGGGATTTAAAGATCTGATAGGATCCTCTTATGTACATAAAATCAACCATATTTGATCATTCTAACTCTTTCATCCACGGCCTACAAGTCCTATCAATTTAATTTGGATGGATGTAAACCCATGACATGTGTAACTATTAGGGGAGGGGGTGTGTGGTCCAGTCGGGTGAACCATCAGTGGGCCCCATTATAGGTGCTTACAATGCACACGGTGTGCATAGGATAATTTCTTTTATAGGGATAATCTTGTATTTATTGATTGATTAGGACTTCTTCCGCCGTCCTTCCAAATGTTCATTTCACAAGAGAAAATTTCACTTATTCCACAACTATGACATTCTTTATTCCCAACAAGAAATGCATAGAAAATAAATACCAAGCAAATTCATACATCTCACATGGATGCAAAAGAAAACAAACTGTCCAAACCTCTCCCACTTCCTCTCAATTCACCATCCTGCAGTTCTTCCTGATTTGCCCTTTATTGCCAGTTAGAGGCTTTATATTTCCCATATTCACCATCGACTTGGCAAAATCAGCAGAGAAAGCTCCAGGGTTTATACTGTATCCCTTCACAAGACCATCAGATGAGCCACCATTGAAGAGCGCTTGGTCTGAGTGAAGGAGGCCTCTCTTCCCCACCAAGTCCTTAAAGTAGTTAACATCGAAGCGTGCCGGCGAAGAGTCTAGAGGCGAGAGATTGCTGTCGCCGCCGAAGCGAGGGCATGACCTCTGGAGAGCAAGTGCAAAGCGAGGGTCGATGTTGGTTTCATTGTAGATATGGTTTCTAAAAGTGACACAATGGGCAAACCCCACGGTGTGGCCACCGGAGAGCGCAACAAGGTCGCGAAGACCTAACCCTTGCTTCTTGAAGCTGGCAATGAGCCCAGGGAGATCCAGGAAAGGTGATGGGATGTCGATGTTCGCCGCGGTCTGGTTAGCCGTGGTGGAGTCTCTTCTTCCTAGTTGCACCTTCCATGTTGGGCCTCCTAACTGTACAAATTAATATTAACAGTCAACACAACCATATCCAATATGTCATTTCATTGAAACCAACCTAACCATTTCATGAATATAAATCAATACAGTGCAAATGTATACTCATAATATCATTTCATTGGAGAAGTAACAGAAAATTATGTCTTAAATCTTGCCATCCTAGACTCCTAGTTTCATTAATTAAATACGAACCGCAACGACTGAATCACGGGCAGCAATGGCCATGATATCAGCACAGGACACAATTGGGCCACCGCAAACTTGATCAACGGCCGACTTAATTCTATCAATCACTTCAAATCCTCTGAGGGAGTTGGCATTGGGGAGGGCATTCTTCTCCCCAACAAAATTGGCTGTATCATCTAACAAAACTGATGCATCGCAACCCTACAAAACATTTTAGAAAAATAGATCATACACAGCATATATATAGATAATATATTAAAAGTAGTTACGTCAGAATTCTGCACTTAAGCATGCTTAGTGAATGATGCATTAGAGAACGTTGATGCTTTACATTGACGAAGCAATCGTGGAAGTGAAGGCGGAGCAAAGAAGCGCCCATTCGATGCTGCTTTTGCACTGCATCCTCCACGATTTTCTTGATGGTTGGCAAAGCTTGTGGACAGACTCTTTGGTAGAATGTGGGATACAGGGATTGAGAAGATGCAGTGTTTACAAGGGCAAACACCATGACAACTAGAACAAATAATAAGGAAGGAGAGGAAGCCATTGGTGATGAGCAAGGAACTACCACCTCCCAATGGCTTTACAATGCATGCTAACTTGGTATATACGTGTATCTATATATAGGGGGAGGAGAGATGAGAGACTGGTCTTATAAGCTGTAGTTGTTTTTCCTATTTTTTTTTTCATTTTTGTCTTGGCATGCCACTTGCCACACACGGGCAGGCTCTTGGTTGGAGTTGTTTCTACGGTGGCATGAGTTTTATTTATTTACTAGTGCAATAGGCCTGCATAATTAAGAAATTAATAGAAATATATTTAAATAAATTATAAATAAATATTAATATATAATTTGTAACAAAGATGAAAATTCATTAGATAAACTTTAGGTCGGTAGAAATATTTAGGGACAGATCAACTAAATAGTAAAAACTTTAGGACATTAATTTGATTATATTTGTACTTAACCATAAATTGAGTGTGATTTCAGAATTAAATGTGGATTCTGAAATTAATTGGCTTCCACAATGGGCCCCACAGATTAATTAATCCTACCAAATATCTAAAGAAAAATAAGGAGAAAAATATACATAATGGGCCCCATAGATTAATCTTACTAAATATTGAAAGGAAAATAAGGAGGAAAATGTAGTATAATCTACGAAAATGGCCCGCACTCTAGTATAAAAAAAGCTCTTAATGTGTTGGTATAAAAAAAAAGTGGACTCTGTAAATTGTGAATTCGGAAATAAATAAGACTTAGATTTCATAACTAAAGAAAAGTTATTATTGTATGCTATGTTTTACGAAAGGGATAAGTATCTTATTTCAAGAATATTTTAAATTTGCATTGAAATATTTTAGGTGATAAGATTAGATTAGAAGGGTAATTCCGGAATGTAGGATTGTAAATAGTTTGAGGAAGAGCCACGTGTCCCTCTCCCAGGAAGTCCTCTGCTACCACGTGTCGCTCTCTGATGAAAAGGTTGCTGTTTTTATATATATAATTCTTAAATTCTCAATTTCTACATAGATGAAGTCAGAGGTTACATGGCAGCAATCAATTTCATAATTCAACTCCAACTGGATGGAGAAAAAGGCAACCTTCTTTCAACTTTTTTTCTTGAATTAAAAAAAAAAGCACTAAGAGTCTAAGATATAATATGTAAATGCTGCTAAAATTGATAGGATAGTTTCATTAAGTTTTGAAGAATTTTTCATAATTGTAGGAAATATATATATATATATATAATGGGTCATGGATAAAAATATTCAAAGAATGTATCATGTCCTCTTAAGCTTGCTTTGACTTTTAAAAGTAGCTAGAGCCTCATTTTCTAAGACCTTACATATTTGGCCCTCTATTCATGAGCCTAAGCCACGCGCATATCACATGACCATGAATGCAAATTTGGCCATCTCATTTATTTTTTAATCTTTCCTCCCTTGCAATAATGAAACAGTCTTTTGTTCCCATCCTCAAAAATAATCTGACACAGAGGACGAGGTCCTTAATTTCTTAATGCAATTTTATAATTTGAAGTAGTGATCTCCGATGATAAGATACAGGTTTGACAAAAATTAATAAATAAGAATGCCAGTTTAGGTTTTGCTGGACATTAAGATCTTTCGAGTTTCGCCTGGAGGACGAAGTCCAAAATTCACAAGTAGGTTTTAGGGCTGGGGACCCATTGAAACACGCTTGCGGGAGTGCCCTGGGAGAGGTAAGGGGGCCCTCAAATGAGAGAGAAGAAGTCCTTGGGTGAGGGAAGGTTGCATGGCATGCACATGGTTCAAATCTTAAATAGCTAAGTGAGAACTACCATCTCTTACCACTTAAAATTTGAATATTCATCATTTACATGTATAAATTATATTTAAATATCCCACGCGTAAAAGACAAACGACTCCTACAGTAAGAGGCCGTTTTCGTGTAGTTTTCTAAATTAAATCAATATAACACGTACTAAAGGAATGTATGGTCAAATGAGTTCCAGCAACCAAAATTAAAAGATGTGAGAGAGGAAGATATTATAAGGTGGAGATGTAAACGCAACCCACACTTCTCTAGAACAAAGTATTGCAAAAGAATAAATTAACAGTATTTTTTTGCAATAGTTTCCAGACTATCCCTAGAAAGCCCCATGCAAATTTGAAAAATATCTCACTTGTCCCTGAGATGACAATTTACCAAGAACATTGATAAATAAAATCTCTTGGGAAAGCACTTGTACCAAAGGCAGAAGCCCCTGAATTTCACCTTTGTGCAAATCATGTTCAAATTTTGAAAGCCGACTTCGACAACTGGTAATGATTTTCTTTCTATTTCAGGAGCGGCAGCAAATCAAAGGCAATTACTATTAGTCAAGCACTACGTGTGGGGGTCACTGCTCCATCCCCATGGCAGTCAGACCATTCAAGCACTACGTGTCTACGTGAGGATCACCCCCATCACATGTCAGACCATTCAAGCACTACATGAGAGCCAAGACCATCTAATATTTAAATGTTTCAATACGGACTGAAAGCAGCCAGGGATACCCCCATTGAAATGCAATTATCCATCCAGCCCCAACTATTTAGTTCAACATTTTCGGTTTATGACCAGTTGCCTAGTGTAACTACATCTTGGGTTAAAACTTGATTTCCGTTATTAAGACCTCTTCTCCCATACAGATTCAGCAAATCCAGAGTTGGGTCCAGATCCCTTTTTTTCTATGTTGAACCCGATGAAATGAATATTATAAGGACCACAAAAATAACATCTGGATCGTCATTCACCTGAGATCCAAACCGAACTGAATCCGTAGAAAGGTGAAAGGCCAACCCCAATCAACTTAGCAATGAGTCAAATTTGACATGCATCCATCCCATTGGCCTAAAACACATCAGATCCAGCCAAACACAAACCAGGGATGGGTAGGGGTGCACTAAAAGGTCGTAATGCAAATTAGAGAACCAGAAACTACTGTGATCCATGACTGCAACCATCCACTTAAGAGGCCAAGATTTCAACAGTTCTATATTTGCACATCCAAAATTAGACTTTTGGGTAGTTAATTACAATCATCATATCATGCCATGCACAACCCTTAATCCACACTGACCTTCAATCTCACCTTTTACACCACGATTTCCATGGATCAGGGTGGGTCTCAATAAGAAATTCACAACTTGAACTTGCATCACAATGGGGATGAAAATTTGCTTTACCTACCTGCCTGAAGGTATTTACAACATATGCTCCATAAAGAGGAGTACGACGACACAAATTAAATTTCTCAACATATGAACCACTGTGTGGGAAATGATTATGACCAGATAAGCATACATATACTCTGCTTGGCTTTTTCCGAAGTTAGCATCTGACAGTTCTGGCTCAACCTAACTATTGAAGCAATTACTATACAACTCACATAGAAGCTTGCTTTGGTTGCTATTCAAGTTCACTCTCTGAAGCAACCTCCACTGGCAGTTCAAATGCATCAATTTCTGCAAAATATGCTCTCTGCTTGTCAATAAAATCTTGACGTACGCTGTCTTCCTTGGTGCGTGGTTTCTGCAGATATCCCCATCTGAATTAATATTTTGTGCATTTGCGACAAAAGAAAATTCCATACAATAACATAAGTATTATATACATATGCATGAAAATTTTCTCCTACAGGATCATGCATCCGGAACATATATAATGGCTAATTTCCTAGCTAATCGCTTTTGAGAATCCTATCATCAGTCATCCTCACACTCTCAGGGTGTGATTTAATATGACTGACAACTTCTGGACAGCTTTAACACCATCATCAGTTATCTTACACACTTGCATTTCTGTATGGTCAATAAGTTCAGGATAGCATTCTCGTAGAACATGCATAAGTAGATCCACAACATAAACCGTCAAGATGGAGTTAATACAATTTCAGTACATGCAGAACACCATGTAGAGACAGATTGTATATTGTCTTGTGTAGTTGTAAATATCTTAGAGATATAATTTGTAACCCAAATCAGTTAATTGAGATTTTAATTATCCCCAATCAAGGGGAAAAGAATATTATAAAGACGCATTACTTCTCACATTCAGAACACACAGAAGATTCTCACATTCATGATGACCATTCTGATACAAAGACCACTCATTGCGTATTTGTTGGTGTCGCCATTTTGTTCTGTGATATCAACATGGATTAAATTGAAAGCATAAAAATACTACTTCATTGGTCGAAGGCAGTAATTGGAGTGAAAATGAACTGTCCCAAACCATGAATTAGTATGGGTTCAGTTAGAGAGAGATCAGGTTCAGGAGCAAAACCCTTTGTTCAAACTGGAAGTCTTCTATTTACGTATCTCAGACTTCCAGTTATAATACCAACAATGACCGAACCAGAGCAATACTCCCTGTTCCACCCGCTGGTCTGCTAGGTTGTTCACTGTTTGCTCACCCATCTCAAAACATGCCTGGAAATTTCCTCTTGACATGGTGCAATGTCTTCTGCCCCGTTGATGAGGATTAGAAGTTCAATCCTCCATGGTGCATCACATGGGCTCAATGCACATCTGATTGCTAACGAAGAACCCCCTCTATAATAGAGGGGGCATATGAAGGTGTGAAGCTTCTCCAACCCTAATGACAAAACCCAAATGCTCTACATCATTGATTGTTAACAATCTCCCAGTGGAATCAAGAATCCCCATCTAACAACGTTCGCATTTGAGTTTTGAATAGCCCCTTCTGCATCAACCAGACCTGGGTTCCCATCAGCAGTCAGCACTCGCATTGAAACTCAGCTTAGAATAACATTGCTGCAGCCGGATCATCTGCATAATCACTAATCAGGTGGGCTTTGTGACAACAATTTATCATCTCATTCCAACATTTTACCAACATGGATATCGGGACCACCCAAGCAATAACTCCATGACAGACTAGTGACAGAATACTCCCTCATGCTCACTCCAAACCAAGAGCAAATTGCATTTCCACCTCTTTACCTGCTTACGATATAAAAAGAAAATGATTTCCCATAGAAAACTTCACTTGAAGTACTAGACCAATTACTTTTCTCCTCCTTGGCTAGGATGTAGACGATGCTTAACACTCAGACATTTGTGCATCAAGGAGACTTGTGAGCTGATTCATTTCCTCCTCTGTCAAATAATGTCTTTGTAGAAGATTACATAATATAGTTCTATCGTTGCCCTCCAAAAAATCTTCCACAAAACATCTTTGATTGCAACCCAGAAGAGTGAAGGGAACAGTGTGTAAATAGCCAACTCACCCAACAACAGAACCACAGTATCTAGGGCTTACATCTTGATTTTGCGAACAGATGGAATTTCCACAGTTTCCAGTCATGGAATGTCTTGAGAGGAAGTTCTCAACATGGCATGTCAGATATTATCCCATCCATCAGGACAGATCACACTACTAAAATCCACTTTGTTGGGCTTGCTCGATTATTCGTCTCAACTTCAAAATCCACTTCGTTGGGCCTGCCAGATTATTTCTCATCTTAGTTTGGATGCCCAATGAACATCATGTAGAAGATTGAGGCCACTTTTTGTGAAAGGATACAAAGAATATAAATAATTATCATGTATTCATGTAGCTAACTTGAATCAAATTTGTAAACCAAGTTGAGGACTAGAAGTTGTAGAATTAAATGGGTCATTTAGCTCTACTGGGCAAATGGCTTTTAAGTCATTAATCAGGTCTGTGGAATATGCAGAGCCATAAGAAATGATTTTCTCCCTGCCATCAACATAGAGTATTGCTCAGAAACAGGATATGGGCTTCAAATGATCACAGCGCTGAACCACATTTTGCGCAATGCACATCACTCTAACATCTTTGGTTCTAAATTTTTTTGTAGAGATGGAACAGAAGTTGTATGGCTTTCCACTTATAATGATCACAGTGCTGAATGACATTCTGTGCAATGCACATCGCTCTATCATCTTTAGTTCTAGAAACTTTTTGTAGACATGGAAGAGAAGTTGTATGGCTTTCCTTTGTCATAATTCAATAAAAACAGAAATGGATTTTTTTAATGGGGGTGTTATCTACCCTTGAGTATATTTTCGATCATCATCTAAACAGGATGTTCAAATATGGTGGCTTGATCGTTGGGAAATTCCACAGCTCATTCTTTCTTCTGGCAGCTAATATACAGCAAACAACCATCCGGCATCAAATGTCACTAAGCAGAACAAAGGATAGACAGCATATTGTTTTCCAATATCTTACAAGTAGCATCGGGTGAAAATCATCCCAAACCAAATAGTTCCTTTGTGAAAGCAGCATGGAGCTTCTTTTTCATTTTTTTTTTTTTTTTTTTTGTATATAAAAGTAGATTCAGTGACAATAAATTCTTTCAAACCCTTCTCCATAAGTGGAAAATGGGATTAGGTACAGTTCTGGTGGGATTCTCTGTTAGCAGGTTTTACTTCCAGTTCCTTATTTGATTTGTCAAGAGGAATGCATGAACATTTCAAAATCAATCAGATTCAATTTGCTGCAAAAGGTTGCTAGAAAAGTGATTCATTGGGCCCTCATTCACAAAGAGTTTGATGGCCTCTAAATGAAGCATATTTAAGTTTCCATGGGCAGGATTTATTTATTTATTATTATTATTTGAGATTTGTAGCAAATATACTAATTACTATGGATCAATTAAGAAGGAGAAATTTTACTATTGTTAACAAGTGTCCACTTTGTTTACAAGATGAGGAAACGATGACCCACCTTCTGATCCATTGCAGCTATGCTCACATAGTGTGGACATCTATCATTAGAATTTTTGATGTGTTGGGTCATGCCTAGTTCTATTAAGGAGCTTTTTGAGCAGTGGAGTTTCAGGAGCAATTCTATTCGTGGGCGCATACTATGGCAGTTATCCTCATATGCTGGTCTTTGGAAGTTATGGGTTGAGAGGAATAATAGAGTTTTTCAAAATAAATGCAAACCTCCTGAGGAGATTGTTCAGTTCGTTATTTGGGTTGCTTCAGAATGGGCCATTAGGAAGGTTGAATTTGTTGGAGTTTCTTTAGAAGCTCTTACTAGATATTGGCCATACCATTTTCAAGGTGAAAGGCATTCTATTCTAAGAAAAAAATCTATTGTGGGAACCTCCTCCGAATGGTTTTCTTAAGCTAAATTTTGATGGCAGTTATTTTCCACATATTCAGATGGGTGGCATTGGGGGTGTTATTCGTGACTTCTCTGGAAAAATTGTCAAGAACTTTGCAGGTCCTGTGAGTTGTGTTGATTCTAATGGAGTTGAGATGCATGCTTTATTGGTGGGTTGCCGTGAATTCATGCAATTATTGAAGGTGATTCTTTCTCTGCGATTCAATGGAGTTCTGGGAATTCTTCTCATCCGTGGACTTTTGCTGATTTGGTGGAGGAGGTGCAAAATATTTCTTCTCATCTAAGAGATTCGTTTCTTCATATTCCTCGTGAAGCTATAATTCTTTCGCAGATGGTCTAGCTAGGAAGGAGTTTTTCGGCTTCACATTTCATTTGATGTTTAGCTTTTGTTTGTGTTTTTTTATTCATGTTTGTTGTTCTTTTTTTTTTGTTTCTTCTTTCTTTGCATAAAATTTACCGTTATCACAAAAAAAAAAAAAAAAAAAAAAAAAAAACCCACTAATTAAAATAAGACAGAGCCAGATTAGGCCATCAACACTAATTGGCGAAAACAGCAGTCATAAAAATTATACCAACAAACAAAAGTGGAATTTATATAGAAAAAACAATAGAAGGAGAAAAACAGTACACCCCTTGCTTGGCCAAAGAGTCCGCCACTCTATCATCCCGAGTGTCAGATATGCTTAAAACTATGAGGACAACACCTTCATCTCATTGAGAATGAAATGGAACTTCCACGGGCCCCCATTGTTGGACGAAACCTAAGAAATAGCATGAGGGATCACTTGCCATGATAAGCTTGACTTGGTAATAATGCACAAACATTCAAAGAGCCGCTAAAGTGGCCATCACTTCTGCCTCATTTGAATCTTTAGCACCAATATGCTAAGAGTTAGAGGACATCATTCGCACTACCCCATTACTGTTATAAAGCAACCTTCCAATAACCACCAACCTTGGTTTACCTTTTGCAGCTCCCTCAACATTAAACTTCAGCATCCTTCAAGGGGAGGAATGCAAATAATCATAGTCCTCACTCTAGAAGAGCCGCGACATAGAGTAGCCTCCCAATTGTGCATGTCATCTAACCTCAAACTGTAAAATTCTCTCCTTGAAGATGCCCATTTAACTATTCTCAACAACACTTAAGGTGGAAGATCCTCCACAATGGTTGACTCCACCCTAAAAACTCTCCCATTTCTCTCATTCCAACCAACTGTGAAACAGTGTGAGGAATTAACCACCATAGAATAGCTCCACAACCAAATAAAGGATTCATCTCCCAAAGCCTCTACCATTCTTGTCATAGACTCAAGAAAGCACCAAGAAACTTCTCCAAATGGAAGAAAACTCATAATATAACAGATAATCGACCATCTCCTCCTTGTTACATAAAGAGCATAACTCTAAAAAAAGACTCTGGAGTCAAACCTCCTCTACTTGGATAATCCATTGTGCAAAACGCCTCCACTGTGGGAGGAGCTATACAAAAGACCCCCTCCCAACCAATCATCAACTCAAAACCAGACTCTATTCCCCTCCCCCACTTTGAATCCTCCCCCTTGTTAAATGCAACCACACACTGATGACACTTATCCTAAACACTTAAAGACACTGCTCCACAACCCAAACACTAGATACCTAGGGACTCTACTTAGACTTCAACCCTACTCGTCTTCTCCAAATTTAGAAACAACCACCTTCCTCCATAAAGCCTCTCTCTCCTCTCCAAACCTCCACATCGATTTAGCAAGAACCCGATTTTTAACCTTTTTAAACTAGCCAAATATAATCCAAAACTGATTTAGGCTTAATAGCATCACTCCATCTATCAAATGTAATTCCCTTCCATTACTCCGGCCTTCCCATAAAAAGTTTCTTTTGATACAATCCAATCTCTCCCTAGTCACCACTAGCGTCCTACAGGAAAATTGGAGGGTGTAGCTTTGATAAGCTTAATCTTTACCCTCATGGACAGATAATTTCGTTTCCACGTAAATAGCTTCCTCTCAAACTCTTCTATGAAGTACCCCTAGCTGCCCCGTCAACATTAAATTAAACAGACCCTCTTTCGGGAAGGGCCCAATAAACCATCTTCTTCAATTTTGGAGGCCCTCTACAACCAACTTCCCAATTACTTAAGATGCCGTCTAACCTTAAGGTCATACATTCTTTACTTAAGGAAGCCACTTTGCTACCCTTAACAAAACACTGCGAAATAAGTCATCTATAGATGAGAAGGTAGCTAAATGGGCTTCTTTCCGCAAGTGTAGCTAAGTGGGCTTCCTTCAATTGCCATGTCTTTGAAAGCATTTCTTGGCATTTCCAGTTAATCATGATCTAACAAGTAGTAGCTCAAGAAAAATGAAAGACACATGCAATATACAGTAAGGAAGCCCACTTAGCTACCCTTGACAAAACACTGCGAAACAAGTCATCTATAGATGAAAAGCTAAGTAAGTGGGCTTCCTTCGGTTGAAACGTCTTTGAAAGCATTTCCTAGCATTTCCAGTTAATCATGCTCTAACAAGTAGGGGTTCAAGAAAAATAAAAGAGACATGCAATATACAGGGAAAATCTTACGAACCCCCAAACATTGGGCAGCTCCACTTTGTACATTTGCTGAGCAGACCTTCCATTGGGAAGGGAACTTCTCACCAAAGGAGGCAGAAGGAATGAAGGAAGCGGGAAGCTACCACTTCTAGAATGCAAGCTTATCCTTGACTAAAGAATCTATAACTTCTTCTAGCCAAGCATTATGTAGGGTGTGGTCGAGTGGGACGTCGTAGGAAATGAAACAAAAATCTCCACTACAACAATCCCAGCCATCTAAACAGTTAGATCTTTGACTATGCTCCAGACCAAATTATCTCTCTGATTTAGAACAAACTGGGAGATGCATCTTTTTGCTCAATGGGGGAATCTGTTGCAGCAGCACCCACCAGGCAGACATAATTAAGCACTAGGTGAACCATCTTTGATCACTGAAGGATGGGCTCCCTGCCAACTCTAAAATTAAAAATAAAAATAAGGGCACTTTCTGCATCATGGACATGGATGCTAGGATACCATTGAAGTTAGCTGCCAGCCTGCGGCTGCCACTAGTAAACAACAGATATAGGGGTTGATGCCTATGACTGCAATTGCGTAATTCACCCTCCTTCTTGAGGGTCAGTCCAAGTAAGAACCTTTTGCACATATATAAGCAAGCTGAAATCAAAGTTTTATAGCAGATACAAATATAGTAATGTTCCCACTAATTCCTGACTTATGAGGTTAAAAAGGCAATGCACGTTACCATAAATTGCAGTGTTTTTCAACAAACACAAACAGAGAAGTGATAAAACTAACCTTCTTTTTATTAACACCCTCTTGCTGTTCCTCTACTTTATCCCTACTGGAAACATGAACCAAAGTAAATAATGTTAGTATGAAAGCATGACAAGGCATTGTGGAGGAGAAAATTTATGCAAATAAAAGATTATCATGCGGGGGTGAAAACTTTCGATCACAAAAGAGCTAGAAAACACAAAACTGCATACTAATTTTATAACATAAGCAGAATTGCAGGTGTACAAATATTCATTGGTGAAAAATAAAATAAAATATAGGTAATGACAACAGAAAACCTTTTGTAGCTCTTGGTTTCTAATGAAATTTACCATCACCATCTCAAAGGGCCAAAAAGAAAGAAAACGCCAAAAAAAAAAAAAAAGGAACAATAGAGAATCTCTCAGTTTTAGAACATCATAATCTAGATGGCACTAGTCATTGAGATTAATAAATGGAGCAAAAAATAATAATAATAATTTTGACTTATCAAAATCATTTATAGTTTATAGAAGTACAATATAATTCATGAACTAAGGAGACCAAGAATCTGTATTGAGGGTCATAAGTGTTGATAAGTCCAAGAGATCTATTTAGTAAAATACCAACTATTATCACGTCACTAACTTGTACAGAATCCTTATTGTCATAAAAGTGAATAATCAAACAAAAATGACAACAACAACAGCATACAATATTTTAAAGTCTCGGAAACTAGAGACGCATATGTTTGCCGTATTAATTAATAACTAAAGAATATTACTACATTTCATAAACATCCGATGGGGAGAGAAACTTAAACTACGTAAGGTTAACGATTAACCCTTTCTTTCAAGCTCACCTACAACACCTTCTTTCATTGTAAGAAATGATGAAAAGGTAACTGAAATTTTTATCCAAATCTCTAATCTCTGGAATAATACTATAACAATCTACAAATATCTACAAAAGAGCACCTTCATCTCTAGCTCAGTGACTAACATTGGTAAGGCCACCCTCTATTATAGCAGCACAGAGGACAATTTAACAAGCTCTCTGCGCCTATCAACATGGCCTACATCTCAGCAATTGTTAAATCACAAACCACATGCTCCCTGAATAAGTTTTAACACGAACCTCTTCTTTGGTCAAAGACCACATTCACAATAACCGCAATATTTTCTACAGAGAAATTTTATTTCAAAAGCCTACAACCAAGAGAGGAATTATTGACTGTCACTTTTCATAGAATTTTTTTTTTTTTAATAACACACTTTTCATGGTGTTTAAGACTGGATAAAACCCATGGTGAACGCACAGCAACCATTACTAACAGCAATTGCAAGGAACGCCAATGCACAACAGCCATTACTAATAGTGATTGCAAGGAACTGAATGTCACTTGGTGAATCTAGTTCTTGGAGCGTCATGGGATCAAATTCAGGAAAATAAGATAAACATAGACACATAAAATGAAGAACATGGTATATGCAAAGCGCAAAACAGCAGAAAAAGCAACCATTCTATAAATGATTATAGTATTTAGCAGATCATAACATGATTGTCTTGCACATACAAGTATTTTAAGAAATCTCAACAATCCACCTGGAACTCTTGAATGTTCTTGGCGGAGGACAACTTGAGGAGATTGAAACTGCGACCGCCTTTCCTTTTTCCTTAATCTTTCTAGCACTTGATCGAGTGTAAGTCTTAGAAATCTCCAAATACGAGTAATCTGCATCATCTATGACAAGAAAAATAAATTCCAATGAGCAAACAACATTCATATAATGGAATGGATCACTGTATGCCTGCAATCACACGCTCATGTGCAAACTAAATATTCAAGTTTCCAAACCTCACTGCAACAAAGCTCTTCGAGCATGAGAACTTAATGAAAATTGCATCATCAATCGACAATACTCTCATCTTGTGAGATACTGCGAACTAAAAATGAAGCAGAGAATTCAAGAAATCAACTGCAAAGTAGTCATGGAGCAAATAATGCCCGCTCAACCACAAAGCACGAGGATGCTAACCAAACTGCGCATTCCTGTACCTTAGGTTTAAATACGAAAGTGCGCACAATTGACACATGCATGCACACATGCACAACCACCACATCATAAAAGAAGAAGAAATAAATAAAATCAGGTCACTAAAAACAAACACTTTAATACTTTCTGTCCACTGATCATGGAATGAATTTGTACAGCACCAAATTGACTAGAGCATTGACTCAGTGCTGGTCATTATTGGTAGGAGTCTGTCCAAAATGCAAAGAATAGCTTTGTGCCACTCAACTCAGTAGAGTCAACACCGACCCCATCAAGTCAAAAGTGGTATGGACCTACACAAGGACCACCACGGACTGAGTCGTGCATTGATTTGACCAAAAACCATGTAGAAAAGATTTTTTTTTTTATTTTACTTTCTGCTTTCTATGTTTTTCTTGAGTCCTCCAAAACGTTGGTAGGGTAGCTAACTATTGAAGGAAAAAAAAGCAAGAAACCAAGAGAGAAGATTCGAATCAAAGTGAAGGTTCGGAGGTTTTCTTGAAAGCGTGTTTTTTCCTTTTGCCAACAAAAGCCCTTTTTTTCAACCACTTGTTTGGAAAATTTATTATCGTCATGATTGTACACACAAATAGTCATAAAAGTGGGTTTGATACATAGATTTGAAACTAAATCCATGGGATATTGGTGTATGTTTATGATTCTTATTTTGAATTCTAACTTATAGAAAAATCATTTGTCTCTTTTAAAGTTTAAACTTGAACATCTGATGATTTGAATCTGTGAATTACATGAATGATAACTGATACTGTTTAACTGTCAAATAATAATTGTTCAGGTTTACAGGTCATTAAGATCGTTGCTTAATTTAGAATTTTAGTATTATCACATATTGTGCAGCCGAATTATTTATCATAAATTGGTTCTCATTAATCGGTAACTGAATTTTTAATCATCAATGCGCAGTGATAAACAGTGCGCCATAGTCCCATTGGGTAAAAATACCACAGGGATACCCACATCATAAAATTAAATAAAATAAAATAAAAAAAGACATTAGAGAACACCTAGATACTCTCTAACTGATTCAAAACACAACTAAATACACAGATTTTGGCATTTCTATCAATTCCATTGTTTTCTATTTTTTATTTTTTGGATTTTACAGCATGGTCTTACTTGTTCATAGCAACTGTCAATAAGCAGCACTGATGGAGCCGACTCATCCTGGCCTGGAGACCAGCACTGGAATTGTTTTCCCCTTCGAAGTTATCCACTTAAAGATGGCATATATTCAAGCCAATCCATATTCCAGACAATCCAAATCGTTGGCCCTTTGTGTATGGTGTGCAGCTGGAAATTCAAATTTGCTAGACAATCCTAACCATCTAATTGCTAGGGGGATCCATCTTTCATGGAATGGAAAGCCTGGGGATTCTAATAAATGTATGTATTCCTCAAAGTGGTTAAAAGGAAGAACCAAATGTGAAGATCTATAAATGGCCATCAAATAATCTTCCCTCTGATAGAAAATAAATTGAAGGAGATGGAAAATGAATACCCATCCATCATCCTGGTAAATCAAACCCTAGTAAAGTTCAGGTCCCATCTACATCCCCACTTTATATTGTTCGCCCCTCGCCTATTTTAATAATCCCTATTTGGAACCCATTTTACCATGAATTCTATTTCCTAGGAAACACTAAAAAGAAATAGAGAACAACAAGAAACCCACAGAAACAAATAAACAAGAACAAATCTAGAGGCCAACGCACCGGAGCACCTGATTCAAACCCTACATTGCTTGCCAAAGCCCTAAAAATGCTCAAATCACAAAATACTCCGAAAAACTCAGCATCCAGGCATGTGAATTATAATGAGCACAAAGACATCACAGTGCATTTCAGCAATCTAACGAATCTACCAAAAAAAGAAAAAAAAAAAAACAAATCTCCATGTTGCTATTGAAACAGACAAATCACACTTCTCCTCTATAACATGAAAGAATCTCCTGGACTGCATAGATTCCCAATTAGCTGAAACTTTTCGGGAATTCAACAGACCGTAAACAAAATTGGAATCCAGCAAACTGAGATTAAAACTTTAGGGCAATCATGAATTACAGCTCGAAACCCTGATTTACATGGGATTTCGATTTCTCGAGGGAGGATGGAAAGAGGAATTACCTAAAACACGCAATTGATTCGGCTGAGGAGTTGAAGAAGAATGAGGAGGATCGTCGCTAGGGTTTTGCTGCTTCTGATTCTCCTGCAGTAGTTCTTGGGCGTCGTTGGATCCGGTGCTGGTGATGGAATTGGAGAGGTTGGGTTTGGATTTAGGCGAGGGTTTTGGTTTGAGAGAGGGAAAGGGATCGAGGATCGAAGTGTTGGTGCGGTCAGTGAGAGGTTTTCTCTTTCTCTCGAGACTTGTTCTTCCTCTGCTCTCGTTCATGGCTTTTCCATGCTCCTACTACTTTGCGTTGCGAAGGAATGTCGGTTACAGATGCAGGTGTTTCTATTGAGACTTCTTCCGTTTTAAATATCTGGAGAGGCGGGACGGGAGCTTGTAGAAGAAGCTCGATGAATCTACCAGGACCGTCCGATCATTTTTAATGCAAGCCGATATGAACGGCTTTGATCTCGTACACGAACGCCATTAGATCTGAGTCCCATTGACCCTGTTTGTATTTTATATCAGTGTGGCCCACACACAAGCGGGGTAAATTCCCATTTATCCTAGTGACTTTCAAACCTATAACCAACCTCTGGCTGTAGATCGTGATCCCAACATTTAAGTTAAATGAGAGAAACATTTAATTAAAATGAGTGAAACTTTAAAGCAGGTCATCTGTATAATATGTGAGATTTACTCAATACAAAGGTCTGCTTAGCTTGTTGGATATCCCTTATTTCCACCCGCAATATGAGTTCCATCGACCCTGTTTGTATTTTATATGAGTGTGACCCACACGGATGCCGGGTAAATTTTCATTTATCCTAGTGACTTTCAAACCTATAACCAACCTCTGGGTGTAGATGTGATCCCAAACTAACTCAGATATCATTTGAGTTAAATGAGAGAAACATTTAATTAAAATGAGTGAAACTCTAAAGCAGGTCATCTGTATAATATGTGATATTTACTCAATACAAAGGCCTGCTTAGCTTGTTGGATATCCCTTATTTCCACCTGCAATATGAGTTGTTCCTATGGTAAGATTGGCTGTTTCATAGTAAATGAGAAAAGGGTGAAGATGAATAATGTAAGGGATTAATCAAAAGCATGAAGAAAATTAATGATGCTATCACATATCAAAAATTTAAACTATTCAAAACCACAATTCGAGTAGATTTTATCTTTTTAAAATATTATTTTTTCAATCTAATTTATTTTGACATTGCTAATAATAATAATCAAAATACAATTTCTTTATCCATGATGGATAAAAAGTCCAATTTAACCGAAGATTTATGCACTAATAGAACAAAAATAGAAATTGATATTGAGTCAATTATATTTCAATATGAGCCACAAATATTGTATAGTTGATTGTTGAATATTACATCCACCCAATGTAAAGAAATAAATTTTGTAAAAAAGTGAAGTGAGTTCCTCTCTTCATCTTCTTTCTTGGTGTACTTACTAAGTTGTGCAATTAACAAGTTCTTCCCGCTCTCGATGGCGGCTGCTTCCTCTCTGCGATTGCCCTTCTTTCCATGGATATCAAATCCCAACTCCCATTTCCCGCTTTCTAGCCCTAATAACTCCGTTAGGGTTCTATGTCGCCGCACGTCCACTTCTTCCAATCCTCAATCACCATCAACATCACCACCTTCGTACCAGTCACTCGAAATCAATGGCGAGAGATGGGAATCGATCCTCAAGAAGAAAGTCGTAATGCGAGTCGGATATGTTGGCACCGATTACAGAGGTAATAGAAAGCTCCTTCTTGTTTTTTTTTTTTTTTGGATTTTATACCGATTGATTACGGAATCCTTGAACGAACTAATTACCTTCGTTTACTATCCCTAGCTCCTGGATACCATCTCTTTCTTTCTTTTCTCCATGTGGCTTGATTTTGCATTGAAGCAATGGGTTTTGTTTTTGGTTTGATAGGTTTGCAAATGCAGCGGGACGTGCATGCTTTATCGAGTAAGACTCTGCACAAGCCTTGTTGTTTTGAGATTTTCAATTGGGTTTTTTTTTTTTGCCCTTTCATTTGAAGCTAGATTTGCATGTTCTGTTCTGGGCCCTTTTTGTTTTTGTCAGTTATTGCATTACTTGCAGAAACTTCAAAATCCCATTTGTATTCTGTTCAATAGGACCTATCCGTGATCAACCTAAACCTTCCATACATGTACCTGTACTGTGAAGTTGGAAATTATACCAATTTGACAGCAATCTGGCTGTTATGATGATTGGATTGAATGACAGCAGAACATCACAAGACCATTAACCTTTGAGGCCTTCAATTCTAGGGTTACATTTTGTAGCACTCCTGGACTGCTGAGACTGGAAGAACTTAAACAGTTCAAAGGAAATTATTCTTGCGTTGCGAACGAGCCACATTGAGCTGAACTTGATTCAAGTATCTGAGCTCGATCGAGTTCTGCCAGGGTGGTGTATAAGTCAGGCTCATTTTTCCTAGCTTGTGCTTAATTATAAATGAGCTGAGCCAAGCCAACTTAAGCTTTGCCCCACTTCAAATACAGTAATACATATATAGATATTATATAAAATGTATATACTCAATCATGTATAAAGATATAAAACATAAATTCAGTTGAAAAATGAATGAGTGGAGTCGAGCTCAATCTCATGCCCAGCACTTAACAAGTTGAGCTCAAGCCAAACAAGTTTTTCTTCATTCATTCTTGGAATGAAACATTCCCGGAATGATTCCAAGCAGGCCCTTAAATTATAAATTATGTGGTTGATCTATTAAATTTAAATTCATTGCAAACACCTTCTATTTAAATAAAGAAGGATTATGGGTTTGTCTTGCTCTTTTTCCCCCTCTCGCGAATAATTAGCAATCTTCAAGTTGAGAGGATGATATAATACGAGCATACCAACAAAATAATGACAAACTCCAAACCCATATGAAGTACAATAAAATCAACCCAATTTGTACTTAGCATCCGTACAGTAGAAGCTAGTTGAAAAATGCCTATAATACGGCACTTGAACATTCCCAATATATAAGTAGTTATCTTCAGTGAAGAAAAGTAAGCACTGCCTCTTTGCTTTTCAAGCACCAGTGACTGATAGATTTTAGGTTTGCAAGGCTCCAGATCTTTTTTTTTGGTAGAAACTATATATTTTCATGCCAGTAAATGTGTAATTAATGCCCTAACTGTATGCTGCTAAGGTGTTGGTAAAATCTTTTAGGGCCTGCTTGTTTTCATTAAAATACATAGGAATTGAATTCATAGGATTCATACCATTAGTAGTTAAAAATGAAGATCAAATGTTAATTTTAAAAAAATGAGGATCATATAATGTTTCCTTTTATGGAAATAGAATAAAAAGAAGATAGGAAATGAACTACTAGGGTAATGGCTGGTTTGTATATTTTCCATCTTCTTTTGATTCAATTTCCCATTAGAGGAAAGGTTATTTGATGCTCATTTTTAAAAAATTTACATCCGATCTTCATTTTTAATCACTTGGTATGAAATCTATGTATTCAATTCATATGTATTAAAAGGCAAACAAACAGGCCCTTAGTGTTTCTGGGACATGGTAAATTCTGTTTGTTGCTAATTGTTTCTCTAAATTATGGACATATTAATTTTGCTATGAACTTCATCTACTTACCAAATACCACTTATGGGGTTTGCTAAAGCATTACATTCTTGTTTTGTTGTAGCCATTGAAGCAGAACTGGAAACTGCCATCTTTAAGGCAGGTGGGATCCGTGATAGTAATTATGGAAATCTTCACAAGATTGGGTGGGTTAGAAGTAGCCGAACTGATAAAGGAGTAAGTATCATCTATAAACATCTATATGTTTATTTATTTATTTTGGTATACTAGTAGTTATTCTCAGATACTAAAAGTCAAACATATTTTCCCCCTTCTGGCTACCAAACTTGTGTTAAAATCCTAGGATCTGTGTCCCAAATTCTACAATTCATATCAAATCTTAAGGAAAAAGAGTCATATGTATGCAGTGAATTCTATGTATGGGTGAATCTTAGGATTCAAGTGTGAATCTTCCAATTCTGTACTTGTTTTATCGACTCGTATGATTTATGCAATTTGTCTAGGTCGAATGGTCATAACTGAATCTCTAATATTTATAATATCTTACTTTTGGTTCTAGGATTTCTATTTTAAGAGGTTACCAAGTTATTAACAAAACCTATTACGAATTTGTTGGATTTTGTGGTGTTTATAAATAGGGACTAAGCATGTGATTGAAGCATTCAACTGTATGTGTGGATTTCGCCCTACAATCATTTAATTTATTTTTATTTTTTTAGTTTCTTTATGAGCACTTCTTTAACTTCAGGTGAAATCCTAATCATTTAATGTTGATGAATTGGAATGTTTTTTTACTGTTTGATTTAAAGAGAACAGGAAAAAATATTGCAACTCCTTTATTATTCTTAGTAATGTTGATTTCTTATACATATGTAACTATTCACATATATCATTTATGATATATTAATATATGTCAACGATGTTAAATGACACGAGCCTGTCACACACTGGAAGGTGCTCGCTATTGCAACCTTGTGGTTATGGGTTCACATTATTTATCAATAAGAATTTGATGTTCTTCATATGATTGTATTAAGGCCTTATTATTTGTCGTATTGATGCCTCCATGGATAGAAAGTTGATGGATTTTGAAAATCTAGTTTTTGAATTTTTCATTTTTGATACTAAAAAAACAAGAATCTTATGATTTCACTTGGGCTTTTAAAGTCTAAACCTGAGCCTTGACATGCCTGGCATGGATTGGGTTTTCATGCAGGCTGGGACATGCATGCTTGGGCTTTACCCTTCCCAAGTTGCATTCCTAGCTTCATTAGCTATCACTTTCGTTTGTCCCCTTTCTTTCTTTTTTTTCTTCTGCCCGCCCGCCCCCCCCAACACCCAAAAAAAAAAAAAAAAACCCAAAACCATGCAAAGCCAAGCTAATTTGCAATTACAAGCAATGAAATCACTCAAGTTTTGGAATGGTATGGAGTGGTTGAGGAATGAACAATATTTGCAATATCCCAATGGTTTTCAAGGTGACTTGTTTTGACGGGGAAACCTCTTGTTGACGCTGTTTTTCATGAACAACATTTCCTCAAACCTGAGAGGGTGGTGGATATTGCTTAGGTGTGGGATTTTTTTTCCCAACTTGCGCACTGTACTCACACACCAAATGTCCCTGACTAGCCGAGCTTCATAGTGTGGGATTGTTTGGTTTCTTCAGAAGTTGTGGCTTTTTGTTGGCTTTATGTACAAGACAAATACTTGTATATAACATTATAACCACTTTGAAGAGCAAGTAGTTTAAATGAGTGAGTGTACTTCTTTTTAAGAGAAAATAAAGAAGACAACGAGTTTGTTTTTATCACATCGTGATGTTGACAGGGCAATTAGAACAGATTCTTTAATCTGTTGGTGGCTGATTGGGTCTCCCACCTAGGATCATTGGCATTTTCACAGGTGGTACACAGGGTTGCTCTTTTAGAAAGGAAAATCCTTCTGAAGATGCTGCTTAATGGCAATGCTGTCTTATTGGGCTGGTAGCTTGAGAGAGGCTGAAGAATCTTTGAAGATGAGATGGCCTCAATGGCTTCGGTCTTGAGATGATAAAAAAAAATTTGTTTTATTGAGCAAGAAGTTGAAAGCAATTCACTGGCATAGTTATTTTATCTGAATAATATGAGATAGCTTATTTGTTTCTCGTCTCTTGTTTTTAGATCATATCTGGTGTTTCTTGTATATTTTTTCTTTATCTGGTGTTTCTTGTATTTTTTTTCTTTCTTTTTTATTTTTTTCGCCACATGAAGTCTGGAACTCACTCATTTTAGGCATTCTTTTTCTCTCTTCATTGTTAATGATTCTTGGGTTCCATGTGTCACTTCCTGTACTATCTCTTGTGGGGCCACTTTGGCTGCATGCTTTCTTTCTTTTAATAAAATATATCAAAGAAATAAAAGGATTTTTGTCACTTCCAACAAATTTACTTTTAGTGATTGACATATTTAGATATGTGTTGTCAGGAATGAAAGATTCGAACCCCAGAAGTCAGGACAGTTACAATTTCCTGAGTTGCCTATTTCAGTAATGAAGGGCACACGGTTTTGTGGGCAAACCATTGAGCATGGTGGACCTTGATGTTGATGGAGATGTCCCAAAATCTCCCAAGTTGGAGGACTCTAATTGTTCAACTAATTGGCTTTTTTCCTGGACCATTGTTGTATATTCTTCTTAACCATCTACTTTCAGGTTATCAACTGAAAGGATTGGATCCTTTATTCTTGGAGATTTTCTGGGAACCCTCCATCTTGAGTGAAACTAATTTATGCAACAGTCTGCATTAGCAATCATAGGCTTTTCAAGTTTGGAACTGGGTGAATTGACAAACTATACATATATCCTCAGAAATGATAATTCCTGGTATGTTACCATCATAGTTTTGACTTGTATCTGACACTTGCTCTGTGGGGTGTGGATATGCCAGTCTTGTTTGTTCAGCTGCTGGTCCATCCACAAATAAAAGGATGGTTCATCTCCAGTAAACATTATTTAGAGCAGTATACTTTATCTGTTCGACTATTCTCAGTCAGCCTTTTACCTATTGGTATGAATTTTCAGTGGGTTATCATTTTTTTTTTTTAATTTATTCTTCTTATTGTTTGGTCAATGTTCCAGGTTCATTCCTTGGCGACCATGATATCTTTGAAAATGGAGATCCCTGAAAATGCATGGAAAGAAGATGCAAGCGGCATTTCTCTTGCTAAATATATTAATTCTAATCTTCCTAACAATGTTAAAGTCTTCGGCATTGTGCCTTCTCAAAGGTGAGATTCTTTCCTGTGAAATTCTAACTTATTCTAATTATCGAACATTATATTTTTTATGTGGTATTGTTGAACGATGAATACAAACAAGTTGTATTAAACAAACTCACTGGTCTCTATAATGCATTTGGAATGTTGTTCTTGGAACGTATCAACACATCAATGATGTAACAACTTTTTGAATCACCTTGCAATTGAGTTTAGTCTTATAGGATTTCTTGAGTGGGGGGTGGTTTGCGTTGAATCGGGATGCTTGGGTTTTGTTGGCAAAATGAGATCCACTCAATGATGGAACATGGTGGCCCTACTAAATAATCAAAACCTTGAAGGGATAACCTAATATTTTTCCATTGTCCCACCCATTAATGAAAAGATGGAGTATTAAATGATGAGAAAATCGTGGGTGGGACATGGTATGATTCAATTTTGTGTGGGGCCCCCCATCGTTTTTTTTTATTTTTTATTTTTTAATATCAGAGGTGGGCTTTATGGTGTTTTCCATCATTTAGTGGGCTTCATTGTATCTTCTTCAGTTGAGTGCAACCATAAGTTCTTACATTGGTGTGTTATTTTCACCAATGGTTCTAGTGTGATTAAATCATCTTGTGGGACTCAGTTGGTTCCACCATGGCTTGGCCCCACTGCATTTCTTTTGTTGGGCTGAGCACAATTGGATTCCATCATTAGGTGGATTCTTTTGTGATTCCCATCATGGGTGGCCCCATCATGTCTTCATCACAGGGTGGGCCATTATGAATTTAGGTGGATCCACCATGTTTTCTGTCATTATCTTTGTGCTCACTTGTGTCAATGGGTGGACTCTATCATGATCAGATATTAAGTGAGACCCCAGGTATATCAACACGGCCTCTATTTCCCTATTGCCTTCTTCCAAAGAATCCCCAAGAGTATTGAAGGAAAAAAGATAGAGAAAAGGCCGCTCAAAAGTAGAATATCAATTCTATTAATTCCCGTTTTTAATAAGACCATGATCCTTGTCATCCAGGGCCTTGTTGTTCTAAAGAATTGTAAGTTTCTAACTAAATTTTTTAGATCCAAATTGTAGATCATAAGATTCACTTAAGGGTTGTTTGCCTTTTATGTCTGGGATATGTAACTGGCATTTACATATGTAAAATTTACACATGTGACCTTTACATTTGCAAAATTTACACATGTGAAACACATTACCATGTTTGTTTGGGAGCACCATTTTTAGGTGATTAAACATTGGAAAGTTTGGATTACATATAGAAAATTTTTATTCTCCAAATCTGTGAATGTTTAGAATTTAATAGGTCAATAAGAAATTTGAATGGTTTAGATCAAAATCTTGGAGTCCACGGGAGTTGCAAAAAATAAAAAGACAGTGATGGGTTTTGAAACTGCGACTTGTCAGACACGTCACTTGTACTGATGCTTTTTTAACCAGAGAGGTGAGTAACATTTCCACCAAGACAGAAGAATCTGGATGGCTTCCTCTAAGGCCTTTTTTCGGTGTCTTCTTCTCTTCGATGTCTGAAGTGGTGGTAGAGAGCCATTCTTTCTGGGGCAGCTTGTGGAGCATGAAAGCACTGCCTAGAGTAATAACTTTTGGATGGACTTCGTTGCTTGGTGGGATAGTAACAATGGACAACTTACTTCGACGTAAAGTGATTGTAGTTAATCCATGTCTGATGTGCCTCGCTAGTGAGGAATCTATAGACCATTTGCTTCTTAATTGTCCCCTTGCCCAATGCATTTGGAGATCGATTTTGTCTTAGTTCCATTCTTGTGGCCCTCTTCCGAATTCTATCCCTTCTTTGTTTGACTTTTGGAGATTAGGGGTAGGCTCTAAAAGAGGAAGGGTTATGTGGAAGCTCTTGTTCTTAGCGGCAATTTGGTCTTTATCGAAAGAAAGAAATTTGCAGTGCTTTGAAGGAAAATCCTTATATGAAACCAAGATAGTGGATAATGTCAAGCATCTGGTGGCTTTTTGGGTCTCCCCTCTACCTTTATTTAAGGTAAATCGATAAGCTCCATTATTCACAATTGGGATGAAGTGGCCAGATCCCCCCCTATTGCTAGGCGCATCTTCCCAAGATGGCACCTGCCTGCACATGGAGCTTTGAAGCTAAATTTTGATGGGAGCACTACTGGTCATCCGGGTATGGGTATGGTAGGTGTTGGAGGTCTTATCTGTAACGAAGATGAGATAATTATTTTGTCTTACTCCGGCCCAGCAGGGGTTTGTTCAATCAACAAGGCGGAACTACTTGCCTTGCACATTGGTCTTCGAGAAGCTTCCCGTTGACAACCTCAACGACTCCTTGTAGAAGGGGACTCTTCTTGTGTTATACAGTGGACGACTTAGTCTTCTTCACCTCCGTGGTATCTGGCAGACATTATTGAAGAGGTGCTTTAGTTGTCAGGTAATTTGAATGTTTCGTTCAATCACATTATGAGATCAGCAAATGCGGAGGCGGATAAACTCCCCAAAGAGGGAGTTCTTAAACCTTCTTTTCTCATTTTAGTCCCTACTTAATTTCCTCTTTTTTTTCTTTTTTTTTTCTTTTGTGCCCGTTGTTTTGGAACTCAAATCTTTTTGTACAGCCCTTCCCCGCATTTTTGTAGGGGTTTTTTTTTGTCAGTATAACCCTCTTATACTGTACAGTCTTTGTGCAATGAAAAGTCACCTTAAAAAAAAAAAACACTTCCACACCATTTCAAGTGCATAAAGCTTCATATGAAAATGGCCTCATTTACATTAGATTTTCACACTAAATGAGTGCAAACAAACATGGACCATATGTAAAATGTTTCACACATCACACGTGCATCATTTACGTTTGTAAATGGGTGCAAACAAACGACTTCTTAGACGTTTTAGGGAGTAGTTTTCAAGCATAACTTTCAAATTTCTCCCCATCAAAATCATTTTTAGTTATGGAGTACAAGATTTTTGAAACATCGATGTATATTTCCCCCTTTCTGTCTTTCCTTTTAGGAGCTTCGATGCAAGAAGGGAATGCACTGTTCGGAATTATTCTTACCTCCTTCCTGCCGAAATTATTGGGATTAACAGAAACTGCAGCGCAGAAGAAGTGGATCGTCATTTATATGAATTTAATAACATATTCCAAAGTTTTGAGGTATGACTTTTTTTTATGCCTTTCAATAAGATTTCTTTATATTTTATCTTCATTCCTGTAAGGGTGTCAAAAACCTAGCTTCTGTTCCATAGTCCTGAAGTTCAGGACTTGGATGGGCTAATTGTAGTCATAAAATAGCTCCGATCTTGCTACGAATTGGACCTCAATAAGGTTCAGTTCTGCCCTCAGTCAGGAAAATAGGTTCCTAGCCCCAGAAGCCTCATAAAGTAGTATGGCCTTTAGAGAGTGCTAACACAGGCACAGCCATTCAATTCTTAAAATTGCAGCATTTCCATCCCTCCTCATGAATATGTGGTAATGAGTCATCTTCCCTCAGATATGGACCATCACTGATGGCTGTATGCTTCATTTGGGTGTATGCCTCAAATATATTTCATACGTGAGACATTCCAAATGCAAGCTATATCTCATACTTGAGCCCCACACTTATAAGAGCCTCAAACCTCAAACTTACAAGAGCACGAGCCTCAAATACTTTTAAGAGCCACAGATTTGAGGCCTGGGGTGTTTTGGTGGGAAGGAATGCTTCACCTAAGGCAAACCTTAAGGCTTCAGTTTTTTTTTTGTTTTTTTTTTTTTTTTTTAAAATAGTTGTACCATCCATGCCTAAAAATTCTCTCCAGTGGGTCATTTCTAACCCTTTGGTCATTTCTCGCTAAGGAATCTTACGCAGAAACTATTCTAATCCTATGGGAAAAGTGGCCGATATCTGATGATTAAGATCTTCACTTCTAGTCACTTTGAGCACGATCCAATTCTCATGGTGGCACATTCTGCTTGACAGTAGAATCCTGAAGTGTGCGTTCCATGTTCAAAGCCATCATAGAGGGGATTGCACATATTTTCAACTAAAGGATCATTGAGTCCTTGAATGTTGATTATATTAGCTAGTTGTTTCTAGCCAATTTGAAAACAAATAAGAATAATTTTATTTTTGAGTATCCTTTGCAGGGAGAACACCCGTTCCATAATTACACTATACGATCCAAGTATCGGAAAAAGTCTGTTGGAAAAGGCCATGTTCTCAGAAGCAGAACAAGATCTTCTATGGAAGCCTTGACCTCTGAGTCTGAGCTAGATGATGGACTTGAAAAGAGGGGGATGCTTGAGGATTCTGAAGATCCTGGTGAAGAAAATTCAAACTATAGACAAACCAATGATTATGATGAGCAAATGGGTGACCATCATGGAAGACAAATGCGTGGATTGAAAGCTTTAGATTCCCCTTTAGTTGTCTGCGCAAGATGGCTACATGAGCCGGATGAAATGGACAGAATTGGTGCATCTCACTTCAGAAAGATATTTCAATGTTCCTGTGTGAAGCTGGAATGGTTGATGGGAATACCTTATATTGAGCTTTCCATCTGTGGAGAATCATTCATGTTGCATCAAGTAAGTTCTATCATGTTTATTTTCTGTTCTTTTATGGTAAAGGGATAGGCTTTTACAGTCCTTTAATGGTGAAAATAACATCAAGTTTCCAGAGGGGTCATTTGTCTGTTATGCATGGGATATGAAAATGGTATTTACATTTGAAAATTTTGTATATGTGGAACACATCAACTTATTTGTCTGGAATCACAATTGTCACATGACTAAATGTTGAATGGTTCGGATTACATATGTAAAAATCTCATGCATCTCAAAATCTATAAAGAATTAAGAGATGAAATTGAATGTTTTGTGTCCTGGTTAGAGCTGGGCCTCCAGCCCTCAAAACCCAAATGGGGTGGGTACAATTGATGCAATTGATAGCATGAGTGCTACATCATGTTGCATTGGCGGAAGGATGGTGTGGAGATGACCTTCAATTATGTTCCCATTTTTCTTACCATGGCAAATGCATCCTTCGATACAATTGATCGGTACAGATTTCTCTCACATAAGTTTCTACTTACCTTTCCATCCAAACTGCAGCCCTAAAATAAAATTGATCCCAGTGAGTGTGATGTTCTGTGGAGCTCTCAAAAGGTCTCCACTTTCCTTACCATGCAAATGCATCTTTAGTACAATTGATAGGTGTAAGACCTCTCAAATAGGATTCTACTTTCTTTATCATGCCAAATGTGACCTTAGATGCAATTGATAGGCAGAGATGCCTCTCAAATAGGTTTCCACTTTCCTTACCTTGCCAGATGCATCTTTAGATGCAAATAGTTTTTATCATTTTTTATTCCATATACCTCTTTTCAAGATTTTGTAGACGTTTGACTTCTATTGTTGTCAGATTCGTAAAATGGTGGCAACTGCAGTGGCAGTGAAGCGGGCGTTGCTACCAAGAGATATCATTGAAATGTCTCTGGCCAAATTCTCTCGGATAATTCTACCACTTGCGCCTTCCGAAGTCCTAATCTTAAGGGGCAACCAGTATTCTATTAGGAGCCATCCTGGCAATGACACTCAACCTGAAATGCGGGATCTGTTGGAATCAGAAGAGATACTCCGAGCTGTGGATGAGTTCTATTTGTCAATTTTATTGCCTCAACTGTCAAAATTCTTGGACCCATCTAGACCCCCATGGAATGAATGGATCAATACATTGGATGCTAATACAAGCATTCCTAATGAAGAGTTGGAGGAAGTCAGGGAGGCATGGAAACTGTGGAAGGAGAAGAAAATCTTGCACTAATTTAATTGCTGAACTTGGCATTAACAAACCTTGGATTGATGGGATAAGGCGATGAGGATGATGACGACAATGACTGGAATTAGCATCAGAATTGTGAGGCATGAAAATGATGATTGGACATTTGATCGAGTTGGAACCAAAATGACATGTAAGTTATTATCTTCATTATTATTTTTTGTTTTATGCCTATTTAGGAATCTTTTTTATTTTTATTTTGAAGCAATAAATTGATTCATAAAGAAAACCTTTTGTTGAGAAAATCGGAAAGATTTAAGTGAATGAGATTTGAAACTGTCCCCCAAGGAATCTACTGTCTGTTCCTACCAAGCAATTCTATACAATTGAGTACCATGAAAAAAAAAAATGGTCCAAATGGTGAATTTTTTTAGATTGGTATCCATGGATAGACAATTTGACAAACTTTTTATCCATTGAACAGTTCTAATCACCCAACTCATTTCTTGGCCATTGGTTTTCCTCATAACCATCCCATTGGGAGCCAATATCAGATGCCTATAATTGTTTCAGATAGCACTTGGCCTCATGAGCTATTCATGGTAAGTCTCGTTAGATGAAACAGTCTGAAATCTGAACTACTGAAAGAGGACCACCAGCAATAAGGAATGCTTGGCCAGAACAAGCTGCAGAATACAAGGGCTCTGCTTTTACATTAGATGAAACATTGATGAGTTGTATGATCATCAGCAATGACTGTACATTTTAGGCCCATAGTATGTTATTTCAGACCATTGATTTTAGAGGCCTCATAGTGAGTAGAGAATCTCAATGGAGACTCTGAAGGAAAATCCTTTAAATTCATTACTTGGTCTTTCTCAAATTGAGTGTGGAAAGTGGATAACTGATCCTTTTTTTATTTTTTATTTTTTATTTTTCAGCTTTCTTTTTATTCTTTATCCCCCAAATGGTAGTTTTCTTTTTATACTGTTATCTGGACAGTAGGATAATCTGGGTTATTTTTTGTGACATGTTCTACCCTTGATAGTTCCTGTTGCTCTACTAGGTACACTTGGTTTGTGTCTTAAAAAAACTACCAAAACATGGAACTCCATGAGCTTGGACATGCTGCAGCCCATTGTATGGTTGCCAGACCATTGATTTGATGGGAACTGCAGAACATTGGCCATGTCCTACAGTTGTCTAGATTTCAATCCTAGTCATTCAATAGGTTGCCCTTTGTATGCCGAATGTGGGACCTTGTTGATTTGATTTCATTTTTGCAGGCTGTCAATTGGAAGACCGGATATGTATAATTGGGAACCATTATTGTTGGGCCCCATCAGGTCAGCAATTTTGATAAATTTGGGAAGCCTCCTTTACTGTAACTCATGTTCTGGATTCTGGACTCTGGAGAGATGCTTGTATCCTCAGGTCAGTGGACATATAATTCATTATATTTGAATTACTCTAAAATATAAATGAGTTCAAAATTATAAATCCTAAAACTGTCCCTGGACAAGGCTTCCATGACAGGGATGAAGAAATGAAAAAAAAAAAAAAAAAACCCTTAACACACAAGACCCAGCAACAGCACAGGAGTAATCCAAGCGGCCTATGTCATGAAGACATGCCTGGCAATGACTAAGGCAGTTTGATTATTTTGGGAATCACCTTTGTTGATCTATGTTATGCAGCCCCTAAAACTTTTGTTATATAAATAAATCCCCCTTTTATATAAAAAAATTACAAATATATACATATTAAGGATCACCATGAGATCCACTTTCCTTTTATGTGAAGTGGAATTCACATTGCAGATCCAAAGCAGATGGTATAAACCTTGGATGTCGACATTACTTGCTCTCTTTAACTCTGAAGTTTTATTTATTAAGATGGAAGTAAGTTGGTCTGATTTGGTGAATAAGACCACAGACCACTTATCTGGTAGGTCCACCATGGATGGGCCATCATGCAAAAAACCTTCTGACAATTATTTATATTCTACACCCTTGAAACAAGATGTAGTTGGCAAGTAGACCTACAAGACAAGTGGACTGGACCTCTACGTGAAATGCCACAAGTGAATTACAAGGCATGCAGTTGGCAATATCCTGATACCTAACTTGTGTCTTGCATAGGCATAGGAGCTTTCGGGGTTGTTTTTTTTCACCCATTTACTATTTACTCATAACATGTTTGTTTGCTCTCTCAATAAATATCACAAAATGAAATTTTTTTCTACCTGCCTCTTCAAAAACGTGTTGGAATAATTTCTGCTCATTTGACGTCATGGTATCAATCCCTGTAATCATGTTTTATTTTTTGCAACTCTTGGGTTCCAAATACCCATTAAACTCTAAAATGTTTGGTTTCATTTTTTTAAATCTTCATAGACTTTTAGATGTATATAAATTTTATATAATCCAAACTGTTAAAACCTTTACTCATGTGTAAATGGTGCTTCCACTACTAGAAAAACCACTTTTAGCGACCGCCAAAAGCCGTCGCTAAAAGTGGTCTGGCGGTCACTAATACTCTTTAGCGACCGCCAAGAGAGGGCCGCGGATATTTCGTCGCTAAAAGTATTAGCGATGGCAAGGTGGCGATCGCTAAAAAAATTTAAAAAAAAAATTCGGAGCCATGGCGGCCGCTAATACTGCATATAGCGGTCGCTAATGCACCATTTTTTTTACTTTTTTAAAATTTTACAGTATCTGCCGGTCGCTAAAGGTAAAAAATTACTTCTAGCGGCCGCCACTACTAATAGTTTTTTTTTTTTATTTATAAATTGACCTGTATTTTCTCAATTTTTTACCTGTACCTGTACCTGAATGTATTGTAGACAACCTAAATATATTATATACAACTACAACCATCAATTAAAATTACAAGTAACAAAAGAAAATCTTATATTAATTAAGAAAGTCTTATATTAATTACATTTAAAACATTACAAAAGTTTCAACAAATTATATCCATTACAAATACAGAAAAAAAAAAAAATTTCCGTGAAGGGTGCCGTGGAAGATCCGATGCTCTCAAACCTGAACAGAAAAAGGAAAATAAATATTAATAGTTAACTATAAAAATTGGCAATTTATACTAAATATAAAAAAATTAAGAATTAAGAATTAAAATTAAAACCTACGTTTCAACTGTACGAGCAATCCGGGAGTCGGAATCTCGTTCTGTCAGTTCCTGCAAGTCATGAATGACAAGGGGCCCGTGCCCGTCAAGTTTTACGAGCAACGGACCCTGTTTGCTCATTTTGGGCGCCCGGAGGCTCGTTTTCGAACTTTTAAGTTAACGTTCTAACTTAAACCTACTTTTTAACTGTACAAGCAATCCGGGAGTCGGAATCTCGTTCCGTTGGTTCTTACAAGTCATGAATGACTAGAGGCCCGTGCCCGTCAAGTTTCACGAGCAATGGACCCCGTTTGCTCATTTTGGGCGCCCGGACGCTCGTTTTCTAAGTTTTAAGTTAACGTTCTAACTTAAACCTACTTTTCAACTGTACGAGCAATCAGAGATTCGGAATCGCGTTCCGTCGGCTCCTGCAAGTCATGAATGACTAGGGGCCCGTGCCCGTCAAGTTTTACGAGCAACGGAGCCCGTTTGCCCGTTTTGGGCGCCCGGAAGCTCGATTTCTAAGTTTTAAATTATAATTCTAACTTAAACCTACGTTTCAACATTATGAGAAATCCGGGATTCGGAATCTCGTTCCGTCAGTTCCTGCAAGTCATGAATGACAAGGGGCCCATGCCCGTCAAGTTTTACGGGCAACGGAGCCCGTTTGCTCGTTTTGGGTGCCCGGATGTTCAATTTCTAAGTTTTAAGTTAACGTTCTAACTTAAACCTACGTTTCAACATTACGAGCAATCCGGGAGTCGAAATCTCGTTCCGTCAGTTACTGCAAGTCATGAATGACTAGGGGCCCATGGCCGTCAAGTTTCACGGGCAACGGAGCCCGTTTGCTCATTTTGGGCGCCCGGAGGCTCGATTTCTAAGTTTTAAGTTAACGTTCTAACTTAAACTTACGTTTCAACATTACGAGCAATCTGGGATTCGGAATCTCGTTCCGTCAGTTCCTACAAGTCATGAATGACAAGGGGCCCGTGCCCGTCAAGTTTCACGGGCAACGGAGCCCGTTTGCTCGTTTTGGGCGCCCGGAGGCTCAATTTCTAAGTTTTAAGTTAACGTTCTAACTTAAACCTTCGATTCAACATTACAAGCAATCCGGGAGTCAGAATCCCGTTCCGTCAGCACCTGCAAGTCATGAATGACTAGGGGCCCATGCCCGTCAAGTTTCACGGGCAACGGAGCCCGTTTGCTCGTTTTGGGCGCCCGGAGGCTCGATTTCTAAGTTTTAAGTTGACGTTCTAACTTAAACCTACGTTTCAACATTACGAGCAATCTGGGATTCGGAATCTCGTTCCGTCAGTTCCTACAAGTCATGAATGACAAGGGGCCCGTGCTCGTCAAGTTTCACGGGCAACGGAGCCCCTTTGCTCGTTTTGTGCGCCCGGAGGCTCGATTTCTAAGTTTTAAGTTAACGTTCAAACTTAAACATACGTTTCAACATTACGAGCAATCTGGGATTCGGAATCTCGTTCCGTCAGTTCCTACAAGTCATGAATGACAAGGGGCCCGTGCCCGTCATGTTTCACGGGCAACGGAGCCCGTTTGCTCGTTTTGAGCTCGCGGAGGCTCGATTTCTAAGTTTTAAGTTAACGTTCTAACTTAAACCTACGTTTCAACATTACGAGCAATCCGGGATTCGGAATTTCGTTCCGTCAGTTCCTACAAGTCATGAATGACAAGGGGCCCGTGCCCGTCAAGTTTCACGGGCAACGGAGCCCGTTTGCTCGTTTTGGGCGCCCGGAGGTTCGATTTCTGAGTTTTAAGTTAACGTTCTAACTTAAACCTATGTTTCAACATTATGAGCAATCTGGGATTCGGAATCTCGTTCCGTCAGTTCCTACAAGTCATGAATGACAAAGGGCCCGTGCCCGTCAAGTTTCACAGGCAACGGAGCCTGTTTGCTCGTTTTGGGCGCCCAGAGGTTTGATTTCTAAGTTTTAAGTTAACGTTCTAACTTAAACCTACGTTTCAACATTACGAGCAATCCGGGATTCGGAATCTCGTTCCGTCAGTTCTTGCAAGTCATGAATGACTAGGGGCCCGTTCCCGTCAAGTTTCATGAGCAACGGAGCACAGCTGCTCGTTTTAGGCGCCCGGATGCTCGTTTTCTAAGTTTTAAGTTAACGTTCTAATTTAAACCTACATTTCAACTTTACGAGCAATCCAGGAGTCGGATTTTCGTTCCGTCCGTTCCTACAAGTCAGGAATGACTTTAGGCCCGTGCCCGTCAAGTTTCACGGGCAACGGAGCCCGTTTCCTTATTCTGGGCGCCCGGAGGCTTATTTTCTAAGTTTTAAGTTAAGGTTTCAACTTAAACCTACATTTCAACTTTACGAGCAATCCGGGATTCGGTTTCTCATTCCGTCAGTTCCTGCATGTCAGGAATTTCATTGGGCCGGTGCCCGTCAAGTTTCACGGGCAACAGAGCCCGTTTGCTCGTTTTAGGCACCCAGAGGCTCGTTTTCTAAGTTTTAAGTTAACGTTCAAACTTAAACCTACTTTTCAACTGTACGAGCAATCCGGGAGTCGGATTCTCGTTCCGTCAATTCCTGCAAGTCATGAATTACTAGGAGCCCGTGCCCGTCAAGTTTCACGGGCAACGGAGCCCGTTTGCTCATTTTGGGCGCCCGGAGGCTCGTTTTTTAAGTTTTATGTTAAGGTTTTATAAATGTTGAAATCTAGAATTAAAAAAAAAAAAAAATTTACCTGGTCAGGATCAGTCGAGCCTGCTAAATCATGACTACCCTCTCCACCGAAGTCATGTCTGGCCCTATGGCCGCTTCCAGCGTCTGGTGCCTGTAATTATTTATTATACAGTTAAAAACAATAAAAAAGACATAAGTATTGATACATCAATGACATAATTGACAATTTAAACATACAAATTTTTTTTCTTACTAACCTGAGTAGTGGGTGGTGGGTCTGAAGCGAGCGGGGCGCGACTCTGTGATAGACGACTCTCAAGCTCTGCCATCTCCGCTCTCCACTCAGCCCTCATCTTTGCCCTGACCTCATTTGTCACCTCCTCTCTGATTGCTGCCTTCATGGACTGCAACAACTACTGAACCTCCTCATCCGTACGGAAGCGTATGCCCTGGGAGGAGCTAGCACCGGATGACTCCGATCGCGTGATGTGCGAGCGTGGAATGCCCGTCCCATACGTCAACGTGTATCCGTGCCCATCCCGGCCAACGACGGAGTGGAATATCTCATCCCTCCGCGATGGCAAACTGCGCTCCTCCTCAGGTAACTCCTCCAGGCGTGATTGATACTGGGCCTGCGTAGTTGATCCATTTAGTATATTATCATGCATAACAAGACATAGTAATAGAAACATAATTTAAACGGTTTAATATAAAAATTTACGAAGATAGCTGCAACCTTTGGGTGGCGAGGATCTCGAGAACGCATCTAAACGGACATCTTGTCGACCGGAACACCCTCGAAACGCAACTCTTTGGTGGAGAGTTATATTATTAATATACTATTATACAGAATGACAAAAACATAAATTACATGTACGATCTAACTTTTTACCTCGTGGCGGACCTGGGTGATGTGTCGAGTCCCCATTCCAATCAAATATATTTATATGTTTAGCGTGGGTAAATCTTGCAATATGTAAATCTTATTGTCATATTCATTTCTTTATGATCTTGATGGACAGGTTGGTTGGCGCATGTCCCCGAGGGATGAAAGCTGACCTGAAAAAATTGGGCCAGTCTGGGTCGTTCTTAAAAAAAGAAAAAAATAAAATAAAAAAATTAGTGTGAGTCCAGGACTTCGACTCATTTAAATTTGGGTCGTGTCCAGGTCTGGGTCCATTGAATGATCTCAAATGACATTTGGGTTGTATCTGGCTCAGAGTCCATGGGGTCTGATTGAATAGCATGTGTACGGTTTCCTTCATGTGAATCATGGTGGTGACATATCTTGAATGACACGTTTCGTTCGATAATCACCACATTAATATTCCCATCTAATCAAGTCCAAATGAGGGTTAAAATAGGATCTTAGTATGACAGTCCTATTTTAATGGGTACTTTAATGCCATAACCTTCCATTCTTACTTAATCCTCTACATTCATGTGACAATAAAATTAAAATATAAAGTAAGAATTACGAAATCATTTTATTGCAACCATAATGATCAAATTATATAGTGTCAAATGAACATAAATATCTAGATTCTAATAAGGTAACTTGTACAAGCCCATATTTAATACACGTCCATTGTAGGCTTTTGATGGCAACACCTTCATTAGTGGATCTACAATCAGGTGGTCCGTCGGAGCCCCCAATGATTGGCACCAAACGATCTTTTACTTTCTCTTTCAAGACAAGATTGTACTTAGATTTACTTGAACACTTGTCGTTTTTGGTAAAATGCCTTGCTACTTCATCACAGTAGGCTCAGAAATTGGTCCATGATCCTAACCCTCCGTTTGGGAAGGGAGGAGGGGAGGGTAGGGAAGGGAAAAATTTGAGGGGAAAGGAAAATGAAGTGGAGGGGAGGAAAAATTAATTTTCTAATTTCCCCTCTTCTTGTTTGGGAAGTAAAAAAGTAGGGGGAAGAAAAATGAAAAAGTATAATTTTGTTTGTTTGTGATGTACAAAAACAAAGACCATTTTATCATTGCTTTTGAAAAAAGTTTCAATTAGAGCAAAAGGGCAGTTTAGTCATTTTCAAAACTTTCCCCTCATTTTCCCTCCTGTTTTGAGGGGGAAATTTTTGAGGGAAAGCACATCATTTTTCCCTCCATTTCCCCCTCCCCCATTTTCCCTCTCCCCTTCCCAAACACCCTCCAAAATCATTTTCCCTCCACTTTACGTCATTTTCAGAACTTTCTCCTCATTTTCCCTCCTGTTTTGGGGGGAAATTTTTTGAGGGAAAGCACATCATTTTTTCCTCAATTTCCCCCTCCCCCATTTTCCCTCTCCCCTTTCCAAACACCCTCCAAAATCATTTTCCACACCCCCCCAAACAGAGGGTAAGTCTTGAGATAAAATTACTCAATTACATTGAATAACCCGCGGCTTCAAAGCATGCCACGCACTCTGCATCACCTGTGGAAGGAGAGAAAGGCGTTTGCTTCATACTTCTCCCGGAAATTGCCCCATTAGATAATAGAAAGGTATATCTTGAAGTTTACTTCCTAGTGTCGATACATCTAGCAAAGTCGGAATCTAAATATCCAATCACCTTCAAATGATCGGATCTCTTATATGTGAGCATGTATTTGTTGGTACCACGTAGATACTGTAGAACTTTCATTTTCCCTATCCAATGTGCCATGCCTGGATCACTCTGGTATCAACTCAACGTTCCGATTGCAAAGCTAATATCTGATCTGGTATAAGTCTGTGTGTACATTAAACTTCCTATTGTAGCCGCATAGGGACATTTATCCATTTGTTTCCTCTCTATTTCATTCTTTGGATATTGATCCTTACTAAATTTATCTCCCTTGTTAATTGGTGTATAATGTGGCGTACCCCCTTCCATATGAATTTTCTTAAGAATAGGACCGATTAAGGCTTCCTGAGACAACCCAAGTAATCATTGAGATCATAAGAATATTCTATTACGAAGGTTGTCTAGCCCATGTCTTTCATATCAAAATTACTCTCAAGTTAACCCTTGGTCTCAAGGGTAATCACAAGGTCATTGCTGGCGAGAGAAACTCAAACTCATGCACTATAACTCACACACTCAATCCTTTACTGGCTGAGCTACAGCCTTGAGAAAGGCCAAAAAAGAGTGTCATATCTCGTTGAAGGTGGCAGGAACTATTCAAACAAGGATATGAAGACATCGATACTGCCCATCTCCAATGATGGAATGGAAAATTAACCCCCAAAAAAATGATGGAAGGGAAGAAATAAAACGAGCGCATAAAGATAAAGGATCTCCCACCACCAAAAATCCAAATCAGAGATAGGAAACCTCAACCAACTATCAACGTCAAAGTTCGAATACAACACCAACTTGCATTTTGTAGTAGGCACCAAGCTTTTGGCTGTGCATAAAACCGTTAATCTGCCCTAGTGCAAAAAATGAGAAGCTTTTCCCTATGAATAAAACTGTTCATATGCCATAGTGCACGATTCTCATTATCTCTAGAGGGCTTAAAAAGAGGCTGAGGTTGGAATTTTACGTATTTGTTCATCATGGATTGTGAAAAAATTACGAAAAACTGAGAACTGTTGGATGGCATGCCTAGATGGCAGGAATGCGATGATTCCTCCCATCGGTAATCCTCACTCAGGATAGTTTCAAGGGAACAGTCACTAGCAAGGATGGTACCTAAAAGTGCCCTTAGTTTTTCAGAACAACCAACTTTAGAATTTCTGCATTTCAATATTGCCCACATGACCAGGATGCACCATCCCTCTTTCTGCCCACGAAATTTTAGCCATCTCAGCAATGGTGGACCACTCAATTCAAACATGGAAGTGCGTGTGCCTCGCTTTCTACAGATTCCATTGACATAATTGAGTAATCGTCAGAAGTATTCAACGTGCTGCGGTAGGAGGAGCGGCTAGTGGTATAGCCGTGTGAGTTTTTATGTGGTAAAAGAAATTCAAATCTTGTTTAATGGTCAATTTTTTGATTTTTTTTTAGTGATTTGAAACCATTTAAGAATAGTGACAACTATAAGAAAGGCTATTCAGAAGATGAAATAGAAAAAATAGTGTTATAAATCAAAACTGCTTGGTTGTACTAGATTTTAAATCATAGCATCACTATTTTCAAAATAACGTAGCAGCTTCAAACGCTATGACTGATAATACTGTCGCTAGGTAATTATTTTGAGCCATGGTCATAACATGGTGGTGTGAAGTGCTTGCAAGCTGCAAGTAGGTGGCACCTGTTATGGGCAAACCATGTCAATGTCCAGCCATCAGGCCGAAAGTTGGCCCTATAAGCTGGAGGACTTGAGCCGCCCGAAACCCATGCATATAAAGCCCGCCAGTGTTAGATATGTCACCAAAGGCCAGGGCCTATGTTGAGCCCATTTAGTCGGTAGGTATACGATAAGATTCCTTTTCAGGCCACAAGCCTGAGAATTGAGCCCAAGATTTAGTATAAAGAATTTTGGCACCAGAATCTGACATGGAAATTCATTGAAGCAGGCCAAGCCATAGTTTATCAAAATCCAAGCCATTTATTTACTCGGCTAAAAATCTGAAAATTTATTATCACCCAGATTGGGTACTTGGTTTCATCAATGTGGTTCTCATTATTTTTTTTGGTAAAATGAGGTCAAGGCAAGTCTGCAACAGATCAAAATAAATTATAAATAAAATAAAACTTCTCTCCAGAATTCAGGATCATTGGTGGAACGCTCAAATCTCCAGAATTCAGGCCAAGAGTGAGACCCATTTAGTAATGGTAAATGGATGATTAACATGACTTTGTAGACGATGGTGATTTTTAGAAAGACTAAATATTTATAAAAGCATAAATATATAATTAACTCACCTTGCTACACAAAAATAAGTCCAAACTACTCATTACTAAGAACAATGCCCATTAAAAAAAAAAAAACACTTAAATATATAATAAGTTTTGGCTGAATATGCTCAGTCCTTGTCCAAAATGAGGAGACTCAGCTGCCTTAAGGGCACGTTTGTGTACATGTAATTTCCGTGGAAATTGGAAATTGCCACATCAGCAAAATCCATGGGTTTCAAATTCTTTAGAAAAGTTTTTCCGCTGAAGTCAAAATTTTATGTTTGGTGCCAAAAGGTTTTCCTCAATGAATTAGTGCTAATGTTGTTTGGTGCAACTATGGATTTCTTTAGGGCATGTTTGTGTAACACTTTTCCGCGGAAAAGTTTACGGTTTTCCGTGGAAAACCTATTTTTCCGGCGTTTGGTGCGGAACAATTCCGCGGAAATGTTTTCCTGCCTCGTCAGCATTTTCTTTGATAATTGTGGAAATGAGTTTCCTATGGGGGGGTATGGGAAATGGTTTTCCTCGGAAAACTTCTCCATCTTTTCCTCACTTTTGTCCATTTCAACCCAAAAACCCTATAACTCTTTCATTTTTTATTTCTTTATATAAATTATTATTTAATGTTAAATAAATAATATACATGTTGTGTTATTTTCTTCAAAAAATTATATCACCAAATAAGAAATTTTGATTTTCTATAAGGAATCCACAGCCGCACCAAACAACATCTGCACCAATTCAATGAGGAAACTCTTTTTGCACCAAACATGGATTTCTAAATTCTACGGAAATCCTTTTCCGAGATTTTCATTTCTATGGAAAATGCTGACGTGGCAATTTCCTCTTTCCGCGGAAAGGGTGTGTACACAAACGTGCCCTTAGTGAAAACCATTTTTTAGTGAAAACTATTGGGTGGGTGGGTTGGTATGTGTGTGGGGTGGGTGGGGTTGGGAGGGAAAGAGGAAGAAAGAGGGTGGTTGGGTGGAGTGAGGGTGAGAGAGGAAATTGGGGGGTCGGTTTTCCGTGGAAATGGACTTCCCATACCCCCCCCATAGGAAGTCTATTTCCATGGTTAGGAAGGAAAAAGCTGACGTGGCGAAGAAGCATTTCCGCGGAAAATTGCCGCACCAAATACATGAAAAAGAAGTTTTCCGCAGAAAACTACAACCTTTTCCGCGGAAATGGGCTACACAAACATGCCCTAAGAGTCAACCCAACTACACGGAAACGACCAAATTGATTGCCCCTTGGTCTCCGTAACTGCCTCCACCAGAATTTGTATCACTCATCACACCTCCATAGCGATCTGAAAGAATTCTGTATGCTGCAAAACAAATACAATGTCAAAAAAAAAAAAAAAAAAAAGAGAAGTATCGTTGGAAGCTAAGTTATTTCTGGATGGTAATTTAAATCACATAGACCAACACATAAACTACTAAACTTTGAGAAGCTAAAATTATGGGGGCTTTGCGTTTTTTCCATTTTTTTTTCTAACCCATAACATTGCTCAAACTGACAACCTTGTGGTGGCAATAAGGAGGACCTTCCCACTGGGCTATAGATTCTTCTCAGAGTCAGATTGTCAATAGGGAGGACCTTCCCACTGGGATATAGATTCTTTTCAGAGTCAGAATTGGTCAATTAGAATGATGATGCAAACATCTAATCCACATCTTAAAATCCACATCTTAAAAGGGGTGGTTGGATATATGTATAACATAATATCAACAAATTTAATTATTGTAAGGTTTCATTATCATAGAATAAAATAGTATCATATTATTATATTATATCACTTAAGGTGCCAAACAACTTTCAGAAACTTCAATGTACATTTGTAAGTGTTCGGCAATTTATAAAAAGGCAAACAAGAAGTTGAGAGAAAGTAATCAATTGACCCAATACAAGTTCCACTAATTAGTAATCACGGTGTTAATAATCATGATAGGTCCCATCCATTGTTAAAAAATTAACAAATAAAATGTTAAAACCATGATATCAAAGCAATGATGTTTAATTAAGGTGGATCCATCAAATGTTAGTAACCATAGTGTAATAAATCTAATAGTGTTCATCACAAATGACCCTATCTGGGTTTTTTTTTTATTTCTTTTGTAAATCCTTATTTAACGTCAAACATCATTGATGAATATATCTATGGGAAATCATTGTGGGATCCATTTGATGTCAGTAATCATATTAACAGTAGGGGAGTTATCAATTGGTGGGATACATTTAATGATAACAAACTGATGATTGCAACCACACAATTCAATGTTGATACTCACTATGGGACCCAACTAATTTTGATAGTATGTGACATTTGTAGGACCATCATAATATCAATAATTAACAAGGGCTATGTAATAGAGATATGGCTATAGGACCCCAAATTAAATTCAGGGTTAATCTAATATCCGGAGTCATAGTTGCACTCCTATAGAAATCATTGATGTTAAAACTTATAGTGGGCTACTATGATCAATGATTGGCCATGAACTCTCTAATGATTTTTACTTAAACTCTCCATTCATTTTCAATCGCTTGCCTCATTTGATTTCCATCGTTTCAAGTGGGCCCACCAAGAGATAGGATGACAAAGTTTCATGTGATTCAACTGGTTTGTAGTTGGTTAAAAAAAGGATGACAAAGTTGGGTTGACTAAACAAAGAGATAGGGGGCCAATCCACTGCGACCATTATTGAGGAATGGAGGTGTGGTTTGGTGGGCGAGTCCTTGAGTCACCTTTTGTGTTGCAGTGGTTGCCACCACCAACAAAGTGGTGTGCGCAAATTCAGTGTGGTTGGGACTTCCAATGGTAAACCGATTCCAGTTTCGAAAGGCAAACCAAGTCCTCCTTTTAGGGAGGATTGACACGGTTAGGTTGGCATTATCCTGTACAAATGGATGCAAGCCTTCAAATTATTGGTATTTAAAAGCATTTTCAAGGCGTTTCATAGTCAGATGAGATTATGCAAATTAATGCAATATTATGGGCACTTGGGTCAAAGAGAGCAATTAAGCTCTTTGCTTTTACAAGTTAAATGCCACGTTATAAGAAATTTCCTCTTTATTTTTCATTGTTAACTATATTATCTTACTGTCAATTTAAAAAAAAAAAAAAAAAACTTCAGGATAAAAAAGAAAAACAGAAAAGAAAACTTCTATAATTGGAGAAGAAAAAAATAACTGCAGTTAAAGCCAATTTCTTATAATAAAGCATAAAGAAATTTTAGTTGTAGCATGCATGCACCGGATCCCCTGTTTGGACCAATTAGGGGAGTGACACATTGTTTTTACATTTAAAAAATGGTGCAGGCTTTTAAAGACTATCATTTTTTAAACTCAACAAATTCATGTGTCACCCCTCGATTGGTTCAATCAAGGCTTCCCTATTTTGACCAAACCGAGGATCCACATTTCAAGAAAAGCATTGCTGGTTACTGTCAAATTTATATATGTTATAGAAGTGCATTATCATATAATGGTGTACGAGGACACTAGGGCATGATGAAAGTATGCTACAATACCCTCGCAGATCTGATCAAATTTCTCTTTTGCGCCCTTATCTTTATTCACATTAGGATGGTATTTGAACGAAAGCCTGCACAAGAAGTTCCAAATTAAAGATATGAAGCAGCTGCACTTTAAGAAATTCACTGGTTACATTAATGCATATAATAAAAAAAAAATCTATTGTGATCCATACTCTTGGAAAGCTTCTTGAATATCACGTTGGATTGCGTGTTTGTCAACCCCAAGAACCTGAAAAACAAATAAAACATGATCACAGAAAGATCTAAGAGAAAAAAAAATGGTGATGACTCGGTCTGAAGCTCAGATTTCGAGAGCTTTTCATGCAAAAATACAACTAAGAAGGACTTAAGATAGGAGCATGCAGGAATATATATATATATATATATATATATATATATATATATATATATAAGTTAATGGACTGGAGGCCTTACAAGTCCTATATGAGTGACCTTTGGCTAATTATTCATTCTTTATTTCAAATCTCGCACCAAAAGTAAATTGGAAAGAAATCATATCATGTTTCAAAGATCAGTTTTATTCTGGTCGCCAGACCATTGATTTGATGGGAACTGCAGAACATTGGCCATGTCCTACAGTTGTCTAGATTTCAATCTTAGTCATTCAATATTCAGGCTGTCAATAGGAAGACCGGATATGTATAATTGGGAACCATTATTGTTGGGCCCCATCAGGTCAGCAATTTTGATAAACTTGGGAAGCCTCCTTTACTGTAACTCATGCCCCGTTTGGCGCATGTTATGGATTCTGGACTCTTGGAGAGATGCTTGTATAAGTATCTTCAGGTCAGTGGACATATAATTCATTATATTTTAATTACTCTAAAATATAAATGAGTCAAAATTGTAAATCCTAAAACTGTCCTTGGATTAGGCCTCCATGATGGGGATGAAGAAATGGGGTTAAAACAAAGAGATAATTAGCGAAAGGTCCCTCCTAGAGGTCCAGTCCATCAATTTTTCCTCTAAGGCCTGTAGTCCATATAGCTTGAACATATTTCAGTGAGAGGTCCCTAGATACGTCACCTCATGGAGAGAGGTTCCTAGACACGCCACATCATATATTTTTATGACTAATTTTCCCTTTCAACTTATTAGGCATAAAATTTTAAATCTTCCATTCTCCCTCTTTTTCTTCAATCTGGAGATGGACATTGACGGATTGGATCTCGACAGTTGAGATCGATCTTTATTTTTTTTTCAAAGGACGAGATCGGAGTTTTTTTCAGAAAAGTAGCATCGCCAAACGCTGCTGCTTCCTTAGCCCATATGCCGTAGCAGGAGAGGAAGAAGAAGACTCCTGCAACCTTGCCTAGGTTCTGTCGCAGACTTGCAGAACACGAAACGAAGAAAAAGACGATCTTCTGCGCCATCACCGGATTTCATGCGCCACCGTCGTTCCTACGTATCGCCGGAGAAGGGGGATCGCCATTGGACGCCGTGCCATGTAATCACCGGAATCGAGGAAGAAGGCAATAGGCTTGCTGCTGTCCGTTTCTAGTTACAGAAACCAGAACGAAGAAGACAACTTTCGGCTAGGCCAAGTTGGGTTTGTCCGAGTCGGTTCTAACTTGACCTGCTACGGAAGCCAAGCCCACAGCCCAGATTCGTCGCTACTACTGCCGCCCCGGTGTCGCACTATTGTCGGAGAAAAGAGCAAGGCAGCAAGGCTGTCTTCCTCCATCGCAGCACCACTAAAGAAGGAAGGCAACATAATTGTTATATCATTTTTGACAAATCTATGAGTTTTTATGAACTTTATCTGAGTTTTTGTGAAATTTAACTAAGTTTTTGTCAAGTTTATCTGAGTTTTTAACAAATTTATATGAGTTTCTATCAAGTTTATCTGCATTTTTTATTTTTTGTCAAATTTATTTGAGTTTTGCTCAAATTCATCTGAGTTCTGAAACAAATTTCTCTGAGTTTTGGCCAAATCTATCTGAGTTTTTGGCTAATTTATCTAAGTTTTAGAACAAATTTATCTAAGTTCTGAACAAATCAAACTAAGTTTTTGGAAATTTTATTTTAGTTTTTGGCAAATTTTTCTGAAATTTGGAAATTTGGTTTATCTTAGTTTTGACAAATGTATTTGGTTTTTTTTTAATTTATTTACCTTTTTTAATTTTATTTAAGTCTTTTGAAATTTATTTTCTTTTTTGAAATTTATTTACATTTTTTTGGAATTTATTTGGATCTTTTGAAATTAATTTTCATCAATTGGAATTTAATTATATTTTTTGAAATTTATTTGGATCTTTTGAAATTCATTTATGTCTTTTTAAATTTCTTTGCGCTCTTTTGAAATTTACTGCATTTTTTTAAATTTATTTTCTTTCTTTTGAATTTTTTTGTATTTTTCAAATTTATTTGCATTTTCTAATTTTATTTACGTATTTTGAAATTTATTTATCGTCTTTTGAAATTTATTTGGCCTTTGCATTTTTTTTTAAATTTATTTCATTTTTTAAAATTTATTTGCGTTATTTTGAAATTTATTTGTGTTTTTTTAGAATTTATTTGAAAATTTCATTAATAAGATTCCATTGATCATGGCCAATTAAATGGTAGTTGACCATTATTAATGGGATATTTCACTAATCATGAGATATGATTTAGGGCATGTTTGTGTAACACTTTTCCGCGGAAAAGTTTACGGTTTTCCGCGAAAAATCCATTTTTCCGGCATTTGGTGCGGAACAATTCCGCGGAAATGTTTTCCTGTCTCGTCAGCATTTTCCTTGATAATTGTGGAAATGGGTTTCCCATGGGGGGTATAAGAAATGGTTTTCCTCGGAAAACTTCTCCCTCTTTTCCTCACTTTTGTCCGTTTCAACCAAAAAACCTTATAACTCTTTCATTTTTTATTTCTTTATATAAATTATTATTTAATGTTAAATAAATAATATACATGTTATGTTATTTTCTTCAAAAAATTATATCATCATATAAGAAATTTTGATTTTCTATAAGGAATCCACAGTCGCACCAAACAACATCTGCACTAATTCAATGAGGAAACTCTTTTTGCACCAAACATGAATTTTTAAATTCTACGGAAATCCTTTTCCGAGGTTTTCATTTCTATGGAATTTGCTGACGTGGCAATTTCCTCTTTCCGCGGAAATGGTGTGTACACAAACGTGCCCTTAAAGAAAAAGTAAATTAGACATATCAGATTTGGGAATGTACTAGAGGACCTTTGGCTGCATGACTTTTTTTTGTGGACCATTCGTAATTAAGTCGTACTTTGAGAGACCTCTAACCAAACACCCCTAAAACAGAAGGGCGAAATAACCCTGAACACATGAGACCCGGCAACAACATAGGAGTAATCCAAGTGGCCTATGTCATGAAGACACGCCGGGCAATGACTAAGACAGTTTGGCTATTTTGGTTTTGGACCACGTGGAATCACCTTTGTTGATCTATGTTGTGCAGCCACTAGAACTTTTGTTATATATCCAAAGGGGGTTTCATCGGAGGTCCCCTTAACTTCGGTTTTTTACTGCAAACGCTCCATGTAATTAAGTTTTGGCGCATGGACTAGAGGCTTTAATAAAAAATCTTCTGGATTTAAGGCCTTAAACGACAATGCTAAGGGACTTTTGGCTAATTTTCTCTTGTAATTATACTTGCATGCAGCACAAATATAGGGTATGGACTTGTTTACCTCTCCCAAAAATAAAAGAAACTATACAAACAAAATTAGAGAAAAATACTGGCACAAATGTTGATATGTTCGAGTTGAGCTGTACTTTAAAACCTGACTAATCAAAAAAGAAGTTTCAAAAGCTTTATAGAATGCAACTGATTGCTATGGAAAGCTTGGCACATGAAATTCCAGTTAGAAATCACTCCTAACAAGACCCCCTAAGACCCACTATTCTGCTTTTCTTATTACAAGACATTGACAGAAACGTGGATAAGGTTTTTAATGTAGATTTTTTCCCTCATTTCTTAGGACTTGAGCGATCAAAGACTTCTACCAAATCACTGCAGCTAGAATTAGGCTTTAGTAAGAACCTCCGTAAGGTTTGTACTATTATAACAAAATTAATTTTTTGGAAAAGGCTTTATGAGGATTGTGTCAAGGTCTAAGAGCTTAAGCTAGAAGCAAAACTCTTCAATAGAAGAATTCAAAAAAAAAAAAAAAAAAAAAAAGAGTTTCAGTTGGGAGAACATCGCGTTGTGTTGTGGATGCATGTGACATCAATTAGAGCTGTGAATGGTGGGTTGAAGTCCAATACAGTTAGGCATGGCTTAGGGACTCAATTATATTTACTTTGAACTGGATTTGGGCTTGATTATATTGAATCATGTTTAGTCCATAACATATGAATGTTAAAACATAAATATACATATTTGAATCAAGATAGAGATTTTCAAATGCGCTCATGGTTTGACTAGAAGAGATCATGCATTTGTACAAATTGGATCCATGTTGGACCCATATATTTATGATGGCTTTTCTTTTTTTTGGGATAACCCTGGGTATCCCCCGCTCAGCCCTTTTAATCTATAAAGCCAATATGGCCTTTCTTAAATTTTATTTTGATCTGTTTTTCCTGTTTCCTTTTTACAATCTCCTGCTAGTCCCCTAAAATGGACTGTCAACCGTGGGACCCCTACGCTCTAACCCTGCTGGGTAGCTGGGTAAATTGTAACTAAAAAGACTTGTACTATCTTCTTGGATCGCAATTGCCCATACCTCCCAGCTTCCATCAAGACTGGATCCTGTGCGAGTGACTCTCAAGCGGATTTCTGTATCCCTGTTGGCTAAGCTGGGCATTTAGGATGACTCGTCGATCTGGTTTTTGTCCATAGCTGTAGGTCACGTAACGTCATGGTAAATTCATATTTGAAAATTGTAAATCTATGAGGATTGGGGTCATTCGAGAATATCATTTTTTTGGATCTTGAGGAACGACCACTCCCTCAATAGGATGTGAAAATCCTCTCTTATAAGGGAGGTGGTATAAAAATCCTCAAATTTATAAATTCCGATTACACACATTATCAAACATGATCTAAGAAATCCTCAACTATACAAACCCCTAATTAGGAAATCCCTATTTTAATTTGGGGTCAGCAAAGAATCTTCTATTTGTTACCAAAGGCGACCTTTAATGTGAGAAAATTTGAAACTAAGAAAAATAGTTGTAAGCTATATGCTTATCAACTTGACTACACCCATTTTTCCAACACTCATTCCTGCTTTATTGAGGGCCTTATAGTTTATTGTAGAGTGGAACCGACTAATGACTCTGATTTTTTTGGCCTTTTTAGGGCATCGTCACTAACTCTTGCATGAACGTTTCTATCCCTACCCCACGATTGGCAATCGGCATTTCATCCGTGTTCCACATGTTTCGTCTGGTAATCGACCTAGAGGAGATATAAAACTCTTTGAAATGCTATGGATTCAATTTGAAAGGGACGGTGACTCGGTTCTCCAAATGCACAGTTTCTATCACCTAAGGAGCCTGGTTGTTCATTGATAAAAAGGTTAAATGGGAGGATCACGTGACACTTACACACCAATGAAGTCACAATCACATGCTCATATATACTCTGAAGGGAATAACATCCATTATATGAATCGGGATCATCTAAGGATTTCTCCCATTGTGATCGTGAGTGGACAAATCATAGTCCGTGACGTCATCGTGGGCAGCCCCTACTCGGATGTATGCCAAGCTGCCTACGTCCATGGCAGGCTGTCTACAGTGATATGGCAGATCTTGATTGATTCACTTACGGTCACTGTGTGGGAAATCCTTAAAGGATCCAGACTCCCATTATATACAGTAAAAATGTAGCCCCGCATGTTTTCGATCATCTACAACGTCATCAGCGTTTCAGAAGGATGACAGTGCTAACAATTGAAGCCATCCATAAAGATGTAATGGTGCCAGGATAGAAGTTTTGTGCTCCCTCTGGTGGGGCTCATTTGAATGCATGGGTTTATAAGGAATGAAAAGGTCATAATGTCATGGGTCAGTGAAAAAAAAAAAAAAAAACCATAGACAAAAACAGTACCATCAGATCATCTTGACTCATAATTCAAGCACTACAAGAAGTTTCAAAGCCCTTCTTTTGTAAAGATAATCCAATGGTGATATAAGTGGATGAGTGTTTAATTGAGGTGAGAGTTAATTCAACGGCACAGTAAAAAATCATATATTATGTGCATGAAAAAAAAAATCATCCAAAAAACACAAAACACCCTAGTGGTAAGGAAGTCTCGTCTCATACAGCCACCCAAAATGGAGCCTGGGCTGGTAGGTTGCCACATGAGTACTATACTGAAAAATAAAATCATCCAATTTGCACCCAGTGCACTTTTACATATATACCATAGAATTGAGATAAACTCACGGTCAGACAACATACCAAGACAAACTAAAACTCATCGTAAGGATTCCTTTTGGAAAGGGTGAGATATTGTCTTACTATTCGTAACCATAGCGTGTTCATGACATATGATATCATCAACAGGATGGAGATATTGGACCTTCCCTAGGTACATATGTGTCTAATGTGATAGAATAAGGGCAATAGATTACAAGTTCGCATTATTTATTTCATATGTCCAACAAAAAGAACCAATTTCCACCCCATTTTTTTAACATGCAATTCTCTGTATCCAACTGTCGGAATCGATAGAATACAATTTACTTTCTGACATGATGGTATTATATTTCCAGCCTTTTACAACACAATACATCTGCACGTGAGAATCCTATGGAAACTCTCCACCACAAAATCTACCTCAAGATAATTTCACATAGATACTATATACTATTTCAATCCTGAGTGCATTTCCATGGTTATGGGAAGTAGTCAAGTAGCCCCCAGTACTTTATTAAGTTCTTATCTAAGCCCATACCACTTTTTAAGTCCTAGTCCCCAGGATCTATCTACTTTTGATTGTTCTACTTCTGCCTCCTGTCGCTGTCTATGCTGTAAAGAGTAATTATCCCTTGTTCCTCACTTGCATTCTTTAAACGGATCTTACCATAATAAAATGTGTATTAGATAAGTGAATACTTCCTTTTATAAGAGCTAGAGGCAGTGGGGGTGGTGCTCACTAGCTATCACAACTTTGAGGTTGTAGGTTTAAGTTACTTTTAACAAATAGGAAACTTAAAAAAAGCATTCTTGTGAAAAAGATCTTTCTCCAGAGATAATCTCACACCAAAAATGATTTTTGTTGACAATACTCTTACCCTTGGTAATAGAGGGTGCATCGACCATTGCACCAAAGGGCAGAAGATCAACAGAAAAGAATATGGACTCTTGGGCAAAGTTATATGTTCATAAGAACATCACAATTTACTTTCTTTGTTCATATGCATGACTTTTTTTGATGAATAAGCTTATATGTTTCAAAAGGGGCATATTGCAAGACACATTTCTTTGAATTTGTTCTTAAAAGTCTTTAGGACTTTCTTTTTTTTTAAGGATTATATTGTCGTTATCCTTACTGATTCATGTGACTCAAACCACCATGACATTGTATATATTAGTGATGAGAACTAAAGAAAAGAACAAGATTTTAATATATCATGTTGCTCTCAACTTCTCTTTCTTTCTTTCTTTTTTATCTTTAGATTTTAGGTTCGGCCCACAGTTTTGCCTGAAATGGATTGTCACCCATTACATATATATTATCATTTAGCACCTTGGATACCACTTGAAAGGCTTGACTCCGTTACCATTCGCCAAACTTCAGCGTCAATCGGTCCATTAATCTTGATAATCTGGTCTTGTCGCACCCTTTTTTTCCCCATTTGAAGACAAATCTTCAACGAATACCCATTACTCAATGCTTTTGTTTTGGCTGTGCATGCTATAAGATTATTGAAAAGAGGGATGAATTAAAAATAGGAAACGAGAGAAAGTCAATGGTTGTGAAATCTATGGCAAATCTAATACGATATACTATGGGCCGGGCTTCATTCCGAATTTAATTGTTAATACCATCTTCAAAATCTGCATGGGAGTATCTAAACTCACAATTCTTCTCGCTGATCACCTTGGAGTTTACAGAGTTAAACCCAATTATTGCAGCAAATGACCAAATCTGTAAAATAATCTCTGCCAAAAAAGAACTTTGTAGGCCATTTGCTACTATGTATTTGAGTTTTTTTTTTTTTTTTGGTCACCTAAATAGATGTGAAATCTGAATCAGACAGTTTGAAGCTTTGGGGTGTTGCCTTACTTCCTTTTACTTAATTTTTATTCCTTCTCAAAATCATGATCCTAATTTGGGTTGTAAGATCTGGTTTATTCATCAATCAAGCTGTGAGTTTCTGCATTATGTTATCTCAGGCAATTTTTTTTATTCTTCTTCTTTGGTCTTTTGGCAAAGCAACTAGGAGTAGTGGTGTCATTTTAGAAGTACCTTATCAGATAAGACGGTAGGTGCAAACTCCTTCAATGGTGCTTTGGAGGAATGAAGGATGCATATGATGACAAATGTGGCTATTGTTTCCCACATCTTTCAAGCAAGGTGACCTGTTTGCCAACAAATTGACAAATATTTGTTTTGAAATAGTTCATGGCATGAGACAACAGGCCAGTTGTGCAATTTGATCCACTTCCCTATATTTCCTTTTCCTTGATGGGGTGTAATCAGCTGCCCTTCAGCCGTGAGGGCCCTTTAATTGCGCAATTGCATGTGGGACCCACTTGAATGCATGATGGATCACAGGGGTGGGTACTATGTGAAAGGTTTCCTCCAAGATTGGGGTTGTCCCAGAAATCAAGTGATTATCACACTTTAAGTTGAGTTTCGGATATACAACTAGTGGCAAGTCATCACACTTTAAGTTGAGCTATTAAAAATCAATCCAAGCATTCCTTCTTTCTTCTTTTTTTTTTTTTTTTTTTTTTCATTTTTGGGTACTGCTTTTGTGTGGGGCAACTTTTAATGCGCAAGTTATGCAAAAGCTAGCAATAATGCCAGCTCATGCTCCATTTCGACTATACGCGTCTCGGCATGAACGCTGGAGCACTTGCTGAGACCAACACTGATGGCCACCATCTCGGCCACATGCTTCGTCAAATGAGATATGCATCTCGGCTACAGCTGAGGTGACGAGCTGCTATCCGAGACAGACACTGACAGCCACGTCTTACATAAGGACATGTGACAGGGTACATGCACGCGCTGATGGGACAGGTACACCATCCAAGTCGTCTGCCCTCATCAAATCTCTGACAGAGTCACATCTAATGGCTGCAGCCACATCAGGAAAGGGCCCAAAAAAGGATCCGATGGGACCTCAGCCACCAACAGGTCAAGGCAAGATCTGGCCCAATGTGACTAGCATTTAATGCAGTATGGGCTGATCGAACCCTCATTTAATGCAATGTGGGCTATGATGGATCCTCATTAATTACTTTATGGGCTAATGAGACTCTAACAGTCAAATCATTAGGCCCACTAATAGGCACCTAGGAGTTTCCTCATATAAAGTGATTTTCCTCATATCAGGTACGCATACATGCATGTAATTTTCTAGTCGATACTTGGCCTCTCTTTTTCTCCGACCTTTATTCCTGCACTAACTTACGCATCGGAGAATCCTGCGTTGCCCACAGCCAGGGTCCTTTGACTGCTCTTTCTTCCCTTTCAGAACCCTGAAGCGGATAGCTCTCCAGTCATTTGGATAAGTCCTCAAAGGCTCCCCCTAATCTTGTGAGCTTATATTTTCTACACCTACAGTTTTCTTTTCTCATAGCATCCTTCACAACAGTATAATGGATCATGGACTAGAAGAATACAAAGGAATATGCAAGTGGGCCATCAAATACTTCAGCGTTATTTGTCCCTTAAGAATAAGCTCTATCATCCATTGCTTTAATAAGGGTATCCATACAACTGCCTAACTTGTACATGTAATGGCGGACACTTGGAACTGGATTGTGGGGAAGCCTCGACTATGAGATGTGGATTTGAACAAGCTCTAAACTCAAGCAGAATATGTACAAATAGCTAGCCACATCTGGTGGTTGTAGTAATCCACCTCTAATCTTATACACTTTTCTTCTCTTCTATTCATTAAGACACCCCCCCCCCCCCCCCCCCCCAACAAAAAAAAAAAAAGAAAGAAAAGAAATGAAAAGAAAAGGAAATATCACATATCTTGATAGAGGTATCACACTTCATCTTAGAACACAGTTGGATGGTGCTCACTATCACAATCATAAGGTTGTGAGTTTAAGGCAGGTTACTAGTGAAATAAAAAGTTCTATTTATAAAAATTGAATGTCCCCTTGCAAAAAAAAAGAAGAGAGTAAATAGTAATCAATGATATGTACATATCATATCTATCATCATCCTCAACTTAGCCTTATCTTATCAATGCGAGGTCTTCTAAAATATGAGCATAACGTCTAATTCGCAATAATGTGCAACTTACTAATGATAGCAAACCTCTGTATTTTCGAGAAATCATATTTGCACAAACATGGTTGTGCAAGAAACTAGAACTTCCCTCTCATGTTATATAATTAATGATTGGAAAGTAAGTTTTCTACTGTTTGCTTTAGTATTGTCGAACTTGATATGCTTGATGTGAATACTAGTCATGCGAACAACTTAATTACACATGAAGAGGACAGATTCTAACTTTCAATATTGAACATTTTTTCCTATCCGCGACAGAAAATTGAAGCAAAGAACAGGAGAAAAGAGGACAAATTAGTAAGTGATGTTCTATTTTCAATCTTGGTCACTACTTCCATTACAATTCTTAATAGCTTGCAACACTGCTTGTTTTACTGCTTCAGCATCCAAGCTTTCCAGTTCTTGATTCTGCAAAGTATTGAAAACATTTAGTTCATTCAGTTGGTATTGGAAGCACAAACAAAAACATAACATATCCTCCTATACATGCACAATTACAACTACAATCTATGGAAACCTTATCAACCCCAAATGGATGATGAGTATAGGATTCACGTTGTTCAAAATGTCTGTCATTTTAATTTGTCAAGATACATGTATTGAACAAGTAAACCTAGATAGATAGGTTAATGCTTTGATGATGATGATGGAAAAAATTCATAATATGCTGAAGCACTTGCTTGCGTGCTAATGCCTAAGCACACTTCTTTTCCAAGTGGACATTCAATGTTTTGATTTTTGTGGAAAGTAATACTGCAATAAATTTCCCTTTCTTATACCTCTCCTCCCACAGCTTCTAGCCGAAAACTGTCTGCGCAAGAAACCCTAGCCTCCATAACAGTAAGTCCCAATTCCTCAAACACCTCCAAGATAGACACTAGCAAACCCGGGCAATTCTTTGTGGAGAATACTGTTATCAAAAACCCTTTTTCTTGGGTTTCAACTGCAACTTGCTGATGTATAGAAACAAAGTTAGAGAAAGAGAGAGCCATGTCTTGTTGATAGAAGAAGGAATGGAGATGGAATGTTCTGAATAAAGGAGAAGGTGAAATGTACCGTGGGCAATGAGGTTTTGTCTGCTGGGCTTTGTGCATAAGAAATTTCTTGATTCAATTTCTCAACCTTGTGCTTAAGCTCTTCAATATACTTGGATGCATCTAGTATAATTGAAGTTTTACTTTGCTGCCAACAAAAAAAAAAGGGTCAAATCATATTAGCTCATACTTGCACCATTAACCATAGAGGTTACTGAATTGCAAATATATAGTTCATCGATGAATTAAAGCAAGAATTAGTAACCTTTTAAGAAGATCTTCAACAAAGATGACAGAATTTTCTGGTCTTAAAAGGTAGCCTAAAGAAAAAGCAGGTCATATTGGAAAGATACTTTCTTCTAGGTGCTTGAGTTGTGACAAAATAGTATAATTCTATTTCCTCCATTTTCAATAGTCATTAGTTTTTAAGGAAATCAGGACAAGAAAGACATAATTGCCATGGTATTACATTACAAAAAGGCATCTTCAATATTAATGAAAACGAGAATGGAAATAAGAAACGCATGTCACACATGAGAGAGAGAGAGAGAGAGAGAGAGAGAGAGAGAGAGAGAGAGAGAGCAAAAACATTCACAGAAAGTAGCTGTTTATAGAAAAATAACAAAAGATCCGATGAGAATAAACTTGCAAAACAATGATGAAAGAAAAAATATTCGAGATAGAAGACGCGAAGCAAAGAGATGACTGATAAATTCCATAACTGCCCAAGTGAATATATAGAGAAATATGATATAACAAAACAAAGCAATGAATGGAAAGATTCGATGAGATTATAGGGAAGAAGAAGAAGAATGGAACTATGGGTGTGGGTTTTGGAGAAGAGATGGTAGAACTAGAAGAGTCATAACCGAGGGCTTATACAAAGTAGCTCATTAAAACATGGGTAACAGAATGAAAATGAAGAGTAAGAAGCGAAAGCCAATCAAAGAAAGAGAGAGATTCAGAAATTGAGACATTACTGCATGAGAATTTGTAATTGAACGTAACAGTTGCAGCTTCTCACAAAGAACTGTTCTCTTGTGCTCCTTGGAAACCATCTCTCTCTCTCTCTCTCTCTCTGAAGTCTGCAAACTTCTGCTCTGCTTAAGCAGGAGGGGAGGAGCTCTCAAAGCTATTTCATCACCTGATTTCTTCCCACAAGAATGTCACTAGGACATATATATTGTGTATGTAGTGAAGTGAAATTACCTGAATGCCATTGATCCACATGCAGGGGAAATTACATTGGGAATTGGCAGCAACCCCAAAATGTTATTTCTTTATGCTTTAAAATGAGGTTAAGTTAATCCAGATATATTAAACACACATGGTCTAATTATACATCCATACATTTAGACTTTTGATCATGGATCTATTAACCTTGGGCTCTACATGTGCTAATGGTTAAAATATGCATGCCGGCTTTGCATAAAAAATATATGAAGTTTTCAAAACTCATATAAAAAAAATCCAATATTGATTTATGTGACATGTTTTTATTGGCCCAATTTAAGAGAATCCGGATTCCTCAAATTAGACTCCTGTTCTAACAAACAAAATCAATGCATTATCAGGCACTTTATTTTAGTGCTTGGTTCTTTCCCGTTTCAGTGGGACCACCCACCTTAATTTTAAACTGCTACAAACTCCTAAGATTGGGACTTAGTTTTTGCTCTGATTATAAGTGGGGCTGCTATTGTATTGATCGCATGTAAATATATGATTAGCATCACTTGATTTTGAAAAAATTAATTAAATCATGATTGGCCATTTTAACATAAAAAGCTTCTCAACTTAATTTGCATTGTGACATATAAATATACATATATATATATATATATATCATAAAAGGAAATGCTTCCCTCTCCCTCTCCTTAATTGTACCGATTTTTCTGCTGTTTGCTTAGGAAAATTGGAGAAAAAAGAAAATAAAAACTAGCATATGCCATGGTGTATTGACCATAAGCTTTTTTTTTTTTAATGAGACAACAATTGAATCATTTCTGCTTCTTTATTCATTTTGAGGCAACATCATTAAGTCAATTCTTGCATTATCAATCCTAATTATATATTCTTGCATATATGGTATTAGATAGTACATGATACATGAAGTAGGAAAATGGGTGCATGTATCAAAGGCAAATGGTACGGGTGGTTGTATACCTTATTTCCTTTCTGATTACTGCTGTTTGCCCACTAGTACACCCCTGCCGCTGTACTGCCATGTGATTATAAAAACTACAACATAATTCCAACTACGTATATAGTTTCAGAATTTCAGCGTTGTCACCTTAATTACGACATGAACTTAAAATAATAATAATAAAAAGCCCATTTGAAGTTTCATATTGAATTGTGTCTGATCAGTTGGTGAAAAGGAATTAATTAAAGAAAGGACAAACGAACCCTCCCGCCAGTGGTTTATGTTAAAACCATTTGAAGAAGGGGAGATGGGTTCATTGTATCTGCAGACAAGTAGCAAGGAATTGGATTGCTGGCTCAACCGAGCTCATTTTTTAATAAAATTTTAAACACGTACAATCTTAAATTCATCGCAAAAGTTTAAAGGATAAACATTAACCCTCACTTATTAGGTTAATTGGGATTCAAATAATGGTGGACCGACTAACTATGAGCCAGCTAAAACCTAGGTATTTATTAATCACGTTGGAAATGTGATCTTAGACAAACCCGATGGCAAGAAGGGTGAACACGTAACCAAGGTCTGAGACAAGTTTGAGTCCAGGACAGCCAGGCTATGCATGTATATCACTCTAATTAGATTAATAAACTTTTCTATCATAAACTCTTGAATGTTATACATGTATACATGGTGTAGAAGGATAGAAGCTCGACTGCTCTTAATCTTAATGAAACCTTTCACATGATTGTATGTGGGGCATGCAGCAGGCAATGTGCTTAGCATGCATGCATGCATATTTAAAAGGAAACTAATTAACATGTTAATAATGGCCTGTCAAGATGAGGGCAAGATGGTAATAGTATGGAGAGGTCAGTGTTAGATTGGGAATTGGGGAAAGACGCGTGGGAAGGAGGAATCTGCTCGTGATGGAGAGCTGAATCATCCATCGAAAGCAGCGAAGGAAGCGTCAAAGGATGTTTAGTTGTAAATGGGTCCAAACTCCTCTCACGGGGGATTTTCAAGCCTCTATCCCCTCCAGTCCCACCCTCACTCTTTTGTCCTCGACTCTATCAACTTCTCCTCTCATATCTTATCAACTGACCAAAATCTCAACAACAGCCCAAATTAGTAAATTAAAATGGCAAGGTCCATTGCACCTTGGGTACTGTTGATTATAATCATAGTTTAAAATCTCGGTCTCGGTCGCGGTATCGGCCGGGCCGAAAAACCGATATGATATCGGTATCGGTCGCGGATATCGGTCCGTCGCGGTCATCGCGGTGTGAATTTTTTTTTTAATCCAAAAAAATTCGTAAAAATATCCAAAAAATCCAGAATATTAGAAAATGCTGAAAAACTATATTTGTTTCAATTAATAACAACAATAAATCAAAATCTCGGTCACCTTAAGTTATGAGTCCTGTCTGTGTCGCAGACTCGCAGTTCACTGTCTTTTTTCCAGTATTTCATATAATGCAAACATTATTGATGCTCTGCTCATGATCAATTTATTAGTGTCAAATATAAGAAGATAAAGATAACATATCAATCATCATTTAATACTAACTTAATCATCAAATAAAGTTGTGAAATTCAAGACCCTAAAGATTAGTGAATGAGATAGTGAGTTAGTGACTGAGATAGATAAATCATAAAGCACTTGGGCATCAAATTTTTTGGAAAACAAAAATTAATAAAATTATTTTCAAAATCCTAAATATATAGATCTAACATAAAAGTATGTAGATCTATCATTTATACACCATACAATGATCATGAATCATTAAAACAACATATTTATGATGAAATCCCCAAAAAATGATATATTATAATTCAAATATTAAAAAATTCGAAAATAAAAAAAATTGAAGAAAAATTTCAAAATCATGTGTATGAGTAGATCTAACATGAAAGTATATAGATCTAACTTCTAAATGAAGAAAACAATACAATTACACAAGTGAGTAAGTGACAAACCTCTATGCTTCATCTATAAAAATAAAAATAAAAAAAATACATAATATGCTTTAAGTTGATTTCCTGTTACCTTAGATAATATTTTCTTCAAAAAATAAAAGTGAGATTTGAAAATATGAAAGAGAGATGGTGGATGCTGCTATTGCTAGTAAGGGCCTTGAGAAGAGAGGAGAAGAAGATGAAGATGGGAGAAGAATCATAAAAATTAGGATTTTTATGCTTTTTATACATCTCGGCCAATATAATGGTCATCTCGGCCGATATATCGGCCGAGATATTGAAAATACTGAGATAATGGTCATCTCGGCCGAGATGGCCCGAGATAATGGTGAAAACAGCCCGAGACCGATATCTCAGTGAGATATCGGCCCGGTCTCGGCCGAGATTTTAAACCATGATTATAACTACTGCCAGCCCTATAATCAGCAGTACGTTGGTTAGTTTCCATCAAACAATTGATAGTTGGATCCGGATCTCTGTTTGGACTAATCGGGGGTGCCACATGGTTTCCCCTCCTTGATAGATTGGCCACTTCATGAATGATTCATGGATAGAAAAAGAAAGAATAGACAGATTATAGAGATGTGGTAGTTTTTAATCACTTTATTTATTTATTACATTCTCTCTCTCCAAAAGCTTGTCTTAACTTCCTGTCTGGTTTGTTTTTGGGCAAGGGACCGTCCAAGAATGAAGGTGTGGGACACTTGTTTAGGGCACCATGTGCACAAATTATATATGGCTGTCTGTCACTGTACAGTTGCTGAATTCATAGCATACTTTTTGATTGGCCTGGTTGAGGATGGATAATGGTAGTTGAAAGTAAAAGTCGTGTGAAAGTGAAACTAACATGGTCTGCTGATGCAAGTGGTATTATTTGGACCGGAGGCGACCAAAAAGTTGCATTCATTGTGCATTTATAAACTTATAAGTAAGGAAAAGATGGTATTAACCCTATCCGAGGATTTTCTCCTTCGCACTTGCACACTAATGCATTGTGAATTGGTGGTGTTGTTCGTCACATAGGACCCGGTGGAATTCAGGAGGGTCCCACCTTGAATGATCTTCCAATTAGATCCCATTAGAGTTTTGCACACTGTCAAACACAATAATGATTGCTTAGGAAATCACTGCTTATTTGTATCATCAAATCCAACATTTTTTTCACTATATATCATCATTGTCATATCTATCTATTTATATAAGGCTGGCTTTATTATTATTAATATGGTATATATTACTATAATTAGAGTAAAATTAATTTTACGGACTTAAATTCTCTAGGTCAGGACCTGACGTGATGTCAACAATCCAGGTCATTTTTTGTATGTTATGAGAGAAACTATGAGATAAAGATGATGCCACGACCAACTTCATTCCAACTTTTGTGGTGGTTGTTCACTCACAATGGTGCGTGCATCTCATGGATGGCAAGGACCTTTTATCTAAAGTCCAACACATATCTAATTGCACAACGGTGTCAATACATTGGTAAACTCATTATTGGGGCACCTCCCCTCCATTAAATAATCAGAATCAATCCATGGATGCAGCTTGGTGGTGAGGGATTTTTGGTGGGGTGTGTACGTGGATATGTGAGTATTTACAAGAGGAAAAAAATTTACGCCCTTTAGAGTGAGTGAGAAAAAATAAAATAAAAGAGAAAAAAAATGACCCATCTCTTGATATGAGCCAGTATATTTGGAGTGATATTTTGTCCAATGCTTACATAATATGGGACTTTTCCAACGCCAATAGGTTGGATTAATAAAAAGTGGGCCCACACATTTCAAGTTGGTTTGCATCTTGCATTGTGACAGGAACATTTCTCTAATCAACAGTCTTTTTCATATTTCGAGATAAAGATATTGATTCCAATTTATCGGATGTGTCGTTTGGATGCTTCTCTGTGCATACACCGTTGTCTCGTCTATACGCGGACAGACCATGTACTCACCAATTCACGTGTGCCCCTTAATCATTACAAGAAAACAAGCGACCCATGCACATACTTCTGCTCATACCTTGTCTCTGTCACTGCTTTTGAGTGGAGATAGCTATTCCTAGGGTGTTCAAGGGCCCCATAGTTCCCCGATCCAAAAGGGCCCCGGTCCACTTCTAAAATCATAATGAAAGTTCTAACTTTGTTTTGAAAATCTATATTAAAATCCCGCACCAGCCCCCAAAACACATGAAAAAATTTAGGGTTTATTTCAAAAAACCAATTGCTTGTTTGGGCCTGCATCCCTCAAAAGAAACTCCTGGGCCCGCCACTGCGATCGACCATATCTCACAATCATTTATACACTCTCCCATGCACTCTCATATATTAGGGTCTTATAATCTCAGTGATTTGCCATCGAATTTAGGTGTTCCATTAACCAAATCTAAAATCATTTAGGTTCTTTAAAGGCCTAATATGCCCACAGGAGTAGGTTGCATAATCCATCCAGGTGTGTTCATGGGCTGGGTTGGACCACATCAAAGCTTATCCAATATTGTCCTGCCCTGCTTAGTATTTGGGCATAGAATTCATGCTTGGGTCAAGGCTTGGCCATTTTCGAGTGATAATACACTCCTCTATGCTAAATATATCTGGCCAGGAAGCACACATATATAGGTCTTCCTAGTCCATTAACTATCTAGCCTAGATCAGACCCAAGTCCAGTCCATGGACCTGAAAAAACACAGCCCAAATTCAGCCTAATTTGGGCCACAATGAACACTGAATTGGGTTACCTTTCCAAACCAAAAGAAAGAAGAAAGGAAATATGAAAAGTGGCTTATTTCCAACCTAATTCTGCATCTCAATTACTAGGAAAATAAATAGAATTTCATCTCTATTGACGGTTAAATAACAAAGAAATAATCCAGTGAAACCATTATATAGCTTCCAATAGCTTATTTAATTTGCGTTGAGGTTCATCTCTTTATCATTTTTAATTATCTTACACACTAATATTACATGCCTCTCTCTATGCATTGACACTGGCCCAAAGTTTAGAATCCTATATGGAAAATACAGCGTGATATGAGCAAATTCGATCACGCAGGAGGGGACCGTATTGACTAAATCATGTAGTTAGCAGCTAGCTATGATCACATCATGATGATGGTAGCATGAGATCATTTCTCAATATTATGTAACAGCAAATCTAACAAAAATAAAAATTATTATCATGTCACTACTTTCACACAACCATTTTATGAGTTCGATATGCATATTTTGAAGTTACAAATATAACGAAGTGCACTGTACGATAATGAAAAGTCAACATTGTTGAATACGGATCTTATGTAGATTGAGGGTGACTTAATGCTTATCAATACAACAATAACATTATTAATGCTGCAAGAGAATCTAAAATAACAAACAAACCGGTCAAAGCAGGCCTTTACATGACCTATTGAGGTTATCTCTCATCTATTGGAAAATTGACCTTGGGTGCCTGTGTTTTTAATTCATTATTACTATTGTCATTGTTAGGGATTCAATGCCCATTTTTAAACAAACTGCCCCCAATGAACGCATTTGCAAGCTAAGCGTCAGATTCCATAAAGCAAGATGACATGCAAAAGCAGCTCGCTTAAAAACCAACAGTTTTTCTCTCCTTTTTCCACCTTTTGTGGGTTGGAAATAGTATACAATAATCCAAAGGTAATTCATTCCAAGGGGTATAAAGTTTATTTCCTTAATTAATTATGAAGAGATTTGAGGATTGCTGCGCTGTTTAAAATTTGAAAAAGGTGAGTCTAATCAATGGGGTTAACTGGACTCGATGTTTAGAAGGTTTGTTGTAGGGGGCAAAAAAATTAACCTTAATGACAGGCTCAAACCGAACACTCAAGTTAATTAGATTTGGTCAAGTAGCAAAGACTTGGGGGAAAAAAGTACATGGTATTAGATCAGTTTTATTTTGTACTGCATTCTCATTGTCACAGCTCAAGTAAGACTCGGTGGAGTCCCAAGTTGACTTGACTTAGTGAGTATTTTGATTGAATCGAGCTTTCTTTTCTTGTTGCTGAACAACTTGTTTGTTGCATTTTTCTTCCAAATTTGACCATGCCTTCCGGCCCTTCTCATCTCCAGGTTTAACATGATACTTTGCTTGTGGGTTTCTCTGGAATGCATGTCTCTCTTGCAGTCTTTGGAGAATGTGGCTGTTGCCTACTTCTATTAGTAGTGATGCTTGATCTCTCTGGTCATGAAATTAAGTAAATGTTGACATATTATTTAGGCCTTTGTTAGTTGCCAGCGAGTGGGAGTTGAAGAATAATCTTTCAAATGTTGACATCTTATTTAGGCCTTTGTTAGTTGCCAACAAGTGGGAGTTGAAGAAGGATCCTTCTCTAATTTGATTGTTCCTTCACATGTGATACATGATTTCATTTCTTTGGTCAAATAGATGAGAGTAGAAGAATGACCAAAAGAATATTCCAGTACAGCATGCCATAGTTCATAGGGCAATATAGCTAGATTCATTGTTGTGAAGTAATCAAAATACTATGAACAATTGATCCTATTTTTGTATCATAGTGCTGATGTGTACATGTTTTGGAGTTCAATTGTTATAAACCACATGCAAAATATATATAAAAAAAAACTAAGAAAAACTATTGCATAACATTATTGCTGAATTATAACTTAACATTACAACCACATGAACTCTCTTTATATTTTATTTGAACAAACTTGCTCTGATAAGACACTTTCGTGACCCCAAAAACCTTTGACAAATTGTCGTTGGAAACTCAAAATATTACCCTATTTATTTTTTCTTCTTTTATCCACATAGTACGTGCACATCTAGTCTAGGAATTCAGCGGGTTCTAGGAACATAATTGTCTAGTTAGAGATTTTTCTTAATCTTCAAGTAAAAGAAGTTACGATCCCCCCGCTAAATTTACAAATACAAAATTATACCTAGTATTTTGGAAGCTAGAATTCTATGTACAAGCTGAAAGTGAAAATCCACAAAAACTAAATTTTTAGTATCTTACATGTAAAACAGAAAACTTTGCTAGGGGATGGCAGCTGACATTACTATCATAAATTATTAAGGCGCCCCCTAAAGTATTGTTGGAATTTCAATAACTCCATCTTACATCAAACAAAGAAGAAAGGGGGAGATAAATTTTCTCTGTCCCCTGTCATAAAGTTAGAATCCTTCCACATCAAATATTTCCTTCTAAGTTAATGGACTGTGTTTCCAATTCTATTTTGATAACCCCAAATGCCCAAAGTTGATTACGATAGGGACTAATCCTGATGCTAGTGTTGATCTCTACTCCATTTTTTGTTTCCCTTGATGGAAACTACAGTAATGGCTAGGACTCTTGTGACTTACAATCAAAGCTCACGTGAGCTACACTCTGGGAAAGTACATTCACATGCAATGCAAGTGTGGCAATGAAACAAAATTTATTAAAGTATAAAGTGGGGGAAATAAGAGCTTTGTTTTATATGGAATGAGCACAATATCCCTTTTGAGTATAAAATGTCGGTAAAGGGGGATAAGATAAACACCAAAGACAAGGAGTTTGGCCGGTTATATGGCAACATGGCTCCATACAAGTACTGTATGCATTGGCTGCAAGTAAAACAGATGGTCTAACACAATCTGTTCTTCCACACTACAAGTTTGAATTGATCACAAGGGCTGTACGCAAAGTTTGGAGGAGTCACTTTCAAGAACTACACGGGTTCTAGTTATATATTTATGGGAGTCACTTTCCACTGGTCATGAGGCTTAGGATTCTCTCAAGTCTCACCAATTTTGAAGGAACGGTACTCTTTATTTTTGAAGGTTTGTGACTACTAAATGCATGCCAAGTTGTTGGAGTTGTTGATGTTTGTCAGTTTCCACTTTTTTCGGCAGAAACGTCTCGATGTCACAAATATTGTTGATATTATAATATACTGTGATATTATGTTATACACTCCAATCCGAGTTAATTAAGATTAATTTTAATTAATCGAGATTAATATATATTAAACAGGATTAGTCAAATTAGTAGTGATTAATATTTGAAATGGATCAAATTAGTTTTAAATGGACGAATTAAGCGTAATGAACGAATTTGGAAAAGATTGACTTAATGGAGTTGATTTTAGACTCAACTTGATGGAATTAAAGACTTTTCTGTAAATACGAGTATATGCGTATTTCGTCGAATGCGGTGAAACTTGATACCATCGTATGCATCTCAACGAGTACGTCAACTTTTATAATACACACGTTTTCGTTTGAATTGAAATGAATCAAGTGGGTTTTAGTTTGACTCAAATTGTAAATGGGTAGAGATTATAAGGTTCGTATGCAAAATGCATATGATAGGTGTCAATAAACCAATCTACATGTCATTAGGTGTTTCATTCTTGTGATGGTTCATTCCAGCAACGTTGAAAAAGGGAGAAAATTGCTTAGGTCTTCTTCTTCATTTCTTTGCTATCAAGTGTAGGAAAGGTGATGGTTCAAGTGCTTTTGAAAATGAAACAGTGATCTTCATCTCTTCCCCATTGTCTTCTTCCCTAAGTTGACTGATTCATGCTTGAAGGTTGGAGAGTTTGAGTTCAAAACTCAAGGAACAAGTGGTTTTTGTGTTAACTTACAGCAAAAGTCAAGTATAAACAATGATTTGTATTGATATGCTATAAGTGTGGTATTTCTTGAATTTTATTGTAACCTTGGTTTTAACCTTGTATTTGGAAATTTATTTGAGTTGTAGATTGTGTATATGAATTGTATGATGAATAGAAGTGTGATTTTGATGTGTATGGAGATGGTTATTGATAGGGGAACAGGAGGTTCCATTTTGATTATACAGGTTGTGAAGTGAATATAGAGGAAGAGGAAAGAAAAAGATCGGTTTCAGGTTCTGCAACTGAATTCGTTGCAGGTCTGATCGATCAAACTGTCACTTAACTGGGACAAAATTCACAGTGAAAATTGGTCCTCTTTTGAGTTAGATTGTGGTTTTAGGATCATAAATGGTATATGAAAGTTAGTTTAACAACTAATTCTAGTACGATTAGTGAATAATGAATTTATTAATATTCCATAAAATATTATCTATGGATTTTGATCCAAAGAAAAGTGTATGTTAACAAGAAGGTTAACCAAGGTAATAATTGTAACTCAATGATAAGATTAGCTTCCAAAACTAATTGATAATACGTTGATAAATTTATACGGAGTTATTATAAATGCAGAATGTCTTTCTGAATTTGAAAGATAAAGCCTATTGAGCATCTCAAGGCTAATAATGTTGTTTTACCACCATGGATGTTGATTAAGGGATTTTAATGTACAAAATTCACATAAACTGTGATGTCATTGAAAATAACACGTACATTAAATAATTGATGATTACATCCTAATGGTTGGTATTAGATAATGGAACATTGAATTGTGTCCAAGTTGAATTGTAAATCGAAGTTAAATTGAATCCGTTAATTGTAATGGAACGGAATTGTTATATTGTTATTGTTGAGTCTGGCACTACATAGTGATTTCTGTAAGCTCATTGAAGATGTATCTGCTGCAACAGAGTATTTGGGGTGCTCTGGAACTCCGTAGTGATATTAGTTGTCCCTAGCCCGGACTCTGATAAGTCCCACAAGATATGAATCATTTCGTGTGGAAGATGAAAATCCTTCCTAGTATGAAAGATGGAATATGAATTGAAATTGAAATGCTATTGTAGTTTGCCAAATAAATGACTCTTATTAATTATGAATTGAAATTGTACTGTCTAACAATGAGTTAGATGACTTAAATGTGTAATTAACATGTTTAATCCTATAATTGTTTCTACATTGCTGAATTGTCAAATTCATAGTGTTTATTGATCGATGGCATTACAGGCACAGCTGCCCATGCCGGTCCTTTCGAGGCTACGGCGCCACCGGAGACGTCCACTACGGTTCCTCCAGGAGGACTAGTAGAATGGAAATGAGAACTTTGATGAGAGTTGGAGGAAAAACCTTTTGTTATGGAATTTGAATGACAACTTTGCACTGTTTATGCTTGCATTGTATTTAAATATGCAAGTAAAAGGTTTATGAATGGTGTAAATAAATTTGTCTATATTGTAAATTAATAAGGTTTCTTTTGGAGCAATGTATATTTGTTAATATTTCCGCATAATGTGTTTGTGATATCCCTTGTGAATAATGCGTTGAGATTCACGGGGGTAAGTATGCGATGCGACTCTGGGTTATCTCGGATTAATCATAATCTCGGGCTCGGGTCGTGTTATATTATCATGATATTTACATATACCAAGTATTGTTATTATTGAAAATTTTAAAATATCAGAAGAATTGGAATTTTTAAAAAAAAAAAAACCACCATTACTGTTGGAATAGAAATGTTAAAAACTATATGAAAAAAAATCTTATTAATCATATTTATATTTATTTTCTTGATTTGTGCTTTCAATATATATATTTTTCTTGCGGCATCATGTCTCCCATGATATCCTGAGATAAGCCCCATTTTGAAAATGCTAGTTCTTTGACTATATTTCCCAAAAACTATATGACAAACTACTAAACGTGATTAGAGATGGAAACATTGCCATCATCTGGAAATGGTCAAAAACCATTTGGAACAAAAGGTAAGACCTTAATAGAGAAATACTCATGGTTTGCTAATGTATAAAAGGTTTGAGCTCAGACTGGGTTTATTATTTTGTAACATGCATGCAGGTGCTTCCTTTAAAAAAAAAAAAAAAAAAAAAACTAAAAATAAAAAATGCATGCATGTGTTTGCATAAGTATGTCATTTTAACGAGGGTCATACTATTCATAAGAGCATAATTGAGACTAATCTGGAAGCACGACAATCATAAGGCTTTTTAGGGGTTAAATGTCTCCCTATGACCTATCTAAATACAAATTAATAACAATGAAAACCATCTGGTCAATATATTAAGTATTATCTTAAGGGCTTCAAAGTTGTCTACATCTTAGCCATTAGATAAGTGGGATGAGAGTCAAATTTGGGTTGTCATTGATAAACAAAGGAATAATGAGCATTAAGGGATTAGAATCATCATGGAGCAGAGCAACCTGGCCCATTTGGTGGGAATATTCCGAAGCTATGAATGGCTGGGCGCCATTCTCAAAATTTTGCACGAACACACCAATAGGGATGGCATTTTTAACCCGATCCGCCCCAACTCGGAGTGCCCGCCCCGCCCCGTACAGGTTTTCCCCACCCCGACTCTTAGACGGGGCGGGGACGAGGCAAAAAAATATACCCCGAATCCGGGGCGGGGCGAGGATGGGTATGTTTCTTACCCCGCCCCATGCCCCGCCCCGTAACCCGCCCCAAAATTAATAATCTTCTAAAATATATATATTTTAGATTTCTTTTATAATAAATAAGCATATTTATATGCAAATGTATATATTGATTTTATGTTGTTATTAAGGGTTAAGTAGATTGATTGAAGACTTTTTTTAAAGTTAAACATGTAATTGAATGAACCCTAGACATTATAAAAGTATATAATATGATCCCATTCCCTCTAATTCAAATTTAATGAAATTAAAGTTGTTAAAAAATCTATCTAACTATCTAAGCTTATTTTACTTTAATCATATATAATGTTAAATTGTGACATGATAAATCATATTAAATAAAACGAATATAAATATATAATAGAATAATAGATCATGCTTTAAGCTTATAATAACATATATGATTAGAGATAGCAAGGTAAATTATAATTTGTATGATTCTAATCATACTAATAACAATATAAATTATACTAATTTGATATAACATTATAAGATATATCATGCTATACGCTTATAATAACTTATATGATAGAAATAGCAATGTAAATTATAGTTAGTAACTTAATATGATTCTAATCATACTAACAACACTATAAATTATACTAATGTTAATTATATGTAATCAACCTCTTTATTAGTGAGTGGAGTTCAATACCAGAAATGAAGTGAAACCATGTATTGATGGAGTTCATGATATTTTAGAGAGATATTGTCTTTTTTATAAAGAATGTCTCAAAGCATATATGATATTTTCAAGTGTATGTTAGTGGCCTTCAAGGGCTTGGAGAAAATCTTATAAGAATAAATCTCACTTGAAATAGGTAAAAATTCAGGAAAAGAAAATTTATATTATTAATATTAGATAATTTAAAAAAATTTAAACAATCTAACAGTGCCCCACACTTATAAAATATTTATGCGGGGAGATCTTTTCTATTTTGGGAGATTTTTTTTTAATATTATTAAAGGCATAGAGACAACATAGATGAATCATTCATGTTCTTTTTACCATGTAAAATAAATTAATTTACCTTCTTTTTTATAGTCAATTCAAAATTAATTTATTATATTTATGGTTGTACCACATCGGGGCGGAGCGCCCCGCGGGGCATGTTGGGGTGGGGACGGGGTATGTAACATACCCCGAATTGCGGGGCGGGGCGGGGACAGGGAGGTTCGGGGCGGGGACGGGGCAGCTCAATTCTGGCCCCGCCCCGCCCCGTTGCCATCCCTACACACCAATCCATTTGTACCTCAGTGGCAAGGGCATATGATCATTGTCATGGGGATGATGATCGAAGCTTGGTATCGCATAGTCAAATTCCACTCCCTTGCCAGTAAAGCAATATAGCACACAAAACCAAAAAAAAAAAGGAAAAATGGTGGACTTACAAACATATAAGCACTATTGAAGCACCAATTTGCACGGTGCACTTGCTACCACTAATTATATATATATATATATATATTTTTATAGAACAAGACTCTCCTAAACTGCAGCTTAGCTTATCCTAAGCTGAAATTATACTGGTTTCACAAATTAAAGTTGATTATATCTGTTTTTTGAATGATAGAACTGAAAAATCCACTTCTGATTGGATTTATCTTGATTTTAAAGACGATCATCATCCAAAAAACAACGATAATCGATTCTGATTTATGGGAACAACACTGTTTCAACTTAGGATAAGTTAAGTTTCAGCTTAGAAGAGCTGGCCCCATATATATATATATATATAATAGTGACAACAACCCTTTTTTTGGGAGAACGAAACGTGGCGTTCGCTTTTGGGTTTTTGAAATGACAATTAGCTCATCTATCTTATCTCTTATAACACCATCTCTATAAATCATAATCCCAATAATATCTTTCTCATTCAATTTTGAATTTTCTCTAATTGACTATTTTTTTTCTTTTTTTTTTAATTATCTCTTGTGATTCCAAATCCTATTTAACTCCTAAAATCTCTCTTGAATCGTGGAACTGATGTTTCGTTTTTCCTTTCTCTTGTTATCCTCTCTCCATCCATCTCTATCGGATTAATTTATTACTAGCAAAATGCTCCCGTGCTTAGCACGAGCAATTGAAGTCATATAAAAAAAATCATTTAATCATATGATAGAAATAAGAAGAATTGATTTTGATCTCATACGTTTATTTTATAGAAAGTCTAAAATAAAAATATTTTTAAAAAATAAAAAATTTATATGCTTATAATTATAATCACCGATAGAGAGGATGCTATGCCCTGTGTCCTAATCATGAAACATAGAATAATTAATAGGCTTTCTTAGAAATCACACAATTGAAAACTTAAATAAATAATTAATATAATAATTTTGAAATTTAAGTAGAAACTTGAATTATGCTATTTTTGTATATATTATATTGAGATGAGATCGAGAAATTTAGAAGAAATTTAAAATATCATATTTTACAATTAGAAGCGGGTTTTGTAGTTGGGTTCAAGGTACGTAGTTATTGATTTATGGATTTCGACTCAAGACAGAAGGTTTTAGTTTGTTTGACTCATCTTTCAATCAATAATTAATATTGATTGATAAAATCCTCACCACTTATCTTTCTTCATCACAAGCTTTATGCTGAAAAGTTATTATAGCTTAGTTAAGTTGGAAAATAAATTAATATATTTATAAGTTCTAAAAACTTATTTAAGTTGAAAAATATAATAGATAGATTCAAATTTAGGATTTTTCCATTACTTGGATCTACCTTGGTCCTTGGGCATCATATATCGAATAGCATGTTATCATTCATTGCAACAATAAATTTCATTCAATAAATGACATTTTTATTGAATTTAATTAGATTAAAGGAGAATTATGTATTGGGATTAATGATGGTCCCTCGGTCAAAATTATGTAGGATGGTCAAAATCAATTGGAGTTGATCTCAAATTGAAATCAGTCTCTTTCATATATAAGAATTAGACTTAATTATCTATTGATTTCTCCTTTCTAAAATCTCTCTTGAGGTCAACGTTTACCTTCACTCCTAAGCGGTTATGGTTGTGGTCGAGCCCTCGCCCTCATCACAAAACTATTGTGGTGTCGTTTCTTATCACCAATTAGTTTTGAGATATGTGGTAGCTCAATGGGGGTGTAAGATCCGTCAAGTAGTATCAGAGCTGGGTAGGTCGGGTGTTCGAGTCATGGTAGCTTAATGGGGTGTAAGATCCTACAATCTCTTATTTTAAAATCTTGAATATATAATTTAAATCCCCTACTTAGCTTTCGCAACACTTGCACCTCCTAATATCTCGAGTTTAAAGTATTATATTAATTTAATATTTTTTTAAAATCTAATTACTTTTTATCGGGCCTTCTTATTAGATTTCCATCCATATATCCAATCAATTATAATGGTTTAATATGGTTATTATTTTTGGCCATAGGCACACAAAATAAAAAGGAGAAGTATAATATAATAATTACACATAATATAATATAATATATAGGTCATTAAGTACTATTTAGTGCCTATTTTTATTCTAATTCATGTTATGTCTACAAAATATAGTTGATTCCCATGAAATGCAGAATTAGGCTTTTGGTAGGCTTACCGCCATAAATATTGGTGGTAGACTTGATTTTGCAAGGTTTCCTCTGCTCTAAAGGGTGGGAAAGTTTCCTGCCATAAAACTAAACACTATACTTAATCTTGCAAGATTTTCTCCTCTCTAAAGGGAGGAAAAGTTGTTCGTCATATACCTCTACAATCGGTGGTATACCTGAATCGCTCAAGTTTTCCTCTGTTCTAAATGGAGGAAATGTTGTTCGCTCTTATAAAACTTCTAGAAGTTTGAATACAAAAAGTAAACACTAATGTATTTTGTTTTTCTACATTCAAGTTTCTGTGCGTCTAAGAAAGTTTGAAATTCAGCTTCAAAAGTTCAACAAGTTATTAACTTGAAGAGTGAATTACATATTATTAATATTGATACATTGTATATTACATTATGATCACTTCTTAATTTATAGATATTAAATATGTTTATAATTTCATTAAAATAATTGCTTAGTGTTGTTGAAATGTTGTAATTGTATGGCTACATTTGTTTCTCATTAAAAATGATTGTGTATTAAAATGAGTCTTCTTTTGCAGATATTAAATAAATCAGTTTCAAAATGTTCAAATTGTGAATGATAGTAGCAAGGTAGTTGATCTCTGATGTAGATCTTGGATTACTTATTTTGTTTAGGGTAATGATTAATTGGAAAATGGTATTTTTTCTTTTTGTTTTACTTACAAATTATATAAAAATTCAAAATAAGTGAGATTTTATAATTTTAAATTTATAGTGTAATTTTAGTAAATATTTTTCCTTATATTTATTTTAGATTTCTTTTCTTCATATTTATATACAAAAAATAACCTAAAATTATAAATATAGTTTTTTCCTGAGCTTAGCACAAGCCTTTTTTTTCTTGGGTATAACAGCCCCTTTGACTTTTTTAAATCATACAAACATTATGAAAATGGAAACGTATTTACATGAGTATTTGGTGGCTTTGATCATCTAACTTTGTGGTGGATATGATCATGAGGTGGGACAACTTATTTTGTGGATAATGTACTTAACGATCTTTCTCTCTTTTAATGTTATTTATATGGCTTGCTGGTCTCTCGATAACTTATTTGTAATCTTAATTATTCAATTTAAACTATTTTAGATTTCTTACTCCTACTATTAGATAATATATTTATTTCTTTTATATCTATCTTTTTCTTAAGATATTTCAAAAAGTTCAAATTTTAATTTTTTTTTTTTCCTTTTTTGGCCCGTGTTGGGCAGGGGTCTCTCACACTAGTGATCCAGTGGAAAACAAGGAGGGGAAGACTTGTGCTGATCATGGTGGTAATGACCAACTTTAAAACAAATTAATAAATATAGAGGTGGGTTAACTGATTGAGACTGACCTGTGAACCAAATGAGCCAAGCTCGAACTCAAGCCTTGAGCCAACTTAGGTTGTTTACAGCCTTACTGTCCAATGAGCTGTAAAGTTTTGAAGGTGGAATGTTGGAAGGAGCACATATATTTGAGGCTTCTGAAATGAAGCAACATGGTTATTACAAGGACTTGTTAACCTATTTAATTAGGGAGTTAAGTAGGTTTAATTTCAAGAAAACTATTTGGTTGAAGGTCTATATTTATCTTTCATATGCTTCCAATGCAAAACCCAATGCTAAACAACCTTCTTGTGAGAAAATTATGGTTATCTTTCTAATTTGCTCACTTTCTTGTGGTGGATCCTGCCTACAGTACCTAAGTTGAATGTAATGTTCTATATGAATTCATCCTCCCCCCTCCCTTCTCTGAAAATGAAATGAATAAACCTCAAACTTGTACTTTGATTCATTTTTCAGAGGGTTAACTAAAATGTACATGTACTGGGCCAGCCCAAGCCTGGTCTGATCCCAGCCTGCTTTGTGCCAACTTGGCCAGGTTCTTATCTCAGTTGGCTAGTCTAGGGGGTGGTAATCAAGCTAGCCTAAAAGCTATACGGGTGGATCAGGATATATGGTTGACTGAATGCAGGCCCAATATATTCAATACCATCACCCACAGTAAGAAGCGGGTTGTGTGATGGGCTGACAGTTAGGCCCATATGATTGTTGTGGGCCTTAAATTAAGTCCAATATTGGAAATAGGGCTTTCCATGGGCCGGTCTTTGAAAAGTGGCTTCTTTTTTTTTTTTTTTTGGTTATCCGATGGCTCCTAACCATTTGGACTGGACTAATCCCTTTGGACCCAGAGGGACTGTAGCTCCAGTTTGGTAGTGCAGTTTCGAACCCACAATCTCCGGGTGTAAACCATGGTCTTAGGCCAACTGAGCTACCTCTTGGGGTTTGCTAACACTCGTCGAAAATTGAATCTTGTGCAATTCCTTTGTCAGTAACAAATAGCACACATGCACCCCAAATTCAGAAATATTCTTTATTGCATCCACAGCTTTCCAATATGGTGAACATCACATGATCTGGGCATATACAATGGATGGAATCTGGGCATCAACAATGTGATACTGTTGGAGTTTGTTGGGGCCAAACACTACGTACATTCACAGGGGTAGGATATGCTGCATTGCAGTGAGAATCTTCAATGGACAGTCCTTTCCCTATAATAATTGGCTTGTAAGAAAAGACATCCATCTGTCCATATTAGGGAAAAACAGGATGGTGGAAATGACTCAGAGCATTAGATTTTTGTTCCCATTTATATCCATGGTGGGTTCCACCTTTGAACATATGGACCCAAAAGATGGCTGCGCTTGCTTGGATTTTGGGATGAAAATGGATCCGGTTAGGATTGGGTCTAGTGTACCAAGAAACTCCTCCGAACTACATATAATGGGTCCTGTAGTATGACCCAACCTGACTTTGAGATCCAAATTGCATTACCTAAACCTACACCACTTTGTTTTCACATAACTTCCAAAAAGGCCCCAGTGTTTCTCTTTTTAAGCAGCAGTCAACTCCCTAACCTTCGAACGCCTGCTTGGGGCTTTACTAATAGAGTTGAATGGAGTAAAGGTTATTTTGAAGAAATAATAAAATATAAGTGAGTTATAATGGTATTTTATTTTTAGTTGTTTGTAATGCAATCTTTTTGACTTTTTTTTTATTGAAAAGTGGAGTTATTTTGTCATTTAATGGAGAAATGATGTTACTTTTTTTAAAAAAAATATGGTGGGAAATTTGAATCAAAGTGTTTTTGTGGGATTTTTTTTTATTTATAGAAATGGGGATTTTACCTTATTTGACTCTAAGGGTAGAGTTGCCAAACAAGCCCGGTTGGCCGAGTGGTCAGGACTACGATTCCTCCCTCTTCTGGAGTTAGAGGTCTTCATATCAACCCCTGTTTAGAGGTGAAAATATAGGCCGGGCCGCTCAAGCCCAGCACGGCCCGACACGAAAAAACCGTGCTTGGGCACGTTGACTTGGTCAACGGGCCGGGCCGTGCTGGGCCAGGACTGCCAGGCCCGAGGCACGGCCCGGCACGCCCAGTTAAAAAATCGTGCCATGCTGGGCCAGCGGCCCGGCCCGGCACAAGGCCCGCCCAGGCACAGCCCCAACGGCTCTTTTTTTTAAAAAAATCCCCCCCCCCCTCAAAAAAAAGGTCAAAAGTGGTTTTTTACATTTTTAACCCCCCCCCCCCCCCCAACAGCTATAAACGGTCAAATGGGGGGGTATTAGTGTCTTTTGATCATTTTTTACCATTATAACCCCTCAACTGCTATAAAACAGTCATATGAGGGGGTATTTTATGTCATTTTATCACTTAGGAATTCTATAAATAACCCTCATTCCTCTCATTTCTCTACACTCATCTACTCTCTCATTTCTCACACTCCCTCTAAAGTTCTAAGGCTCTAAGCTCTCTTAAGTCTCATTCTAAAGTCTAAGCTCTCTATACAAAGTTTTCTAAGAAGTGAAAAGTGAGGGTGACTTCTCTAAAGTGGAGGATTCAACTAAGAAGAACTTCTCCATTAGCTCTCCCTCTCTCATAAAGGTATTTATTATATTTAATTTTGAGTTTTATTTAGTAGTAATATACATAGTAATATTATATATTAAGTCTCATCTTCTCCCCTTTCTTATATAAATTATCACAAAAAACACATTATACATAATTATTTATTAAAAAAGTTTATCTTTTATTTAGAAAAATGGCCGGACCATCACAACCTTTCAACCTTGACTTCTCTCTAAATGAGGAAGATCCTGGATTTATTCATTTAGATCAAAGTCAGGGCATAGAAGTAGATAGTAATAGTCCCTAAAATCCTGCCTTTTCGGTTTCTACAACTAAAAAGAAGAGAAAATCAAGATTAACTTCTCCTGTATGGACTTATTTTGTTAAAGTTACTGTCCCAAGTCCCATGGGAGGAACAGAGGAAAAGGCACAATGTAATTTTTGCAAAGATCTCCTCAGTGCCAAATCATCAAGCGGCACTGGCCACCTTAGTAGACACATGAAAAAGTGTATGTTCAAACACACTAATACCGCTAACGATGGGGAAAGAGGTGGGAACCGTGGGATGATTCAAACACAACTTTCTCAAACGGATTCATCTGGCGGTCTAGGAATTTTCCATTATGACCCTACTAATGCTAGATATCAACTTATTAAGTATATAATTTCTCGCCAATATCCATTTATACTTGCCGAAGACCGATGTTTTGAAAGATTTTTGAGGTCTGCCTTTGTTCCTTCATGGCAGAAAATATCTAGAGTTACTGCTAGGAGTGATGCAATAAAAACTTTTTTGAAAGAAAAAGAGAATTTAAAAAATGTTTTTGAAAATTTACCTGGAAAAGTGTCTTTAACTTCAGATTTATGGACCTCTAAACAAAATGTGGGGTACATTGCAATCACATTACATTATATTGATAGTGATTGGGTGATGCAGAAAAGAATTATTGCATTTTTTATGCTAGAATTTCCACACACTGGTGCTAGGATAGGGTCCACATCCTTGAAAAACTTAGAGAATATAAAATTGAAAATAAAATAATTTCTATAACTTTAGATAATGCAAGCACTAACAATGTCGCAGTAGATTTACTAAAACATTCGATTCAACTTGATTTAAATGGAGATCTATTTCACAATAGATGTGCATGCCACGTCATAAATCTTATCGTACAAGTAGGGGTGAAATTAATTAGAGCTGATTTAGATGTTATTAAATGGATTGTAGGATACATTTTCTGTTCTCCCTCGCGAAAACAATGGTGGAGGGACATATGTGTAAATTTGAATCAAAGATCAAAGAAAATATCATATGATGTAAAGCATAGATGGAATTTTACCTATAAAATGTTAAAAGAATCATGTGCCTATAAAATGGCACTAAATCAATATTGTCAACTTTATTTGGAGCATGAAAATATTTTTATAAGTGATGATAAATGGACCCTTCTTGAGATAATAAGAGATTTTTTAAAAAATTTTCATGATGCAACATTGTTTTTTTCCGGTGTATATTATCCCACATCAAATCAAGCTTTAACCCATTTTTATGAAATAAGTCTTACTTTTAAAAAGTATAGAGATTTCCCAATTTTTCAACTCATGTGTGCACAAATGGAGGCAAAGTTTTCATCATATTGGAGAATGGCTCCTTTAACATTTTGTATAGCTGCTGCATTAGACCCTAGATTGAAATTACAAGGTGTAGAAACCCTTCTTGATGAAATAAACTCTAATATGAATACAACTAATATAAATGATATGACAACAATTAGGACACAATTAGAAACACTTTATTTGGATTATGCTACCCGATTAGGTAGATCCATAACACCCACGGTCCCAACAGGCCCTCCCCAAGTACATAAAGGAAAAAAGAAGGCTATTTGGAGTATTATGAAGAAAACTCATGGAAGTAACTCCTCTTCTTCTAGAGGATCTTACAACCTTAATGAATTAACAATGTACTTGGGGAATGATCCTGTTGAAATCTTAGATGAAGAAGAAGATGATTTTGATATTTTGGCATGGTGGAAATCATTCGAAACTAAGTTTCCCGTGCTTTCCGCCCTAGCCCGTGATATACTAACAATACCAGCGTCTACAGTTGCATCAGAGCAGGCATTTAGGGCAAGTGGACGCCTTATTGACCACAGGAGGACTATGCTTACAGAAGAAACCGTTGAGACCTGCATGTGTTTACGGGATTGGTATCAAGCACATGATAGGGAACAACACCTCGATAATGATGAGATCGAGATAGAGATAGAAGATGAGCTAGCGGAGTTACAAATATCATAGTATAATTTTTTTTAGAATGTATAATAGGCTTTCAACTTGTAATTTATTTTTTAGAATGTATCATAGGTTTTTAAAGTTGTAATTTATTTTTTAGAATGTATCATAGGTTTCTAAACTTGTAATTTATTTTTTAGAATGTATCATAGGTTTTTAAAGTTGTAATTCTTTTTTCATTTATCAGAAGGTTTGAATTTCATTATATATATTGATCAAAGTTCAAACTTGTAATTTTTTTTGAACTTTTGTAACTTAAATTTCAAGGAAATACAATTTATTTGATGTATTTTTTCAAAACATTATTAGTGTTATTCTACTTGTTATTTCTCTTAATTTCTTTATTTTAATGAAATTGGTCCAAGACCAAGAGTGAAGAGTCTAAGTCTCTAAGACTTAAAGAACTTAAAAAAAATAAAAAAGGGGGAGGGGGATTGTGGGCCGCCCAGGGGCTGCACTGCCCAGGCCCATCTAGGGCCCGACCTAGCACGACACGACCAGAGCCGTGCCCTAGGCCGTGCTGGGCTGACCCTAGAGGCCTTGGGCCAGGCACGGCACGGCCCGCATAATTACATGGGCCGTGTCAGCCCGGCCCGGGCTGGGCCCAGCTTCAGTGGCGGCACAGCCCAGATTTTCACCTCTGGCCATGTTCCCCTTTCTTCCGAAATCGAAAATTGAGTCCACTAATGCTACCACCTAGGGGGCCACATAGGTGTTTACCCGGCTTTCCCTGGGCCCGGAGGAATTAGCCTAGCCCAAATGGTTGGGAACCCTTAGATAGCCAAAAAAAAAAAAAAAATCCCCAACCATTGTCATATGCCGATTTACCAATGAGTAGGGTTTCATCTAAGTAAAGAAGCATGACACCCATCTGAGAAATGTGATGTGCATTTTTATTTTTTTTTCTCTTGGTTGTTATATCTGCGTGGGTCATTTCGCTTAGCAGTTGAGTTTGTTATTATTACTTAGTACAAGAAGTTGAGTTAAGGAGCATCGATGGGCCCAATCCAACCCAACTTACCAGTTGGTTTGGAACTTTTAATTCAAACACAAAATTAAGGGATAGGTTCGGGACTTGGATTGGGTCATGAATTCCAACCACAGCTATCATTTTGTTTGGTTTCGGTTGAAATGACCCAAGTTTTTCATTTCGGTCATAAAGTCGAAACAAAATACACGACGTAACTTTTTGATTTGATTTTAGGCCGAAAATCTGGATTTCAGCCAAAATTGATGGAAATAGCTCAAATATCCGGAATTTTTAAAATGACCGAAATATTTGGGAGATAATTTCCAAACTTCAAATTTAAAGGTTGTTAAGTTTTATAGTTTTAAAAACTGTGTTTGGATTTTATTATGGTAAGAAATGTGCTTAAACTTTATACATTATTTTATCATAATAAATTACATGCATACATTATATTTTATATTATATTCTTTACTTTTTCTAACATATATATATTTTTTATTTTTTTATTTTTAAATATAACTTTAAGAGATTTCACCGAAATTCCGAACCAACTAAAATAATGCATTCTAATCGGGCCAAAATGGAGTCCGAGACGAAATTAATAATTATAATATTCATCTCACTATAAAAATAAATATAAAAAGTGTAATTTATCTGAAAACTAAATTAAAAATAAATTGAAATGAAGAAACAAAATTCGTGTAACAACATAATTAATTATAATTAGAGCAATACGAGACGATGTCAAAGAATTCCCACCTAAGAGCATCTCCAACAGAGCTGCTATTTCTCCACATGGGCAGGCAACGGCCATAAATAGCATGGAAGGTTCCCTCCAACAGGTATGCCTTTTCCACCTGGCAAATGGCAGAGGAGTTCTAACGCCAATTTTGGCATACCAAATGCAACACTCCAAATTTGTTTCTAGCATTAAAATAATGGAGAACATGACCGTTGCATTCAAATGAATACAACCGTTTGGGTCCTTTGGGATGGTTCAACGGCTAACAGTGCATGTTGAATCGCTGACGGCACTTTCAACGGTTAAATTTATAGCAGTTTTATGGATTTTCTTTTAAATTTTAATGGGTAATTAAAAATTGTGATAATTTGAGAAACTGTTGGAGTTTGGATGCCTATAAATTATGAGTGTTTGAAGTCATTTTTTTCCTCATTCACACTATGCATTCTCAATTCTCTCAATTTCCTAATTTTTCTACCGAATATTTACAATATTGCGGTGAGGCATCCGAATTCCCTACTGATGATGCCCCAAAGAAAAAGGCCGTTGGTCGAGGTGCCGGCTTTAGTATAGAAGAAGACCGTCTTCTCATCGGTTCGTGGTTGAACACCAGCCTGAATGTTGTGCATGGAAACGAGCAGAAACTTAGGGCTTTTTGGGAACGAGTGGGAGAATACTATCACAACAATAAGCAATTTCCCAGTGATCGAACAGACAAAATGTTGTCACAATGATGGCAAAAGATTCAAGCTTCTATCAACAAATTTTGTGGATGTTTTGCCACAATTATTTCCAGAAATCAAAGTGACACGAATGAACAAGATAAGGTAAAATTATCTATATGTGTGTGTGTGTGTGATTTTTTTTTTATTCTTAATTTGATCTTACATTTAATTTTCAGATTGCAGAAGCAAAAAAAATTTACGAACATTTATATGGATCAAGATTCACCTTGGACCATGCTTGGATCTTGTTGAGGCACCAACCAAAGTGGATACAACTGCAGCAACAAGTACTAGAGAAGACATCTGTAAAAAGAGCAAAATCTTCAACTTCTGGCTACTCATCATCTTCTAATCCAAGCACTCCCATAAATATTGAGGAGGATGAGACAATTAACAATGCTTATGATCCCATGACGAGACCACTAGGCAGAAAGACTGAGAAAAGAAAGATGAAGCAAACCATTATCAACGAGCCCACACCTGTTGCAGATCTCATCCAAAAAATGATGGATGACAAAAAAGAAAGAGATGAAAAACAATTAGAGCTTCTTAAGCAAAAAATCGAGCAAGATGAGAAGAAGGTGAAATTAAAGCAAATACATATAGAGATGGAGATCATGAGTATGGATACGTCCAATATGTCTGAGGAGCAACAACAATACTACGCTAAAAAAAGACTTGAAATTTTGAGAGGAGGGTTAGGTGGTAGTTTCTGAATTGTATTTTATTTTTGAATTAATATGTATTTTTTATTTTAATTAATGAATTATTGTTTGTTTAAATATAATGTTGTACTTCAATTTTATAATGTTGTCATTTCACTAGCCATTTTATAGCCGTTGGAGAAAACTAGCCGTTGGTGAAAACTAGCCGTTTTATAGCCGTTGGAGAAAACTAGTCGTTGGACTATTTCATATATATAAACCATTCTGGAAAAAAATTCTTACACTCAAACTTCTTACTTCTCTTCATCTCAAAATAAGAAAATATTTGGTTCATCACTTTGGAGATGTCTCAAAATTATACTGATTCATCTTCCGACACGACGGATGAGCTATGGCATACTGTCATAAATTCCGATTCAGACGAAGAGTTGCAGATGTTGTGTAGGGCTGCTCTGGAAGAAGAAAGAGAAAACTTACGAAGGAGAAGGAAAGTGCATCGTGGTTCTATTCAAGGTCACGCGGTCATCCAGAGAGGACGAATCTCAGGACATCACAGGCTTTACAATGACTACTTAAGTGAAAACCCTGTCTACACTCCCTCTCAATTTCGAAGGAGGTTTCGAATGCGCAAACCTCTTTTTCTTCGAATTGTAAATGCAGTGGAGGCTCATGACCCATACTTTCAACAAAAAAGAAACTGTGCAGGCAGTCTTGGTTTATCAGCTCTTCAAAAGGTTGCAGCTGCAGTGAGAATGCTTGCTTATGGAGTTGCGGCGGATGCTGTGGACGATTACGTGAGGATTGCTGAAAGTACCTCTATAGAATCATTGAAAAAGTTTGTTCAAACGATCATTGATGTTTTTGGCAATGAGTACTTGAGAACACCAAATAGTACTGACATTTGTAGATTGTTATCAGAAGGTGAGAGACGCGGGTTTCCTGGGATGCTAGGTAGCATAGACTGTATGCACTGGAAGTGGAAGAACTGTCCAGTTGCGTGGAAGGGCATGTATGCTCGTGGAGACCACCGTGAGCCTTCTTTGATTCTTGAAGCCATGGCATCGTATGATTTTTGGATATGGCATTCTTTTTTTGGACTACCGGGATCGCACAATGATATCAATGTCTTGGATCAATCCCCTATATTTACCGACCTCGCTGAGGGCCGAACTCCTCCCACCAACTACTCAATCAATGGTCATGAATATACAACCGGCTACTATCTTGCGGATGGCATATATCCATCGTGGGCGACATTTGTAAAAACAATTCCATGTCCTAACGGGCCAAAAGCCACAAATTTTGCTGCAGCTCAAGAGTCCGCAAGGAAGGATGTGGAGCGTGCGTTTGGAGTGCTACATGCACGTTTTTCAATTGTTCGTGGGCCTGCTCGTTTCTGGGATCGTCAAACACTTCAGCATATAATGAAGGCATGCATCATAATGCATAACATGATTATCGAAGATGAACGCGATCAAAGTCTTCCACCCAATTACGATGCACGAGAGGGTGAATGCAGTGACCTTCCTGTGTCACGTGACCACACTACGGAATTTCAGGATTTCATTCAAAACCACTTGCGTATTCGTGACAAGAGTACACATTCTCAACTCCAAGCCGATCTGGTGGAGCACTTGTGGCATTTCCAAGGTCAATATGAAGAAAGTTGTGAATGACTATAATATAATGTAATTTGATTTTACCTTTTCAATGAAAAATGAATTTCAAGTACAATTTGTGCAATTTTTATTTTTTAATAATTTATTACTTTAATAACATTTAAATCGCACCAAATCCCATTAAATATAAGTAAGATATATGTAATAAAGCAAATGAGGTTTAAATGAAAAAAGAATAAAATAATAATTTGACATCTCTCTAGGAGTTGTCCAAGTGAGATGCCAAATTTACATATGCCTTTTTTGCCACATAAGCCTTTATTTTTGAAAAAGGCATATGGATAAATAAAGTAGCTCTTGGAGATGCTCTAAGTGGCAAGCCACGCACCTGAGGTCTCGAACCCTAGCCAACCGACTGACAATACATTGGGTTTGACCCTAAAGTCAAAGTAGAGAAGATGAACGGCCTAGATTCACTTATTACAGTTGCTTATCTAAAGAGTCGCAGCAAAGCGAGAGAGCTCTTTTTCGTTCCAAGTTCCATCGCGCATTCGCGGCGCAGAGCAGATCAAAGAAGAAGAGAGAAAGGAGAAGGAGAGATGGGGAAGAAGGCGAAGAGCTCTCGAAAGGGAAAGAAGGCATGGCGTGCAAACATTCCCACTGACGACATCGAAGAGTTCTTCGAGAAATCCACCAAAGACGCTCTCAGCGGCGGATCCGTCGCTAACGTCTCCAACGACTCCCTTTTCATCGTCGACAAATCCAGAGGTAGCCTTAATTCCGAAACCCTAACGCACGTATCTCCTTCTTTTTTAGGGTTTTTCTTTCTCTGTCACTTCCTCTCCTCTCATCTGTGGAGGAGCCAGCCATCATCAATCAATTCATCATCACTTGATGATTCATTGTCTTCTTCCTTAGTCGTTGATAGGTTAGATGTTCCAAAGAATGAGCTTTGATTAGTTCATGATAACTATTCATCTTTAATCTCAAGATTTGGATGATGTTTTAATCTAACCTAGTATTACTATGCGGAGATTTAGGTTATATTGATAGGATTTAGAAAACTTGTGGCTTAGTTTTATAGTAGAAGGTAATTCAGCCAATGCTATTGTTTTTCCATTAGATCTCTCTATCCTATCATAATAGTGGTATTGGTGTTGCTGATGAACTTGCAATGGATGAATTAAGCAATGGAATTTGATTGTGCTTTGTTATTTACCTGTTTTGAATTGGATGATGAATAACTGGTAATGTGTATTCTATTTGTTGCCGACCAAAGGAAGTAAACGTTGCTGGAGTACTTATTACTATGACTCCTCATAGGTCTAGTATGTTTTCTTTGTTGTGTTTTCTTTAGATCTTTCAATCAAGCGGAAGATTGAAAAACATAGGGAGAAAAGCCTCCGTTCTGATAGTGTATTGCAGAGGAATGCCTTTGTTCAGCCTGTCCCATCTTCGACACTGAAGAGAACTAAGAAGAAAAAGAAAGAGGCACTAAAAGCATTACCAGAAACCCAAGACAACCCTAAGGTTTGAAAATTGCTCAGAAGTTCTTTTTGTTTTCAAATATCGGGATGTTTCCAATGTGTATTTACATGTTTCTTTCTTATGTTGCATCTTTGACGGTGAGCAGGATTCAACTACTGGGCTTCATGACATTTGGGATGATAAAGGTTCTTCCCTGACTATGCTCTACACATAAAACATTTAAATTTTTACTGGCTTGCTCTTTTGAGATTACATAACTTGTATTGATTGTCCTCTTTTCTTGATTTTGTAGGTGAAGGAAATGCCAAGACCAAAAAGGTAAACATTGTCACATGTCCAAATTGGATAGCTCATCATCCAATGTTAAGGGTTAATTTCATAATTGAAATGTTGGTGACAAGAGGTAGGCCTCAAAGGGAATGATTTAATTGTGACACGGGCATCTCTAAGTGTTCTGTGGTATGTAACGATGGATACACATGAAAGAGTCATCTGCTGTGAAATAAAGCAAAGTATCAGGTTATGGTGCTGTGCTTTTGGTTCTATGCAATCTTGTTTAGCACATTATGGCTGAATAAGAATTGTTATTTCTGTGACTGTTGTTGCTAAAACTTGCCTACAATTGATGATGCCACTTATTTGTATCTCAGTTTTATTCTAATCACCGAACTAGCTTAAATATCGATTGTATAAAATCACTATGGTTCTGTAGTTCAATTTTTAGTTTTTCTGAAAGTCTTTAGATGTTCTATTGAGTAACTTTTTTACTCTTCGTTAAAAAAAAAAAAAAAAAAAAAGATGTCTTCCTAGGTTTTATAGTGAGTTTCATTTTTTTAAGTATGGATTAGGTTTAGTGGACATTGGAAACGGCGATCTAAATTTAAATAGTAGAATTGTAGAAAATTTATATTAATGAGAACAATTGAATGCTTTCTTTTAGTTTAGGCTTATTTACTTTATTCTTTATCCTCACACTATTTACATATGCTTATGATCTCTTCCTTTTTCTTCTTTCAAAATCGCTATTACATATTTATTTTCATCTTTCCGCTTCGCATTATTCTTTATCTTTAACACTATTTACATATGCGCATGATCTATTACTTTTTTTTCTTCCAAAATCACTATTATATATTTGTTTTCATCTTTCTGCCTTCTAATTCGCATCTTCTGGTGCTAATCAGCTAAAGGCTATTATCCACGCCTAAGCTTAAGGGTTTAATTCTACAAATTGATTTTTTTCATGATTGCAACAAGATGTGATTGGTTCGCTCATGTTCCATCTGCTGCTTGATGATGGAAGAATGGACGAATTAAGTGATATTAGGGTACTCCGGGAGGGATTGTTTAATCTAGATTTCATAGAGACCCGTTTGAGATGCACAGAGACGTTTAGTGAAAGTGGTCTTTCAAGGTCCACTTTTGTGGGATTAATGAATGAAACTCTGTGCGATTAGAAAAGTGAGTTGGTATTTGTCAGTAGTTTTCCAATCTGCATCACTTGGGGTTGAGTATTATTGATATTCTATTGTATACTATTTAAGTCTATGATGTGACGAGGTAACATCTTACTGTGTGCAATAATGTGATGGTGGATGTGATGAGGGAAGATCTTATTTTGTGTGATTATGTGATGGGATTCCATTGACTCTGTTTTTAAATACAGACTGTACGGGTTTTGGAAACCTTGAGATATGTTGTATTCTTTGGCATGTCTTGAGATTTCTCTTGATCATGTTTACCGGTGAAGAAGTAAATGTTTAGGGTTTAGATTATTGGATTTTGCATGGAGAAAGGAGTGCCTTTTCATTTTAAATAACTGTTACTTGTTATTTTCCTTTTTGCCTATAGCATATGGGAATGAGTCAGTCTCACACCACAGACTAGAACAACTCATGATGGAGAGAAAACTTCAATTTCATTCAATTTCTATTTGATGATTAACAAGCATAACAATCCTTGTAAAGACTCCAGACCAATTAATTTTAGGAAACAACTCTAAGATAGACTCTTCCTAATAATTATCTCTAAATATCAGCTACTACTAAAATTAAGGAATCTAAGAAAATCAAATCCAGAAAGTCTTCTAAATAGGAAGATGAAAAGATGTCGTTGGAGATTCCCCCCATTATTGGGCCTTGTTGGATTTGGGCTTTCTGGTGTGGACTTTCTAAAGGGACCCATTAGCCAGGCCTGCATCAGTTAGCTCAATGTTTTCTCTTTTTATTAAAATTTGTATTGTAAATTTTGGTTTATCAATCTATTTGCTCGTGAGTTCGCCTAATGTCTTTGGTCTTTTGCTTCCCTTCACACATTTATCTAAATAGCATGCATTTTCTTTTGATAGACACACTGATCTGTTTATCACTTGGGGGCTTTGTTAGAAGCCTGCATCTTCTCTTATTCCAGCAGTAGAAGTGGAACCACCAGGATGCTCATTCAATCCTTCATTTGAAGCCCATCAGGTATCATATTTCTTTCACCGTGTACTCTTTAAATTGGCTGTAATGAAGGTAAATAATTCTCTTAATTCCATTGCTGGTATCTAGGATTCATTGGCTCAAGCTGTGGCGGTAGAAATGCAAAAGTCATACCGGAATGAATTGGGACCTAAGCCAGTTCCACTAACTGTTCCTGGTGAAACCGTTGATGAAGAGGAGGTGAGTCTTTCGAACGGTGTTTCATAATTGCTTCTTATGTTGAAAATTATAGGTTGATCTTAATATTTAATTTATTTATTTTACTAGATGTGGTTTAGACATTCCTTTTCTGCTGCATATACCAGCTTTTGTCCTCTGTGCTTTATACTTGATACTAGTATCATATCAAGAGTGAAGATAGAAGGGGGATAACGGTTTTAAATATTTTACATATATTCTTGGACATAAATATTCAGGTGAAAACCGTCTGCATGGAAGAACCATGCAGCTTGCCCTAATTTTTCTCGACCTGGCTCATCTATGATGAAGTTACCCCCTCCAGCATGAATTGCCACAAAACACAAATTTGACACATCCGTCACTGACGGTTGGATTAAAGCCCCCCGCCCCTGCGAAGAAAGTGCTTTTTAAAACCATTAACTTGACAGCCATAGGTCATGATGATCAATGGGGTTGATATTTTTCTCACACCTATGTCACTTTGAGATCTTTCCCCACACACACAACCAACGAACACCCATTCCCTGCTGAGCCTCACAGATGAGACTGTATCATCTTATGTGCAGATGGTTCTCACTTGAATAAACCTCATTTTTTGGGAAATATGGTTTAGACCCCCTCCTTTTTTTGCTTCCCGCACTAACTTGTCCTCTTTTGGTTTATACTTCATACTGTTATCGTATCGAAGTGGATAATACAAAGGGGTATGCACTATGCAGAAAGTAATACGGTTCTAATCAGTCACTTCCATATATCATATACCAAAGAAACTAAATGGATATTTTTCCCTAGCTTGTTGTAGTGCTTTACTGCTCTTTAGAATTTCGTTGTATTAATATTTTTTACCGTATTCTGTGGCCTTAAAATTGTCCTTTGTCAATGTTCATTATTTGCCGTTCTTGCAACCAAGGGCATTTGAGTCATGTTATTTGTTACAAATAAAAAGGAAAAAAGTAATGAAAAAAATAATCACTGTGCCAATGTTTGAATTTCTGCTCCATGTCATTTGTGTGCATTTGTCCTTTGTTAGTTGGATATAAATTTGAATTGCTGAAAATACTTAAATCATATTCTGGGACAACCTCCTCTATCAAAAAATAAAAAATAAAAAAACTTAATTGCTCTTCATTAGGAAACACCATGATCTGGGGCCACCTGGACAAGTATTAGTGCAGTGATTTCTCTGGGCCACCCTGACAAGTGTTACTTCAGTGTATGTGCGAGTGTGAGGACATATGATGCCTAGATACGGCATGGAGACATGCAATGGATGTCACAGGGACATGGATTTTATACAAAATGTATAGTATCAAAATTTACAAAATTTACTAATAGTTCCCTTAAGTGCGGGATTTGTCATCATAACTGCTAGTACCACACTTTCTCCTGGTCATTTTGGTGTAATATTTTTTTTATTATCATACTCTCTTTACCAACTAGAAATTATTGTTTGGGTGACTGTTTAAAATTTGATAACTGTTTTAAAAAATATCATCTGCTACATTGATATTTTTAGTCTGGCAATGTACCGGCATCCGGTTGAGCAAATCGGGAACTTTAATATGCTGGCCATATGAACAGAGTTTAAATTCAAGCCCAAACCATTGGAGTGTTGCTCATTGACAGCCCTGCATGCTTATGACTTATGAGATACTAAAAAATCCTTTTTTTTTTCTCAGATGTATTTTCTTGATGCTGATGATGGTGATGATCTGGATGCAGAAGATTTGGATGACAATAATGATCTCAACCTTGGTCAAAGGTAGGTCTACTATATTACTCTATTTTTCGGTTGAATATTATATTAGAAGGATTTTTATATTCAGTTTGACTGAGGGCAAGTGACCAAGAGGCCCCTATTATATGTGACTGAAATCTGGCTTCTTGATTTATTCCTGAAAGTTGAGAACCTTTTTGTTATTTAAAATTAGAAAATGCGGTTATTATAGAGGGGAAAATGATCAAAAGACCCCTGCATTGTGGCTGGGAAAAAAAATCCTGCTTCCTATTCTACAAGAGTTGGTGGATTGATTCATAGGGCAGATTGGCAGCGCTGCTTTGCTTTGCTTAAAAGGGGTTGTGGGGGTCTGTAACATTAATGGAGCTGAATTTATTGCTATGCTTATGGGAGCCAGATAGGCATGCAAATCTAACTTGTTTCCCTTGGTCATAGTGGGTAACTCGACATGCACCTTAAAGTCCAGTGCCCAGGAATCGTGGGATGTAGTTTATCCTTTAAAGCCTCCAAACATCTTCTTCTCATGTTCCAAAGAAGCCAATCACATTGAGGAGCTAGGGGCAAAAGGAGTAGTTAATTTTGTTTTCTTGGAAAAGAGAGCTAATTTTATTGAAAGAGCTTAAATAGGGCTATACTGCAAAGCCACAAAGGCAAACACCCAGAAAAACAACCAACAAAAGGAAAGGCTAGACAAAAGGAATCAAAGATTTATCCTGGATGATCAACAGTTTTTGGCAAGTGATTCCATCCTGGATGATCAACAGAACGAAAGTCTAGACAAAAGGGATCGAAGATTCATCCCGGATGATCAACAGTTTTTGTTAAGTGATTCCATTCTTAGCCAAAAAGTCCACTACCCTGTCAGCACTCCACATGAGAGAAGCAAGCATTAAAGTTCTACGAAGATCCATCACTTCCTCCGCCACATCTGTCAGCAACCATTGAGGTCAACACAAACCCATTGCCCATGTAATGACGCACTGAGAACCACCTTTAGCATTAATATTATGAAGATTTAAGGCACCCAGCAGCCCAGCTTCTTGAAGCCCGACTGGCAATTCTTCCAACTCCTTGTATATGGAGCGAAGCCTTATAGACTGGAGAAGAAAAGAACAATCTTCCCTGCGTTGTCTTAGACTTCCCCTCCCTTGCCTGCAAGACCCAGGTTTCCAATAGCACCAGCATCAAAATTTAGCTTGGAACGTGCCCAATGGAGGTCGATGGTATCGAGGGAGGCCTTAAGGCTTAAACCTCAACAAGAATGCAACCTCTTGCCAACATCTTGAAATAGAGGTGATAGGAAAATCTTGAAAGATAGGATGGACACCCGTGAGGCTACTATAAACCGCACTTGCCGAAGCAAAGCCGTTGAGGATGAAGATCCCTGGCCCTCAAAACATGTCAAAGTCTTTTCTTTCCACAAGAGCCAGAGATGGCCAGAAAAGAGACTTGTCACATGACTCTACCCCTTGCTAACCCCACTGCCAATCTACATTTCGCAAACAACTGGACTGGCTAATCTTGTAAGGAAGAACCCAACTACATCAAACTGAAGGATGGAATTCCCAGCCCATATGAACCACCTTGCAGTTTAGTAGCAGTCTAGCAGAGGATCCACTGATTCTGCGTCTGCCAGACACATCAAACATATGTTCACCATAATCTTCTTATGGCACCACATGTTATCCACATTCACCATAATCTTTACTTTACCAAACAAAACTAACTAACCAAAAGCCGCAAATCTTAGAAGAATTTCAAGGGTCCAAAGACGAGCCGCAGATGGAGTACTTAGCGATTCTTTTGAAATCATCCTGACAAAAGAGCAACTAAAAAGGTTCCAATCCATGGATTGCATCCAAACCCCTCTAGCAAACTATCCATTGGACTGTAGACATCATTTAATAGTGGCATCTCATGAAATTGGCTTTCTTCCACCTCAGATAAGTTTCTTCTAAAAGTGAATCCCCACATGGCCACACCACCTGATTGCCAACCTTAGACATGCAAGTATCAACATAAGCATGATAATCTCTAGCACATTGAAAGTGCTACGGAGAGTGAGAGGCACGATGTCCGTCCCCTACTTAAGTGTCTAACCTCCAACCTAAATAATATATGAAAGCCAAAATAATATAGGATAACCTTTTCCAATGCAGAATCTAACATTAGTCACAAACATCAATTTGACAGACAAACAACCTCTTCACAAAGCAGAACATCAGACATTAGAGGCTGGAATATCTCTGCTATTTCTTCACGTGCCATACTTAGCTGCAATAATCTGCTTCTAAAGGCCTTCCGAGCTGCCACCTAACCTCCATAGCCTCTCACCTGCATTGGCGGTTTAGAATCTAGTGACGATGATCCTTAATGCTATGATCCTTTTCCTTAGTTTTATCCTTTTTGCCAGGGTTAGTTGCATTGCATGGGCACCTCTTGTATTTCTCTTTTTTCAGTGAAATCAGTTAGTGTTCCAAAATTTTTGTTTGTTTGTTTTTTTCGCCTTCTTCATTTTGAATAATTTGTTTCTCTTATTGGTCTGTTCTGCTTTTTGTATCACGCTCTCTTTGTGGGTACCTATAGTTGGTAGGATTTTGTTGCCTTCTCATTGATGATACCACCAGATCCCAAAAGACCCAGATTAGGCTCCAAGACCACTAGAATGGGCTGCCATCAACTTAGTCATCCCTTCTGCCTTGCATGTTTGCTTCTAAGTCTTAAAATTGCAAAATCAGCTCACGGAACATTTGTTGTGGGCTCTGTAGAATGTTGTCATAACATTTTTATGCCTGGGCATGGGCTGTAGCAACTGGAAACCTATATTTGTGAGTTTTGATCCCCTGCCTTTCTTGTTTCTCCACTCCAAATTGTGGGCAAGCACTCTGGCATTCCTATTAAGAAAATAAACATAGGTCACCAAAATTGTGTTGTTTTGGTGGGTCTTCTTGCAGGCCTTCAAAAATGAAGAGAGTTACTCGGGTTGAGCTAAATCGAAGAGCTAGGCGGAAGGAAACATTGAAGGTAGAAGCAGAAGCAAAGAAGATTGAATATATCTCTAAAGAGATTGATTGGTAATTTGTTCAGACCTCTCATGCAATAAATTATTAGTTGTAATTTTCTTTTTCCAGTGTATATAAATTTCTATAGCAATTCCCCCACAAAAAAAATTGAAACTTTCGTAACCATTTTTCTATTGTACTAATAGTTTACCAGACATAATGGAGGAGATAGCTAAAGAGGATGAAGAAAAGCAGAGGAGACATGTCAGACGAGTTGTTGCTCGGCAAGAAAGGCTAAAATCTGGTCCACCACGTCTGGGGAAGCACAAGTAGATTCACACACTTTTAAACTGCATTTTCATTTATATTAAATTAGCTTTCATAGAATTTATTCGGTTAGGATATCTGATGGGATCCCATACCTGAGGAATTCTTGCCTGTCTTACACCATAGTAAATATGAAAGTTCAGTATGCATTCTATTTCATTACGTATGGACATGTGTTTCTGTTACGCAGACAGCATGGATTGGTGCTGCACCTAAAATCTCCCAGTCTGGGCCATTGCAACAACAAAATCAGTTGTTGACAAATGAGTTGTACAAAATTTCTAAAATTAAAAAAGGCCAAATTATAAAAATTTTAGGATCTGTTCCTGGAGATCTTTTAACATTTGTTTCTTCCGTACTTGAGATTTTTAGGCATCATCCATATGGCTAATCATCAACAGAACTGGTACTGAACTGTTCAGCAAAATGTACTCTGTGCAGTGTACCTGTTATTCATCAGACCCACACTGTTTCTTCGGATTGAATGATAGGGATCACAGGCACAAGTAATTGATTTTGAGTAATTGTACAGATTTGAACCTGCTCCTCTTCAAGTCCTACTATCAGAAGAGATCTCTGGGTCCCTTCGGAAACTGAAGGTCCGTTCTTGTGTCCGCTTTACACTTTTTTACTTGGATGCTTTGTGCCATAAAGCTCATAACCCTTGAGTGTACTAGCCCAAAGTTACATTTAGTTTATTTTGGTTCTGCAAAGGGTTGTTGCACACTGGCGAGGGATCGATATAAGAGCTTTGAGAAGCGGGGTATACTTGTGCCTGAAGCTAAGCGCCACAGGTATGTTCAATTGTTACTGCATGCTTTATTATATTGTTGTTGTTGTAGTGCACTGAAGCCTTATTCATTGATCAAAGGGTTGGGTGAAAGAGTTCTACTCTATGATTTCAAACATACTATGACCATGATATCTAAGAGGCCATGCAAGTACACACTTCTCTCAATGTGTTATTACTGTTAATATTGTTATTATTATTAATAGTATTATTATCATTACTACTACTGCTGCTGCTGCTGCTACTACTATTATTATTATTCCCTGCCTGCCCTTGTTTCATGTGTGTGTGGAGACGGCAGGGTGGATGTATGCTTGCCATTCTACTCATTCAACATGTTGACTCCATTGTCCTGTCCTAACCTTAGCCTAAGAATATAGGTGGAATGATTCACCAGCATAGCTACACGCATGTTGAATGTGGAACATGGAGCAGTTCTTTTATAACCTGACCTATTGTTTCATAATATGTGGTTCCCTGAGTGGATCGCCCTAATTCTTAGGCCAGAGCTTTTGAATGTACACTGAAAATGCAGGTAACAGTGTGCTTTGTTGGACCATTAGGATTGTGCTAATGTTCACTCAATTACATACCGATGCTCAGCCAGATACCTTGGTTTCCATCAAGTGGACCTTTTAAATTGAATTGTTGAGGTCCACTTTGAAATTGTTCAAAGGGGAAAATTTTATATGTTAAAGAATTATATCAGTGTAATCTTTGAAGGCAGGATATTTGAACAATCTGGACTGCAAACATGCATTAGATATGTTTTTTAGGTGAGTTGCTCCCATTTAAGAATCCGGGGCATGTTATGTTGTATGTTGTGCTTTTCCTCTAATATTTCTATCCATTTCCATCCATTTACTCATCTTGAATTGCTTTTGCATGATGGTTTACTTGAGCAGAAAGTAGAACGTGTTTTCCCTGGATTCTACATGTGTGGCATGCGGACGGCTGAGTGCTGAAGTATTGCTCGTGAGGCTGGTTATGTAAGATGGATCCATTTGATCCGTGTGTTATTTACTGCCATTTTTATTAATAGGATTTGCTTACATTAAGGTTATTTTCTACTCCATATATATATATATTTATATCTGTGTGCGCGTGCGCCTTAGTGGTGACCGTTAAACAGTTTGGGACACAGGAAGTGGTAATTGGCCCACTTCATTAGGAGAAAAGTTTATATTTCGCTAGAAATAATTCTGGGCTATACTCCCTCGATGGGAACTACTTAGCAAGCTTAGGTAAAGTGATTGTGGTGTATTAGCATGGTTTCATTGAACCGTGGTGGATGAATGTTTGTGGAACTACAAATATTTGACTGTTCCAATCCTTTCCAGCAGTATGTCTAGGGAGAGAATGAGTGGGCCTGACATTCTATGATCTTCCGGTATGAATTGTCAATTGTTTTTTATGCCAGAGTGGGCCTGACATTTACTGAGCTAAAGCGAGGTCATAGGGTTGTCTGAGCTGGGCTATAACTTGTCAAGCCTAGCCATCTATTGTTGGGCCTAAATCCAGGCTTAAGTGTAACTTATGGTGTATGAGTTCCTAAATTCAGCCCATTGCAGTCTTGGTGATTCGAATCACTCTTGGTGAGCTCTACTGCTGACAGGTTATTTGCACAATCTCTCCTTCCAAATCATAGATGGGATAGTGTTAAGTAGTATTATGACTGTCAGATCATTGGGATTATCTGGGCATGTGGCTTATCCAAGGTGGGCCTTACTGGGTGAACATTAATTATCACCCGCACATATGAAATGTGACAAAAGCAAGCGGCCAGCCTTTCTGTCTCTGATTCTTTTCCACCTTTGAACCCAACTACACATTAGAAACTTGGACGAAAATTGAAGTAAGTTTTATATATGGAGTCTCAGCTTTTGACCATGAGCTGTGAAGATTCTTTGCGCACCTGTGAGTGGGTTCCATCTCATTCGTCTGATCTTCGGACAAGTCATGTGATCCTGACCGAAGGAGAGTGGGTGGGGTACAAAAGATGTATTTTCGTTCAATGGATCTATTATGGCTATGTTACATTGTTCGTTTTGAATTATAAAGAATCAACTTTATTAGAAATAACTATATAATTAAAGACAACGATGGAATACACATTCAAAATAAGAATTTATCCATTGCCCTGGTAGATATCAACAGTGTCCCATGCTTTTAGAGTTTGAGAGGCGAAAAGTCAGTGGCCTTGGGTTAAGAGGAAATCTATTCAAATTTCAATCTAAGCTTTCTGTGAGATTTCGAGTTCTCTATATCCTTTTTCTTCTCTTTTCTGATTAGGGGAAAAAAAAAAAAAACAATCGCATTTGCCCCTTTTCTGCCTGTACTTGTTTGGTAAGGTTAGTATTGGGAAGACAATCTAGGATACTACGAAAAAAAAAACGAAGTAAAACTTAAAGAAAATAAACTCAAGAATTTATATGGTGTAGGAATAATCTCAGTTGCGAACTTTGTTTGGAACATCATTTTGGTTTGGTCCCCAACTGAAAATCTTTGACCGATTCAGTAATTTCGGTGGAAATTTTCGTGCTTATATCTTGGAGAAAATATAAATTTAAATATATACATATACATGTAGAAATCTGAGTAAGGACTTATTTTAAGTGAAATTTGATTAGGAAATTTATTTTAAGTGGAATTAATCTCCTTCCTTTTATTTTTATTTGAAAAAGGGCCAGTGTAGGGGTTGGGGCTTTTTAGAAGGAGAAAAATCGTAGTAATTTCTTTTTAAATTTATTTTAGGCGAACTTTTCGAATTCTGCGGAAATTGACTTAAAAGTTGTCCGAAAAGTTGTGTTGTGCTGTTTCATTTATGTGGACCGAACCAAAATTTTTTGGAAATTTCATTTGAGACGAAATGAGTTTCATAACTATGGGAATAAGCCTCAAACTTTCAGTATCTTTTGTTAAAAATGGAATTACAAGATTCTTAGGGTTTTTCTCTTACCTTTCACCGACTCATTACCCAGTGTGGGTCTTGTCGAAATAGGGTCTAGGGAGGATTCAGAGTGGAGGCAGATCAAATATTTTGTAATTTTATATAAAGCGGCTATTTGCGGTTCTCAAACTTGTTTTATCAATCATGATATAAAGACTTTTACCATTGCACAAAAGCAATGAACATGAGTATTTACTTAAGCAAATAAAAAACTAAAAAAGATACAATAAAGATTACATCAATTGCTCATAGTGCCTCCGAAACCCTATGAAATATATGGACATACATCAGCTGCTGGAATTGGACATTTTCAGCCCTAGCATGGACCATTAAAAAACCCTCCATCCACATAATAACTATAAATTGCATGGCTAAGATTGTACAATTAACATGATCAATGAGTTGAGATCCACAATGAGGCTCATGACCCAAAGGGCCCGACTGCAACGCATAGTTCAAAAACTCGGAAACAAGAACCCAACGACGGTCACTTTGCCACCAACTGGGCAAGTCTGGCCAACTACACTTCTGAGACTTACCACACAGCCGAGTAACTCCGGCGAGTTCTGGCTGGCGAGTGATAAGAGTACTCGGAACGAGTTTCTTAAACTTGCTGTAGTGCAACATGACCAGTGCTCTTATTAGGTGAAGTGTTGGGTCTGATGCCAATCCTATCAAAGGGTTCCATGGTGGGAAATTAAAGAAATAATAGCTTAAAACTGATTCCTTCCAACATAACTCTTATGTGGTGTTTGAAAATCGGATCTTCCACGTAGGTTTTTTGTCATCTCACATTGCCAGATAAGTCCTGTTCTCTCCTCTTCTATTTTATATATATATTTATCTTCTTTTCTTTCCTTTTCTTTTCTTGATCTGGTTTAGTAGTCCGGAGGTCCATTCAAGCATCGTCCTGTGTGTGCCGGCATTGTTGGTGGGGCCCCTTTAGTTCTTGATGTGATTTGTTTGGGTTTGGGCTGATGAGGACTTGCAGCAACTTGCAAGGAAAGTGAAAGTAGGTGTGATGTCTAATTATGCAAGCACTCCAACTAAAAAGTAGGGTGAAAGTAGTGTTAGAATGAAGTTGTCTGAATGTGACATGTATATTCCTTATTTTGATGTGATGTTCTTCTTTTGTCTTTCTAGTGAATGGTACTTGATTGTTTGTTGGTTAGATTCTATGTTGTTTCTGTAAACTATTACATAGACATAAAGATGCGTGCTGTCGAATTCTCAACCACACATCCAATATCAAATCACCATATTTCATTTCATAGACGCTCGCATTGTAAAAGGCCTTGATTGCATGTGGCATTCCGACTTTGTCTACAGGAGGAAACTGATAACATACAACAGTTGCATATATATGCTTATGAGTTTGCGAATGACTGGATCACACGACATTTTGTTTGCACTTCCATTACCTAGGTAATGAATAATGACTAGAGTTTTAAGTCAAATACTATTATTTTTAACGTCAGAGAATCAAACTCATGTACTCTCACACATGTATATACTTATGTCCCAACCAAATTAGCTACACAGAATGGGACAAATATCAATATGTTTTTAATATATAACAAAACCATGTGATATTATAATTGGTTAAGAGCCGTGACTCAAATTTTTCAGTTTTTATGCTGGACATTACAACTATTTTTCTTTTCTTTTTTTTTTTTCAAGAGATGGGACGCCTATTTAGATAGGCGCAGATTCTCTCCACTGTAAAAAAAAACAACAAATCAATCAAGTTTCTTTTAAGATATCTTACTGACCCATAAGTAATATTTGTTATGGTGAAAGTAAGATACTGAAGATCCCTAATTAGACTTCAAAATTGAAGAGATTGCCAGTTGATTCTTCCCTACATTGAAAGCTTTACAGGTTTTGAAAGAAGCCTAGAAAACTTGTACACTGTTTTGGAATATCTTTTTTGGAAATTGGCCAAAATTTTCATACCTTCCTTTCAATTTTTCCTTTTTGTGTACAAATGCACAAATCTGTCCAGAGTCTCCAGACTACGTGCTGAACTCAGAGTGAGATCACATTTTTGGAAGTGGACTGCAACTCGGGTGAGATTTCAAGCTTGTGAGTTGCTTTAATTTGGGCCTGAAATCATGCTCAATGACCAGACAGGATAGACTTAAAAAGCTTTGGATTTGCCCAACCCGGCCCACAAACAGCCTACCTTGTAGTTTGTCCACATCACTTGTGCCATCATGATCACGGTCCCTTACGTGGTGTCCAATGCTTGATGTGATATGTTGTTTGGGGGTAGGAGAACCTGTTGCAAGGAGAAGAAGAAAATGAAGTCTGATTGTGAAACCACTCCCAACTTAAAATAAGTTTCCAACGTTGCAAAAACACTACAAATGTGACACTAGTGTTCAATGTGGATGTTACTTTTCTTGTGATGCTGATGTGCTTCTTGGCCTAGTTACAATTACGTGTTTCTTTTATGATTTCTTCCATGTTCTTTGTCCTTTAGACATGCTATTACAATAATCCATCACATTTGACTTACTTGGGGGGGTCATACTTGCAAAGTCTAATACAATACATTTACCACCTTCCCTCTTACAACCGCTCAAGTTTCATTCAAGTTAAAGTAATGCAATATTGTTAGATTAATTATGTGTAAAGACGGAGACAGAGATATACCTTTTTGTAATATGAGGTGTTGGATCAAGCAAGATGTTCTCAAATGGCCCAATCAAGTGGCCATAGGGTCCATTTGTTAGGGCTGCATCACCTTCTTTTTTTTATATAAAAGATTATAGCAAAAGCATATATTACAATTGAACAGGTATGCATAAGGAAAGTCATAAGTAAAAGCAAATTAGGAGGAAAATAACTGACCACATGTAGTTGGTTGAAATAATCATCATGGCTTTATCCTGCACCTTTTTATCAATCCGACCTACTAAATTGAACCAACTCCTTTAATCTTGATTCATGAAATTACATGGGACTGACCACTCGAATTGGGTGCCTATCAATTCACACGTAATGAGTGTGATTCATGAAAAATGAGCCATAATTAGTGCTTCTAGCATATGAAATAGAGCAGCAAGAGTAATAATAATAGGAAGAAATGAGATTTCTGAGGTAATACACACCAACTGCTCTGTAATAAGGTGTGGACATCTAGTGGAGCGCACTCAAACTATCATAAATTATGATGGAGAGTCAGAAAAAACAGGGCTAGTTATATAAATTTTTAAGGAGGAAAAAAATTTATAGGGTGGTGTTAAGAGGTAAAAATTCTCACATGCAAATGTCCATACGAGGGATGATGGTAGATTTACAATTTTCACCGTTCATAAAGTTAGATCCCACTTATTTAAAGGCACTCACCCAAATTCTCATTAGAGAAAATTTCCATTAGTTGGAGCCATTTGATTCAAGGTTATTATTACTCAATCAGGGCAGGAGAGAGTTGTGTGTTGTGTGTGGATGACACCCTTGTTAAGGTTTAACTTATAATAACAACAAAAGACACAAACAATTTTAACAAGTGCAAGATAGTATCACGTCATTTCTGTCCCTATAATTGCTTGAATTATTAATCTATGAGAGAGCTGGACTTGGACATGAAACGGGCTAGGTTCATTTGACCCCACTTCTCCATTAATATCACAATATCTAGGGGTTTTGCAATGGGTGGTGGACCCATTGAACCTAGCCTGGAAAATGGCTTGTTTCATTTGCAAAGGTTATCCTGCGTAGTATACAGCCTCTTTTGCACTGATCTTATGCTTAAAAGAATTAATGGATGGGATGGTGTACTAGTAGCAATTTAGTCTTTTTTTTTTTTTACGCCGCACTGGGAGAAAAGATGAAGAGCTAAAACTATAGCTTTTCATAAAAGTACTTTTAGAATAAAGTAGAAATTGGAAATATGAAGTGTTTTTCAAGTGGAGAATTTTCTCCTACTAGTGGATTGTCAGTCTATCTCTAGGGGCCACTTGGGCTCACTTTGATCAATATTGCTCCTTTTGTAATTTTGTTTTCCATGCCAAGTCATCATGCTCAATTTTATACTCATCAAATCTTTATTCATTGTTGGATTGAATCTAAAAAATGTCAATGGCTAAAAGATTATTAAACTCTAAGTCCGTTAAATTAAGGGCTATGAGAATCTGATAGGGCTGATTTTTCGTGTGACCCTTATTTTTGAAAAGTACTTTCCATTTGTCCTACTCCCAATTAATGAAATGCATCCAAGCAGGCCTCAGGAGCAAGACGGGCTTGTAGGTGAAGATTTTCCTTTTTCTAATACAAAATCTGCGACTTTGTATGTTCATTTTTCAGATTGTAGTAAGAGTTTGAGATATCAATTTAGGTTTTCTGGCGCATCTTTTTGCCTGATCATGATAAAGGTGAGGTTTTGTTAATGTTTTAAATATAAAAGCATTTAAGACTCAAATGAGGTGGAAGTTCATACCATTTTGAAAGCATTAAGGATTTGTTCATCCTTGTCCTCTTCACCACATCACGATGGAAAATGATTTGTAAAATGCGTTATGTTGGATGTCTCGCTTAGACAAGCGCCTTGAATATATTGAGTCTTTTTCGATGAAATTAAGATTTTGTCCGGTGTTGTAATAGTATAGTGGATGCTTTGGCAATGTTAGAGGAAGTTAGAGAGGTAGATTTATTATTCCTATGTAATTAATTGCTCTTCTCCGTGCATATATCACTCTTCTACCATTACCAATAAAATAAAATAAAATAAATAAAAAAATAAAAAAAACATTGAGGGCCCCCATATTTATCTCTTATAGTAAGGTGAGAGATGCTCTCATAGGAGCATCTCCGTTCATGGCCTTATATATTTGAACCATCAATAATGTGCTAATCCCCTTTCTAGTTTCAGGACACCCTTATAAGACACCCATACATGTGTGTTCTGTCCTTTGTGGATGGCTTGTACCTACCATCTTACCTTTTTAACATATCTTTCAAAATGCTAATCCCTTTCTAGTTTCGAGTTTGTGCAGCACTTACAAGACACCCAATAGCATGTTGACATTAGGATCGTATCATAAAAATGGGTTGATCATTTGGGACACCTTTCCACAATGCCACACATCACTGGCAAAAATGGTTCCATAAGAGTTGTGAAGAATTAGAGTCGGACCTTTTAAGAAAGAGACACATGGCCCGACTGGGGTGACCGGGTTTTGGCCCGATCCCCCAGGAGGCCCATTGGATCCCAGGAGTCCATTGGATCGGATCCCAGGAGTCCTGTGATCCAATGGACTCCTGGGATCCAATGGCCCTCTCGGGGGATCGGGCCAAAACCCGGTCTCCCAGTCGGGCCAAGTATACTTTTTGTTTAAGAAAAGAAACATATAAATAACAAAGCTCACTTATTGGTGTCTTACAAATATGAAAATCTTAAATGCATTTTATTGGAGGTCCTGCCTTCGAATCCTTAAGGCCTTACCCGATACATAGGGCTTGTGGGTGGTTCTATGTATCCGTGGGTTTACCAATGATCTCCCAAAGGGAGGGGGGCGGGGTGGCGGGTTCCCATGTTATCAAAAAAAAAAAAAAAAAAAAAAATTATCGAGTTTCAGTTGGAAGCAAATCCCACAAATTCCAAAAGTCCTAAAATCCTAGAAGACGAACGGCACTGTGATTTGGGATGACCTCAATTGGGTCCTGCAGTAGCAATGGTAGGAATTTTAAAATCTTTGTACCAACTAGAATTAATTAAGAGGAGCCAACGATAACATAGTTGTTGGTAATATGTCTTTAATGCCAATGTTATCTTAATGGAAATAAGATTTAAATGCTTCTCTTGTATAAAACCAATGTTACTTGTGTTTGGATTAGAATACCTAATTCCACTTGTCCAAGATTGACAAGTATTTTCTTCCATTACCAGAGAATGAACCCTGATCTGCCTAATGACAAGGTGGGTAGGGTAGGATCCATGTTTAATGCAACACAAGACCTTTGAAGGTCCTTTGACACAACTAATTTGCAACAAATCAAGGTAGGCTGCTCAATCCAAACTCTACCTAGTACATCAAAGTAGAGATCACAAGCCATAGATTCCTCTGAGAAAATAGCCCATGAAGGTTGCGTTAGGGAGCTTAAATCCTCCAATGTTTGGAAATCAGAGAAATCCCGAATCTAGCTATAAATCAATATAACCGTCACCCAATTTATAAAGTTGTTGGATCCATTATGAGATTGATCACTTCCAAATACAAGTTTTTTTAACTACATATGGTAGACTGAAAAAAGAGGTGAATGGAATTTATTTTATTTTTCGAAAGGAGAATTCATTAGAAAAAACAGAAGGTAACAAGGGAAACAAAGACAGAGAGAACAAATAGAGTAGGGGGGAAAAGACATAAAGCCGAACAACAAAATTGCCAGCCCATGTTGGCTCACATGAAGTGGAAGAAGGTAGGATTAGGTCCTGGCGCAGTCTAATTCAGATAAAGCTGAGAGTAGGGTCGACCAAGGAGCATATTTAGTTGGTCAAGAAATTAGAGTGGGAAAGTAAACTTTCAACGGGCAAAAGTTTCAGTTTTGTCGTTATCAGAAGATTTTACCTCGTAAATCAGAAGTAAAATCCATAAAGTTTGTGCGCCTATATATATGTATATATATTACATTTAAGTTGTTGGCATTATATATGGATATGAGGGCCCTCACCTTATCCCTCATAGTAAGATAAGAGATGTTCTTAAATGAGCACCTTTCAATATATATATATAGGGGTATTTAAGTGAGGGATTCTCTCACCATGCGTGGTGAGAGACTCCCTTGTTGGGGAGGTTTTAAGTACAAAAGGGTGTACTCCCTTCAAGCACAAAAGTCCTTTTGTACTTGAAACCTTCCCAAAAAAAGAGAGTCCCTCATCATACTTTACTATTCTCTCTTTCATCACTTTACCTCATATAAAGCAATCATAAATCTCACTTTATTAGACACTTTTCCATTATCTATTGATTTAACATTTACTTTACCACTAATTCGCCTATAAATAAACAAAGGTTTGAATTTCACCATTTATATATGTCACACTGGTCATGGGCTTTGTTTCATTCTCTCGTCTACGAACACTCTATTATGGGAAACTATCTAATTTGATTCATAAAAAGACCTTTCAGATTTTCAAGTTGCCTACCCTAGCAGTTGGCAAGAGCCTTACTCTTCCTATTTTTATGACTTTTTTTTTAAATTAATGTCCTATTTTTATGATTTGTTGGAGGTTTTATCGCAGTTTGCAATTAATCACCTGCTAACCTAATGTCAATTAGCAATAATGAATCAATAGAGAAATAAATATAAGTCCTCAAAGTAACCTGAGTTATCAAAATGCAGTAACTACATCCACTTTATTTTGCATTCACCATACATTTAATAATCTCACGTCCTTTATTTACCTGTAATTCATTTAGACAATAACAAGAAAGTTTGGTTTGGTCAGTTCAATTATTATATATGAAGCAAAAAGAGTTCACTTGAGAAATCAGGGATCAATTTCGATTTGATTTTGACCAACTCTAGCTAATTAATGTTGAGATTGCATTCCCTTCTCATTCTTGTCCCCACTCCCCTTGTTTCCAATTTTGTTTCTTCTAATTGTAACTTAAATGCATTTAAGTTAATTGACATTTAAGTATCTGTAATATTAGCCCGGATCCGTTTCACTTTAGCCCGTTTCTTCTTTATTTGAATTAAGCTGCAAAATGACCGACTCTCTTCCTGACTTATATAAAAGCACGTGTATTATGTAACCAGAGGCTCAAAACTTTTCCCTTTTCTAATGATTCATGGCAGATGGCGAACAAAGACTTTCATAGTTTTATATCTTCATCTAATTTCTATTGTACAATATATTTTTTAGCATAGTATTTGAGTTATTTGAGTTACTTTAGCATATCAGCTTTTTGTGGAGATCTTGCTCCGTGCGTCTCTAATAAAATATAAAAAAAATCTTCCTTGAATTTTTCAAAGTAGCAATGAATAGTAAGATTCTGCCCCTCCCTATTATTATCCAATAATTTTTTTCTTTTTCTTTTATTTTTTCTAATTTTTAAATTCACACGTGTCTTTTCCTCGCCAACTACCTCTTCAAGTTCCATTAATCAGAAATTCCTCAATCTGGAAATTATGCCTTCTTTCGAAATTCGCAGTGAGTCAATCTTTTCCTTTTGCTTCAACTATCATGTTTTTGTTTTCTTTCGCCTAAAATGTGAATTAGAGTTGTTAACATTTGATTTTAGACACCAGGTTTTGTCCTTTTGATTCTTTAAAAAATTATATGCTGATAGATTAGTTTGGGATATTGGGTTTTGCTTATTTTGTTCTATTTTTATAATTTCAGTATGAATTTGGGTCAAAGTTATAATTGAGCCCTACCATGTATGAGTTTGTCAAGTTAGACAGATGTATTAAGATGCCTAATTTGCATTGTAGCTATCCAAAATATATAATACCACTGTATGTATAAGGGATCATTATAGAGAGATAAAATATAAGATCACCATGTGAAGAAGATGACTTAAACCCAACACCGAATACCACTTTGATATGGGTGATGTTTGAGCTTAATGTGGTTTATGCTGGTATTATTTATCCCTTGTTAACTTGTGGAAGAAGTGCTCCCACATTGTAGATTTTCCTTGCTTGTATCACAACATATGGTGTTTTTGTATTCTTCTTCGTAATCATGTGAAGTTTTTTGTCACAAGATATAATATGTTGGTTTGATTTAATGGTTCTCAACAATGGTGAAGATGTTTGGTTCCACCATGTATAATATGTATCTGTTTCAAGTTCTATTTCCTTAACACTTATCAACAGAAAAAAATTGTACATGTACATGTTAGTTCTACAGTACTACAAAAAGCACTATTTGTATCTCCCAATCTAATCTTTTTAACACCTATTGCATTGATCTTTCCTTAATTTTGAAGGCTATTTAATTAGTTTTAAAATGAACAAAATGGTAGTGGCACTCGTATATAATGCTGTCCTGAACAACAATCACATCATATTTAGATGAAGATAAATAACTAGGTTACGGTTAGTGGTTTTCCAATTGCATTAGCAAAGAGGGTTAAACTTTATCTCGGATTAAAGCCTCTTAGGAAACAGACTTCAAGTGATGGCTATTCTTCAATTTCCAAAATAGAAAATATATATATATAGTTATTCAGGCCAATACGCATCTTTTTCATAGAGGGATTCATATTTCTTTAATTTAAAATTATTTTTATTTATTTTACATTTAAATAGAGCTATTTTTTTAAATAATAGCTACACAAATTAGAATTTATAAACTTTTAAAGAATATTATATTATTATATACATTTTCGAAATTTAGTTTTATGACTTATTAAGAAATGAGATGAATACTGTTTTAGCTTAAAATATTTTTTTCAACTATTTCAGCCTTAAAGTTAATTCATATATAATTGCAGCTTACAAATACTACAATAGTACTTACTTCTTTGAATAAGTTCTCAAGTATAGAATTCTTTGAATAATAAATAATATATATACATATTATTTTAGATAAATACTACAATTCTAAAACATAATTTTTTTATTTTAGATTCATTTTCTTTTCATTAATATTATAAAGACATATATATATATTGCAGACTGATTTCAATTTATTAATCAGCCTCAATTTCTCAATTGATTTTGACATTTCCAATTGATTTTGACTTTTCAATTCATTTAATACTCCATCAATTGCTCATTCACCGACCCTTCTTCTCTTACCCATTTCTTACAGAGAGAGAGAGACCACTTGATACTACATCATTATGGCCCATTGCATTTCTGAATTAAAATCTTCTTTGCTCCTTCTAAAATTGTCATTATTCATGTTAAAAATGGTAATGTCTCTTTAATATTATAAATTCCGTTAAATTATCAATTTCTCCTATTTTATTCACTCCAAGAATGTCAATCAAACACACATGGAGAAATTTCACCAGCTTACAATATGGCCCTATCCAAATAACTCGGTTTCATCTATAGTGGAGTACTAATTTTATATTTTTCACATTATAAAATATGTTGCCCGGGTTAGCACGGGTGTCTTACGCTAGTCCTCGCTGAATAAACTTTTCTGGCCTCGACTCATTTTTGCCCAGTTTCACACCTGATCATCCGAACTTGAGCCCGACTCGACCTAATCGGGTAGAATAGAACCAGAGTTCAGGAGCCTCTGATTCCTCCGAGAAAACAGGCTCACGTTGCGTTTTTGGATGTCCCTCGGGCTAGCTACAAAACTGGTCCCACCCACATAAACAGGATTCAGGATCTCTTTTCTCTTCTCCCTCTCTCTCTCTCTCTCTCTCTCTCTCTCTACTCTCTATCTATATATAATGCTTCCCTTCCACATTCTTCCACTCCATCCATTCGCCACACCATTCTCTCTTGTTTCTCACCTGCATCTTGGAATCCTCCCTATAAAAGAAAGCAAAGAAAACAAGAAGAAGTAGAAGGAGAAGATAAAGAGATTTCCAAGATGCAGAGAATAATAAGCAAATCAAGGCTTTTGTCGAGGGGTTTGGGTTCTCCTTCGAGGAGATGCTTCTCCCAACTCCTCTCCCAACGTGCAGATGGTGATGTTAATATTCCCAAAATGCCTCCGTTCGATTACACCCCTCCACCCTACGAGGGTCCTTCATCGGCTGAGATCTTGCAGAAGAGGAAGGAGTTCCTCAGCCCTTCCATGTTCTATTTCTACAATAATCCCGTAAGCTGTCTGTTATTCCCATTACCCACCACCTTTCATAATTAATGTTTTCTTTAAAAAAAAAAATCCATTCTCTTTGGTTTTTTGAGATATTTTTTTTTGTTAAAAAAATGGATATTTCTTGTACAACTGCTGTTAGACATGAGAATTGACCCGAGCGGTTGAAGATTAAATATTTTCGATAGTATTTCATGCAATATTCTATGGCCGTGCGACAAAAACTGTCGACAAAAATGATAGGAAGGACCTTCATTCATCATATTACAGAATGATTTAATATTAAATAATATACAACACAACATATATATACAATTTCTTTTTAAATAACATTCAACGATATCACATAATAGTAGCTTTGGGGCAAATTTCTCCAAGAAAAAAAATATTAAAAAGTGGCGGAAAATCCTTTTCATGATTATGAAGTGTTTGGTCCCTCCGTTGTTTTTTTTTTTTTTTCAATTTTAAAAGATTTTTCCTGTTAAAATCATTTTTTAAATTGAATTCCGTAGTATCTTTGGTTTATAATTATCTTAAGAAATTATAGCAATGGTCCATTTTCGTTTGGAAAAAGAACAATGGACGGATGAGATGAACTTGCCATGCAGCTATCCATGTGTCTCGTGATCCTATCAATTATCCGATGGCAAGTTGGCAACCACGCACGTGCTTTTCATTTGTCTCTTTAATTTTGTGAGTTTGTGCCGCGTGTGTTCCACCATCTCAATAGTGGGACAATTTTGTGCGGTCATCCCAATTTGGGCCTCACCAGGATCCGCTTTTAAAATCCACATGAAAATTATGGGCTCATTTTTAAAATTCACATAAAATTTTTGGAGGCAGTACCCCTAAACCCACATTGAAAATTTTGGATTCGTTTTTAAAACCAAACTACCTATTTGGATCTGGCGCTTCGATTGTTTTTCTATAAAGGACTTGTTAGATATAAGAAGATACAGCTAATTAAAAAAAGAAAATTATGGTTCCATTGCAAGTTGTGTGCATTTATTTATTTTGGCGTAGTGGTCAGGAGTTGTGAAGGAAACCTGCCCACTCGGGGATGATCACTAGGTGGTGCTGTGCCTACTGCCTAGGGAGTGGGCGTGCCATCCACGACAACCGCCCTACAGCACTGTGATTCCCGTCCATTGCATGTCTCTGTCTGTTCTAAGGATAAAAAATGATAGTTCAAAATAATAAGCTTGCATTGTGTTTGATTGCCTTAATTTGCTCGGAGTTCTTGCACATCCAGCAGCCATGAGTTTTCTAAATTGTAGTCATTGTTGTATATGAGGTTAGATTCTTTCGAACAACTTAAAAATGATACACAAATATTTATTATGGGCCTTTAACTGGGCCATGATTCAAAAGCCTAATCTGGGGCTGCCTCACAAGCCCCTGCAAACTCCATCTCAAGGTGTTCTTTAATTTGATTGAAGCTGAGGCATTCCTGCTGCTGAAACTCATGCTTGGAAGCTTTTGTACGTATGTTGCAGTTGCATGTGATTGATGGCAAGCAGCAGTATCTGTTCGATGAGAATGGACGCCGCTACCTGGACGCATTCGGAGGAATTGCGACCGTCTGCTGTGGGCACTGCCATCCAGATGTGGTCGAAGCCATACTCAACCAGACCAAGCGCTTGCAGCATTCCACCATTGTCTACCTCCACCATGCCATTGCAGAGTTTGCCGAGGCTTTAGCTTCCACACTACCTGGCGATCTCAAGGTGCGTACTAGTTCACTTTGATGTTTGTTTTCTTTCTTTCGATCTTTCTTTTTCTTTGCAATGATGTAATAAAAAAGAAGGCGCATGTTGTAGGTTGTTTTCTTCACAAATTCAGGCACAGAAGCAAATGAACTGGCCATGATGATTGCCCGCCTCTACACTGGCTCCCATGATATGATCTCTCTTAGAAATGCATACCATGGCAATGCAGCTGGGACTATGGGAGCGACTGCCCAGTCTAACTGGAAATTCAATGTTGTACAGGTATGTATGCTTCTCCAGTCCAGACCAAGAGAACACACACACACACACACACTCCCATGATGAGTGTGGGTTTTGTGTTCTGGAAATTAACGATGTTGTTATATCGCTGCTGATTTCATGAAATTCAATTTGTTGTAAGTAGGTGATAGTTGTTCAGTTGTTCTGTTCTCTACAAAATTATATCATGTCCTATAGAAAGCATCCAAAGACATTTAGTTCTACTTAATTATTCATCATTTACGTTAATCAATCTACCGTTTACTGAATTTTCGACTGACCCTGGATGAGGTGTTCACCTCTTTCTCTCTGTTTACAAGAGTGGAGTGCATCATGCCATGAACCCAGACCCATACAGAGGCATTTTTGGTTCGGATGGAGTGAAATATGCGAAAGATGTCCAAGATCTTATTGACTATGGCACCTGCGGGCAGGTTGCTGGTTTCATTGCTGAAGCTATACAGGTGCTTCTTCTTCTATTTTATTTACTTCTATACTGGAATTATATGATTCTATACCTGTGAAATTTCATAGTAGCCTTGGACCTTGAGTATGCGTCACTGGCAGACTTTGCTTACATGATCATTAGTTTGATCTAATCAACCTCAAAATGGATAGATTATGCTCATAAAAGCTCCCCACCGAGGTTGACAAGTGGCACAAATGCTTACATGATCGCTAGTTGATCTAATCAGCCCCAAAATGGATAGACTATGCTCATAAAAAGTTCCCCATAGAGGTTGACAACCTGCATATAGATTGTTAAGAATGAATTGTAGTGAAAGGCATAACATTGTGCATTTAGCATCTTTTAATCTAGGTTGTCTGGGCTATGGTCATCTTTATTAGTGCCCTTGAGATCAATGAGGGGGGTAACTAAACCATGGCCTAGCACATTTAACTCAAGGATTGGTAGTATTCTTCTCAATGTCATTTTCTTATTCCCAGATAAATCAGAATAATTTTCCATTTTTATGCTTGTTTACCAGGGTGTGGGCGGCATCCTAGAATTGGCACCTGGTTACTTGCCTGCTGTATATGACAGCACAAGGAATGTAGGTGGTGTCTGTATAGCTGATGAAATTCAGTCAGGCTTTGCTCGCACTGGAAGCCATTTCTGGGGATTTGAGGCTCATGGTGTTGTTCCTGATATCGTAACAATGGCAAAGGTGATTACTATGATCCAATTATTCTTTCTAACCCAATTATTTTCTTGCTGAGAATTAAATAGCATAGATTAATGCAGTGCAGTGGAAGGTAAATGACAATGTTATAATCTAACCTAACCTCCTTGTCTTCCAACCTGCTACCAAAGCAATATATCAAATTTTCCTACATAATGTATTAGGTACCCTGTCCAAAACATAACCACAGAGGTGATAGAAAAGATCTCATGTGAGCAATGTCCCATTTGTATGCACATTGTAGACCATCAAATAGTTTAGATCAAAGTAAAAGGAAAGAGAGAGGAGAGAGAAAAGTAGGCTGCATATGTGTAGTATGCAGTGAGTGCAGAGGGCACACAGTCCCTACTGCAATCTCTCCAAAAGGGTTTTTTTCCCCTCCTGAGGCCTCTAGATTTCCAAATCTATATTAAGGATTACTTGCATGACATTGAGGCTTTGTTCACTACAAATCTATAAGTAATGTTTGCTTGCCCCATTGTTTATGGAATCCACCTTTCTATTACTTAGGTCATTCTGTTTTAACTAGATTTTCTAACATATTTATTTCAATTTTGTCATGATCAGGGCATCGGGAATGGCCTTCCAATTGGTGCAGTTGTGACCACTCCTGAGATTGCACAGGTCTTGACGCAGCGCAGTTACTTCAATACCTTTGGAGGGAATCCTGTCTGCACTGCTGGAGGGCTTGCTGTTCTTAGAGTACTTGAGAAAGAAAAGCTTCAAGAGAATGCTTGCACAGTGGGGTCTTATCTAAAGGAGCGCCTTAAATCCCTTCAGGAAAAGCATGAAAGTAAGGGCTTGTTTGTTTGTATGGAATACATAGGAAATGAAAATGAGCTCTGCAAAAAGATTATTAAAGAGGTGAAAAATATGAGTTGATTGTTGAGGGATATAAGGCAGCGATGTAGCCGGGACCTTCACTTTCCTGGAATTTGAATTACTAGGATGATGGCCCGGTACTCAATTCCCATCTTCCCTTGATTCAATTTCCATTAAAGGGGTTGGAAATACAAAGTATTACAATTCCTAGGAACTCAATTACATGAAACGAACAAGCCCTAAGCTTCTCATAATTTTCATAGGATTCTGTGATATCCATATTGATTGTATAGTAATGCTTAATATAACCGAGCCCCCATTCACTACTCCTACGCTTGAAGTACACATATGGACTACAAATTTTCATTGGATGGAAAGTTGAGCACCCCTGTGCTGCTGCTGATGTCCAATCCCATTCCATCATTGCAGTTGGGGAACCTTTCAATGTTTCCCAATTGGATGCCACAGTCCCCATCGAATTTAATTGCAAACTATACCTATCTTCTATATTGTTCCAAAGATCAAAAGTCTTAAGAACCATTCTTTGATAGTCAAATTGTAAAACTGTGACCTAAGGACCCCTTCCATTTTCTTGGGGGTCCTAAAGAACTTTCATTGAGGAACTCCTGATTCTAGAGACTTATGTAGCCAAACATTGCCTTTGTTTTTTCCAACTTCTTAATCCCAAATCAATCAATGATTTGATTCAATAAAGATTTGGGTTAGGAAGCCAGAGAAACAACAATATATAATGAATACAACATGCTTCCTGATTTCTGCATCATCATTTCAGGATATCCATTCTGCTCAGGGTAAATACTCAAAAACCACTTTTTATTAGGATATAAATTAGTCATACCATTACCCATATCATGTTTGCCAATCTTAGTGTACTTGACTTTGAGCAGCAAAAGTGTGTGCAGTCTAAGTTATCATTGTGTGTGTGTGTGTGTACATAGGTACATATGCCTTGAAGTTTGATGGATTACCATGAGAGAAAATTCTATATCAAGTGTTACAGTGCTGATAATATTAATGTTTGTTTTTATTTAATTTTCTATATCGTTTTAATATATAATTTGGGTGATGGATATTGTGCTCTGACTTGTCTCTGCAGTCATTGGGGATGTGAGAGGAAGAGGTCTGATGATTGGAGTCGAGCTTGTCCACGATCGCCAGTTGAAAAATCCAGCCAAAAAAGAAACCTTGCATGTCATGGACCAGATGAAAGGTTCATTTCCTCTTGTCATTCTTTCTAATTTCATTTCATGTCAGATTGCTTCAGTTGACCTTAACTAACAATCCTAGTTATTTCTTAGAAATGGGAGTATTGATTGGAAAAGGTGGCTTTTATGGGAATGTGTTCAGAATAACGCCTCCTCTCTGCTTCACCAAGCAAGATGCAGGTATTTTTCTCTCATTCTTGGTGGAAGACCTGAAATCTGTTGTTACTAGTTACCAACTCTAATACATAATAATATTCCATATCTCTAACATCCACCTGGTATTCCTTCTTGTTGTTGCAGATTTCCTTGTGGACGTAATGGACTACACCCTCTCGAAGATTTGAACCCTTGATTTCTATTACTGTAAATTAACCTGTGTTCATCTGATTATCCATGTCTCTCTCTTTCTGTTCAATTGTGAATATATATACTGGTTGCTGTATAATTAAAGGTCATGATCCCTCAACAAGATAATGGGACATCACCTTTGTGTCTCTGGCTAGGCCTCTTTCCATGTCCCCTTCCTCCCTTGTGAATGGAAGTGTTTTTGCAATTTACAGTGTGGCATTTGCATGTGCAGATTGAAGTCTCTGAACTGCATCACACATTATTCTGAGTTCTTCATGAACTAAACTTTATCATACCAATGTATATTACTTGTGATATATAGGGCAAATAATGCAAAAAGTGTATATGAAATTGATTTTCATTGTTATAGACTACCTGTTTGTAGGCGTCATTGATTGAAATCCTCCAATCAAACTGGTTTTTAGAAGCATGAAACATGAAGGGCATGTTCGGTAATAGGTGAAGAATCCGGATTCCACACTGCCCTTGCAATAGCATTCCTCAAAGAGGATTTGTACTGATGAGGGACTCACATCATTGAGAAAATTTTTTTGGCATTGATGATTAATCCACAGAAGTTGTGGATTTTCAAATCCTATGAGGTTGGACTTGTTGCTGGCCCAAATCTCTAGGGACTTACAATTGCGAAACACGTATTTTTTTACGACTTTGTGGATAACCTGCGAGGAATCCTTAACGATTTGATTGCCAAAAGTGAGATGTATGGTTTTCCTGTGTATGAATGGATTGTTTTCATATGAGTTGATGTAGACCATCCATTTTTGCTGCAATTTCTTGATTGGTAAGGTTTGTCCAAGTCAAAGTTAATGATAAACAGATAAAAGGACAATTTAGGTAGAGCAGATAAGGTGGGCAGCATATTAATATTTGCTCCTTTCAATCCAGTTTTAGATTTGGACCATCCATTTTCTTGGGACACCAATCAGATGATTGACATGGTCCAATCAGTAAAACATTGCTGGCCCAGTTCTCCAGGTCGATCGTTTTCTCGATTCTACGTCTCTCGTCCTAATGAACAAAAATGTCTGGATTGTTTTTGATAGCAAGTGCTGGCCCATTGACAATGGACCATCCGTTTTGAGATACAGATACCTACTGTGGGTAGAAATTTATTGTTTTTGAGATACCTACTGTGGGGAGAATGTTCTCCAAGGAGCTGAATGTACATTCCTGCTGTATGGGGCTCAACTTTGATCATTGCAGCTCTTTTTGTACTAATATTCCTTCATGATATGTCATCTAGCCCAATTTTATAGTCAACGAAAAACTTGCACAATCCATACCTCATGTGCACGCATAGTATGCAGTCTGCATGCAGGAGAAAAACTTGCAATCAGAAAATCTTCAAAATACCAGGCATGAGTTCCAATATTATTAGACCTGATGGGCTGGGTGGGCTAAGTCCCAGTCCAGGCATAAGAGAACCAAAGCTCCCTGTTGTTATAATGCTGAACCCAGCTCGATCATATCCAAAATATCATCATTTCGGTGGGCCATCCAATCAAATCCAAGTTTCCTAGTCGATCTTTGGATTAGTTCCCAACCTAAACGGATTAAATATGGGCCAGGGTCTAAGTATGGTTGGACTAGGACATGACATGATCCCACCTACAAATTCAATCCCAGTGGGTTCAAGCAGGGGTTGAGCCATCTTGTCCTACTATGATCCAATCCAATATATTGCTTTGAGTCAATACGGACTTAACCCAAAAAAAAAAACACCAAGAGTCTCTTGAGTTATCCAATGGTTCATTTTATGCGCTTTTCCACTTGTGCTACTACCTAAGGACTACAGGGGTTTTATCTGATTTCTCTTTAGGTGTGGAGGGATTAGTTCAGCTCAAAAGAATTTAGCGAAAGCCAGAAAAATTGAGACCACAAATCATGTAATTTGAGTGAGTTGGACGTGGACCAGACAAGTGGGCCCCACACACTTGGGTCGGGCTGGTTTATAAATACCTCTGTCCATCGGTCTCATACTCTAAAAACGTTGGCCCAGCAAGCAGAAGCTCTGCCTCGAATTTCGCAGCGTCGCGTCGAAGGAGATGGAGCGCAAGATGCGAACTTTAGCTCCGCAGTTGAGAAATGTAAGTGCGATTTCTCTCCTCGACCCCCAAGAACCCTAAATCGTATTTCGAGTTTCTAAAACCCTAAATTCTATTATCTTTCTCGGCTTAGTTTTCTTCTTGTAATTACCAAATCCTTTTGTCGTTGGAAGAAAACTGAATCGATTATCCATGTTCGTCATGGAAGTTTGATTTCTTAGGGTTTTGTGAGTTCTGATGGTTCTTATTTAAAGTGAGGTGATGAATGGAATTTCCATTGGCGTTGATTGCAGTATATGTTCGGAAGAAATGCTACGAATTATCATGTGCGTCGATTCTCCTTCTCCAGAAGTGCTGGTAATCTCACATTCACATTCAATGTATGTGTATTCATACATATATTCATAGATCATGCGATACTGTTTGGAATTCTCTTATTGTTCTTCCAGAAGAGCTCTCAGTTGAAGAGGAAGCTGAAAGAAAAGTAGGATGGCTGTTGAAGCTTATTTTTCTAGGAACTGTATCATTTGCTGGTTATCATTTTATCCCTTATATGGGTATGAAACTTGACCTAAATGATTGTTTTTTCATTCTTAATAGATCTAAATGGAAGTCATTAATCATGTTGAGAGTTTTTATTGTGTCTTGAGATTTCAGGAGATAATTTGATGCAACATTCCATCAAGCTTTTACAAGTCAAAGACCCATTGTTCAAAAGAATGGGTGCATCCAGATTGTCCCGGTTTGCAATTGATGGTATGTTCACATGCTATTTTTTGACTTACAAGGTCAATTTCTTCTTCCATTTTTTTTTCACAACTAATGCAGTTTCTCATGTCATCTCTCTTTATAGAAGTTCAAGAGTAGTCTGGAAAATAGATTCGCAATTCTGGATTTTCACATGTGGTCCTCTATTATAAATACCAACTGACGCATATGATGATCCCTTCCCCTGTGTTTATTGGCGGGGGTGCCCCATCTTGGTATTGACTCCGTTATTTTTCATCATTGGATTCGATCCCAAAATTATTGCACTTATAACTTAAAATTTGGGCCTCTTAAATTACAGTTTATGATCCCTGACTAAGCAAAAGAGAGGATTTCTTGGCCCATCTCTAATCCACATGAAGACCTTTTAAAATTTGGATCAACCTATAGAATGTGGTTCCACAAGGTGCCCACGGTCTACACGCAAACTTAATGTCCTCACATTTACCCTTTATCAAAGTTGGAGGCAGCTGAACCTTTTGCTTTAATACTTCTCTTTTGGTATTACATTGAATTAGGCCTTAGGTAACAGGGTTTTTTCTGCAGTACTCCAGGGCTAGTTTGCATATTAGTGGTTTTATTATATTATAAACCTATGCACTGGTGGACCCAGAGGGGGGCTGGAGGTGGCATTGAAACCAACTCCCCGCCCACCCGGCCAAAAAAAAAAAAAAAAAGAAAAGGAAAAAGATTGTAATAGATTTTTCTTTTTACATTGTGCGCCTCTCCAAGGAAAATTTCTTGGGTCCGCCCCTGAAACCTATGACTCTAACGTATTTGGCTATGTTGACGTTGATTGTAGAGCTTTGTTGTTTTTCCTATATTTGAAAATGGCTGAAATTTTCAGTTGTGGTGGGCATTGTGAGTGTCCTTAAAAACTGATAGGTCGTGACAGTTGGTTCCAGAGTGAATTTTCATCTTTTCCCCATAAAAATCTGATAAATATTCTAAAAGTCTAGGATATTAGAGAATGCTAGAATTTGATTTTATTTTTTCAGTAGGGTTATAATAAAGTAATTTATCAGTCCCAAAGTCATATATGTCATATTGGCCTATATCGTTGTTTTATTTGAAACTATTGCATGTGTTGATTTTGAGTGGTTCATCACATATGGTAGGATAACCCATTGAAGTGAAGCACATCGTTTCAATCATCTAAATCATTGGCATGCCCCCCCAACCCCACCCCTCAAAACACACAAAATAGCATCAGCTCAAGTTGATATAAATTTCATGCTCGCTCTTTGTGGACCCACCTAAAATGCACCGCAATCAAGGAGATTCGGAGATATAAATGTCTCCTTATGAATTGGGGTTGGGCAAAAGAACAATCCCAGCCGATTATTCTCACCTATGATTTAAGGGTCTTAAGGCTTAATGGTCTCCTAAATCTTAACCATGCATCAAGATCTTGACGCAAGAGCTAAAGTAGATTATGTAAGATTGTGTCAAATCTCCATATGATTGATCAAAACCTCATACATACCAATCCTCTTATGAATTAAAACACTCTAATTTGAGAATGCTTTTGACCGTTATCAGTTGTTGGATTAAATTACAACAGGAATTGCACTTCAAAAAAAAAAAAAAAAAAAAAGAAGGTCTAGAATCATCTAATTAAAGTGATATGTGGCAAACCAGCAGTCCTCATTGTACCCATTTTTATCCCTTTCTACCTTTTGGCATTCATCCACAAAATGGGGTGCATACAGATTTTAGAATGCTTTTTAGTAACCTGGATTCTTTGAACCCATTCCTATAATCCATCAATGGAGCCCACAACTGAAATTCAAACCATCCGAAATAACTATTGCCCTTTGTTTTAGCTTAGACTGAGATTTCAATCCAATCGGTGTTGTGCCTTATGTGTGATCAATTTACTGGTGCGCCCAACTCCTGTTGGTTCGAGAGATTTGGTGGAAGGATAATACAAGGGGTGATACTGAACTTTGAATTTTTCATGTGGTCCCCACTGATGGGTTTATTAAGATGCATGTGGGTACTTCACTTGGACTAGCCCTCAAAGGATCTGAATTTTCTATTGCTTTTCAAAATTCAACATGACAAATTGACACTCTTGATTGCATTTTAGAATGGGCCACATGGCAGACTTTTTGGGACGAATTGACTCCTCTAAATACAAGAGGGCTTTGAAAACCATGCCCATTAGACATTTTTAGTTGTTCGGTCTAAAGCTATGAAATGAACGGTCAACAAATAAAGGGCAAAGGTTCTATTTCAACAAGGACTTAAGAGTATGAAAAGCAATGACCAAGACTTTAAAAGTCAATCTTTAAGATCTTTAAGACAATGACCAACATAATGATTAAATCAACCTAGAACTCATTACCTCATTATACCTTATTAGAAAATGGGCCATAACTTTCTCACCTGTCAAATTTATAAACTTGGGTTCATGTAAAGGTAATTGAATAACGTCCATCTAACATATTTGATTTCATGTCCATCCGACATTGTCCAACAAATGAATTATGTCCATTTATGAAAAACATGAAGACAAGTAATCTCGTGGCACTGAAATGGTGTACAATCTCTCATTCACTGTCCATTGGCTTCGTTAATAGATTTGTGTTTATTTTCATGTCGGGTTAGTTCCATCAGATCGTGACTGCTTAGTCATGCGTATTAGTACTGAAACTTTTACTTTCCTTAATCATTGACCATAGCTCAATTCTTTATCTATGTTTCTATTCATATTCCTAATCTTATCAGTATTCCAGTATTGAGGGCCTGTTGTCTTGATCAGTTGGATTAGATTGGTGGGTTGTGACTTTGGAAACGTGCAGTCAGGGTTTGCCCTACTTGCATCAATTTTGATAACAGAGCAAGTTTCATACCCTTGGGTTATTGTTACAAGATTCAAAATGGCACCTAGAAAGGTGCTAATTTAAGAAAATTGCAACTTTTTTTTTATTGAACCACAGTGACTGGATGGACTAACCAAAAACTCAACCAACTCCAGGATGAATTCCTGCTACACTGCAACCAGTGAGAACGATTCAAATTAACTTCATTGATAGCCTAACCAAAAACTAACTAGGGTGGAGTAATCATATTCTTCTGATTTAGTTGTTGAATTTGGACAGTGATTGTTATTTTCATCCATCTATTTGATGACAACTATTTGAATGGTGATTGATATTATTATAAGATGATTTCATGATATGCTCCATCAAACAATGAGGTTCCCAGGTTGGAGTATATTATTTGGCATGCTCATATGCCACACATATGGTGGCTGAGTCGCCACAAATTCTGTAGTGTCGAAGATACACACCAGAATCTTGTCCTGTCTGTTGGAGAATGTTCTAGAAAAACCAGTGGCGTTCGTATGGATTATAATAGCTTCTATGATTATGATTTGTGAATAGGTCTAACAACACAGTAGATACTACCAAGGATCAAAATAGCAATTGCGGTGGGCGTTGTAGTCAATGGCTAAAACGCTTGTGGATTTTTAAAGTGGGCGATGCATGGCGGTGTGGATTTTTAAAGTGGTCAAAAGAATTCAAAAATTGTGTAGCAGCCAAGATTGTGGATTTTTAGTGATTTGGAACCATATAATAAGGGTAATGACAACTTTAGGAAAGGCTATTGAGGAGAAGAAATAGGAAAAACGGTGTTTTAAATTAAATTTTTTTTGCTCTACTAGGTTTTAGACCGTAGGGCCACTTTTTTCAAGTTAACATAGCAACCTCAACCGCTAAGGCCGATAATGCAACTACTATTTTGAACCATGGATACCACTTAAACCTAGAAATTAATTACTTTTCCTTCTATTTTTTTACTATAGTTTCATGGCCTAATTTTTTCTTCAAGATTGATTAGATCATTAGATGAAGTGGTAAATAGTTTTGAAGCTAAAACACTAACATAAAATTAGTCTTAGTGTAAATCTCCAGTCCTATTTTTAATAACAGAATTAGTAAGACTTGTTCCAATGCAGTTCTTTCTATATATAGATGAAAGGCGGATGAAGATAGTAGAAATGGGTGGGGTTGAAGAGCTTTTGAAGATGTTGGAGGGTGCCAAAGATGACCGGACACGGAAAGAAGCTTTTAAGGCTCTTGTTGCCCTTTCTCAATCAGGTGAGATCTAAATGTTTGCTGGTATTTGGTAATACAAACTGGTGCTTGCATTTTTGGTTACTAATCGATCTGTACTCTTTATTTTGTGTCTCATCACCATCAGTTGCTTTTATGTTAGCATATGCTTTTAATAAGTTTGGGAAATCATAAGGCTCTTGTACATGAGTAGCTTATCTGATATGGCAAGCGTTCCACACCTTTGGGTCCATTTCTAATGGCCAGATTGTTCATTAATGTGCTCTTTGACTGTCCATCTGGTGGGGTGTTCTTCGTTTCATAAAGCGTGGAGGACTTGAACCAACCAGCAATAATCTAGATTACCGACAATAGGCTTCACACCTTCACTTGGACCAAATACTTGATTGAATAGATACTAAATTCTATGGGGCCAAACTCAGTACATCTTCATATATTGCACATCTAGATTTACTCATGTTTGCTACAAAAATATTGCCATGGCAACAAAAAGGAGTCGTCCCAGTTACAAATCTCCGAAAGTTTCTATGGGCAACAGTGGCGTGAGTCAAACTAGCAAGGGAAGATTTTTTTTGTTTAAAAAAAAGGGACTTGGAAGACAAACCATTAAGGGTAACCCTAAGCAACATTTGCAGAAAAACATTGTTGTGCACAGGCTAGTTGTGAGTGTACTAACTGAAATTATTTACGAAAATGAGTGCAGTGATATTGTTCCATAATAGAGATATGTGCACCATGCTAGAATGTCATTTTTGGTCTGGCTGAACAGTGGAGCCTTTTGGATCTGGTGAGGCTTGCCTTCAAGAAGGTGACACCATTATAAGTAGTTAAACAATGTTTATGACAGTTCACCATGTCTGTTGTGGACATTGATGGTTGCTTCCTCCCAAAAATCATTAATATCACTAAAAGCAGATTAAATCGGTGCGTACAGAAATCTATAGAACACTATCTTACCTGCAACTATGTTTTATTTTGGCACCTCGATTCCTTGGTGACGATGGATTGGATAACGGCCACATCTGCAGAATATACATATGCATTCTGACATGGGTTGGATCCAAACTACTACTGCTTAAGTTTAGGGTTTTTTCTTTTTTCTTTTTTCTTGCTTGGTTGGCCAAGTGGCCAGGACCTAGGAAGTAAAGGGCTCCCACCAGGATTCGAAATATGGTGGGAGCTATGAGAGCGAGCGCCTTATCCACAATGTCAGCCTTCTATTCCCGCTGCTTAAGTTTAGTTATAATACTGTAGGCACATATAAAGTAAAGAGGGAGGCAGGTGACCACGTAACCAGCCCATACACACGTGTGAGGGAAACAGGCTGGACTAAATAAGAGTCATTCGGAGGCGGAAGTTAAGACTCATCCTCTGACAACAGAACCTCCTTCAAACGATGAAGGAAGGCAGTGAAAGCCAAGAGGACCAGAGCGGGGCCCATCCCAAGAGAAAAAAGGGCAGGTCGAATGCTTCCCCAAGGATAAACTGGGTCAAGACTCCCCCAGGAGCTCCCCTGAACTGTCCTTCAAGGAAACATGGCAGGTTACTAGCCCCAGCACCACCAAGGGAATGCCGATCAGACCCCTCAGGGTTCATTTTTCTATCCATCCCTCGGGGCTTCTTTAGGACACCAATGATCTCTATGTAGAAAGGAGTACCGGCAATCATAACCTCGACAGCCCCGAAGCTTAGTGTTAGCTCAGAATCTTTGGTTGTGCGACTTGATAATAGAAATACCATAGCGCGCACATATTTAATTCAGTTTGCGCAGAAATTTTTTTTTTTTTACAAATACATCTGCACAATAACAACAACAATACTAATAATAATATGATTCTTAAAAACTTGCAGGAGCAGCAGCTGAAGCTCTTTACCAAGCCGGTGCAATTCCATGCATTCATTCCACTCCTGCTTCTGAAGATGCAGAGGTTATGAGCTACAAGTCTAGCCTGCTAAGCAGGTTTCAAGATCTAAAATATGAGCCCATCTCATCAGAGGCAGACGCCAACAGGTAAAGGTGTGCATTTCACCCTCATCATTCGAACACTTGGAGGGGAAACTGTTTCATGAGGAACACCCTAGTTCCAATCAAATTGGTGAATAGCACCTGAAGTGTTTGTTACTGACTAATATCACCAAGACGTCTCTGATGTTGAAGAACCCTTAAACTGTAGGTTATGCTGAAATTTTTTGGAAGGTTTTATATGGTATTGCGATGCGTTATTCAATCTTTTTTCGGGTTTTCTTTTTCTTGAAAAAGGGGAGATTTTGAAGCAGAAATTACTACAGTATGGACATGCGTGCTTTTCTTTATAATTTATACTTACAACATAGATATGAGTATGCCTTCCTTTTGTTTGTCATTTCTTTTAACTAATTTTGGTGCAAGCGTTTGCCGATTCACGTTAAAAGCATGGCATATCATACGCACTATCTTAGAGAAATGATCTTCTACGAGTTACTGCATATATGCAGCCCAGCAGGCCCCACCTCGGATCAGTGTAGGTCCTTTCAACTCCCATTCCCTCATGATGTGGTACTAGGCCTAGGTTCGATATCATCCGACCTTCATCCACTGTGGTATTGAATCTCAAAGAACTCGTGTTTAAAAGACCACTAAAGTTCATGGAGAGCTAGGATTATCTTCAAAGGCTCTTTTTTTTTTCTTTTTCTCTCTCTTTCTTTCTTTCTTTATTTTGCCCTTAGTGCACGTGCACAAGACCGTTCCATGTACCTGCCCCACTAATAAGAGGGTATCTTAAGTTGGCCTCACAAGCTGGTCGTGTAGGATGCATTGCCCTCATCTTAATCTGGTCCATATATCGGGACATCGTGTGGCTTTGGAAAGTTTCCACTGATCCAACCCTAGTGTAAAGCGTGGTATGTTGTCTATAGCCTTAGGTCTCCACGCCAGACGATTGCGTGTTGGCAGGCACCCTAGAAAAACTCCCAGATAACCCACCAGGAAACTCATAATATCTATAGATAAAATATACAAATACTTGCCAGTGTGGCTGTTGCTCCCAGATTAGGGATATCAAAGCCTAAGTTCTGGAGGACAGCCCCAGCCCCTTGTTAAACCCACATTTGATAACGGTAAATTGCAGAGAATTTCGACCTTTGTAAATCCTTTTTTTTTTTTTCAAGATTTGCAACCCCTCAAATAGGACTTGATATCCTCACTTCGACGGGTCTGTGTGCCTAGGGGGCGGAACCAGGATATAGTGACCGGAGGGGCCGTTATTTAAAAAATATTTCTTGTGGGGAGTGGGGGCCTTTTTCCAATTTTGGTAGGGGGGTATTTACATTTCTGGTCTACGCCCTTAAATTAGTTTTTGTTATCTATATGTATTGGTATACACTGATATCAATGAGAAATCCTTAGCTATACTAATTTTCGATGAGCAACCCTTATTTAAGGGATAATGAGGAATCTTTATATCTATAAATTTCTCTCCCATTACCCAAAGGGCTCATAATGTTACAAAAGAAAACATTTGGCCAGCGGAATGAGCTAGATCTGGTGTGCTTATGCTCAAAATAATTAACCCAGCGCCTTTTTAAGATCTTTATTTATTTTATTTTATTTAAACAAACCCGCCCTTTCTTAATTTGGGCATTTTCATCTTTGGAAGGAATATATGCCAAAATTTGCTTTCAAACCATAGGAGAAATATTTGAATGGCGGATATTAGTACTCGAACATTTCAACAAAAAATTTACGAATATAAACACAGTGATCTGTAGCTGTCCTCCTGTACCCATGACTCACCATGAATGAATCAAACTTCTTGTACCATTGCCTCGGTGCTTGCTTCAGCCCGTAGAGACTCTTCTTCAACCTGCAGACCATCTGTTCTTTTCCTTCTACCTCAAACCCCTCCGGCTGAGTCATGTAGATCTCTTCTTTCAGATCACCGTGAAGAAATGCAGGCTTCACATTCATCTGTTCAAGTTCAAGGTCCATGCTGGCGACTAGACCCAAGACAACTCTGATTGAAGTCATCTTCACAACTGGAGAGAAGATTTCATCGAAGCCAATACCCTTCGTCTGCGCAAAGCCTTTAACCACTAGCCGTGCTTTGTGCTTTATCAGTTTTCCACTGTCATCTCTCTTCAGTTTGAACACCCATTTGTTCTTCAAAACCTTACTGTCTTTTGTTTTTTTTCAAAGAACTCATCTCATCCTGCATAGCCTTCATCCACTCATCTTTATCTGCGTGAGTTGTTGCTTCTCGGTAGCCCTCTGGCTCCCCCTCATCAGTAAGCAAAATATAATTTATTGTAGGATATCTTGTTGATGGTTGACGCTCGCGAGTAAACCTCCTAACTTGAGGTTCTATGGTTTCTAACTGAGGAGACTGCTCCCCCTGCTCAACACCATGTTCATCTGGAAACCCTGCGCCTCATCATGATCCGGATCGTTTTGTCCACCTTCTCCACATGTAGTCTGCACTGGAGAAGGAGTCGGTGTGAGATCAACCACTCATTTTCTCTCCGGATGTCCACTTCTGTTTATAGAAGAAGGTCCAGGTGGGCTTAGTTCTAGGTTCGGGTCGGTTCTGACCTGACCCGCCAAGAAGCCCAGTCCAGTGTCCAAGTCAGGTATGATTTTGGGCCAGTTCTGACCTGACCCGCCACAAAGCCCATCCCAGGCCAATGTCCAAGTCAGGTTCGGTTTTAGGCCAGTTCGACCTAACCCGCGAAGCAGGAAGCCCAGTCCAGCAGATGCTGACGTCAGCGCCACATCATACCAATGTTTGTGGTGGTCCATAGATCATAACAAACTGCTGGTTCCAATCGAAACGGATTCTCTCTCTTGGAGTATTTCGAGCAGACTTGACTCAGATGCAGTGGGTGAGGGTACAAAACTTGGATGATCGGATTTTGTTCTTGACTTGTAGAACTTCAATTTCGATTTGTGCTAGTAGAACTGGATGTAAAGGAAATCGCATCAACTATATCCCCACTCATGATGATGTTAAAAAATATGTGGAAATTGAATTAGGTGCCGAAAAGATAATCCTTCACTCGATTCCAGTGCCTAATCTAACTATGATTTGTGAGTGGTTCACACCATGTCTTTGAAGGGGGAAGCAATGGGATGACCATTCACATGATTCCAGTGTATGATGTTGTGATTTGTGAATCGTCCACACCGCGTCTCTCTTATTCTCTACTTTTATTTGCATGTTGAGATATTTTTAATATATACATTTGCCTCCTTTACCTTGGTTATTTTTTTTATTTTTATCGAAGGAAGGTGCCGAGCTGAGCTGTCAGTTACTTATATATATATATATATATATATATATTCATCTAGTAATTTATTAAAAAAGAACTTGAATTTGAAATAGATGGTTTCAGTTTTATTTTAATATTTTTCTTATGATTAAATTGGGATGATTTCTAATGACAAAATATTAGTTGATTTTATGAAAATTTACCCTCTCAAATTTTATATATGGATAGACTTCAATTTTAGGGGCTATTTCGTTGGGATGGTCCAATGAGGCGGTGCCACATGGGGGAGAGGATTTTTATATATATATTTATAGAGGAGATGGGATGTGACATCTCTCTCCTATATGGCCCTCCGTGATTGGTCCAAACTGGATTTCCCGTTTGGTCCAAATAGGGATCCGTTTCCATTTCGTTGTCTTCCATTTTGACCTCTCCATGTGTCACTTTGATAAACAAGTCCTTTGTCTACATTCTTTATAATACGGTATATATATGAATCTCATCAATGCACATTGAGCGTTTCTTGCAGTATAAACACACTAGTGTGAGAGGCCCGTACCATCATGGCCAAAAAAAGATATTTACCGATGTTGCCAAAATTATGGCATTTGAAAATATAATATAATAATACTAAAACTATAACATAAAAATAAATACGTATATATAGCTATAAAAGCTAATGTTATTTTAATTTTAAAATATTAATATGTTAATATAAGAAAATGTATATTATATCTTATATCGTGTTTATTTCATGCAAAGCAGCTATGGATCATCAGTCGATTGCAAGCATGGTCATAAATGGGTGGGCTTATATTGAGCATGCGTATATTGATCAATTCTTGTTATGCGGTCATGGATCATCACTTGATTGTGTGTCAGATCATAAATAAGGGAATGTGCCAAAAATATATTGGACCATGCTATTTTGTGAAATTGATCTAAAATTTAGAAATGACAAAAGTTGACCTAGCACGTTAACCTAACTGTTTGATTAGTGATGAAAATATAAATCAAGGTTCATCAAATCCTTTGTTTTTTTCTCCCTCCTTAAGAGATTGAGGTTGATGTGTACGTGTGTTTAGATATTTACCTTGAAATCTTCTTAAGAAATTAAAGAATAAATTGAGACTGATGTAAAGATGTAGCGGGCCCTCCAATACCACTATTCTTATCGGTAGCTTGATGGCGGTCCCATAGGTTTTGCATCCTTAATTCAATTGTTCAAGTTCTTCATACTAGACCTTCAAACCTGGTGTAAAGATGTGCTGGGCCCTTGAATACCACTTTACACGTCAATAACTTGCTGTTGGCCGCATACAATATTGCGAAATCCGGAAAGGGAGCACCACGTATTGCTCTCTCACGAAGGAAGAGGTTGCTGCTTTCACCTATATAATTGCCCCCTTTCGTCATTTTTTTTTTTTTTTTGGAACCATCTATATTTTTGAGAAGAAATTTCCACCTTTACCATAGGGAACGCTAGTGGAGTTGCTATTCTTCTGCAACATTTCCTCGAAAACGATGTTACAAAACGGTCAAACGTAACCCTTGTCGTTATAGGGGTTACTAATATGAGATGAGTTCATAACTATAAGTGTGTTTGTGTATGCGTCTACCATTTTAGGTATTCATAAAACAAACCTAATTACCTTTGAAGAGATTATGATAATTTATTTGTCTTTTCTGCTGGAATGTACCACAACCCCGTGAACACTGTAAAACATGAATCGAACTGTTTTAACCAGCCACAATCTTTTGGAAATGTGATGCATGAATCTAAGGTGCCAGCGCCACTGAGAAAAACATACCTAGGTTTTGCTTCAAAACCATAGGGAACAAATTTTGATCATCAATGACAGATCGATGTTAGATTCACACAGTTTAACAGAAAGATGAGCATTTTTATAATTATGGGTTCATAAGAAAAGCATTTCTATAAGCGTGAACTGTCACCAAAGCTGATTATATACTAATATACATATCGGAATTAACCTAAACCATTGCTTGACTCTCTCTCTCTCTCTCTCTCTCTCTCTCTCTCTCTCTCTCTCTCTCTCTCTCTCTCTCTCTCTCTCTCTCTCTCTACATGAGCTAAGGTGCAACCATGGGCATCAAAGAGTGTTACAAGGTGGAAAAATGAGTGGGACTCAACTAAATGACCATGATTTCCTTATTATCGCTTGTTATTCTCAAATTTTATGAAATCGTTAGTGTAACTTCTTGTTGATTTTTTATTATTATGTCTATTTTTAAGCTTTGGATTTTGGTGGTTAGAGTTGTAAGGATCTCGAGCTACATTCTGGCTGGGATGAGTCATGATTGGCTTCGTCTGGCTTGAGCCTACCACCTGTACTTAACTTAGTTTTTGCCCGAGTTTCAATGCAATTCAATACCCCAAAAAATTAGGGCTGTGAAGGTGCTGTATTTGGTTTGGATCCGGCTTTGTTTACATTGCGGGTTTCATCCAACAATGCATACGTGCTTCTGATATAGAAGGTGCGAATTGTAGGGTTTGAGTCTACCCAAGAACCCAATTTGAATTTGAACCCAGCTTGATTCAAAATGTGGATTCTGGCCCAAAATTGTATTTATTTGTTTTTGAATGTGAACTTCAAAGGCAGTTTGTTTTCTCAATAATTTTTTTTTTTTTTTGTGAATAGTTGCTTTCTCAATATTTTTGTTATTTAAGATTCTTTGCAGATGATCTAATTTGAGACATTTATATTAATGCCACCTGGACTTGATCTCTTCTCACAACATTTTTTCATTGTTCTACCTGCAAAGAGCTCTAACGCCTGCAGAATGAGGACTTATTTGAGACCATCTGATGACAACTACACATAGGGACATGAGACGCATCATGACAGATATCCAAAATTTTGATTCTTTTGGATCTTCAATTTTGAAAACAAGTGATGGTTACATCTTCTATTTTTTTGTTGAATTAGTTTGATATCTTCTATAACATCTCAAAAAAATATTGTAATAGAAAAAGCATAAAAGCAAAGAGATTTTTAGATCATGCTTGATTAGCGACTAGCATAATCAAAAGACGAGAATACAAGGAAAATTTTAGATGTTTTGAGAGAGAGAGAGAGAGCATGAAATGATGTTATTGGGAGATATTATAATATATTTTAGTGGTTGATGCATGACAAATTTTAGTTGACCCAAGTTTTATGTGCCTTGGGTTGATTTTGTTATCAAACCGAGTCTCACTGTCACAACAAATAGATGTTCTTGATGTATTGCTAAACTCCAATATAACAAGAAAAAATGAATACCAAGACACGGCTTTACACGTCAACTTGTAGGAAACAATTTTGAGAGAAACACCTATTTGGGAACCAATTTTGAGAGAAAAAGAGCCTTCCTGATAATTAAAATACTTGCCCACCAAAGCATGTAATCTTTGGCAATACTGTTTATTACACACATGCAAGCTTCAGAAACACATGAAACCCCAAGAAACAACAGAAAATATGCAAGATATGACTATTACACTTATAAGTTTCATAAAGACACAACACAAATTAACAAGAAACAACAGACAACAACTATAATATAGATATAGAAGGCTCCATCATGGGCGTATTTATGATTAATCTCTCCCATCCCTGTCTTTGTTAATCTCATCAAGAATTACCACAAGACTGACGATGAAGGCATAATCAACATTTGGATATATGGTCACCCCAAATGCATCCTTCCCAAGTAAAATATTCTTACCCGTATATTGCCTGTTCATCTGCATTAACATTAAGTCAAGATCAATTGTCTAATCATTTTATCATTGTTTCCTAAGATCGAAGTATCTGTGCACGTTCACCAACTTTTTAGTGTAAACAGAAAATTAAATAAGTTGCAAATATCAATATTTTCAAAGCATCCTTGTGGGCCCAAGCTCTTTACCTGAGCTACGATGACATCAGAATTTCCTTGGAAGACGGAGCATGCCCTCTCAAAGTAGCTGCCTTTGATCTTTAAGTCACAGACATCTTCACTTGTATTTGTTGAAAAGAACACATCTAATTCAGTCTTAATTTGAAAGAAGGAAGACTTTTTGACACTAAACAGCAGATCTTTGGCGTCTGTGCTATCTCCTCTGAATGCTTCCCATCGATGATGGGCAGTCATCACCTGAAAGACAACACACAGTGGGCAAATCAAATGTAGATAAATTGCTTCGTATGTTCTGGTTTCCGACACTGCTTTCTTAAGATCATTGTTTTGAGGGAAGTTCAGTACCATCTAACTGTATGAAGTTTCAGAACTTACTTATACAGTATCTTGACATTGTATTATTATTATTATTAATGTTGTTGCTGCTGCTCATGGTTTAAAATCACACTATCGACTGAGACAAAAATCAATATGATATCAATATCGGTTGCAGTTATCGGTCCATCGCGGGGTAAAAAAAATCTCAATCCAAAAAATTTACAAAATTATCCAAAAACTCTAGAATATTACAAAATATTGGAAAATAATATTTTTTTCCATTAGTAACAACAATAAATGATCAATTTATTAGTGTAAACTATAAGAAAATAAAAATAACATAATAATTATCTATGCACTATTAATAAGCTATTAGTATTTACTATTTAGTATCATAAATACTCCAACAATTTTTTTTTTAAGTAGAAGATTTAAAAAAATCATTTTTCATTTAAAAAATAATAATTTTTTTACACCCAAAATCATGTTTATAAGTAGATCTAGCATGAAAGTGTGTAAGTCTAAGTAAAGAACACAACACAAACCCAAAAATGATATGCCAATGATCTTTTCATTCAGTTATATACTTTATCTAAAAACAAAAACTAAAAAATACATAATAGTAAAATTAAGGGAGTTAAGTTGATTTTCTCTTACTAAATAAATGATTTCTTCAAGAAATAGTGTTGGAATTTGGAAATATGTAAGAGAATGAGTTATGGAGATATGGTTACTCTAAGGAGATGAGGGGAGAGGAGAAAAAAATTGAAGAATAGGGAAAAAGTTATAAAAAAATTAGGATTTTTTTACCACTACTCCAAAATATCGGCCGAGATATCGATCAAACCTGTATTTTGACCATATCGGTCGAGATTGATTGATATTTTGGGAATCTTTTGCAAGACACGATATCGGAGAAAAATATCGTCGTGGTATGGGCCAATACCGGTTTATATCGACCGATTTGAACCGGTATCGACCAAGATTTTAAGTCATGCCGCTGCTATCATCATCATCATTCATCATAATCACAGTCATTGTTATCATCGTTATTTTTATTGTCATTATCATATTATTATTATTAACTTTATCACCATCATCATTAGATTATAAATATTTTATTCATGATTTTATAACTTTTGTAGATGTTTTTTTTATTTGTATGCCTCACGAATGTATCACAACGGAAGGCCTGAGAGGAAACGGTCAGAAGAGATAAAGATGTGTACAATAACCCGGCCAATGACAGGACAACCTCGTATGATGTGGCTTCCGCTCGACCCACGCACTTCTATCATCATAAACAGGAAAAGGAAAAGTTGTGGCTAGCTTTGCATCCTTGTTTTTCGCGGAGTGACTCAATATTTTCAAGCTTTGGGCAGTCCATCTGAGAGGCAAAATTTGTGGTGTCCCACTAACCCGCAGCAGGCCCACCTACTCTCCATGTATCGAGTGAACGGATTAGATTACTCGATCAACTGATGTCGATCCCCACGAGAAAGTCTAAGATGCAAACGACGCCATGTTGACTTGACTTTCGAGAGGAGTCGTTTGTTCGTTAAAGATAAATAATAATAATAAATAAATAAACCAATTCAACTAGGACTTTCTTTTCTTTCTTTTTTTTTAAATGCATGTCTCTGACATTTTATCTTGATTCTATTTCTCTTCTCATCATCTCCATTTGGATCTTATATGCACTAAACTCCTCCCATACCTTACAAATTATTAGGTAGTAAGCCGCAACTGATATGGAATTATTATTGGGGATTTGACATTTCAATGCCTTTTAAATATTTAATTTTTAATTTTATAACTAAAATTCATAAAATGTCAGCCGTTTGACTCTGTTATCAATTTTTTTTATTTTTTTTACTTGTTTGCCTTTGATCATAAAAACTAATCATATCATAGCATCCGGGGTAAAAAAAGTAAAAACAAAAAAAGTATTACGTTTAATCATGAGATTGAGAGTATATTGTGTGTTTAAGGGACAGTGAAGTGAAATGTAGAATCCCCTTTATTATTTAAAACATCGGCCTACACAGACCGACGTGAATAAAAAGAAAGATCATGTACCTTCTGGCGCATGGTAACGAGAGTATTTCCAGAGGCATCGACCAAGGAGCGCTTGTCTCTAAGGCTTAGCAGCTTTCCTTTCACCTTGAACACGATGTTACCGTTAACATCAGTAACGGCATAGTCTCCGTCCGTCAGGCTGAAGGTCTTTTCGGTGACGGTGAGGTCGACCGGGTAAGGAGCCAGGTACTGTGGACCTATGACGGAGATGGTTTGGGTTAACGGCTGATGGACGGTGGGAGGGGGGTGATGAAACTGATTGTTGCTAATGGCGTCGGCCATGCTCTCTTACGCTTACTACTTTTAGGTTTTAGCTGATCAAATGGTTATACTTTTTGATATGAAATGCAAACATGGGATTGGGAGGAGAAGACCCTCTCCTATATAACAAGATGACATGATAAGAAGATGATGTTTTTTTCCTCAGCTCGCGAATATTCTTCTTTCCACTAGGGGACTACAAATTCGTCCGTTTTCACTAGTGGGGAACATTGTGATTTCTCCACGCGTGGACCTCTTACTCTCATCTTTTCTGATGTGGGGAGAGCAATAAGTGAAATCTGGATGGTATTGTCCCCCATATGTTAAATGGCATGATTTTGAATGGCATGGGTTTCATCGCATAGCGTAGACCACACAGATGGGTTTTATTTTTTATTTTGAAAACTCAACATGGATTTATATGGCCTATTTGTTTACATGAGAGGTGTAAAAGGAAAGTATGGGGTAAAATTATGAATATAGTAAATAAGTAGGTGCTGAAAGTAAAAGAGACTGATGAAAGGCAAATTAAAGTTTATTTCTCTCCATATTATTATGTTTGTAAAAAAAAGTCAAAAGTGAAAAAAGAAAGTGCTCGGTGTTTTACCTTTTTCGCTCTTTTTTTATCCAAACATAAATTAAGTAAAATAATCACATCACCGCTTCACTTTCTACTTTAGTTATTTCTTCTAAACACCTTGGAAAAATAATAGTAATAAAATTTATAATTTAATAAATAATAAGAATCACATCATATACTCTTTTACAGTTGTGACATTTTGGTATTTCATTATATATATTATTTACTTTATAATTATTATATAATTGATTTTATTTTAATTAAATATGCGATTAGTCTAAGTGGGGACCACGCTAGACTTAGGTTGGTGAGTTAGGCTTGTTGGATAAGTATATTGACCCATAGTTAATCCGGGCCCAATTTAGTGGGTATAATTCTTCTTTAACCAAAACTCTAATTCTTCTCTAATCCAAACTCCTATATTTTTTAAAACCCAAACTCTATTCTTTAGAATTTAAGTTAGACTACAACTCTTATTTTTATTTCCTATTTATAGACCACCACACTCTTTTATTTTCACACACAACTCTCTCTCTCTCTCTCTTCCAACTTTTTTCTGGATTAGCACATTGGGCTTTAACAGTAGAAATTCTAGACTGTCTCCCTCAACCGCGGATCTCAGGCAAGTACCTAACCGTAATTTGTAAATTTTATAGTTGTGTTCTTCCTTGATTTGTGTGATGATACATGTAGAAGCCCTTCCATGCCCTTGTTTTGATGTTTTAATAATAGAGATTGGAATTGGAGATCGTCGGATTGATTTTTTTTTTTTTTTTTTAACATCACTGTCGACCCACCACATCCACCCAAAGCGGACCGGACCTGTCACAAGATTCTGAAAGCAGAACCATGAAACTTGGTTATTGTGCATTAGCTGTGTGACCAATTGGACCCCACTGACGATTGATCAAGACCGTAGATCCGGTAGTGGACTCACGGGCGACCATAGGGGTGGCAGACCCGTGTGAAGTGGGCCCTATTTGGTCCACCATTCAAAGACCCAAAGGGGGCTGACGGCATGGAGAAAAATATATATATATATATATATTTCGTTGGAGATTGTGGGGCCCAGGTGGGCCACCAATTGCAGATCAAATCCCTACATCTTGTAGAGGGGGCTTGGGTGACTATGTTGATGGGGCCTGATCGTGGGATTTTTTTATCAGTGGGCTGCTATCCAAAGTGCACATAGGCTGGGACGCCGGATTCCATTACAGAACTGGGTTCTATGATGAGAAGAAATGAGAATAGAGGTGGCGTGTGTTAGGAAGAGCATGACGATGACATGTGTGGAATAAGAGAGAGAATGGTGATGCGTGGGGATAGGAGAGAGAGAATAATGATGACGTGGTGGGTGAGATGGGTTATATTGTGACAGAACACAATTTATAACTTTTGATACCTGGCCCATTAGATTTTAGAATTTAGAAAAAGGTCCGGTGTAGTTTTAAAGAAACCAAATTAGATCCTTGGGCCATTTTATTAAAAAATTGAATTTGGAAAAATATTATAGATGGAATCCTTAGGCTTTCTAAAATTATACATTAAGGTTGTTATTTGCAAATTAATATTTAAATAATGTCTTTGGTGTTAAATTATATTTTTGTACTTTATTAATTGGATATTTGGACCTAAGTAAATACCGTCCGGGCAAACGGTATCTTACTAATGTGAGGTTTAGTACTTCGTATGACTTCAGGAAAATCCTAGTGGATTCGAGATTAACCAATCTCTATTGGAAAACCCTTAATTGGGTCTATGCATCATTGATTAAAAAGAGATACGTTGATCTTTTATCTATTAGAGATTCATGTGGTTATCGGGTATGAGACCTTATGTTTGACCTTAGGATTGGCTTGTGATTATTCCTTTGACCTTCAGTTTGCATACATGATTGAGTTTGATATTGGTCTATTAGTTGCATACCCTATGATTGATTGGATATGGACCGTGATGTGGCGTGGCAATCGATTGAGATATTGTAGAGGTTTATTCGAATTATTCGTTTAGTATTCGATTATGGATTGTTGTTCAGCCAGCCCTTCACTTTGACTTAGGTTTCTGTGTCAAGAGCGTTACTGATCATTAGGTCTATTCTACTATGATATGATATGATATGTATATATATATATATATGTATATTGATTGGGTCATATTCGAACGACTACAGTTGTATGTGGACGGCTGATCACCGATGTGTACGAACACTCTAATATCCGAATTTAAAACCGGTTTATCTGGCCTACGATTTTGACTACGAACCGGTTTATGACCGCCGACCTCTTTGTAGTTAGGGTTGACCACCCAAAGCCGTAATAGTGCTTCTGTGTGATTATTGTATCACTCTATTGTGTAGAATGGATTTAGGTTATACGTTCTTTTCATCATTGTTCCATTGTTAATCTCTTATGATCATTACCTATCATTACTCATATTGATCTTGTATTTTATTTATAAATTATGCTTTTGTGCTTGCTATTTACTTTGTCTATTAGTGCATAGGTACCGACCCCTACCCTAATGTGGAGACGGAGGATGGTCAAACATTTTAAGCATTTGAACCAGTTGACGAACCTAAGTGGAGAGCCGGAGATGGCTATGGAGCCATCTGAGCCTTCTTAGGAGAGAACGTTATCCTAGAACTTCTTTAAATGAATTTTCTTTAATGATAAACTTTTCCTTAGTAATTGTTTGATTTATTCTGCAACTTTAATTATTATTTCTTAATCTGATAATTGTGTTGGATCTTAATTATGAACCTTGAATACTAATTGAATAAAACTTCCGTTGAATTTAATGAAATTTATTTTGACTCACTATGGTTTGTTATGTGGGTCCACTTTTGAAAGCTTGTGTTGTATTAAACACAGGAAATTAGAATTTGATTTAATTTTTCACGTTTTTCCCAATTCTTATTTTTTGGGGACGTGACAACAGTACTCGTAGTCTCCCTTCTAATCCAGTCATAGGTGCAAAGTAAGAGTATTCATGAGGCCTAGTATGATTTGGAACGGCAAATTTAGGGCACTTTTGTGCAATCTCTCATCAAATTCATATGGTGAAAAGGATAAAAATTTTAACCGCACCTGGTTATAGCCCGAAAGTGTTATTTACACAATATAGCTCAAGGAGAGGTGAGTTGAGAACTGGAGGGTTTTCCAGTTTGGTTGAACTCCACTTCTCACTGGATGACTAGGCTTTGATCCCTGGGCCACTTCTCGCATGTGCAAGTCTTCCCTGCTCGCATGTATGAGTGTCAGCTCCTTAAGGCTCTGTTTGGGAAGGGGGGGGGGAATGGGGGGGAAGAAAAAAAGGGGGGAAAGTGGAGGGAAAGTGATTTTGGGGGGTGTTTGGGAAGGGGGGAGGGAAAATGGGGGAGGGGGAAATGGAGGGAAAAGGTGCCTTTTTGCCTCAAAAATTTTCCCCCCAAAATAGGGGGGGAAATGAGGGGAAAGTAATGATGAGTAATGAAATGACTAAAATGCCCTTAGACTTTATTTGAATTTTTTTCAAAAGCAATGGTAAAATAGTCTTTTTCTCTGTACCTCACTAAAAATAAAATTATACTTTTTCACTTTACTTCCCCTTACTTTTTTACTTCCCAAACAAGAGGAGGGAAAATTAATTTTCCCTACCCTCCCCTTCATTTTCCTTCCCCCTCAAATTTTCCCTCCCCTCCCCTCCCCTCCTCCCTTCCCAAACGGACCCTAAAAATGGCTCATTATTCAAGTGTAAGGAGCGTTAGTTCTTACCTGACTGTCCGAAGTTCAAACCCCAGGTACCTCACCTCTTCCCGCTTCGCATGATCATTTCCCATTGTGGGCTTTCTTCCCATATGTATGCGGACTCCTTTTCCACTTGAGTGGGCTGCCATCGTGTGTGTCCTAGCCCCCATTGACTTGGGTACTAAAAATAAAAAAAGTATCAGCTCGTCACATGCATGTGCCAGTGGTCCTTCCCGCATGTAATGTATGGGTGTCTTCTCCTTGCTGGCAAATGTTTTTCCATGTCCGGGTGCTCTCATGGGTTCCGGTAGTAAAGAGAGAATAAAATAAAAGGAAAGAGAATGTGAGTTATAGCCGTTTGGATTCCAAAACATGAAGACCAATGATTAATTTATAATGATGCACTTAGATAATCACCAATGGGCTCCTGCCCTACCTGCTGGGATTGACGCTTGCATATCTCATGCTTGACCTGCATCATGAATTCATGATTCATGACCGATGTTGGCTCGGTCACATCTGCAGCAGATTACTTCTACATAATTCTAACTTTCTTTGGATGTCTTCCAATAAACTGCTTTGAGAAATCTCATACTTGGCAATATCATATCTTAGTTAAAGCAAATTCAATTGAAGTTCTAGACAACAAAAAAATGATGACCGTCATTTATAATTAATGTATGAAACATCAGATATATAATGCATAAAAAGTAGTGATTTGACTCCATATTTTAATTTAATCAGGTATTATAAGTAATTAATTTGAAAGTGGGTATAACTATGATTTTGAGTGAAGTTTTTCTAAGGGTAGTATGCCTTTTACACATATGATAGGAAAATGAGATCTACATATGTAAAATGTTACACATGTAAAACACATTACCTTGTTCGTCAAAATCTCAATTTTCACATGAGTAAATGAGCACATTCAACGGATTTTAGATGTATTTTGATTTTTTTTAATTTTCCCACAAAATTTTCAAAATCCTTGAATAATTAACTTATTATGAAACTAAAATGCCTTGATATTTACCATCAATATAAGAATATTGAATGGTACAAAGCCTAAATAATGCAACCAAACAAGTGCAAAAAACTAGATCCATAGGTTGAGACTTTTCACTAATTACTCAAAATTTATAAAGATTTAAGATAATCAACTCTAAGGTCATAGGGTTTATTAGTTCAATAAATAAAATGAGTAGTTTGAATTACAAATATCGGGCCCATGGAAACGAGAAAAAATAAACGTGGTTGATGGAGGCCACAAAAATGTGATCACCATGTAAGAGAATATACTAGCACCTTTTTGGAGGGGGTGGTGAAAGTGATTTTCACACCTATTCATGTGTGAAAAGTTTGGTATGTAAATAGGCTTAGTTACACCATTTTCATAATAAATGGGCACAAACAAAAAAGTGCTTATGTGTAACCATTATGCACAGTGGTTGACCTTAGAAAACCTGTTTATGTGTAACCATTATGCACAGTGGTTGACCTTAGAAAACCTGTATCAAATTATGAGGATCCGGACTTACGATTTTACCAAATTTTTTGTCAACCATCCAGTTGATTTCCACTCCAATACAAGAGTATTATTGAAGGGTGATATCTCAGCCTTTCCAAAAATACATATTTTGTAGGTTCTTGCTCGTTCCCAGCTCCAACTCCAAAAGAGACTTTTCTGGAGGTCGCACTTACAAAATCTTAGGTTTGTTGGTAGGCTTTTTTTTTTTTTTTTTTTTTAATCCAAGCTAAGGGGCTGGACCTGTGAGACTCACACATGCAAAATGATGGTGGCAACTCACATATGCAAGGAGCGGGAGGCTTAATTCGGAGCCTAGACCTCCCAATGAGAACCGTCACTAAGGAGCCGTTCGATTTAGTGGATGTTAATAATCATTTGATTTTAAGAAAGCAAAGTAGCTGGCGGAAAAAATAAGTCTCAGTTTTACTCTGGATTGTCATTGCCAATTCATATGATTTCAAGCTCCACCACCTGTCCAAAATTCTAAAATGCAGGGAAGAATTCCATGATTTGGAAGCTGTAGAGGGTACTATCTAACTTTTTAAACCGACTTTAATTTTAATAGAAACCAATAATATCTAGTCCGCGGTGAGAAATCCCCCAAGATATAACACCTGCACCTCTTGTAAGTAGGGTTGCAAATGGGTATCCGATTATCCGAAAGTTAGGTTCCGACCCATGGACCCGAGATCCGGCATATGAGTATTTGATATTGCAATTTGTACTTTAAAACCAATTATTTTTGTGCGTTCTTATATATAATACTCGATGTTGTAAACTTGATGCACTGTTATAAGTTGAATGATATGCTTATTTTAAGAAAAAATGAAGAATAAAGAGAAAATAAAATCGATTTTGGAACTAGATTTGCATCCTCTAGGTGTACCTAGTTCCGGAACCAGATCCAGATTTTCTTATCGAAATTGGGTCCAAAACCAACCAAACAAGTTTCGATTCAAAACCGGATCCGGAACCGGACCCGTTATTTTAAAACAGGTTTGGGTCCACTATGGTTCCGATCCGGAATTGTCCCATTTGCAACCCTACTTGCAAGGTACCTAAGGTCTTGAATACTAATCAAGGTGACAAGCGAGGTTCCCACCAAGTCAAAAGGGCCTTGTTGTCTACTTTAAATTGAGTAATGTCCATGGATTTTGATGGCCGGACCAGTGTCATTCCTTTGAGACTCACACTCAGCAAGAAATTCATGACCATATATTGTAGGTGAAACCATTTTTCTTTCTTTGGTAAAAATTATAGGCCCAGCCATTAAAAGTCGATATTGCTCAGCAAAAAAAAAATTGATATAATATTTATATTAACAAAGGACAAAACAGGTCAGAGAACATAAGAGAAAAAAAAACAGAGTCCAGAGAACACTAGCCTATTTCAGATTTACAATTTACATTACTAGCCAGTCTAACTAAAAAATCACATGTTTTATGTTTGATCATTCTGATGCTGAGTCTATCTTCAATACAGTAAAATTTGATTAGGATTCGCACAAGAATAAAAGTCATTTGTTCTGCTCAATTTTGTTTGTTATGGGAAGGCCTCACAAATTTCTCCTGGGTGCTTGGGAGGAACCACTAGTCGTGATATAGGTGATAAGTCAAACCACCCCTCAAAATATTCCCTATCCAATGTAAGCTAGAAATGGCATGATGGGGAAAAGTTTTTATATGCAGATGGATCGCCCATCAATGAAAAGGGGTAGGTCGAAAGGAATATGGATGAAAGCAGAAAACGATATATCTAAACAAATGCAATTTATCCAAGGATTATTTAACACAGGATAGATGGGAATGTAAAAGCAAAAGAGAAAGTCCACATGGACCGACTGGGAGACCGATTTCAGGCCCAGTCCTCCAGCCAGCACAGCTGAAAGCAAAATTTATGTATAAAACCCAACATATATAGTTGGGACAATAATGATGATAGTGATGATGATAAAAAGGCGACAGATTTCAAAGCTGAGATCAAATCTGATGATTTCAACAATGGGAATAATCAAACGAATGGGTAAGGTGACTGACAAATGAGGTAGGGTGGGCATCATGGAGAAGATGAGCACATGAAGAGCAAACTAACCTTTCACAATTCGAGCAGAGAAAGGAGTTAAAAGGCAATGCACGTGCCCTGCTTCTCCATCTTGCACAACCCACCATCTCCTTCTAAATCCAGAAACAGCTGCAGAGCAGAAATGGTGATGCGAAAACACTTCCATATCCTCTCCACTTATAAAGATGATGATGACTGTTGCATTGGCAACCTTTCCCATCTTTTTCTGGATCCGCGACTTTAACGTGTTGATTGCTGCTAGGGAAAGTGGATGAAAAGGTGAAGTAATGGTAGGGGACCAAGAAATTCTCACGCGTGATGACATAGGCTTGCTCACTAGACAATCATAGTTGGACGAAAACTACTGAAGCATCCCGTCACGGAATCACACTGGCCTAGGGTAATCTCCGAGGTGCTACACATGTAGAAAACTAATCCTTTCCACTTGTGAGTCTAGCTCACTAAGCCCGTCAATAACATTTAAATAGTAGAAGGTGTAAAAACATTTCACACCAAGGTTTCATTTCACATTCAGTCTCATTTAACGTTCCAAGTTTATACAAAAGATAATTACGTTTCTTAATAAAGAAGGATTTATAAGAATACGCTGCACAACTATACCAAAAGTATAATTAAAAGTATCTTTTGAATCCACTAAGTGTGACCCGCATAAAAAGGGGTTAGCCACTAGGCCTGTCAATGGGACGGGCTGGCCTAGGCTTGGGTTGTCCAATCCCGTTCCGAAAATAGGACAAACCCTCTAGGTGTTGTCCAATCCCGGCCCTAAATTGAACATACCTACATCAAATCTCATCCCGTACGGGCCCGAGCTAGGATAAGGACAGCCCGGGCCTGGGCTTTGCCCGATCTTGGACATAAGCAAAACATTCTCTAATTATTCCTACTATAACCAAACATCCGGTGTGAACTGGAATTTAAACCCTTCTTTTTTTCGGGCTTGGGACCGGCAATGCAATGCAACAAGCAACATAGCGGTGTTAAAAACTCTTTTTTTTTTTGCCAATGATAGTAGAAAATCAATAGAAATGAATGAATATCCTATAGGCTATATGGGTCAAGTAATGTAGGAAAGGTTAAAACCTTTTTTTTCCAGTGAAAGTTGAAAATCAAAAAATCAATATAAATGAATGAGAATGGGTATCCTATATAAGTAAAGTTAAAGTAATGTAGGATTGATTAAAACCTAATTAGCCGTTTTTTGTTGTTAGTGAGGGGCAGTTTCAATAATATATAAATAATTATTATTAAAAGACTTTGCAGCGGGCCGGGCCAGGCCTGAACGGGCTGGGTTGTTTCTACCCAATTCCAATCCTATTTTGGCCGGGCTTTGAAATGTATTGTCTAAACCCAGCCCACTGGGCTCAAAAAATTTTTAAAAGCCCTGTATTTTCGCGCTTGGGACGGGCCGGGCCGGGCTGGGCTTTCTACCCGTTTCAACACGTCCCATTGACAGACCCATTAGCCACACTCTCAATTGAGCTCTCAAAATACCTCATCACTCTCCGATGGATAAGTAACTACATAAGGCCATTATCCGAACACTCCTCTAATCCCGGAGGAACCCCTTCGGTCTCCTCCTCTCTCTCCTGGGCCTCTTCAGAATCGGGAGCTGCACCTGCGTCTGTAACACCAAAGATATGATGATTCGGCAAGTATAGGTATTAATAATAAATCACATGATGTATCAAATCGAATTAATGACAATTTATTAAAAGATGCCAATATCAAGTAGAACTAGGCAATTATACAAAATCGAATAAATTATACTTAACGAATCAATTAAAGAATATATATACTAATTGGCTACTACATTAAGCTCATCCTCTCAAATAGAGAGCGAATCTAATTGGGATGTCACCAGTGGTCCGGCCAAAGGCTCAGCTGGCTATCCGGTTCTGGAGTTCCGATGCTCCAGACAACTTACTGCAGTAGTCTCGAATAATTAAACCAAGTATAACCCTGTCAGGTATCACGAGGTCGAAGCTAAGTAGTGCCGACTTAATCGAATCGAATAATATTTGAATATGGTAAAGTTTACATTTATTTCATCTCAAATCGAATTGAATCGAATAGTAATTAGTCATAGTCATAAGTGATTCTTTAAAGGAATCTACTCCGAATATAGTAATCAAATTAAAACTACATCATATATATAAGCATTGCTAAACCAAATTTGAAGTCAATGATAATATCCAACTCAATATGAAATGCAATTGATTTAAGAATCAAGGAAATTACTAGTCAATCTAATCTAACTATATCCATTTTCCCTCGCCATTCAATCCGATGTAATTTTAGAGAATCTATGTATTACTATCTTAATTTAGTATTACAATATATATATATATATATAAATTTATCGAATTCACTAAACGAACTCCCATGGCACGGTGATAGAATATTGGATAAGAATATTGAGTTTTGAAAGTTCACGAGGATCCTAACCCTAGAGGGGGGGGTGAATAAGGTGAGCTACAACTATGACCAATTTACACCAATTTTAACTTCTTTAAAATAAACTAGTCACATGTGATGATTAAACAATCAAAATGCGGAAGCTAATAAACAATCACCACACAAGCAATCACCACAACACAATATTTATAGTGGTTCGGCCTCAATGCCTACATCCACTACCGGCTTGTGAATCCAACACCCCACCGGATTTCCACTATTTATGCTTTTAACTAGGCTAAGCAATAACCCTTACAATGTTGTTTTTCTAGGCTAAACAACAACCTCTCAATGTGCTTTTATAGGCTAAGCAATAACCTTTACAAAATGCTTTTCTTAGGCTAAGCAATAACCTTACAAGATGCTTTTCTTAGGCTAAGCAATAACCTTACAAGATGCTTTTCTTAGGCTAAGCAATAACCTTTACAAATGAGAGATTTCTCAAAGAAGGTGTCTTCACAAAAGAACACTCCAAGAGATACAATTTAAGCTCAAATGAAATTGCCTCTTGAATAGGCTAATATGAAAGTTTAATACAAATTACAAACATACACTCAATTAAGCTAAAGTGTGTGCACAAGTGTATGAGTGTGTTTCTTCAATCAATTTCAACAAAGAAGCTCTTAAATGAATGCATGATGCATTTTAAAATCAAAGCTTATAAAATGATGATTGAAGAGAAAACTAATCACATGAGAAATTCAAACAACTTTAAGAAATGAACTTAAACAAGTTGTATGAATGTTAAAGTCTAAGAATGCATGTGATTTAGTTAGGAGAGTTTGCAAACCAATCTAATTTACCAAGGATGATTTTGAGTTTGCTAAACATCTCTAGAAATCATGCATAAGTGAAATTACAAAGAATTAGGCATGCATGGATTTCATTTTAATGAAAATCAAAATACTAGTAATGTGTACCTTATGAAAAGTCAAGCATTTGATTTCCAAATGGCCCTCTAGCCTTTCCAACTTCTTCCCCTTTCTTTGGCTCCAAAATGGTCTCAAAGGTTCATGGTTCAAGCCTTGAAAAAGGTTGGAAATGAATGGACTTTATAGCTAGGGATGTCAATGGACCGGGGCGGGGGCGGGGGGCATGGTCTCCATCCCCGTACCCGCTTAAAAAATCTTCGTCCATCCCCGCTCCACCCCCGCTAACGGGTATAATTTTCATCCCCATCCCCGTTCACGGATAAATTTATAATCCCCGTCCCCGTCCCCGCTTCCCCCGTACCCGCCTAAGCCTAAGCCTTTTTTTTCTAGCCTTCCCCCAGCTTCCTTGCAACAGGAGATCACACCTGAATCAAGGGTATGAGAAATATTATGACACTTTCAGTACACGAACATCAATAGAGAACTACTCCTATAAAATCATATACATAACAGCGAAATCAAACCAATCATTGCTGCCACGAACACCTGATACATACATTCCTATGAAAAACAACAGCACCTAAATCACTAAATGTCATAACACCATAGGTACACTACATATATATTTATTTATTTATTTAGCGGGTAACGGGGACGGGGCGGGCGGGGCAGGTACGGGGCGGGGGTAAGGGTAAGTCCATCCCCGCACGGGTTTATACGGGTATCCCCGTATACGTCCACCGTCCAATACGTATAGTCCATCCCCGGTCCAAACGGGGCGGGTTTGGACGAATACCCGTTTTTCCCCGGTCCACTGTCATCCCTATTTATAGCCAAAAAGTTACCAACGGCTAGTCCTCGGTCGACCGGCAAAGAGGTCTCGGTCGACCGGGAAGGCACAACGGTCAGAATTCTGACCGTTGGAGGTTTCAGTTCAGAAACTGCAGAAATTACCTCCAGTTGTCTCGGTCGACCGGCGACACTGCCGGGACACCCCCTTTTTGCAAAAAATGCAACTTTTGCATATTTGAAGATTTTTCTTTGGGGGACCTTTTGGCCACTAAATCAAGCTTGGAAAACATGTTTTAAAGATTCTAAAAACATGAAACACACAAAGCCTAAAAGGATTTGAAAACTTTAAAACCATAGGCTAGCTTGATTTGTAAAAACTCTTTTCAAGTGAAATTTGCATACACAAATGGTTCTTTTTGTGATGAATGTATGCAAAGCTCAAACCTAAATTCACAAGATGATTTTCCAAATATAATGCACAAGGAATTAGGTTTTCAAAAGAGTTTTGGGTTCTAAAACCAATGCATCCAAGTTTAGAACCAAAACATGCATAAAACAAATACTTTTCCAAATCTTAAAAGCTATGCATGTATAAAACTAGATTTCAAGGTTTTCTAAAACAATGCAAGTGTGAGAATACAAATGATGCTAAAGTGCAAATGCATCCATCAAATTGCAAATACAAAATTCCTAACAAGTTTATCACTACCTCTCGAGATATCTCATGCTTTTAGAGGTTTCCATTGGTCATAGAAATGGTTAAGGTGCCAAATTATATCCCTAAAAAGTCCTCTGGAATTTTCCCTAGAATTTGAAGATTTCTGGACGGTCGGTCGCCTGGCGGTAACTTGGAGGCTAGCCGCATGTGGTTCACGGGGCTGACCGCCAGGTAACCACCTGGTCACCGCAGCCCAACTGACAGGAAATATACATTCTAAAATCCTAACCACTGAGAGCGGCTAGCCACTAGGTAACAGCCTGCCTGCAGGCAGAGTTCTGGAATGAGCCATTTTAATAAATATGAAGCGCTCTCTCTCTCTCTCTCTCTCTCTTTCTTAATTACATTTTCAATACCTTCTTCTACCACAGCCTGTATATCTGAGCCTCCTTGCTCCCATTTACCAACATATACATACTACATTAGCAACTAACCACTCCATTCCCATTCTATTAACAATTAGGAGGCTAGAATGCTAACAATTATAGAAATTCGGAATTAATCAAGATATCAACATTATGAAATCCAATTAACACTTTTACTTGCCTCAATTTCAAACTTTCCAAGCTTTCTTCACAAACTTAGCTCAAATGACCCAAAATCCCCAAATAGAAACCTTAATCAAGAATACACATGAAAACGCTAATGAATATGCATGAATGGTTAGCTATGAATCTCTTGACTCCATTTCAACCCAAAGACTGAGAAAACAACATAGAGCTCTTACCTAAAGAAGTAATTTCGAATTTGTAGAAGATGGAGAAGATAGGTTCTTGCCAACAAAAAGTAGGGAATGATGAAAGAAGATGATGATAAGTCCAATTCTTGTCTCCAAATGCACATGCAATAGTTTCCTTAGATAGATTGAGAAGAAGCAAGGAGAAAGGAAATGTAAAGGAGGAAGAAAGGTTCTTCTCTAAGAACTAATCAATTTAACAAGGGTAAAGTTGTTTTAAGGATAAGGATGCTCATGTTACAAGAAAGTCTCTTTGTTTCTAGTATTTTGATATAGAGTCAAATGGTAGCCCACTTACTCAACGGTTGATCAAATGAAGTAGAGTTCAATACAAATATCAACGTGCTCGACGAAATACACGTGATGATGCCAAGATGACGTCCATATGATGCAAAATTAGAAAATTAATAATTACGGAAAAGTCTTTGACTCAACCAAATCTAGTCAAATCGGTTTCAACCTACCTACATAAGACTCATAGTCCAACCTAAAGGCCAATATTAGACTAAATTACTCAAAAAGACTTAATTAGCACTAAACATAATTAAATTAAATTAAACATACTTAATTAACACTAAACACAATTAATCGGGTCCGGGGTGTTACACATCCTCTCTCTTTTGACGGTGAGAAAAAAATGAGAACTGTGAATTGGTAATGTAGGTTAACTCATTGACTGTTGATGTGGATGGATACGATGCATCACTCCAACATCATTTTATTACCAAGCTAAAATGAGTTCACCAGAAACTTTATAGGAAGGGACCACTGGGTATTCTGTGGATACTTTCTTCACGTGAAAAAGACTTGGTTATAATTACAATCGAAACGTGAAACGCGTGTTTATGGATGAGCACCGCACGTGATTTTCTTTTTCATCTTCCTTCCTATAGTGATAATGTTAGAAACAGCAGAACAGTTAACAAAGTAAAACTTTTAAAAAGCCTGAATTCTATGTCACTATCTTATATATATCCTTCGCACTTACTTGTTTAATAATCCTTATGTCACTATCTTATATATATCCTTCGCACTTACTTGTTAAATAATCCTTATGTGGAAGCTCATTTAATCATAAATTCTTATTTATTTAATTTTTATATAGATGAGATGGAATAGAAAAAAAAAATTAGATAGTAACTATGAGAAATTTGTATTTGCAAAATAGAGTACTCTCACAAATTCATAGCCATGATTTCAGAGAACTATCTGCGTCCTAGCAGGAGCGTCTCTGAGCATAGACAGCCTAGGCGGTTGCCTAAGGCCCCCAAAATAGGAGGGCCCCCAATTTCCTATTTTACTTCATTATTTAATAGGTTACAGGCCCCTCAATTTAAATATTTTAACTTAATAAAAGAAAAAAATAAGTCTCAAAATATCTGTTAAACTTTTTGAAATCCTCATTTAATGCAAAGAAAAACATAATTCAAACTTTCAAAGGAGATAGACTTCCAACTTTGAAACTCAAAAAGGCTATTGGACTTCCAATTTAAAAATAGACTATTGGACTTCCAACTTTTATAGTCGTTTCTTAATTCTTACTTAATACCTACTTTCACTATTCTCCTCACCAACGTTTCCTTATCTTTCTACTCTGAACTCTTACACTTCCTTCTTTATAACTCACTTCTCAATTGATCTCCTACTTTCACTCTCTTGTTCACTATTTTTCCTTATTTTTCTATTGTCAATGTCATATCCTATCATATCCATCCTTTTTTCTAGCTAACTTTCAAGTGTTGATTCAATTTCAAATTTTCAAAGCCGGCCATAGCCCTCTTCTTCCTCACAGGTGCTATTATTCTAACCTTTCAACTTTTAAATTAGTTTTATACTTTTATTTTATATCTTTGTAGCTATTACTTTTTTATCTAGAGAAAATTGAGAATTTGAGATTAAGTTGATTATTGTATAGTTTTATTTTATATTTCTGTTTGTGTTGATTGTAGTTATCATTTTTCAATTTAGAATAATTTTGAGATATCTAATATGTCCAATAGAAAATACGAGTCAAGATATGAAAAGTTAAAAAAAAAAAAAAAAACTGAAAAATTAATTGAATCTCAAAAAGGCGCTCTGGATAAGTTTGTTATTAATCAACCAACTATTATTTCAAATTCTACCCAAAGATTAACCAATGAAAATGTAGAAGTAACACAACAAAATTATAGGAACGACATGTACACTCCTGAAAACATTGAAACTTTTGATTCGGCAGAAAAGAATAACGAATTAAAAAAAATGAGATAAGTAAAACAATTACAGAGAATAATGAAACGTCAAACTCTATTGCTAATATTTATGACCCAGGCAATTGGAAAAATATTGATATCAATTTAAGAGATTTATTAATAGAGGTCCAATTAGAGATAATAATTTAAGCTTTCCCAAAGATTAATATAATAGACACTTTTCTACCACATATTATATCCGAAAATTACCAAATGGGGAAAAACATGATAGAAGATGGCTAATATATTCAAAGGATTTTGATAAAGTGTATTGTTTTTGTTGTAAACTATTTAGTTCAAAATCTAACATGAATCAATTAGCCAATGAAGGAAGTAATGATTGGAAAAATCTTAGTTTTAGGCTTAAAAGTCATGAAACCACCAACGAACATATTAATAATATGAATACATGGATTGATTTAGAAATGAGAATATCAAAAAATTTGACAATAGATAAAGACATTCAAGAACAAATCAAAAAAAAAAAGACCATTGGAAAAAAGTGTTGCTTAGAATTATAGCTATTATAAAAAATCTAGGAAAAAACAACTTAGCATTTCGTGGTAAGAATGGAAAAATCTACGAAAAGAACAATGGAAATTTCTTAAGCTTAATTGAAATGATTGCAGAATTTGATCCATTAATGCAAGAACACATTCGACGTATTAAACATAGTGAAATCCACTATCATTATCTTGGACATAATATACAAAATGAATTGATTCAAACTTTAGCAAGTGAAGTTAGAACTATAATTATTAAAAAAATCAAAGAAATGAAATATTTCTCAGTTATACTTGATTGCACTCCTGATGCAAGCCATCAAGAACAAATGACTCTTATATTACGATGTGTAAATACTTCCACAAGTACAATACAAGTTGAAGAATATTTTCTAGAATTTTTAGAAGTAGATGACACCACAGGGAAAGGCCTTTTTAATGAACTTATGAATTTACTAAAAAAATATGAACTTAATATTAATGATATAAGAGGACAAGGATATGACAATGGATCTAATATGAAAGGAAAACAACAAGGAGTACAAAAAAGACTATTGGATTTAAATCCTAGAGCATTTTACACACCATGTGGTTGTCATAGTCTGAACTTAGTACTTTGTGACATGGCCAATTCATGCCCTAAGGCTATATCCTTTTTTGGAGTAGTACAATGTCTATATTCTTTATTTTCTTCCTCCACAAAAAGATGAAAAATTCTACAAGATAATGTGCCTATATTAACTCTTAAACCATTATCACAAACACGGTGGGAAAGTCGTGTTGAAAGTGTGAAAGCAATAAAATTTCAAACTTAAAAAATAAGATATGCTTTAGTTCAACTAGCAGAACAAAGTGACGATCCTAAAACAACCAGTGAAGCCACATGCTTAGCTACATATGAGCTTGAAAATTTTGAATTTTTATTAGGCATAAATATTTGGTATGATATATTGTTTGCTGTTAATTCAGTTAGTAAGAACTTGCAATCTAAAGACATGCATATAGATATTGCTATTGATCAATTAAAATGTCTTATTTCTTATTTAAAAAATTATAGAGAAAATGGATTTAGTTATGCTTTGATTTCAACTCAAGAGATTGCTGTTGAAATGGGAAGTGAACCTATATTTCATTAAAGACGAATAATTCGTAGAAAAAAACAGTTTGATGAAAGTATTGATAATGAAATAATACGATCAACGGAAGAATCTTTTAGAGTTGATTATTTTATATATATAGTAGATCAAGCTATTTCTTCAATTGAAAATAGGTTTGAACAATTTGTAATATATGAAAATATTTTTGGTTTTTTATTTAATTTGAAAAAGTTAAAATCTTTAGAAGAGGAAGATTTGAAAAAACATTGTCTTTCACTTGAAAACTTTTTAAAACATGATGATCACATTGATATAGATGGTTTGGATTTGTTTTCAGAATTAAAAGTTTTAAAAGAGATTTTAAAAATAGAAACCTATACTCCAATTGAAACATTAAACTATATAAAAAGATTAGACTTTTTTCCAAATGCAAGTATTGCTTATAAAATATTATTAACAATACCTATAACTGTTGCTTCTGCTGAAAGAAGTTTTTCAAAACTAAAACTAATAAAATCATATCTAAGATCTACTATGACACAAGAAAGATTAAATGGATTAGCTATATTATCAATTGAAAATGATTTATTAACAAATCTTGAATACAAAACTTTGATAAGTAATTTTGCATCTCAAAAAGCAAGAAGAATAATTTTTAACTAAAATTTATTGATATTTTATATTTTAATATAATAATTTATAATTTATTATAAAAGGCCTCTTTTTATGGTTTCGCCTAAGGCCCCATTTATCTTAGAGACGGCCCTGCGTCCTATCCTCATGTTCTAGAGGAGAAACTAGAATGGAACTACATCCTCTGCTCTTTGTAGCAACATTTAGCCGTCTCTAAAAGTGAGGTCCATGACTCTAACAAATATAAGAGAGGTTTGCCGTGTAGCCGTACTAAAAAATAATCAAGTTCAATGAGTATTGTCAACTGTTTTTGTGTAAATCCATAAAATGGACAATCAAGATTTCCCAGAAAACTAAAGGCCTTTTGATCTTTTCATTTCCAGTCCGTTGTGCTCAGTGCTCAAGGTATGTACTAGTGAGTCCAACCATATAAATCCATCACTATGGTCCACATTTAATTCTAAACTTGCTCAAATTAAGTAACTGTTCGCCATTTATTGGTGCTCAACCAAATTTCACTTCAATTGAAATTAAAGTACTCAATCATCATACTTATTATGTGTAAAACTTATGAATAAAATAATTAAGTCTAAGGGATTGAAATCATATGTTCTACACATGATCAATGTCTAGGGTCTCTTTACTAATTAAAAGGTACGGTTTCTTCCACTCAAAATGATTGTTTTAAATGAAGGGGTTCGTATTGGTATCCTGAACTAAGATCTAGCTAGTCGATGACTAATCCACATCTCGGTCAGTGGTGCAAGTGGGCTCCTGCGCAACATGAACTGTTATAAATAATGTAACATGCCTAAAGCACCAATGAACTAGCAGGGCCCATGGTAACTGTCTTGGGGGTTTGTGTTTATGGCCCTTGGAGATGTCTGAACTAGCAGGCCACTTTCTGGCCCTTGGAGATGTCTGAACTAGCAGGCCACTTTCTGGCCCTTGGATGTCTGAAGTAGCCAATGCATCCTCTAAAGGTTGGTGAGGATTCACGTGCTGGAGGCCTGGAAATGGACCACCTACTGCGCTGTGCATTATTAGATAATGGGCTGTCCAGTGATCATCCCTGCTACCGCGGAGCACTATTACAAAATGTATGTGTTGGAACATGATATACAGCAGAAGCTTGGAGCACTAATGCTGAGCATTGAAAGAATGAGCCATGAGATGGTAGATTAGGCTAGTTTAGAATAAGGTTAAGTTACCATTCTCCCATATAAAAGAAAACTAAAACTAAAACTAAAAAAAAGTGCCATGACTATACGACTTTTCTGTGTGGATATTTGAAGTGTAATACTCCATGCCGCCTGGGAATTTTTATTTATAAAAGTTCTCACTTATTGTGGGCTTGATGCCTGATAATCAAAGAATGATACTTTATTGGGAAGGTAAGGATGTGTTCAATTGATCCAGAACTTGGTTTTAGGTTATCAAAGTTAATGACTATTAGCATGCTAATCCGTGCTCAGCACAAACTAACTCAGCACAACCGAATCTCAGCATAGAATCAAGAACCTTGTTTCTACAGTCCACTCTCAGCACCAACTAACTTAGCACAACCCGATCTCAACATAGAATCAAGAACAACTAAGGTAGGATGCCAAATGAGCCCCAAACCTCCTTCCAACTAGAAAAAGAAACTTGCAGGCTGAAGTCATTATGTGGGTGGTGATAATGCACTGCAAAAGTAAATGAGAATGATTGTGGGGACTACTTGTTAGACCCCATCCCGAGTTAATCGAGATTAACTCTAATTAATTAAAATTATCGTTAATTAATTGTGTTTAAGTAAGCTAATGATAGTTACTGACCAAATTCAATGAGATTAGTCTCAAATGACTGATTTGGACTTAATGAAGTGATAATGAACGAGATTAAGATAATTGAGTTGATTTTATACTCAAATAAGGAAAATAAGAACTTTTTCGTAAATACGAATTATCATGCATTTTGTCGAATACGGTCACTCTTAATACCAAACGTGTGTATCTCGAGGAGTACGTCAACTTCCGTAATAGGCACAATTCCATTCACCGTGAATTGGATCAAATGAGTCTCCATTTGACTCGAATTGGAAATAAGAGAAACTGAGAGGGCTTAAGTGCAAAATGAGCTTATATAAGTTAGATGAACTCAAATGAGTTCATTCAACTCAATCTCATCACAAATCCTAGGCTCATTCCTCTTTTCTTCTTTCATTTTCTCCATCAAACCTCAAGATTAAGGCTTGCATGTGTGATTGAAGGGTGTTGACTTCACCAACTTCATCTTCTTCACCCTCCCTTTGTTTTCTTTGGAGATAGAGCTTGAGGAAAAAGGGAGAATTTCACTCCACTAGAGCTACAAGTAAGTGCATGGATGTATTATAGGATTTGCGAGTTATGATGAATGGTTTGGGAGCATTTTTAGTGTAAAGAACTCATAGGAGTTCTATTATGGTTTGGTTTTGATTTCTAGGTTGAAAGAAGCTTGCAATTGGGGGGATTTTCATCTAAAAATCAAGTTAGACAAGGGCTTTGAGTTAATTGATCTCAAACAAGGCAAGTATAAACAATCTCTTTGTGATTGGTGCTATTTGCTATCGATAATTCATGGATTAGAGTTTGGTGTGTAATTTCTATTAATGTTAAAGATTGGATTGTTGTGAATTGATGAAATTGAAGGAATGTTGGGAGTTGTTATGTGTATAAATGAGATGATAATTAAGGAGGAACGGGAGGTTCCATTGTCCTGCAGGTTGGGAGTGATTTTAAGGTAGAAAAGAGAAGAAGGAGAATCAGTTTTAGTTCTGAAATTGAAATTTATAGCAAGTCCTAAGTGAGGCATGTTTTCAGGCCGATCGATCGGCCAAAACATCCGATCGATCGAATAGTCCTAACTGGGACATGATTTCAGGCCGATTGCGGTTTGGAATTGGTTCCATTTGAACCAAATACTCATCTCATGAGCATAAATGGTCTATAAATTAGCCTTAGGACCAATTATAACATAATTTAGGATTCTTAAGGTTATGGGAAAAATAAAAGAAAAGAATGTCAATGGATTCAGGTATAGTTTAATTGTGTATTAATTTTTGAATTGTGTTAACTGAACCTTTATAGGTGATAATGAAGAGGACTCTAATGCACATTAAATCTAATGTGACTCTAATGCACATTAAATCTAATGTGGTGTTCATAAAAAATAACACGTGCACTAGATAACCGAGAGTTACACCTGAATGTATGGTTCTGAATCATGAATAGCTTGAGTATAGAAGCAAATTGAGTAGATTTATTGATTTACTTCTTGAGTTTGGCACTACATAGTAATTATGTAAGCTCATTATTGAGCTGAAATGAAATGAAATAAATTAATGAAATGAATAATTAATAAACAATTCTATTGCAGTAGATGGACTAGGGTGTTCCGGAGCTCCGTGGTGATGCCAGTGATCTCTAATCAAGACTCTGGTAGATCCCACACATTATGGACTGAAAAGTTCCATTGGATAAGCCACCTAATAAGAGTACTCAATATGTAACCAATAAAATGAATGAATATAAATGAATGAACAGAAATGAATGCTTTCTTTTGGAAGAACTGAAATGAATTGATACTATTGTAGTTGCCATCTAGTACTTATTATTATTGATTCCAATTGTACAGGTTCTTACATTGACCAGAATTGACTAGGATTGATAATTTGATTATTGAATTGTTTCATGGTGAAATCAAATAGAATTATGATGAGAAATAGCATGTACTATTATAGATTGTGTATGCATTGTTGAACCGTCGTGTTCACAGTGTTATTGATGACATTGCAGGTCCAGTTGCCCGTGCCGGCTCTGCAGAGGCCACGCCGCCTGAGGAGAAGGCCAATCCGATACCTTTAGCAGGTCTAATCGAATGGACTTGATTCGGAGTGCGAGTTGGATTGGGAATATTTTGAAAATATTTATAATGAACTTTTGTTGTTGATAATGGAACTGGAACATTTAGGAAGTACTTTTGTATAATCATTTTGAAATGTAAATAGTGGTCACTTGCATTGTATTTGAATATGCAGTGGTTGACTCATTTAAGAAATGTAATGTGCAGATTGACTTTACTTTTATGTAAAGAACTTGTAAGGTTTTTAATAGTTGTCAATGTATATGTATATATTCCGCAAAATGTACATTTGACAGGTATTGATGTATGGTTATCCCTTGTGGATTTTGTTTTAACTTCGGTTAATTCGGAGTTTACGGGAGTAAGTATGGCAAGAGCAACCCGGGGGTTTGTCCGGATTAATCAGATCTCGGGCTTGGGCGTGACACTATTTCTTGTTGAGGGGGCAGGCTCCACCCCAATCCGAAGCTCTACTAACGCCTCGAACTTTTGGTATGAATGGTTAGCTAAAGAAATTTAAGATGGTATCATAACTAATCGATCGCGAGTTCGAATCCCAGGAGGAACGACTTGGCACAAAAAAAAAAAAAAAAAAAAATAGCGTGTCAAGTAAAGTGCACCAACCAGGTTCCACCTGAGGTGAAGTATTGAGGGGTGGGCCTGCTCCAATTAGGCCTTTCTACTCTTAATAAGGCTCATAGTAGGCACAAGATTGGACAAAAACAAATATCTATCTTTCTAATTTTTGGGAACACCGCCACTGACCTCATGTTAACCAATAGCATAATGTAGGCTCAAACTATAGCTCATCTAGGGTTCTCAATTTGGCCCTTTGACGAGGGGCCTAGCTTGCTAAAGTCTTAAAAATTGAGGCCTTTTATTTCTGTCCTAAAACCCAACGACAGGGCAGGGCTGATTATGAAAGTTCCGCAACCTTAGGGCCAAATTAGGGCTTGACCTTAGATGCTCAGCTTATCCAGAAACCAACTATCTGTGGACAACTGGACACGACTTCCTTCGAGGTCTTTACCAAATTATGACTAGATGGAAGACACTAAGAAACTGCCTTTCAAACCCATTGAGATGCCTACCTCCATCTGAGCGATGTGTATTTCAGGTAGGGTCTAAACCCCGTGTAATCGGAAGTAATTGATTTAGATGGCATGCTTGTTTGCAGGAAATTGAAATATATTGAATGTAATTGATTTAAATGGCCTGTTCATTTGCAAGGAATTAGAAGACAGAGGAAGTAATTGATTTAGATGGGTCAATTTGTTTTGTGCGGATTTAGAAAGGCCTTAAATCCCAAGAATATGTACTTGTGAGTTTTTACTTTAGGGTTTGTCTTGTAGAGTTCTCTATATTCAACTTCCAAAATTTCTGCGGCTACCCAAGCATTCATGATCTCAGCTAGGGGTGCACTAAAAAACTGCTCAACCACTAAACCGATCCGAACCGGGTGGTTTGGATCGGTTTTGTAGTAGATCGGTTCAATCACGATTCGGTTCGGTTTGAAAGTGCAGTTAGACCGCTCAATTCGAACAGAACCAAACCAGTTATATAAATATATATGTTTTGATAAAATATATAAATGAATATGAAAAATTACTTGAAAAAGACTCGAACCCTGATTCCGTTACTTAAAGTCTACCATCCCTCACCAATTGAACTGCCATTTTTTTGTAAAAATAAAATAAAAAAACAAAAAAAACCGTAACGTAACCAAACCAAACCGGTTTCTTACAGTTCGGTTTAAGCAAATGGGAGGTCCGGTTCGGTTTGGAAAAATAGAAAACCGATGTGTTTGGTTTGATTGATGGTTTCTCCTCTAAACCAATCCAAACCACCCATATGCACCCCTAAATTCTCAGCTAATAGACAACATTTGAGAAATTTCAATATCTCCAAAACATGAATTCTCAAATTTACATGGCACATCTATCACTTGCGCACTCTCCGTATAATCGTCATGTCGTGTGGCTTTGGGAAATTTCACACTTTTTCTTCTCAACAAAGAGCATTCGGCCTAGTGTGTGAAATCTTTGTATGTAATCTTATATCTTCGATTGCGTGTGGGTAGACATCCTAGGATTTCCAAATAACCCCAAATATCTATAGATAAAAATCTCTTAGTTTGGTGTTGGAAGATTTATATGTAAATTAATATCTTATATCCCGAACATTATTTGTATCACATGTTCAATTTGTTAAAAGCAGTAACTTTTTTCCGTGATTGTTTGTTTGCGTTAGATTACATAGAAATTGAATATATAGTTATCATGAAGATTAAAGGTGGATTTTTAAAAATGAACATCAAATAATATTTTTCTTTAGAGAAATAGAATGACAATAAAATACCATTTGATGCCCATTATTTGAAAATCACCTTTGATCTTTTGTGACCACCATATGTGTTTAATTCCTATGTGTTTTAATGCAAACAAATAGGGCCTTTATCATCACATGTTCAATTTGTTGAAAGGAGTATTTCTTTTCTGATCCTTTTTGTTGATCAATTTGATAGCCAGCTAGTAGCATCGATTTGTCACCTGGGAAGGCACCGCATCAAACATACACACAGCATCTCTTCCATCCTTTGCTATAACGTTACAGAAGAAAGCATTGCATTTGGCCAGCCGAATGATCTTGACCTGGTTGTGTTAATGGTTTAAAAAAAAAACCTACCCATACACTGATGTTTTTTTTTTTTTTTTTTTTGCTGTCGGAGGGTTCCCCAACCCTTTGGGCTGGACTAATCTATCCCGGCCCAGAGGGAAGCCGAGTAAATCCCCTGTAACCCTAGTGTGGTAGCGGAGTTTCGAACCCACAAGCTCCGGGAGCAAACCGTGGTCCTAGGCCAACTAAACTACCCCTTGGGGTTGCCCATACACTGATGTTACAGAAGAAAGCATTTGGCACCCCACAACTCATCATCCCAACAGCACATTGTACAACAGCTCATGCTGTGAAACATAGTAGGTACTGTCAAGATGAAGAATTCATTTTTAAAATAAACCTGCCCTTTCTTGATTTGGGAATTTCATCTTTGGAGGAATTATATGCCAACATTTGCTTTAAAACCATAGCAATCTTTTTTCTTATTGATGAGGGGCATCCTGTAGTGTTTCACCCCATAGGACTAATTCCCCTAGGTGCACGTGACCTCGCTACACACATACACCATGACCAACTAAATATTGCAGGTGTCGTACACATGATATGGGAGCAAACCCATGTCTTGTGCCAAGCAACGAACCAACATAGGTTAATATTAAACATTGCAGAGAAAGATTGGCATTTTTATAATTATGGGTTCATAAGACAGGCACTTTTACAATTAGGGAAAAGCAGGGTATGAGAGAAAAAAAGACTCTAATGAAATTTTCTTCCCTTCATTTTCTTGATCTGTTTTGTTAGGTTATCAAACAGCCCGCATGTTCATGAATCATATCTTGCAGCCAGAGGCGGATGCACCTCTTTGTCACTGGGGGCCTGGCCCCAGTGACTTTTTGGAAAAAAAACATATATATATATACTTTCTTTTGGGAAAAAGAAAAAAAACATGTATATTAAGTTAGGGCAAAATCAATTAGGCCCCCAGTGACATTGAACCAGGCCCCCAATGAAAACTCGTAGAGAACAATTGTGATAAATAAATATGTCTTATTTTATTGCTTGAAATTATTATATTATATTTGTTCCATATAAAATGTTTGGGGTAAATCTGCACACTATTTGTCCTTGCTAGACATGATTTGCAATGCAATGGAAATCTACAAATTATCTGTCTTTGAATGCACCTTTCTGTGTATTAGTTACTGATAGTGTATGTAAAAGGTCCACTACTTCTTTTCTGTATTGTTTTTTCTCAAGCATGAAAAAAAAAAATCATTTGCAATTATATAAATAACCCAAAAAAAATTTTCCGGGGGCGTTGCCCCCAGACCCCCTACTACTTTATCGTGCCCCCAGTGATTTTGAATCCTGGATCCGCCACTGCTTGCAGCCCTCTTCCCAACCAAGAGGTTGGCCTTTTGAGCTCCAGTTCTCTAATGCTAACCTTATTCCTCGGCCAGGCAAATAACAAAATTGAAAACACATTCAGAGACTTGTACCCAACAGCATAATTTAAGTCATGAATTATCAACCCACCCATTTGGGAACCAAATACTTAAACCGGTTCACAGTTCACGTACACCATTTATTTCCTTACCCCAAATCTTGCATTCTTTCACAAGTTTCACAAAGGCATGAAACAACCGGAAACAACAGATACAAATAACATAGATATAGAAGGCTGCATCTAGTGCTTATGCTTAATCTCGCCCATCTCTGTCTTTGTTAATCTCATCAAGAATTACCACAAGACTGATGATGAATGCATCCTTCCCAAGCACAATGTTCTTACCTTGTGTTGCTTGTGCATCTGCATTAACATTAAATCCGAAATTAATTGTCCAAACAGTTAATTATTTAAAAAATCATATACCAATTCAAAAGCTTAAATGGTTGGACGGGCCTTTGTTTCGTGGGCTACACAAAAACAACGGGATCGAACCCGTTCTGATGCCATGTAAGAAATCATATACCAACACAAAAGCTTAAGATGATAGGTGAAGGTCCAGTATATTTAGGCTTGACATTGTCAAGTAAGCTTAAGATGATAGGTGAAAGTCCAGTATATTTAGGCTTGACATTGTCAAGCTTATTACTTAGGCAATGTGGAATGTGGAACTTTCCAATAAATTATTGCGCTTTATTTCCTATGAGATGCCCATGTGCTTACAGCTTACACCAACTTTTTATAAGAATTCATTTACCTGAGCTACGATGACATTAGAATTTCCGTGGAAGATGGTGCATGATCTCTCAAAGTAGCTGCCTTTTATCTTCAGGTCACTGACATCTTCACTTTTATTTGTTCCCAAGAACACATCTAATTCAGTCTTAATTTGAAACAAGGAAGACTTTTTGACACTAAATAGGAGATCTTTGGAGTCTGTGCTATCTCCTCTGAATGCTTCCCATCGATGATGGGCAGTCATCACCTGAAAGACAACATTTAATAATCTCCATTTCTTAATGCTACCTGCTCTTAATTATAAACACTAACAAATCTAAATCTCCACAGTTATATTATAATTTACTGTTTATTTACAACAGTAGATCCACGATAAGCCATCAGATCTCTGCCATTTATGCCAAGCCTTACATCGGACATGAGACATCAATTAATTGAGAGAGAGAGAGAGAGAGATTCATGATCAAAATACATACCTTCTGGCGCATGGTGACGAGAGTGTTGCCAGCGGCATCGACCAAGGAGCGCTTGTCTCTAAGGCTTAGCAGCTTTCCTTTGATCTTGAAAACGATGTTTCCGTTAATATCCGTAACAGCGTAATCTCCGTCCGTGAGGCTGAAGGTCTTTTCGGTGATGGTGAGGTCGACCGGGTAAGGTGCGAGGTACTGGGGACCGATGACGGAGATGGGATGGGTTGACGGCTGATTGATGGTGGGAGGGGGATGATGATTAAACTGATTATTGCCAGTGGCGTCGGCCATTTGCTGTTCTATCTAATGTTTGGTGATGAAATGCACTTATCAAGGATATGGAAGGAGAAGACTCAAGAGACACCCCTTTTTAGAATACAAAAAACCATAGGGTTGGGAGAACGAGAGAGATTGGCATATTCTACTCGGTCACGCTTAGTAGAACGCGTTGGGGTTGCTTTCGTCGACCTGTCCTTTTTGGCATGTGGAGACCACCAATGAACTTTGCAGCTTCTCCACTCGTGGACCCCTCACTCTTTCTTTCATCTTTTCACATCCGGAGTGAAACAAGTTCTTCAGTTGGAGCTTAGAAGTGGACGACCCGCCATTAAATTGATTCTTGTAATTCATAAGTTATCTCTTTCACAGGCGCAAATTGTGGATCGGAATGAGCAGGTTCTAACTTCTTTTCCTTTTTCCAGTTGTTTATTTTGCTGAGAATAAGGATGTTGTTCAACTTATAACAATTCATCAAATATATTACCTCCAGCATTAACCATAAAATTATCTAACCAAAGTTAATTTTGATCTACATTTTACAACAGTGGGGACTTATTGTTGGGTATGTAGGCTTGGGTTTGGCTCTTTTTGTTGGCCAACCCATTTGTATTAGCCCAACCCATTTTTATTGTGGTTGATGGGTAGTTTGGACTTGATGAATATTTCGAATTTGAGCACTTTCGGGTGTTTGGCGCCTAAGGACACATTTGGAGGCAGTTTTGATTTGGTCACTCAATATGGATGGTGAATTTTCGCCAAGTGGAGAATTGTTGGAAATATGGCTTCAATCCACCAAAGCGTAGCCACCATTGTTGACTTCCACTGAGAGCTACCTCAATTGTGCATGTGGTGCACTGGCACTAGATATCTAGATATGCAGCCGAAAAAATTAGACTTTGAAGCTCACATTGGGTTGTGAGCCACAAATCTCTTTGGGTTGTGAACCACCAAATGGATTACTTCCACATGCATCATTAAATGCTTTGTCCCCCTTAGAACTCTTATAAAATGAGGGAGGCTATGGAGTGGGGGAAGGAAAAAGAAGAGGGGGCAAGCCAGAGGATAAGAAAATGTAGTATTTTTTTTTTTTTTTTTTTTGTTGCTTGCAGTAGTGTTCGCTGGATTGGGAATTTGAGAGAAATCTCATATGTAGTATATCTCCTCTTGGATATCTCCTCTGTAGTAAATTACTTGTCATCTTCCCCTGTGGATGTAGCTGAAAGAACTTGCTGTTCCCAGATGGGTGTCGGAACTGAACTCGCCGAGAACCTTGTGCGTTCCGGTGTGAGGTAGACCTGCGAACTTGCTGCGAATACTCTCAGATCTCTGGATAATCACAAGCAAGAGTTCCCATATCCCTTAAATAGAGTAATCCCTAGGAGCTACTGCTCTATCCGGATACTACCTCTCTTGGAATCCCACATCTCCTAACCAGCGTGGGAAATCTACCAAACCGGGAGTCTGAACTCGATCCAAACTCTACCACCAAGAGTTTGATCCTTATCTTACTCAACCAGATCAAGACTTATTGGGGGTTCATCCGCGGTACACCGCCGGGCTCGATCTGGCGGGCCCCATGGCAGTTGGGCCACACAATTTTTCAACAGTAGCCCTCAATGGGTGAACCACGTAAATCCTCTATGCCTCTCTTTTTATGTGTGTGGCTTGATTGCATGTATTCATGCATCTTGCATCTAGACCATCGATCATTGGTATTTCTACTGTATCACTTTTCTCAAAAATAAGTGGTATCAGAATTCAACACGACGCTTCCGCACAACACTTATATGGTGAGTTGCCGTCCACACAAATTAATCCATCTTTGATTTCAAGTTTGAATGCTGGACTGGTTAGCCTCACAGCTTACCTTTTAAAGAAATGTTGTCATTTCACAATTAGATTGTTCGTTGAAAAAAAAAAAAACCAACTGATTGAACTCCAACCACCATCAAATTAATCTAGTTTGAAGGATGTAAATTTTTCACAAAATAGTTCAAGGTGAGACAGAGTCTTTCGGTGTTTGAATTTCAAATATGTAATCACAAAGAATTTATAATGATGAATTGATATAATCTTAACGGACTCCTGCACTATCTCACCTTGCAAGGAAGCTTTCGGACTCACACCTTCCATATCTCATGCTCAAGGTAGCTGAGGTTAGTTGGGTCACATCTCCGACAGGTTATTTCTGTATCATTCTTATTTTCATGAGATGTCTCCTCACAAGTTGCTCAAAATAATTATCCTTCTGTTATCAACTCTTAGCCACATTTTACTTCCACCAAAGCTTAACCCACAATTAGATTGTTTCCAGAGTAAAGAAGCCCTCAAAATAAAATCAAAGTAAAATCCCATATTTTGAAAGTAATCGATCAATTTTAAAGTGGGCTTGCTCAAAATTAGAGTTACATATGGACCACGATTAACACGAGGCAGTGCTTTTCGAGTGGCTTGAATTTTTTAGGTGGTCTATATATACTAGTGAATTTATAAGAATCAGCTTAGATTATATGATGAGAACAATTCATGAACCAATATTAAACAGTTCAAAATAACTGGTTTTTAATTTTTTCGGGTCCAGAAAGAAGCTGAATAAAACTCCTATCACTTTTAAATGGTAGCACAAATAAACTCAAACATTTAGTTTATGAAGAAAGGAAATTGGGATCGATACTGAAGAGGGAGAACCGGGATCGATACTAATGCTTCTAGCTTTGGTAAAAAGAGAAACTGTGGTCATGTTTTGACAACTCCGCCAAGCCCTATCACAATCTTATGCGTATTCATTGATCATTAGTAATCAGTATTTGGGTAGGACCAACTTCTATTATAGGGTAAAATTTGGGGACACCAACGTACACTGGAGGGTATATTTTCTTTTTGAGCGGCTACGATTGATAACAGGTGGGCCCACCGTGGACTGATAGCTTAATAGTGGCGAGATTGCCCGTTAAGCAACCGATCGAATATCTCACGCGTTCACCGATTTGCCATTCACCAAAACGATCTCATATGACTCTGCTGTATCGAAACTGATTCAGACTTGGAATTTGAATTCTCTGCACTCCTTCTGCCGATCGTGGAAATCCGTAGAGGGAAATGAATTCCAAGCCTGCCAATCTCACCTTCAAACTCGTTCTTCTTGGCGACGGTAATTTTATTTTTATTGACCCCTTCTTTTGTTATACAGAATCCATCATTCGATCATTTTCGCATCTAGGGTTTGGAGTTGTTCGAAACTTTTGGTTTTTTTTTTTTTTTCCTTCTTCATCTCCCTGAATCTGATATTCTGTTTGGATGAATTGAATGGTTGATTCGGTACGATCTGATTGCTTTGCTAGAAATATAAACATAGAAATATGACTTTTCTAAGGATTCTTGTTCTTGTAAACCTCGTTCTGGAACGAGATTTCTAGAAATTGTGGTTATTACCTGTTTGGCGTTTGCAAATCTCTTTCCTGAATTGTGTTTGTGTAAATCGAATGCCCTAATTCAGTCATTTTTTTCCCATCTCTAATGGCTGGAAGTTACCAGAAATTGCGATTTTCATCTGCTACCTCCTGAATTGGATTTCTGTTTGGATCGATTGAACAGACAGATGTATAATGATTCAATGCTTTAATGGCGCGTTGTATTGCCCTTTTAGTTGTCTATTTGAATAGTGGATTTGATGAGTGTTAAGTAAGAATCAACATATACTTATGCAGCAGCAAGTGGGCATTGCAATTTAGATCTAGAAAATAATAGGGACAAAAAAATGTAAGAAACGTGGATGGAGAGGTGCAGCAAGTGGGCATAATATGCAATTTAGATCTAGAAAGTAATAGGGACAAAAAATGTAAGAAACGCGGATGGAGAGGTGCTGAGGAGCTAACACAGTTGCACTTCAAAGACAAAACCAGATCAACACTATAATTATAAATGATTTGTTTACCTATTGACCCTACTTATGGTGCAGCTGATCCCTTCCTCCATTACAGACATGTTTCTTTTTTCTTTTTTGCTTTAGGTTCCAACATCAGTTCTATGAGTGGATTATATTATCAGGTGGTGAGCCACAACGAGCAATGTGCTTGTTAGGAGCTTAACCAGCTAATAAGGTCAATTGATGCTCCATTGTCCTAAAAGATCGAGCAAGAAGTAGAAAAGAGAGCATCACAAAAGACGGAAGAAAAAGAAAAAAAAAGATTAGGAGGAGGAGGGAAGGGGAAGTATCTAAAAACGTATCTCATACCTATATATGACAACACTTATCAACAAGGAAATTACTAAAGGTCCTTAACGGCAAGTAGTACGTCATGGGTTAAAGATGGAAAATTATGATGGAATTTTTGAAATAGTTTCCAGGAATGGGGATTACTTTTCCTAGGAGTTTCTATGATGATTGCTCAATTAGGGATATGGGGTGAGTATTAGAGAAGCCTTGCTCCGTCTGTTTGGGAATGGCCTTTTCTTATGGTAGACCAGGGAGGTTTCAGTAAAAACACAAAATACCAGACCCTTCCAGAAGTTGTCTAAAAATACATGGATCTCTTTGTAAAAAAAAACTGTCTAGTACAAGTGAAGTAATCATGGTGGGCCTTTGAACAGTGGTAGGGACGTAGGGTTACCTTGCTAAATATGGAATGGCTATGGATCCATACAACGTTACCACCGTTCAACCCATCAAATGATGAAATCACAAACTCAAATAATGTAATCCCAATGCACACTTTCCTTGTGGCAAAATTGAGATGAAGCCCCACTCCAACCAACATTGTGAAAACCACTGGCCTTACATGCCTAAAGATGGAACCACAATAGTGGACACATGCACAAATTTAGTCAAGGTAAGCCTTACCATCTGTATAATGATAGATTGGGGGGGGGGTTGGTGGTATGGGGTGAGTATTCGTGCTTACATTTATTCATCATTGTAGAAGTCTTGCCACGTCTATCTGGGATTGGCTTTCTGTGTTCCACCTTTTCTAATCTATTGTTTTAATCACCCAATGCTTTCCTTTTTACAAATAAAATAATATCTAATTTATTTCCTATATATTTTAAATAAAAAACCTCCAAAACATTTTTATTTTATTTTATCCTTTCTTTTCAACAAGCTTGTTGTTATGATTTTGCTCATTATTTTATGCAGGCAGAGTTGGGAAGACTTCACTTGTGTTGAGATATGTAAATAATGTCTTCTCTGAGAAACGAGAAGCAACAGTTCAAGCCTCCTATTTAACGAAGCGCCTTGTAATTGAAGGTGTGCCCATTACTCTTGCTATCTGGGTGCGTTTCTTCTCCTTTAATTTGTTCACTAAGTTGAAACTTATTGCCTCTGTGGGTGTGTTATTTATTTATTTTGGATCTGTAGGAAGTCATTGTTAAAAAATTATCCTTTTTGGTTTTTCAGTGGTGCTTTCAATAATATGCTTCATCCTGAAGTTTTACCATACAATTCTTGTCAACCCTTAAACATGATTTACCCAGTGAGTTACACAGACACACACACATATATAGCAGGTAATATGGTCACCAAAACCCGACTCCAACCCCAAACCTGAACCCAAGTTGAAAATAGTTTTTTCAAACCAAATCATACCAGTCCCACACTCCCATCAGTCCCCCTGCACTTCCCAAAGCTGACAATAGGGTTTTTAAACTCTTTATTGCAACTAAGCTGAGTCGTCACCGAAGCGACTCGATCATGGCCAATTGACTTGGACTAGACTGATCCTGATTCGTGCCTTTCTCGGGTGGTTCATTGAGACATATTGCGGTGTGCATCTAGAAGTGATCTTCAGGAAAAATGGCAACCATACCAATTCTGTCTCTCTTCTTGATATCTACTGAACTTCTAAACCATATTGCATCTAGCTTCTGTTCCATTCGCCTTTTTCTTTGACTCACTTGGAACTGCATAATGTCTTTCACATGCACAAGGGCATTCATTATGTTTGTTCTGAACTGTTTCTCCTCTTAATATCTATCTAACAAACAGCTCAACTATCTAAGTATTTTAAGGATGGATAAAGGAGTAAATGAGAATAAATAATGTTATAAATACAAATAATTAGAATAAATAAATTTTCACCTGATCAAACACATTCCAATTGCTCTTTCAGCTGGTAGCTTTTCAAGTGAGACTAAATGTCCAAATTGCCATCTTCTGTAATATTTTACATTACTATTCATATCTCCCACCACAGACCTTTATTGAATGTAAAAATATGGAATTATGAACATTATGGTTATGAGGTGTCAAACAATACAGTAACAAACGCCATTCAAAGATAAGTAAATAATTAATTAATTAAAGTAACGAGTCATAACTTGTACATGAGACCGCTGTTATTTTTATTTATTTTTAAAGACGCATTACCTGATTTCGTTGTCCTCATTGTTAGTTTCACCTGCTCTCTCACAAACATGCCATGAGTATTGGGATAAGTCAAGGTGTTAATCAATTTTGACCTGATCTCAACAACATACAAGTGTTCTTCCAAAGCAATCACAGACCTGTATTAACTCTAATTCTACTTTTAGAAATTATTGTCATAATGAAACTTAGGATTCAAAGAGAAAGCTATCATGTTCAAAGGCCTGTGCAATTGTAAAGTCTTACCCTGCATAAATAATGGTCAAGTAGATGGCATGTAAGTTATAACATAATTCTCTGGTTTTCTTTGTGGCAGGATACAGCTGGTCAGGAAAGATTTCATGCTTTGGGCCCCATATATTATCGTGATGCCGATGGTCTGTATTCGTTTACATGTTAGCTGCTTTTGGGGTTATGGTGGAATTTATAAATTCTATGTGCAAGTTTTATATCCATTTGTTTTGACTGTATCAATATTGGTAGACCTTACTCCTCACTATGTATATCTTTGTGAGTACAGCAGCCTTATTGGTGTATGACATCATGGACAGCGATAGCTTCACTCGAGTTAGAAATTGGGTGAAAGAACTCCAACAAATGGCATCCAAGCCCATAATAATGGCTATTGCTGCAAATAAAAGTGATCTGGTGAGATCAAAGAAGTTTGATCTTCAAGATGCTGAAAGGTATTTGATATCTTTGCCTTAAGATGTTCAATGATTTTTATGTGCTTCAGTAATTTCTTTTGGAATATGCTGTTATTCCATTGAGATTTTTAATATTATGTGTCTCTCCAATTACTACCAACTTTATGAAAAATTGGGAATGGTATTGCTTCCCTAAAATATTTTCTCCATACAGCTCAAGAATAGTCATTATCATCACTATCAAAGTTTTATTCCTCCTGTTTGAGGTCAAATCTATGGGTTCTACTTTTCCACTTTGTTAATAAATCATTAAACTTTATTCCAGTTCACTAGTATTCCTCATTCGTCCCCACTCCTTGCCCCTACTACTTATAGAGCAATTTTTTTGTACAAGGGTTTTATGTCGGTTGAAATTTAGGAAGGGATACTATTGTGTGTGTGTGTGGAGAGAGAGAGAGAGAGACGCAGTCAGGGAAAGCAGTAATCCCAATTGATGGTCAACCCAACAATACTCGATCTTAGGAGAAAGATAGATATTCGCTTACTGTTGATTGCGAGGATCCATCATCAATGCCTTCAATCCAATTGGAGATGCTCAAACCAAGGAAAAAGGAAAATAGATAAAAGTGCACACATGCAACTTTAATTAATTTTGATAAAATATTCCAAGATTGCCTAGGTCATCCCTTTACATTCTTATTTATAATTTTGAAAACCCAAAACAACTCTGCTTTCCTAAATTATAACACTACCAACTACACTAATTAGAATCCTATATAGAAAGAATGGCAACTAGGACGTTCGCCACTCTTTGGAGGAATGGGTTGTCATCTCTATAATAGTGGAGAAAATCACTTACTAATCTAGTAATCTCTTTATAACTGAATAGAAGGAAATCAATCCAAATCCAAGAATTAAGCAACTGAATTTTGGAAAGAAAGTTATTGCATCAATATTTTCTTTTTCTGATAATGGGACCAGTCATCTCTTATAAACTTACGGCTAGGCCTAGGCCTTATTTGGGACAATTTTAGGTGGGTTGAACCCTTTGACCTGCCACCCCTTTTTAATAAGTCCGCTGGGCCTGTTGGTGCCTGCATCAGAGAGAGCCTTGATCCCTTGTACCAATCAGTGCTTTGGATATCCCACTCCTATTCTTCCTGTAGTTCTTGTAGGTTGTAGCAATCAGCGCTTTGGATATCCCACTCCTTTCTTTCTTTCTTCCTATCAGCACATCATAACCTGTAAAGGAAACAATTTGGAGGCATTGGCATTGGCGGGATTCATAGTCAAGTCTCATTATACTTTGGCCGGTTATTTTGATGAATTGATGGGATCCTTATGATGCAGTTAAGTTTCCTGAGTAGTGTTCTGGATAAAAGGTAGTGCATTATCAGACGGCTTAATTTTATTGAATAATCTTGAATTGTTTGATATTATTGCAGCTATGCAACATCAATTGGGGCAAGGCTTTTCGTCACATCTGCCAAATTGGGGACTGGAATTGAAGAAGTTTTTCTTGATATTGCAACTCGTGAGTACTCCTTGCTACATTGATGGTTCTAGTCAGTTAGTAAACCATTAAAGGAACCTGTTATCTCGTTTATATAAACTGTTTACTGGTCCTAAATTATTTGTGAGCATTGGTTGGCCGTTACATCATAATTTAAATCCAAGAAGGCTAAAACAAGGGTACATTAAATTGTTATTTTATCAAAAAGGATTTTCTAACAAATCTTATTGCAACCAGCCTATATTTAAAGTGGTACGTGGCAATGAAGCATGTTGGTTGGGCCTGCTGATCCAACCAGATAAGACATTTTTATAGGTTAAGTATCTGCAAAAATCAGTTCCATTAAGACAATGTTGGCAGTCAAATCAACGGTTGTGATTCTTGATGCAACCACATGGACAGGGATCTGCATGGGAGCCACCAAAAAAAAAAAAATTTACTTGATAGTCGGCATAATATCCCTAGCCACATGGACTGTGCAAGTATTTTGGATTATGACTGAAACTGTGCTTGGGCTGTTATTATATCAAGCCTCCATCCTTATCTTTTGGCTTGATGAATGGCTGGACTTTATTTAGCTGAATTTTTTTTATCAAGGGATCTTAGAGATACATATTTGGGTTGCAGAATGAGTTCTTTCTCGAAATCAGCTACGAGCCTACGACAAAGGTTGCTTTGAGCTACTATGTATTTTCCCTGGTTTCAGGTGATTTGACAAAAATCCAAGTTGAGTTCCCTGATTTATGCTGTTTTACAATAAGAATGGTGCTAAATAAGCAGAAAAACAAAGTAAAATGAGAAGCTAGTTGAGTCAAATGGTCTGAAATGTGGCAGAATGAAATGGAATACATGTAGTATTGATTTGTCGAATGTAGTAGTGGGGAAGATAATCTGGTCAAAACTGAAAACCATTTAATAGATTTCGATGTTAGGTAGTTATTCGGAAACAAAAATGTGTCTTTAGGAGTAATCAAACAGGAGCAATGCAGGGTGGGCAAAGTGGAGAACTTACGAAGGTTTTGGAATTGTCCAGTTGCAAATTGATTGAAGTTGAACTTTTAGATGACCGCAGCTCTCTCTCTCTCTCTCTCTCTCTCTCTCTCTCTCTCTCTCTCTCTCTCTCTCTCTCTCTCTCTCTCTCTCTCTCTCTCTCTCTCTCTCTCTCTTGTGAACCTTATGATACAGATGAGCGAAATTTATGCATGTTAGACCCCTTTTTAATCATGACAATCTCTTGGATGTCAACCTACTGTGTGATAAGCGATGAGCTTGAAAATCACCCATGGATAGAGGAGTTTTATTGATCGCTGAATAGAACTGCATGTTCAACCAATGGAGTTGATTCTGTCCCAAAGCATGGTGAATATAACTCCTATGGTTCATTTTTAGGCCATTACCTGTTACGGGAGTAGGTTGAGATTCAAAGGTTTGTTGCTTTTGTTGGTGGGCACATAGTACAAATGGAGAGATCGGGCATGCACAGTTGGTCCTCTATTGGGGAAAACCTAGGCTTGGGGTTCAAAAGAGAAGAGTAAGGAATGCTGCTACAGATGGTTTGCACATGTGCACTCGAGACTAGAGCTGATTCCTGTCATGCTGGATTGGAGTTCCACAAGGAGCTGGAGATGAAGAAATAGGAATACCAATAAGGACTGGGAACGAAGAAGTAACAAGTGTTATATTGCAATGTAACAGAATTTTCCCCCAAATATGGATGGACTCAAGTACATCCCAGCTATAAAAAGCATTGATGATTGTAATTACAATTATGATAGTGATGATGCCCCAATATTACTTCAGACTTCAGAAACCTACATCAATGCAAACAAATATGGGTTTCAAAGGTGCGAAATGAATTTAATGAGCTCTGGAAACTTGAATGTATAAAATGACAATTGTGTTCAACCAAGGTTCCAATTTGGCTAAGTTCTTATAGATCATCGTCGCTGTCATCATTTCTATCCTAGTCAAAGATGATCCTAAGGTTGCTGATGTAGTTGATTGGGTGCGTGGAAGGATGCACCCAAAAAAAAATAACATGAAGGATAAAATTTTAGGATGTTTTGAATGCACACACTCTTAAGATGCTCCTTGTAGTTGAATTATTCCAAAGCTAGAAGTTAGTTACAGTTTTGCTCTGATCATGACAAAAAGGTTGAATATTTAAGGTTTATTCCTTGTCATTTTGAGAGCATAGGTGGCAATTCTCTTTTCCAAAAGAAAATAATACTTGCCTCTAAGAAATAGTCAATGAGGCAAAATTGGCCCTTTTTTCAGAAGTTTCACCCTCACTTGTCAATCCATAAAAGCCTCATTACTGTTTCTCCAATTTTCCCTGCTATCAAGATAGGCAGCGAGTCCTTGTTAGAAAAAGGGATAGGCAATGAGTTGAAGCAGCCATGGCCTTGTTCTCGGATAGGGATACTATAATTTTTGTTAAATTTTTTCAATGCATAGATTTTCAGTTAGAATTTTGGTCACGTTGATCCTTGGAAATCAAGAGTTGTTGACATACTTTTTTCTTCATTACCCTTTTTGGCCTTTTTATTGATGGTTGTTATCTGTGTGGTTAAAATCTCTTGTAGGTACTTGCTTTCTCCTCTTCTGTCTTTTCTTCTGAAACATTGTTTCCTGATAAAAGTGAAGGATAAGGAACTTGCCAATTGTCATGTTTGGTTCTTGATATTTGGTTCCTGGAGAACTTCTGTTTGATCAAAATGTTATACTGATGCTAATGATTCTCAACTACAGGAGCACTGCAGAAAAAGAAAGAAAGTGCCGAAAGCTTCTCTCCTACTCCACCGCGGAAAGGGATGCTCCTTGTAGACGACGAACCAGAAAAAGAGCCACAAATGAAGTGCTGCTCATAGATATAGAACCTTGGGATATTAATATAAAACGAAAAGGTAGACTACTGCGAGAGTTGTATGATCCTTGGTCCTCGAATATGTACTAGCAGTGCAATTTGTCAGTATTTTATACCGATTAATTGTTGGGCCCCACCATTGATGTACCATGCCTTAATATTTTCTTTGATGTACAAACTTAATCTTTTGATCCACCACAGAATTAGATAATCAGAAAAGGAATACAACTGTACATGTTCAAATAAATATGGTCATATATTGTATGGCTTGGAAATTGGTCCTTTCCCATCTGGGTTAGTTACTATTAGGCCATGGTCTATCCATAGTGGTACCCATTACAACAGTGATGTGTTACTCCGGATTGCCAAACCTTATCTGGGGTTCTGGGTTATAATGCTTACAATAGTGTATCCTTGCTTGAGGATCATTTATCATTGCGGCCATAATTTTCATTATCCCTTTATGGGTTGCATATCATATTATTCTACTCAATTACTTCGTCTTTTATTAAAGCCTCAAGATTGTTCTTCTAAATTCCTGAGGGTTTTTTTTTTTTTAGAGGTCTTTCAGTATGGGAGCAGGTTACAACAATCCAGGCTGTCCATCTGGTGTGACACACTAACTGGATAATGCTTTTACCACCTATTTCTCATCCTTCTATTTGTTGTCCTGCAAATGTTTTTTTTTATTTGTACCTGGTGTGGTGTCACTGGGAGGCACACTCGCATGTTTGGATGGATAGTGAATTGATGTAAAGTGAGGTGAAGCATTAATAGGGAATCTTTTTGACTTTTTGTGTAAAAAGATGATATTTTTCTTGTCATTTAGTCGTGAAAGGAGGTTGTTTATATATATATATTTATTTATTTATTTATTTTTTAAAGGAGAAAATTTTGAATTTATGTATTTTTGATATGACCCCTTGGTCTTTTTTTATCCGGATAATGGAGGCTTTACTTCACTTTAAGTTTACTAGTTAAGTATCAAACAAGCGTGCAACTGTATCTTTATCATTGGCGTCATTGATTGGAGGAGATTTTTATTTCCATCGCCCAGTCATGGTGTAACCCTCCTAATAGAGAGGATTCCTTATAGATGATTATCAGTGGCTATGACTCTCCTTAAAAAAATACTGACCTGAACTTGACACAACTAGTTTGAGTTGAGCTATTGTATCATGTATCAATTCCAAAACATGTATGGCTGAAAGAAATGTGTTTGCTCAAATACTCAATGTGTGCATTTTCAGATTCTATTTCTTCCATTGCTATATTTTCTTTTAACCAGAATATCATTGGTCAAATGCCGTTCTCATCCACAACTCTCGTTTGTTTTCAATCTCAAGGCTAAGTATGCTGAGTTATTGCAGTCAATTTCTTGAAGGCCTTGGGGGTGAAAATACAGAGCCTTTTCTTTTATGGGGCAGTTTGGAGTGCTCCGAACATCTTTTGACCCGGGTTCTATGCACCATTTGTTTGTTGAATAATTTGAGATCTGACTACAAGCTATTGAAAAAATCAATTTTAGACTGGAAAAGTTACAACAGGAACCCAAGTGATGCGGCTCAGGGATTTTGATCCCACACACAACTTCCCTTAACATGAGAATTTCCTTGACCTAATCGATTGGTTCTAATATAGGTTTTTGGTGTTTTTTCTTTATGTTTTTTTTATTTTATCTTAAATGAATTTCCAGTTGAAGCAAATGTACAGCTTGTCGTCCATTTAACTTCTCTATGCATAGGCATTCTACACTATAGACAGTGGATGATACAGGACTCCTGATGGATGATCTTGCACTCTTCCAAATCTAGACCAGAGCATTTCCCTTGTGCTTACATTTTTATTTATTTTTTGTTTGTTTGATAATAGCCCTCATTATAAAATACATGGAACCAGATAGGTACGCCTAATTGACCTGCAAGATGCGAGAGGGTTTCATGATCTAGCCGTCCATAATAAATCAGGGTGATAAGGACGATTATTTTGGGACCGGCCATTTTTATAGCCTTGTTGAAATGTCTTATGGACATTCAATTTCCTGGATGACTATATTCCAAAGCCTTATTACTACAGTGGGGCAACCATGCAAACTGAAATTTAGCCACATTCCATACAAAATAGAATAATTTAGCTTGAGTGGTTTTGATTTTTTTTTTTTTAAAGCTGCCTCCCTGTGAAGTTTCACTTGAATTCCTCAAACATCTGTTTACCATTGAGTCAGAGGCTGATATGAATCCGCCCTGCATAGACCTAGGTGGCATTTGGCAACTCTTAATATTGCCTCTACTTGTCTTAAAACTGTTTGTAACAGTTTTAAGACTGTTTGGTAACTCAAGTTGCAAAGTCCATTTGAAATGGTGTTCAGATGCTTTGCCTCCATTTCAAGAAGCCAGCAAAAGGATGATAATTGAATCAGTGGACTGTGTCTGAAGCGGAAAGACATGTGGCTACAGTGAGTTGGACGTCCTCATGGGACAGTCCGTTTTTTTATTTTTTTTTAATTTATGAGACCCAAAGTCATGATCCGGACCGCTAGATATATGAAGAAGGTCAAACACGGCCATGTGTCAAAATTTGAACCGTTGATCTATCTCGGATCTCAAGATATTTGCAAAAAATCGTAAGCCATTCGATCTAATATTCTGGACATTGTGGGCCCCATAATCACAATCCGATCCGTTGGTTCTCTTTGGAGGGCCAAAAACGGCTATGGGCCCAAAATTGAGCCTCTAATTCAAAGTGGATCTTGAGATATTTACAAAAACGTTTTTGACCATTGATGTCCCATGCCTTAGTGATTGAGTCTTAAAGTTGTACACAGCAGTGTGGTTTTTTGTTTTTTTTTTAATTTAGGCACCATAAATCATGATCCAAACCATTGAATATATTCAAAAGATCATTCACGACTAATGGTCCAAATTTTAGCCATTGGATCATCATAGATTTTGAGATATTTACAAAAAACGACAGACATTTATATATACTTTTTTTTTAAATCATGACCCCTAAATGCAAGATCCAAACCAAAAGGAAGATCCAAACCGCCTATAATAATTAAAATGTGGAACACGTGTTTGAGATAAAATTTCAACCGTTGGATGATCACAGATCTTGATATATTTGCAAAATGCCCAGACCATTATATCTATTTTTACATGTGTCTTACCAAACAGTCTATTTTTAAAATATCTATGTCTTACCAAACAGTTTATTTGTAAAACATCAATTTCAAACCGCTCCATTTGAAATAGATCTATATCATACAGATCTGTTTTGTAAAGATAAGATTTGCCAAACAAGCCCCTAGTTTCCAAACATCTGGGTATGTTTGTGTGGGCGGGGTGCCACAGAAAGGAGTTCTGTCCGGGTGCTTCCCTTCTGCTTGTTTGGTGCACTTAACCGTACCAATCGAATCCGTGTTTTTTAGCCCTTTTTCCACAAGAGGTCAGAATCCGCCTTTCCGACATCTAGGGTGAGATTTGTATTAATGTATAAGAGACAGGGCCCACGGATGCACACAAACACGCCATTAATGCATGTTTCTCTACTGAAACTCTATATGTTGGGTTTTTTTTTGGACAACGATTTGCCCCCTAGTATTTGCAAATCTCATGTTTCTTGTATGATATAAGGAATTCTACCACATGAAATGTCCCAAATGACCTTTGGAAATTCAGGAATTCAACTTCTTCGCATTTTGGTGGAATTATTAGATGCTCAAGTATAAATGAGCATCCAAGAATTCCAATATGTATGGAAATTCAGGAATTCCCTATACCAAAATTCCTTGAATTTTAGTAAAGAAAAAGCATGCCCTTAAGGTCATTTGGTCAATCAATCCTAAGAAAATCCTCACCGAGTTTCCAAAGTCATGGAAAACACACTTTTTGGCAATGATAAATCCTTACGATTTGGGCTACTGCTGGTTTGCCCCCTCCCTCATTGATTTTGAAAATCTTCATTTTGTGTGGATTTACACAAAGATACCAAATTTTCTCAGTAGTACACATCCATATGAATTGATATTGACGTGAAATTCTCGACTATATAAATCCTTAGTGAGGAATCATAATTTTAGAGGCGGTAAGAAATCCTAAATCACCAGACTCCACTCATATTTCTCGCCTAATACCAAATATGCCCTAGGGCCTGCTTCTTCAGTGATATTCATGGAGTTCATGCATGGAGAATTTGTGAATTCTCTGAAAGTTGTTCCCTAGTGTGAAATTCCAGGGTCCTCCTTAGGGTGAGTTGGTTTGCAAATGCCAAGGTGGTCAAAGTTTTGAAGATTTCAAAGGTCATTTCGGACATTTTAAGTGACTTTAGTTTGAAATTTTAGCAAAAGAACAAAAATGGGTTTTTACCGAAAAAATCCCCTTAGACCCTTACAAGATAAAAAAATGGACCTAAAATTTCGTCGGTAACCATATTGGACTTCCTGCCATTCCCACCACACCTTTTCATTTATTTTGCTTTTTTTTTTCTTGCACTTTTGCGCTTAGTAGCGATATTGCTGCTTAAAAATAATATAAGCAGCTTGAATTCCTTTTTCACATTTGTCTTCTTCTTTATTTGAGAAAAGATTCTTTGTAGCTTTTTCCATCTCATAACTCATTTTTGGCCTTTTCGTCGGTAACAAGGCCTTAGCCCCTGTTTGGCATGTCTATTTTTTTGCCTCTAAACCTCTATTTCTCTAACGTGGGTAGAGGTTCTGAAATTAGAGGTGTTTGGCATGATTTATAGCCTCTGTACACTTTAGAACAAAAGAGGCAAAGCCTCTAAAAAGGAAATGCCTCAAAATTGGATATGTAGAAATAAGAGGCAATGCCTCTGGAAAAAAAAAGAGGCGGAACCCAATTTTGATGACAAAAATACCCCTGACGGAATTTTATTGTCACCGAAAGTCCTTTGAATAAAGGACACTTCTTCTTCTCTCCTTTTCATATGGAAACATTTCGAGGGATTTTTTCCACTCCCCAAACCCTTCTCCAGAAAGTCACTTCCTCGAATGCAACCGTTTTCTTCCATCATTTAATCTCATGGCATCTCCTCCAAGATTCTTATCCCTCTCCTTAAAATCCCCTTCACTTTCCATTTCTCGTCGTTCAACACCTCAAAAAATTACATTGAATTTCTGGGTTAGGGTTTTCGATGGCAGAAAGAACTTTGGTCGTTTTTCTGTGACCAAGTTTGTATCTTTTCTACAAATTTATGTCTCTGACTGCCGAGAGAGAGAATTTTAGTGATTTTTTTACATTATTGCTAGAACCCAGATTGGAAAGAAGTATCAACTATCAAGTAGCGAATTTTTTCACTGTTTCCGGTGTTAGAGAGACTGAAGTGGCCTTTTGCGGCTGGATGAATTTCATTTATGTTGATTTTGAAATTCCTGATCTGGGTCCTTCTTGTTTTGCGATTTTGAATGATGGTTGAGTGTTTTGGTAATGTCTAATGCAATAAGAATCTGAATTGGAGAGGATTTGGAGGTAATTTGAGGAAGGAAGCTAGTTTTTTCTATTTTCAGTTTTTCTATTAATTGTAGAGAGAGAGAGAGAGAGAGAGAGTTTCTGCAATTTGATGAGTTTCAGTGGTCTTGATTTTGAAACTCAGAGTTGGGTCTGTTGTTTTGCGATTTTAAACTGTTGGGTGGGTGTCCTTGTAGTTTATCCTGGTAACCTTGAATGAATTTTGGTGATTTGGATGAGATTATGGGTGGAGATGGAATTGCCAGGTTCTTGGACGGCATTGAATCCCATAATGCAGATTATTCCTACATCCCATTGCTCAGCGATGAGCTTGTGCTTCTGATCTTGGCCCGCCTCCCTTGGTCACTCTATCAAACACTCAGACTCATCAACGAGCACTTTCATGCCCATTCAAGGAGCAGAGAATTGTCAACTTTTTTTTTAGCTGTGTCTTGATTTGTTGGCTTGATGGATTTTATTTTTTATATAATGAAAGAAGATACCCCTCTAAAAATAGGCAAATTTCTCTAGAAAGAGACAAATAGAGGGCATACCAAACGGTATATTTGAAGTAGACCTGTTCATTACCAAACACTTTTTTTTTTCTAGCCTCTCTTTTTATAACTCTTTTTTTAATAGCTCTATTTTGAATGGTCTATCAGAAAAAGAGTAGAGGAGGAATGCATACTCCAATAAAGAGGTAGGTAATGGGATGGATATGGATCTATCACGCTATTAGAAATCTTTTCTAAATATTATGCTATACACGTTGTCATTCCAAAAGTAGCAGGAGTTTGAGATGTTCCTTGTGATATTAATATTTCAATTGAAGAACTATTGAGAACACTTCAAGATTATTAATGTCCATTAAGGCATAATGCATCAAGTTGCATTTGTTAAGGCATATGGGCATCCCCAATACCTGATCCGTGCCGATTTGGGATGAATGAAAAGTTGAAAAATAAAATAAAATAGATGGTTAACTTGAGAAGCTTGGGACCAATGTAGCAAGGGAGCACCGTTGTCCATGGAGAAGGAAAGGGAAGAGATGAGGAAGAAGAAGAAAAAAGGAATTAGGTACGGTTTGGGTATTTATCGCATAGGCAGCGAGCAACGATATCGCTGATTGTCCTGGATGAGCAGCAATATCGCTGCTTATGCAACTTGAATTCCCTTTTCTCATTGTCATATTTTTTTTTCTGCGAAGAAAATTTGTGCAACCTTTTTCATCTTATAACCCTCTTTTGGAATTTTCCCTTCCATTACTCTCCTAAAGTCGAAGATGAACTCCAATAAAGAGGTAAGACTCAAAGAGGAAAGCCAAACCTACTTTGTCCACCCATCGGGCACAAAGAATAAAAAGTAGATAAGAAACCCCACAAGTATTTGGTTGGAATCAAAGATCATAAAGTTCTCATGATAGTTGACCTGGGGGAGCTTGGGACTATAGCAGTAAGGGGGCATTCAATTGAAAGGAAAAGGAAAGAGGCGAAGAAGATGAAGGAAATAAGAAGAATGTCGAGCATTTGAATTTTTATTGCTATGAAACGAGCAGCTATATCACTACTTATGGAAAACATAAAAAAATAGAAATGGAACAAGCCCAAGGGGACCACTCCGAGCTACGGGTTTTTTGGGGAGTTCTTTTTGATCTGGTAAGAGTCTAAAGAGTCTTTTTTTTTTTTTAAACAAAGTATAGTTTGTAAATATTCCTTAACTAAAAGAGTTTGGCTACCTACACACTGCAAGTTACTCTCTACTCACTGCATTTAAAATAAAATAAAAAATCCCTAAACTACCCCTTGCCCTCTCTTTCCCTGCTTGTTGCCGTGCTCATTGTTGTCCATCACCCACCCACCCTCTCCCCTTCCTCTCCTCTCGCTCTTCCTCTCCTTCTCCCTCTCCATTTCCATCTCTTTTCCTCTCCTTGCTCGTTGCCGACCGATCGCCCACCCTCTCTATTTCCCTCTCCCCGCTCGTCGCCGACCTCCGCCCGGTCACCCTCTCCCCCTCCTCTCTCCCTCTCATCGTGAACAAGCAAATGAAGAAGAAGCAAATGCTTTGGATGTAAAAAAAAAAAATGCCATTGAAATCGGCTAATCCGATTCATTCGGCGACACAGGGCCGAACAAATGGAGTTTGTTCGGCCCTGCATCGCCGAAAGAATCGAGTTTGTTTGGCCCTGTGTCGCCGAACAAACTTGATTTGTTCGGCCATGCGTCGCCGAACAAATCAAATTCGTCGATTTCAATGACATTTCTTTTCTTTTTTTACATCCAAAGCATTTGTTTCTTCTCCATTTGCTTGTCCACCGTGAGAGGGAGAGAGGAAGGGGAGAGGGTGATCGGGCGTCCGTCGGCGACGAGCGAGGAGAGGGAAATAGAAAGGGAGAAGGAGAGGAAGAGGAAGAGGAAGAGGGAGAAGGAGAGAGGGTGGGCTAGCAGTAGATGACGACGAGCATGGTTTACGGTTTAGTAGGGAGAAGGAAATAGAGAGGGGGAAGGAGAGGAGAGGGCGGATGATGGAAGGCAACGAGCAGGGAGAGAGAGAGAAGGAGAGGGCAATGAGTAGTTCATGGATTTTTTTATTTTTAAATTTTTTTTTTTAAAATGCAGTGTGTAGAAAATAATTTACGAAAAACCATATAATTTGAGGCTGATGTTTACAACTATGACCCTAGCCTCGCTCGCGGCAATAGTAACTTTCCACAGCGGGACAGTCTCTAACCCTACCCGCCTTTGAGGTGGCAATAAGTATGGAACTCTCGCTATTTACCTACTCCTCTTTCATCCCATAAACCAATTGATTCTCATCTCTCAACACCACAATTCCTCCTCTTCCACTCTTTCTTGCGGAACGTTTGTAAATTTTTCCATCTTGTAGGAGTCGTCTGAGAGAAATCTTCGACGATGGGAAAACAGAAAGGAGAGGGAGGAAGAACCAAAGCCCGGCCTTCCAGCAGCAGGTCTTTCTTTTATTTCTTCTTCTTCTTCTTTTCTCTCGATTTCATGTTCTCAGACTCCAAACCCTAATTTATCGAAACTGATTTCTCTTCCATCTGTTTCCTCTTTCCTTAGCCTTGCAGCATCGCTGTTGCCATCTAGAGCTACAACAGTCGGATTCGGTGGCTACGTTGGGAGCTCTCGACTCGAGCCTTCCGTGTCATCAAGAGAAGACTCCGTTCCCCTCGCGGTACCCTCTCTCTCTCTCTCTCTCTCTCTCTCTCTCTCTCTCTCTCTCTCTCTCTCTCTCTTCTCGACTTATCAAATGTTCATCTCCAAAACCTCCTTTCCAAATTCCACTGAAATAATATTTTGAGTTTCTGTTCTTTTCTTATGTTTCTTCTTCTTCTTCTTCGAATGATGATTTGATTGAATTTTTTTTTTGAACTAAAGCTATGAATGATTAATGTTTCCGCCTCCGCCTTCCGAATACCTAGCTTGAGATTTGAATGTGACAAGCTGTTAATTCAGCTTTTGAAGCTGTAGGCAGTGGGGAATCCTGAATTTGAGAACAACAAGGTCTGCAGTGGCATGCTTAGTAGCAAGTTCTGCCTTTGAGAGTGGGGAATCTGACCCAATCTGATTCTAATTGACACAAGGGAGAAGAAATTTCTTTTCTAAAGCGTTGACTAGGCTGGAAAGTGATTAATCTGGATTATTAAATTTAAATTTTCGTTAACTAGGAAATCGGGCTGCACTAAATCATGAAGTGGGATGAGAATATGAATTCATGAATTTGTGGTGGAATTAGGAGCTCAAACACAGCCTGTGCACAGTTACTGGCACTGGATCTATAGAAACCACAAGCATGGCACTTAAGCAGATAATTTGTTGATCTAAAGAGTGGTGTGTCAACCTAGTCAAGGTAGTTAATGGTGGTTTACTGGAGGCTCATTTGCAAAGACCAATGTCTAAATTAATCAGGAATCAGATAAAACTGTTATCATATATTTATCCTTGCATATTGTTCAGGCACGGCATGTTTCTGTTCTACATCAATATATTCGTCCATGTGCATGTCAGTCACCTTGTAATCTTCAAGTGATATAATCATGTGAATGGGCAGCTTCTTGTGCGCAATATCTAGAATACAATCATATATCATTTTGAGCCGACCCCAACATAATTGGGACTTATGATGATGACGGTGAATCATATATCATTGTCGTTGTCCCAATTGCCATGGTTACCAGTGCAAAAAGATGAAATAAAAATCAATATGACTTGCAGCATTTTAGTTGTTTAGCCATCTTGACACATAGAGCCTTCCTCTGTAAGTTGCTACTTAATAATAATAATAATAATAATAATAATAATAATAATAATAAAAGAATCCATCACCACCTCTTTACCAAAATTTTGATTATGCCCTTTTGTTGTATATTCTCTCTCTATTTCTTTAATGTTACCATAACTTGTATTACCTTTTTTAATACTTTACATTAGGGGCATGTATCTTTGACGAGATCTATGTTTGTATTCTTTCTTTATTTTCAATATCAAATTTTCATTTGGTTGAAGGACATTGATGGTGAAGTTGCACAACACTTGAAGAGGCTTGGTAGAAAGGATCCCACAACAAAGGTAATGTTGCACCTTAATTGCAATTCAAGTAGCTTTACCAACAGAAATAAAATAAAATGAGGGACATATAAAATTCTGATGAATGTCTTATTTGGGCTGGTGGCAATTCACTTGTGGAGAAGGAGAGAAAGAAAGGAGAGTTTTTTTTTTCCTCTTTCTGTGTGGGTGGGGGGTTTGGGTCTGGTCGAATCCACTGGCTGTTCTGTTCCTTAGCTGCTGTTCCTGAAATTTGCTCAGTTTCCATGCCTTGAACCATATGTTGTTCAGTTGCTTAGTAATCTGCATAATGTAGTTCATTAAATAGTCTGATACCAAAATATTTGATTTATTAATATGATGTGTAACCTGCATAGTTCTTTCAATTTTATGCAGCTCAAAGCTTTGGCGTCTTTATGTACACTCTTTAAGGAAAAATCTGGGGAAGTTGTTCATATTCTTCCACAATGGGTATGTGTATTCCTTAATCCTTTGTAAATTTGAGACTGGATAAAAAAAAACCTTTGTAAATATATCTATCAAAAAGGTTTTCATGTTCGCCTTTTAATTTTGTCATCTGTGTAACTTGTTATCTGGTATTGCTGTTTTTCATGAGGATTTTAGAGAAAAAAATAAATAAATAGTCACACCATTGTTTACATCTGCTATAAATGTTAACCGAGCTCTATATGCATATAAATAGAAGAAATTATCTAGTGCACATGGTGTGCACATCAAAGCTAATCATTGAAAGATATCCTGCATTTAGGCTGAGCATAAAAGAACTCGGCTCTGCATTTAGGCTGAGCATAAAAGAACTCGGCGCTCTCCCTCCCTCCCTCCCTCCCTCCCTCCCTCCCTCTTCTTTTACGTGGCCATTAGAAGACAACAGTGCAAAGGGGTTTTGAATTTGATGGTAGAAAATAAGATGAAAATGCCACAGCCAGGGCCTCGCAGTAGATGGGCCCCACCTTGAAAGACTGTCATATTATATAATCCTTAGATTTGCAGTCTTAAAACTACTTGCTAAATAGGGAGAACAAGATCCCCCACTTTCAAGTAGTTAAGTAGATGGTTTAGGTATTTCAAGATGGGTTATTTTTTCAACTTTGCTCATCCCAGGAGATGCCTATATGATTCAAGTACCAAACCATGGGCCTTACCCATGGGAACTTAGGGTTCAAGGATGTTGTGTATAACCTTGGTTCGAGTCTCAATTAGGTCCTTAGCTGGAGTGATACTGATAGTTTTTTTTTTTTTTTTTTGAATTGTGTTATACTGATAGATTTACATCCTAAATATTCCTTGATGGAAAGCTGAATAGAACTTGTAGCACAGTATGAATGTGCTCAATGTCGCAGGTTCAAGTCTTGTTACCAATTTTTTTAAAGAAACCCTCCTTGACCAAAAGTATCCGCAAATAGATAAAAGGGCATTGTGGTATTTCACATCAATATTGGAGTGCTGAACATTCTCTGTCCTATAGCCATTTAAAAAATAATAGGTTAAAGGTGCATTGTGGAAATTCACATCAAGATATTAAAGGCATAAAAGAAGGTTAAGAGGGCTGTTTTTGTCCATTGAAAATCTGGAAAGCACCCCCTGGTCACTACCATTTGCAAGTAATAAATAAGATCGTAATCATCATTATCAAAGCCTTGTCCCCACTATGTTGGGGTTGGCTACATGAATTCTTTTTTTTTTTTTTTTTTTTTCATTTTGATCTATCATGAGCCAAATCCTCGGATAGGTTGTACTTCTCAAGATCTATCATTATTACTTCCATCCATGTCCTCTTCGGCCTATCCCTTTTCCTTGGTGGGACATCACCTTGCATAGAAAAACTTCTCCTCAATGTTGCTAGTTGCAGGTTTGCATTGGACATGTCCATATTGTCTTAGATGAGTCTCTTTCAAGTTATCATCCATTGATGCTATCCCTAAATGCTCGTGAAAGCTCTCATTTATGATATTATCATTTCTAGTTTACTACACATCTATCTCGGCAAATTTCCATCTATGCTACACATTTTGTGCTCGTGTTTCTTCTTGATTGGTTAACATTCTGCTCCATAGGTCATAGCTAGTATCATAGCCATCCATTAAAATTTTACTTTAAACCTTGTTCACATGCTTCGATCATAATTCACTCCAAAAGCAAGTCTCCACTTCAACTATCCCTCTCTTATCCTATGTTTGACATCTTCCTCGATATCTCCATCCTTAATAATTACTGAACCAAGGTATGTGAATGAATCTCACTGTGGTATCTCTTGAGCTTCAATTCTCACAATAGTTTCAGCCTTTTGCACATCCCCACTGAAGTACAATCAATATGTTATGTCTTTGTATGACTTATTTTAAAGCTTTTGGATTCTTAAGTCTTCGGTCATCTCTCAAGTTTCGCATTCATGCCATCTCTTGACCCATTCACAAACACTATATCATCTGTAAACACCATAAACTAAGTATCTTCTTTTAAATATGAGCTGTTAACTTGTCCATAATTAGTGTAAAAGGAGGTAAGTGCTTGAAATTGACCTCTAAGCAAACATATGGTCACTGGTCACTCATCTCTATCCGTAGAAACTAGATAGTTCTCCACTCGTTATTGCTCCCTTAGACATGTCTTGAATGATTTTAATATAACCTCTTTGGACATTCTTTTTATCTAAAATCCACCAAATTAAGTTTTTCAGTACCATGTTGTAGGGTTTCTCTAGATCAGTGAGGACCGTATGAAGATTTTCTCTCATTGCGATATTTTTCCATTAATTTCCCTCACGGTATTTTTCCATTAATTGCATGAGTGATAAGGTAGCTTCCATAGTCGACCTCCTTGGCATGGAACCAAGTTGATTTTGAGATATTTTAATCTTTTATCCAAGTCTTCGCTCCATTCTGCTCTTCCATAATTTCATTGTGTGACTCACAAGTTTAACCCCATGGCAATTGGCACAACTATATATATCGCTTTTGTTCTTGTATATTATAGGCACTGCAACACTCTTCACTATTCATCCAACATATCCTTAATATCTTATTGAAGAGCCTAGCTAACTAAATCCATCCGTTCTCTCCTAAGCATTTCCAAGCCTATATAGGAATGTCATCTGGTCCTGTGGCTTTTCCTATCTTCAATTGTGCCAATGCTTTCTTTACTTTTACTACCTTACTTTTGTGGTAAAAAAATGTGTTCCATTGACAAAGTATCCTTTGTTCTTAAGCCTAAAATCTCAATTTAAAAGTTTCTTAAAATATTTTCACCACCTATCTTTAGTATCATTCTTTTTTTACTCAAACCTTTTGTTTGTCGCTCTTTATACATTTGACATTGTCTAAGTCTTTACTTTTCATTTCCCTCATTTTTGCAAGCTTGAAAGTATATTCTCCCCATGTTCCCAATTTATTATATAGGGCACCATATGCTTTAGACTTATTTTGTAAAAGATATCATTTACTCAACATATCCTATATATTACGTGTGGTAGGTTGACAACCATCGCAAAACTTTTGTCACAACCCAAACATGAATTCTAAGATACGTTGTCGTTGAGTAGATGAGAAGAAGTCAATTTAATGGATTTTTGATAAGTTTATTTAATCAATTTCAAAATTTAGATAAGTTTATTTAATTGATTTCAGGTTGACGGACCTTTCTTTTCGCTCATAGCTCTCTCTCTCTCTCTCATACATGTGCATGAGCAGTCTTAAGTCTTAACCATTATTTAGAAATCACTATATTAAGATAACATATTTTTTTCCATATGCCACAAGTTGAAGGGCTTTGCTTTGAAATGCTGATTGATTATTTTTACTGCTTCCTTGGTTCATGTTAACTGCAAATGTGTATTGTGTTTCCTAGGCCCATCGTCCATTTTACCATCAATAATGCCAATGACACTTTTATATCTGACAGGTATTTGAGTACAAGAGGCTCTTGCTTGACTATAACAGAGATGTTCGGCGAGCTACTCATGATGCCATGACTAATCTTGTCAGCACTGTCGGGTTTGAGCTTACCTTTCATACAGTATCAATTATTCATGGTTATTCAGTGCATTGACTTCATTTACCCGTGTTTTGCACGATACAAAATCATTGGCGATTCTAGTGTAACTTTCTTTTCAGTATTTCTGCATGCCATAGACCTATCATCTCATGTACTTAGGATATGAATAATCGTGTTTTAATGAATACAAAATGGGGTCTTGAAAAGATGACATCGATAAGTCTTGCTGATACAACCTTTCAAATTCATTAAAATGTTAAAAAATAGGCGAGGGCCTGTAAGACAAAAGAAAAACTTATAGATTTTGTCCTACAGACCTGCTGTAGGAAGAAATCTTCTAGTTTATGGACACAAGAGAGATTCTTTTCTTCTCTCAAGTTATCCAAACAGCCTCTATATGAGAAGAAAATACGGTTTTCTTCAAATAACATATTCTTTTAATATTTTCTTCATCCAAACAGGCCCTAAATCTGTTGGAGTTGATTTTACTAGCATAACTACTTTGCTGCTAGTTTCTTCTCATCTTTCTTCTTTTCTGGGTTTCAACTGGTTGCTTCAAGTATATAAATGGAGCTGTAATGTTGAAATCGTGCAGGCAACATGTAAAGAATTTCAGTCATGTTTTATATGCTTCAAATTGCTATTTTGTTTTTGCCTTGAAAGCTAGAGAGCTATGTTTTGCAAGTTTTTTGTGATTAGCTTACACCTTTTAAAACTTAAGGTAAGTTAAGGATTGGGTATGACAAGATAGTATATTGCATTAGGAATCAATGTTTTTATGATCTTTGATTCTTGTTTGATGAAATGTTATCTACAATGATTTTTGATTGGTCCTTCCCCACCCTCTCTCACACACACAGAGACACAACACACCACACACACACTCTCTTCATTTACTCGACTAATCTGATTCCTTGTTTACTTCATTATATATATTTCATAACATTGGCAAACTACATTTGTGAAAGAATAATTTGAGACCAACTACAAAAGCTTATTTAACCATTTCTTTTCTGAAACTTTTCTCCAGAAGAGGCTTGGCTCCACATTTGAAGTCCTTGATGGGTCCTTGGTGGTTTTCTCAGTTTGATCCAATACATGAAGTTTCACAGGCTGCTAGACGATCTTTTCAGGTCAGATTTAACATTGTTGGTAATAAAATAAAAGAATAAAAAGAATTAGCATTGTTCTGTGTTTTTCTTATCCTGACAGATTTGAAAGGTTTGTTGTCGTAAGTAGGAAAATTGAGAAGCAAATGGAGGTTACAAGGTATATACTCCAACTTGAATAAGAAAATAGTGCCTACATAAAGATGACTGAATGCCATTCATAGGTGCTTTGGATCACCATAGAGATTTATTGTTTTAGAGTATGGCGAGGATGAGTGGGGTTGGGTTCTAAAGAGAGTCCCTAGGTACCAGACAGTTGGATTGTTGGGAGGTCAATTTCTTCTTCTGTGGATGAATCAAATTTCAAAGGGAGATTTCTCCAAAAGGGGTGGAATTTAGAGTTGGGATGGGTGACAACATCCATTTTTGGTATGTAGAAGGTTAAAGGGCCTTTGTTCTGATTATTCCTAGGGTATTTTCTTTGGTCAAAGATTGCTTTGTGGTTGTGAGAGTTTCTAAATGTCTGTGAGGCGGCTTTTGTTTCAGTTTGAAGAGTCTTGAGTATGGGTATCTACTGAGTCTCCTTTTTAAGATTTTATTTGCATGGATGAGATGGATGTTTGCATATGGAAGCTAGAAATTTCTCAGAGAATCTTTTGTGACAGCCATGATTTTTGTCTCTGCCGGTTCATTTTCCTTGGTCATGGATTTGGTTTGGTACATCCCCTCCAAGAGTTAAGAGGTCTTATTCGCTGTTGAGATTTCTACAGGTGACAATCTCAGACGAAGGGCCTTAATTTCAATTTCATTTATGACATCTGTTCTCCGCGGAAAAGAGCCATTATAAATCATTTTTTTATACATCGTGAGTTTGCTTCGTTGATTTGCTTGAAAAAGGGTTACCTTCTTGGTGCTTTCCAAGAACTGTAAGTGAATTGGTTGAAGTGCGTGGAGGGCAAATCTCTTTCATTGAAATGTTTTGGACCTTTGGTGCTTTATAGGCTCATTCCTTTGCCACTATTTGGTCTACTGGGAAAGAAAGGAATGAAAAGTATTTTTTTTTTTTGGCTTTTGGTGACATCTTCAGAAGATATCAGCTGTGATTTTGAGAATTGGAAAATGGCTTGTAATTCAGAAGGAATTGGGAGTTATGTGTTTGGACAATTTCTTTATATTTGGGAAATGTGTATGGTATCTGGTGACTTAAAGGTGAGTAGGGTAGAATGATGGTGTCCTTCATATCACTATCTCAAATTCAAAATGTTGGTCAGCAACTAGGCAAGTTGAGGCTTTGAAGGTATGCGTTGTAATATCAATGGGTGGGGGTGTGGGGGTTCTCTCGATCGCATTCTTTGAATCTGTAGGCGTTTGTAGTCTTGTAGATTCCAATGGGCAGTGATTTTGGCTATTCTTGAGGCCTTGATGATTTATTCCTTATCTTTTCGCGAGGCTCTCATTGTCGCAAGTGGTGCCTGATGCAGTAATGCTACTGCTTGGGTTGCAAAACTGGCCAAGGTTCCTCAAAAGTTCCATTATATCCTTAGTAAGATTATATCCTTGACCATTCAAAAAAAAAAAAAAAAAGATTATATCCTTCTTCTAATCAATTGGTCTTTCGTAATGTTGTCCGTTCGACAAATGATTTTGCAGATTCGCTGGTAAAACAAGGGGTAGATTGGATCGAGCCTTTTGTTGATCCTTTTTCCTAGTCATGGTTTCTTCATTTTTTGGTGATTGTTGTGGTATAAGTCTTTTATATTGACTTTCGTAATAATCTTTCATCAATAGTATTTACTCTTACTGATAAAAAGAAGGGTTAAAAGTATTGCTTGAGGACTTTTGGAGCACTTGTCAGGTGGAAGGGTCTCCTTCATGCTGCGATTAGGAAGTGCAGTTGTTATTAGGTGTCTATAATTTTCCTAGAGTTGTGCTATGGATATGCTTGTTCTCTCCATAGATTCTAGAATTATTAAGCTTACCGTTCCGTTAGTTTCTTTTGATCACTAGAGTGATGTTATGTGATTTTAAGGTAGTTTCTTATGTGATTCCATTGGGTAATGGTTGGGGTTGTTTAGAGGACCTTTATATCTATTAACGCTTAATTTGTTTATGAAGGTATTGAGCTGAAGGAAGGATTGGTTTTTCATTTCTTCATTCTTGGTGTTAGGGTTGCAGATGATCTCATGGTTTCCTACTTGTTTGTTTTGAAATTGAAGATAATTTATTGGGTAACATTGGTGATTAGGTCTCAAATGGCCAAATATATGCTAAAGTAGAAGTTACAAACTGGAGTGTAGAGGATGGAGAATAAACTTGGCAGGGAGCAATGGGGAACTGTTAGAGCTTAGATGAAGGATATCATTTTGGTCCCTGACAATTGTTGGGAAATAATGAAGTTCTGGTCGAAGCAAATGGTGACTAGGTACATTTAAGTTGGACAGGCTCCTCAACATTAAAGGCTGAGGTGCTTGACATCTTTGTTGCTAGTATATCTATAGTGGAATTTGGAAATGTGGGACAACATGGATCGTCAAATTGGTGGTCTTGGGAAGTTGATGAATGCGATTCAAATATGGATCTTCCCACCAAACCTAGATGCACATCGGTGCAACTTAATGCTTGGACAGCATTATTTTTTTCTTGGGAGCTTATATGGACTTGATGGATGGTGGTAGATATTGATAAATATTTCTGTGGTACAGAGGTGGAATTTGCTATGGTAGATGAAGGTGGTTTGGGTATTCGTTCCATTGAGAAGGTAAATAAAGCTCTTTTGGGAAACTGGTTATGGAGGGTTGGAGAGCTTTATCAAGGGCTATGGAGGCAGATCTTAAGACAAAAATATAATTTGGGCAATGATGGATGATGGGTATCGGGTCATGATTATAACACTTCGGGTATTTGGAAGTCTGTCCTTTCAATTAAAGATGATTTTGATCCTTTAGTTCGTTACATAGTTCATAATGGGAGGAGAATCAGATTTTGGTATGATGAATGGTGTGATCAAATGGCATTGAACCATCAATTTCCTAATCTTTCTTTTTGTTGGATCAGAGACAACATGCTTTTGTGGTATATAATTTTTCCTATTCCGGGGGAGGTGCTTGAGATTTCTCTTTCCTAAGGAATCTTTTGGATTGTGAGATTTCTGATTATGCTTATTTGCTTGGCTTACTAGGTTAATTGTATTTGTCTAGTGGTAATTCATATGTCAGATTATGGAAACTAGATGTTGATGGCCGGTTTTCGGTGAAGTCTTTTTATAATGCTTTGGCTGATTCTTCAGAAAGAGTGGAGGGGCTAGCATAATTTTTGGATTCCTTTGGTTCCGCCAAGGGTTTTGATTTTTTGTTGGATAGCGAGGTTGTATAAAATTTTGACAATAGACAAGTTTAGAAGAAGGAATCACATCATCATTAATGGGTGTCCAATGTGTTTAGAAGATGAGGAAATGGTGCATCATTTGATGATTCATTGTCATTTTGCTCATAGAGTGTGGTCTGCTTTGTAGGAAATGTTTGGTATAGAGTGGGTTATGCCTAGGATAGTTGAAGATCTTTTTCTTTAATGGCAGTTCTTTAAGTTTATTCGGGTAAGATCTTATGGAGGTTAGTCTTGTATGCTACATGTTGGAAGCTTTTGTTGGAAAGGAATAATAGAGTTTTTAGGAGTAAGTCTAATTCTATGATGGAGGTGCTAGAGTCCATAACTTGGTTTGTCTTCGAATGGGTGAGTACGCGTAAGGAGTTTCGTGGAGTTTCTGTTCAAGATCTTGATAGATCTTGACCTTCTTTCTTTAAGGGTGGTTGGAGTGTTAAGTCTAGAGTTTGTATGGATGAATCCTCTTATTGGTGTTATGAAGTTGAGTTTCGATGGTAGCTTTGTTTGTTCTTTGCAAAAGGGAGGGGTAGGAGGAGTTATAAAGGATTGGAATGGTAATATTGTAAGGAGCTTCTCTGGGCCGATTGACTCTTTGGATGCTAATGAAGCTGAGTTATTTGCTATTTTTATTGGTTGCCGAGAGTTACTTCAGATGGATGGTTATAATGCTATTCTTGGGGGAGATTCTTTCTCGGTATTTAGTGGGGTTCAGGAAGTTCTTCTCACCCTTGGATATTGGCGGATTGGGTGGAGGTGGTGCAGGATATTTCAAGGAGGTTGGGAGCCAGCTTCCATCATACTCTTAGAGAAGCAAATGCTGTGGCGGATAGTCTTGCTCGGGAAGGAGTTTGTTGCTCTTTCATTTCTTTTGATGTTTAGTTATTTTTTGTTATCTTTTTTGTTAATTTTTCTTTCGCTGTGTTTTGTCCCATTTTGTGCTTGGTGAAATATATATATATATATATATATTTTGTTATAAAAAAAATCTTCTCATGTTACTGAGATATTGAAAAGGTCCATTTCATTATCAGGTTTCAGTGGGTAGTCACAACTAAGCTTCAAGGTTGATTTACTACTACAGTGGACTCCCTTTGTATGGTGAAGGAATAGGAATGGTAGTACTACAACATGTTTAGGTCTCACACCAACAAACAATCAACCAGAAGATAGAGAGAATACCTGTACTTCATTGAATGGCTTGGAAGGGAGAGATTACATCCTTTTATAATGTGTCCATGGATTAAGAAAATCCCTTCACATGGTTGATTTTATTTTCTTTTTAAGTTTTAGTTACACTGGAGAAATAAATATCTCTAATTTGTTCTCTCTAAATCATGATAAAATTCTAAGTTAAGGACAACTGTAGGTAAAGTTAGTATGTAATGATTACTACGATGGCTCAAGGTAAAATCTCTGCGGACTGATTCGAGTTTACCAAGAAATCTCTATGTATTTATTCTTCACTAGGTTGTGCATGGGGCCCATGAATCTACTGCTCAACTAATTGGGTCTGGGTGTCTTTCTGTGAACTGGTGTGTCCAATGGGCCTATTGCCGGTCCATTGGCTTGGCCCAGTGGGATGGGTTGAACTGTGAGCTTTTGTTCCACAGGCTGATGTGCAGCTTGAAATCAGCATTCGTAATGGGAGCTTTTGTTTCTAATTAAACATGGTTTTATGGTTGAGAAGATACTTAAATGTTATCTTTACTGAAATATTCATTGCTTTATTATTTATAGCAGGACTTGTACATAATTTTTTATTGCAGGGAAGTTTTTCATATTATTTTTCTCTAAAATAAATACGTGTGTAAACTTATTGGATGGATCCTACATCTCAAGTCTGCTGAATCAGACACTGGTACTGCACTGTTGCAGTGCAGTTGCATCATCATCTTCTTCTCTTTCTTCCTCCTCACCACAACCAACAACACCAAGACACTTGTACTGTAGTCAAATTCTGACACAAGTACCCGTGCAACCGAAAAGGGTCTTTGTAGAGTCTGTTTTGGGTTGGTCTGGGTTGCAAAGGGTAATGAAGTCAGGGTTAGGTAAGGTGTAAACAGTCAACAAGAGGGATTTGAAGATGGGGATCCTTTCAAAAATTCTGCTGGCACAGTTATGCTGAAATGGGTTTCGGGACTGAATTGGGTCTGTGTTAAGGCGAATTGGAGGGTAACTAAAGAAACTTTGGAATTAAGAAAGTTTTACACTCAACTTTGTAATAGGAGACAGAGTTCAGAAGTGAGCATAGCATCATCAAATATTGTCAAAGTTGCACAATCTTGGTTTTGTTGAATGGTAACTGAATAACCCTTCAAATACACCAAATTCATGCCATTCAGACATCTTTTAACTAATGGATTTGTTCATCTTTGAAAAGGCACGGGATTTTGACTTTTACAGGAAATAGTTGAGTGTAAAACTTTCTGATCTATTTGAATTGTTGACTGGACTTCCTCCTTAAGTGATGAAAACTTAAGTGAGATGAATGGGGCCCCATTCTGGATGTGTAGGGCTCTTTTTTGTGTCAGATCCAATGGACCCTATGTATGGATGCATCATTGAGCCAAAAGAATCTGCCTTGTGATTTTGGCTTGGCCAAATGTGGACTGTATAGATTGGATGTGTCCCCCCCCTTTTTAAACTTTCAAGCCTTTTAAATCTACATTATTCTCTCGTGCTTGAAGGAAGTCCACCTTGGATTGCTTATGGTTCAGCTGGATCAAAGATAAACTGCACTTCCTCAGAATCAGAAAGTTGCACATTATAGGTTAACATATTTCAACCTGACGTTTATGCATAGAAAAGAGTCATCATTTCCATCTGCAACCATAAGAGGAAGAGAAAAAAAAAGTCTTATTCTTCTGTCTAGAATAATAGAATGGCAGCACCAAGTCGTGCTTATATTTTCTTATCAGAGAGTTACTCATTATTTTGCGCGGTCTTCGTCTGAAAGCCAAACCCATCAATAGACTAAATTTGTTGTGTTTGCATGATGTGTTTATGTAGTTTGTGTGCAGGCCTTGATTTCTGTTGCAATAAGTATAAGCTGACTGTCCTTTCCGTTGGTAACAGACAGCATTTCCAGCACAGGAGAGGCGGTTAGATGCCTTGATTTTGTGCGCAAGTGAGATCTTTTTATATTTAGATGAGAACCTAAAGCTAACACCACAGGCTATGTCTGATAAAGCTGCCCCAATGGATGAATTGGAAGACATGCACCAACGTGTACGCATTTTAAAGTCCTTGTCATTACTTCCCACTGTCTGCTTTGTTTTTTTTTTAATATGATTCAATGAGTTTTTGTTTTATTATTGTTATTGATTTTGTTTATGTGCATGTGCATGTGTGCGTTCCATTGTATTTTGTGTGTTTGTTGCTTGCAGTTTCGGTATTGCCAATTATAATAACAAGAAAGTGAGTAAATGATAAACTAGAACTTTTCCGAACCAGCTCATAGTGGAATGGTAAGGCATACTCCCATTATGGGAGAGGTCCAAGGATTGAAGAGTGTGGGCTAGTTTTCCAGTACTCCCACAAAAAGCAAAAAACAATAAAAGAAAAAAAAAAGAGAAACAGAGAAGATAAATTAAAACATCAGGGATAATTTTTTTTATTCAGTTTATTTGGTTACTAGCAAAATGAGCGAGAATATGTAGCATGCAACTTCGGTAGATCTCTAAGTAGGGATGTTGGTTGTTGGGTTAAAAATGAAAAATCACGTATTCCATGATGTGTGATACATTCCAGTATCTTGGAATTACTATAGCATATATTAGTCTTGAGGTGGAGATCATTTATACAAGCTGGGTAAAATGGGAAGAAGCGAGTGGAGTGCTGTGCAACCATCTAATGCCATACTGATTATAAAGACGGACTGGACACTTCCAAGAGAACTAAATTCCTACTGAAGTGATTGGATATTACTTTTAAATCCTGCCTTTGTCCTATGCAACTAATTGGAATATAAATCTTCCCATTAAATGGAGGATGAGTATTGTGTAGTTTAATTCTGCCCTCCATAGATGATCCAAATCGTTGATCCCATGATCTTCGTTGTGAGTGGACGATGTCACAAAGATCTCTCAATACCAGTCAGTGGCCTACTTGTTTTTATTTTTTACTTCAGTCAGTGGCCTAGTTGTGGCTGGCTGAGAAAAGTCTGCCTGTCCATAATTAATAGCTAACGAATAAATCACTGGAATATTTCTACTTGTGACTGTCATAATGAAACATCCACTCTCTGCTCCGTGAGGCTCATCAGATAGACTCTTAAATATGTGGCCCTATGATTAGTAGTGTACGGTCTTGAAAAAATTGGACATGCTCTATCCCTTGCAACTCCTCTAAGGCTCTTACTGAATAATATTTGATACTTGGTTTGTTAAACAGTATTCATTGCCTCATGTTTACACACTGCCTTTTCTTTTTGAATGCGTTTTTTTTTTTAATATATATATATAATTTCTGGTTTTTAATTTTCTTTTTTCTATTTTTTTAATTATCCATCTGCTCTAATGATTCATGGCCTGCATCATTCTTTACTTCAGTGATATTATTGTCTTATGTTTTCTCGATTCTATTTTATGTTATTGCTTTGAATGTTGTAAACCATTTCATTGTGGCAAGCTGTAGGAATTATCAGTGCTTTCAATTTCTTGCCTGTTTCTTTATAACTTTTAGTCCATTTCAGGTGATTTCTTCATCACTATTGGCAATAACAACACTGATTGATATATTGTTGGGTCTTCAATCAGAAACGCCTGATTTTGATAAGGCAAGCACTGAAGCAAAGCATGCTTCTAGGGCAAAAGCAGTCACCATTTCTTCAGCCGAAAAGATGTTTTCCAGTCACAAATATTTTCTGGAATTTCTCAAGTCCCAAAGCCCTGGAGTCCGGTCAGCTACATACTCAGTATTGGGGTGTTTCATTAAACACATTCCTCATGCTTACAATGAGGGGAATATGAAGATTTTATCTGCTGCAATACTTGGTGCTTTTCAAGAAAAGGATCCTGCATGCCACTCTTCTATGTGGGATGTAGTATTGCTATTTTCCAAAAGATTTCCTGACAGTTGGCACCTCAGCAATATTCAGAAGACTGTATTTACCCGTTTTTGGCATTTTCTAAAGAAAGGATGCCATGGATCACAACAAGTTTCATATCCAACTTTGGTTCTTTTCTTAGATACAATTCCGCCTAAATCCATAAATGGGGAGCAGTTCCTTTTGAGCTTCTTCCAGAACCTATGGGCAGGGAGGAATCCTTTTCACTCATCTGATGATCGTCTGACATTCTTCAATGCATTGAAAGAATGTTTTCTTTGGGGGATATATAATGCATCAAGGTTCGCTCATCTGCCATTTTGGTTTTGGATTTTCCTTTTTCAACTTCTGTTCTACGATTTCCAAATTCATGTACTTATACTGAATTGAACGATGAGTGGGAATATGATTTTATTATAAGCAGTGGCGGACCCAGGATTTTAATTTGTGTTGGGCGGGTGATGGTCAACAAAATCAACGCCAACTACCAATTATCTCAACTTATTGCATGATTTAAAGACATTATTTTTTATTTTTATTTTTTTTTGGCAAATTAAGTATAAAGAACTTATATCTTGCTAGTAACACTTTATTCCTACATAACATTTTTAACTACAACAACCATTTCCTCAAGAAATTATCCTTTTATTCAAATCAATGGAATGAAAACTAAGTTAGCAACCACACTACAACAATAATAAAGAAACTAAAGAGAACTCCAAAGAAGTAAAATCATTATCATACGAACATAATACCTCAGCGATTGTTTCCTTGAGCACTTAAGAGTTCCTCTATCATATGAATCCGAATGAGAACAACATAAAAAAAAAGGAGAACAGCATAATCATAATCATCATATTGTGTTTAAAGAAAAATTTCAATTCAAGAAAATCTAACTAGAAAACAACAAGAAAGTAGCTAAAATTTAAAACCCAACAATAAATCAAACAAAATCCAAAGCAGGATGTTTTGGGGGAAACTTGACATATTTGGTCGTTGTCATTGAGAAAACAATAGCAAAACATATATTACACAGAGCATAGAAGGAAAAACACAAAAATATATTAGTCATAAATCAAACCCCATTAATACAAACATGATATTAGGAAAAACTAAAAGAAAAGAAAAAGACCAATAACATTATATGGACCAAGTACCCTAAGTACAAGAATGAGCTATACAACCAAAATGCAGGAAACTATTAGGGTTTTTCAAGACCTGAGGTGGCGCGATGATTTTACTGAAATTGGCCCATGCAACTTCTAACCCTTTTTGGTCGCCCCATGTCCGCATAATGTTGATCCACCCTTGTGAGTGTGTGTATATATAATGGGTAGGGCTACCATGTTCCCATCATATTAGGTCACCAAGATCTTGATGAGAACCCTGGGTACCCTTCCCACTTGTGTGGGCTTTCTTCCCGCGTATGCGAGCTCCTTTCCCATTTGAGTGGGCTGTCTTCCCGCGTGTGTGCGGGCTCTCAATTGGTTCCATCCCCCTTGGCAGGGTTTAAAAAAAGATCTTGATCATTTTTAGGTCCACCTTTATCATTAATGCATCTTACCCCTACTACTTTTTTTTTTTTTTTTTTTGTTGGAATCTTGGATCAGACTTGGGGCATCACCCCAGGTCCAAATAATGTAGGTCCGCCCCTGATTATAAGATCTATCACTCTGATATCAAGATAGATCGGAATGGATAAACATAATTCGTGTAGCTGACCTCAACATAGTTGGGACTAGGCTTTGATGATGATGCTGATCTATCACTCTGATATGGATATCCTATTACATGCTATTCATTTTCAATTATCATTATTATTATTGCTGTTATTGTTATTATTATTATTATTATTATTATTTTAAGTGGAGTTTATAATCCATGTCAGTTTTCTCATTTAGGGTTCTCGTTTTGTATCTAGCATCCTAGAGATAAATTATTGAAGTTTAATTCCACAGAGAGAACTTTCCAGCGTACATAGCATGTGTGTGCATAGTTGCTAGCATGTGTGTATTATAACACTAGTATGGCAAAAACAAAAGAATTATATCAAGATTTTATTATTATTTATCTGCAAGTGATCTTTTTTTTTTTTCCTTTTTGTGGACCACTGGAGGGAACACTACAGTGAGAACTACACACCGAGGGATTATCCCTGGGCGTGCTACAAGGTGAGATGCCTCTTTGCCAAGTATTCTTGCATGTGTAAACATATTTGTTCTGTCTGTGTACAAGCATGTTGGTATCTGTTGTATTTGTTCTTTCTCTGCTGTTCAAATCTTTCTATTTTTTGACAACTGCTTTAATATGCAGATTCTCCAAGGAAGTAAACACTGTTCATCAACTTCAAGTCAGTCTTATTGACGATGTCCTTGTGATGCTTTTATGGCATGATTACCTCTCACTGGTAAGCTCAAAGAATCAGGTTCGATGTTTATCTGAAGACTCAAATGGACCACTTGAGGTTGATGTTCAACCCTCAGTTGAAGGACAAATTGAAACACTGAATAAAAAGTATCCACAAACCTATATCCATGACTTGGCAAAGTGTATCGTTGAGATTCTATCAGACATTTCTACGAAGGAATGTGGTTTGCTCAGTGCCTTTGGTACATCATTCCAGAAGGACTGCCTGGATATACTTCACCGAGCAGATACCTCACAGAAATCTTCTGGTTATACAGAAGAGATTGTAAACTTTTTATTTTTAGTGGAGAAGCATTCAGTACAGAAAGGGGAAAGTTGGCCTCTGGTTTATTTAGCACAGCCAATGTTGGAAACCTTTTTTCCATTGATCAAATCTATGGTAAGTGAAAATCTTTTTATGTTTTTGGTTCCATCTGAGTATCATCTCCAAATCTTGGTATACTACTATTTTATCTTGCATTTCCCAATTACAATTGAACTGTGATTCTGCAATTTTCTGTGGTTTATTGTGATCCTACATGAATCACTTTTATGGAGGGACTCCAGATGAATCTCATGTATTTGTGCACATTAGTATTTACCAGTAGCTGCAATCTTCTGCATGTGTTACTTATGAGTAAATTTTCACCGTTAGATTGGATTTATTTGTCCAAATTCTTATTTGTGAATATATGAGAAGAGTAAAGAGCCTTTAATTATTTTATTTTTTATATTTTTATCCTACTTGCCGCCTTCCTTTTTTATTGCTGTAAATGCTTTGGCCCTTTTCTTTTGTAGTTATAAGTGCTCTGACATTTTTAGTCCATGTCTGCTACATTTGAATACTTCTCAATACGTTTACATTCTCTCTCTGAACAGAAACTGATTTTATTAGAAGACAATAAACAAAAGAGGTGACATACCTGAGTGGGCCACTGCCCTTACAGCACCCACTTGCATCAATTTTTATGCCATTTCATTCGGAAATATTGGTTTAGCGCGGACATAGGTGGTGTTAGTTGCGACTCTTAACACACTGGTGTGTTTCTCAGGCCTCGTCAAGGTTAATTTCGTAAATGATGCAAGTTCTTGTGATGCTAATTAGCATTTGGGAAGTGATCTGTTGCAGTTTATCCCATTTACAGTGGAATGCAATTTGGATAGGAAAAAAGGCACCTGTGCACCCCAATATGGCTGAAGAGATTTACAACCTATACATGCATTTACACACCTCATTTTTCCCTACCCTCAGAGGTGCGAATAGAGGCCAATGCTCTACTTAAGACCCTTCAAGGCAAAACATTTTTCATAATGTAATTCCAATGATGGGTCAGTTTTCGTCCTTTTTGGCCACCAGCTGGCTTTTGCTGGTTTTTTCTCTAAAGCTTTCAAAGGAAGAAAAAAGAAGAAAACCTTCTCTCTCCAATGAATTACAAGTATATCCCTTAACAGGCAAATGACTGATATACACTTTCATTGATGGAACTCCCTCAAATCAGAACGGGCATGGGTTGCAACATTTAAATTGTATGAAACTATTACAAGACACATTGAACAAACAATCTGGGAAAAATGCCACATCTCACTGAACAGAAAAATCAATGTTCTGATTTATTGACTTGTAACCTAGAAAGCCTCTCTGATCTGCTAAATAAATACCCCAAACCTCAAAATAAGCACCACCGTCAGTTGATACAGGTCCAGTTCATCCCCTTACATTGCCCCTCAAGTTGCTAACTTAAACTGCATGCACCGTTGGCATCATCATTGATCCTCACTAAATAAAAGTGCTGTCAGACTAACTAAGATTTAATGTATCTTGTCTAATAGAAAATTGACAAATAAAAAGAAAATCTAGCCCCTTTTTGAAAGAGGAATAAAAAAAATTACAAAAATAAATTGTGTCAGTCAAAAGGCCAACACTTGTTTATTAATAAACGAAAAACACTATAGTATTGTAAGTAATTTCAACACCCATCCGGAAACTAATGTGGGATGCTTCTTCATAATACCCTCCCTTTCTGAGTCAGCTATTGATTTTAACCACTACTCTGATTCATGGAATTTACACATTGACATTTGAGAACTGCTGCTTTGTATATTTGTATCCAAAATTCCAAGTCCCCAACCACTTCTGAACAGATGAGGTCCAGTTTGGGTGCAATTCCGTTGCCATTATATAGAGCCTTTGTTTAGTAGATAGTAGTATCTCACGATTTTGACTGTCAAATTTTGCCTCATGGGATATGAAATTTGCTGTGTGTCATATTCGATGTTGCTTCATGTGGCATATGATTCCAAATGCGTTGATTTTGAGTGTATATCACTCCTGTATATTGCACTAGTTGTCTCTTTATCTGTCAGCATTCAATAATTTTGCATGAGATATGTTGCTCTCAAATCTACAGGACTGTCCAGATGGAATGAGACTTCTAGCAGCGGTGGCTGAAATATTCGGACCACAAACCATAGTCTCAAAGTTCTTTGTTAGCAGTAAAGAGCATCCCAATTGCGATTTTGTTGATGGAGACAATGAATTGAAATCAAAGCTTTTCTTGCAAGTTTTTAAGGGTGATGTTATTCCCTGTTGTTTGCATGGGAATTGCCTCTCCAGTAGTTCACGCATAGATCTTCTGCTTGCTTTACTTGATAATGAACTCTTTTTGGAACAATGGCATAGCATCATTTCATATGCTACTCAACTAGAAGGATGTTCTGCAACTGAGTCTGGATATTCTTATATCGGCCGTGTTGGCATGCTTGCAATGCTTATGGAGAAAGTGCGAAGAAGAATAGAGAGCAAGAAGCTTGGAGTTTGTTCGAATATTTTTTGGGGCTCCCCCCCTGAATGCTGGCATCATGATTTGTTAAATTCAGCTGCTATTTCAATTGTGCGCTGTTCTCCTCCCTTCCATGCATCCCACATTCGCTTTCTGCGGTATGTATGCTCTTTGTTCCAGTATATGGTTATAGGTTCTTGATGATTTTTGTAAACAAGTGGTTTTTTTTTTTTTAACAATGAATATGGTTACATGGTTAAATCTGTGATGTAGGCCTTGGCTCATGGCTATACATTCTGGCATGTGGAGGCGGCTAAGAATTTTGTTTTCAAACCTTAGCTAGTCACTGTCTTTTTAAGTTGGTGGATTTGTTAGGATTTTTAGGAAGATTTTAGCAATTAAGATAGAGTTTCAAATTCTTATTTGGAGTTTTAAGTTTAGTAGGATCTTGTACCTGCCTGGGTATTGGTTTGTTGGCATGAGGCATGGGTTTGCTCCCCATGTTGTGTGTTTGACACCCCTTAGATTTACCTGGTGCACGTGTTTTGCGGGTTTGTGCACGTGCCTAGGGCATTAGTCCCGTTGGGTCAAATGCCACAATAATATGATGCAGCATGGGTAGGGGAAGAGTAGCTAAGGACTACTCTCCACGCCGAAGCTTAGGGATAGAAGATCCAAGTAGGCTTGGTTTCACACCGAAGACACGTAACTGAGAAAACTTGAGGAAGATAATTTTATTTTTCAATCAACTGATCCCTAACAAGGGATTGCAATCCTTTATCTAGGCGCTAGGTTGTTAATCCTATTTTTGGAAACAATCCAAATCAAAATCAATTCTAAATACCAAAGTAAATTTTCTAATAAAATCAAATCTCTACCCCTAAATTTTAGCTACTCATTCATTTTTTCAAAAATTTTAAACTATTCATTATTTAAAATTTAAATAAATGGAAAACAGGAAAGTATCCTAGGCTCGAACAATCGTGAGGTTTTGTATCTTTAATGGGCTTTAGTGAGCTTGGGTCTTCTGCTGAAACTATTGAGCCAGTGGCTGGGCCCAATGGGCTGACCGAGTTTGAGTCTGGCTTGCATCATGACACCCTTGCCAGGAAAAAAATAGGTTTAGTAGGATTTTTTTCTGTATTTATATATGACCATGTAATTGACAAGATAATTAGTGATATTGAAATAAAATTTCTTTGGTGAGTGCTTTCTTTCTACTTGGGCGGAGGTCAAAATAGCTGTTCCCTGATCTAGTTGCTGAATTCGGGAATGACTCAGCCCCTAATTTGGAATTGATTCTTGTGTGATTTGGAAGTGGCCGAATCAAGTCAATATCAGCTCGCTAGTTGTTCCATATTAGATGCAAGTCATACACGTTAGGTGATTTTTAGATTGCAGGCCATTGGGGCAAGTGATTGATTGCAAATCAAATGTGTCTCAGCTTATAATCTTCATGACTTGGTTTGCGTCTGTCATCATTGGAATCTGTTTTGCATGGCTTCTTGGCCCACATCAGGTTGGTATCAGTGCAAGTTCTGATCCTTCCTATCAAGTGTGATAAAAAAAAAAAACCTTTATAATTATTATGAATTAGAACACACCTTCTTGCCTGCCCATGAGACATGCAAAGACAAATAGAAATTTAGACCACGTATGTCTAGCATGAATATGTGAGATTGAAACTAGACATGTAACTCAGCTAAATGGTGGCTCCAAAATATGATTCAGAATGTATTAAAGGGTTCACAGAAAGGCTTTCTCAAATCAAGGCAAAGCATATTGAAGATGAAGACATAAAAGATCTACTTCTTCTTAAAAAAAAAAGGGCATATAAGATCTGCTGGTCGAAGATGTCAATCCAGGCCCATCCATTTAGGTCAATCCTGGGCCTCCAGGCCCAATATAGCAGGCCCATTTACATACTAGTTAGTTGTTAGCTATTAGTATGGATCTAAACCCAAGTGTAATTAATGGATAAGCATTGTTACAATGTAATCTGGGATTAAACCCTTCTAAATATAGATCTCAGTCGACCATACAAGGCACGGCATTCATCACTCTCTCTCTTATGTTCTGTATTTCATCTCTCCAAATGTCATGGTATCAGAGCTAGATAGATCATCTGTGATCTTCTCCTAAATCATCTTCCAAACATTGGAAGCCAGTATATGATCATCTGTGAACATTCTCTTCAGCCGGATCATCCCTGATCATCTCAGATCAGACGTGGCCCACCCGAGATCATCACCAACTCATCAGCGGAAGTCTACCATCTTGGTCGCTTGGAGGTTCTTGGATTTTTGACGATTTTTTCATGATTTATTGATCATCAGAGGTAGGTCTTCTACCAATTTTTGTGAATATTCATTCTTTTTCAATAGTTTTCATCTCGGCCGTCCAAAATCCTGGATCTGGATTTGATCTTCATGCGACCAGTGCCAGTAGTTGTATAAAACTACTCTCGTTCCATCCCCACACTCTGATCTGTGCCAAGATCATCAAGTGGGGCCCACGTGTGTTTCTACACACTGACGACAGGGACGACTTTGGCTTCCTGTACTGTGACTGCTTGCGGGTGATGCTGCTGACTTCTATTGCATGCTGCTGTTATTTCCTGCTATTTATTGGTGTTTGCTACTGGATGATTGTTGCTATTCTTCTTTATTCATCCAATATTGTCTGCTGGTTGCTCTTTGTTATTATCAATTGTGACTGTGGCATAATTACAATTGGACTACTACAGTGAACATAGAGGATCTACACTTGTTCTCCTTGACTGTCTCTGTGTACTTCTTACTGTTTTTTTTTTGTAATGGAAAAACATGAGATAGCCTTGATTCGTTTTGATGGAACAAATTACACCTCATGGGCCTTCCAATTTCAAATTTACTTGGAAGGAAAAGAACTATGGGGACACATTGATGGATCTGAACCTCAACCTGAGGAAGATGATAAAAAGATTTTAGCGTGGAAGACAAAGGATGCTAAAATCAGGACCTGGTTGCTAGGCTCTATTGAGTCACATTTTATTCTCAACCTAAAACCCTGTAAAAATGCTCGTGAAATGTGGGATTATCTTCAGAAAGTTTATCAACAGGGCAATGCTGCTCGCCAGTTTCAATTGGAACTTGAAATCTCTCAATTCACTCAAGGTACCCAGTATATTCAGGAGTATTACAATGGCTTCCGCCGACTGTGGTCTGAATATGATGAGATTAAGTTTGCCACGGTATCTGCAACACTTCTACCGGAATTACTTCCATTACAGGAAAGTAGTCATCGGGATTAGCTCCTCATGAAACTTCATTTGGAGTTTGAGACAGTTCGATTGAACTTGATGAGCAGGGCTCCTCTTCCTAACTTGGATGGCTGTCTTCAGGAACTGCTGCGGGAGGAACAACGTCTAGCTACTAAAACTAATCTGGAACAACGCTCTGCTGAGGCTTCATTTGCCTATGTTGCCATAGCCAGACAACCTCCTCGGGACATCAGTAAAGTTCAGTGTCATAACTGCAAAAATATGGTCACTATGCAAATCAATGCAGGTAAAAAATTTGCAGATATTGTAAGGCCACTGGTCATGTCATTGAAGAATGTCGGAAGAAGGCTCACAATTCAACTTCCCACAATTATGTGCAGTCCGGCCCTGGTACTTCCACTGTGTCATCTGCTCCTACTGCTTACACAGTGACTACTCCACCATATGCTTCATCTGACTTCAGTGGTTCTCTGCCGTATGATTCATCCTCACAGCCTGGTTCCTCATCACAATCTATGTCTCCCGCTCCTCTCACCCCTGATATGGTTAACCAAATGATCATCATTGCCTTAGCATCCATGAACATCGCAGGTACTGCTTCCTCTCTTTTCAATACCTGGTACTTAGATTCTGGTGCAAGTAATGGCCTCATCACTTGCCACATTACAAAATGTTGTTCCTTACACTGGTCATCTCACTGTTCAAGCTGCCAACGGAGATCATCTCCCCATCACCTCTGTTGGTGATACCCCTGGCCCCTTACCCTTAACCAATGTTTTGGTTTCTCCTCCTCTTGCTACTAATTTGGTTTCTGTGGTTCAACTTGTTGAAAATAATTACACCGTCTCCTTTTCTTCTTCTGGATGTGTTGTGTAGGACCAGGAGTCGGGGGAAGTGATCGCGAGGGGGCCTAAGCGTGACAGACTTTTTCCCTTACCAATGTCTTCTGTTATTGAGAATAATCCTTTACATCAGTTATTTTGTTTTTAAATTCAGAATCATTATCGTTTGTGGCATAATAGACTTGGTCATCCGAATGCTTCTATTATGTCTACATTATTTCAATCTGGATTAATAAATAAACCTGTTGCTTCTGCTTCTTTTGACTGTGATGCTTGTAAATTAGGTAAGAGTAAAACTTTACCCTTTCCAACCTCTCACACACGGAGCACTGCATGTTTTGACTTAATTCACAGTGATGTTTGGGGCATTGCTCCGACCCTTTCACAGAGTCATTTCAAGTATTTTGTCACCTTCATTGATGACTACAGCAGATTTACTTGGATTTATTTCTTACATTCGAAGTCTGATGTTCTTAATGCATTTACATTTTTTGTTAAATATGTGGAAAACCAATTTTCTAAATGCATTAAAACTTTGCGCTCAGACTCAGGGGGGGAGTATGTTTCCAAGGATTTTCAATCCTTTTTAACCAATAAAGGAATCATTTCTCAACGTACCTGTCCGTATGCTCCACAACAAAATGGAGTCGCAGAACGGAAACACAGACATCTTCTTGATGTAACTAGAACTCTTCTGATTGAATCATCCGTTCCCCCTTGTTTTTGGACTGAAGCTCTCACAACGGCTGTCTATCTCATTAACCGCCTTCCATCACCTACCATTGCTCATTTAACGCCTCATTTTAAATTGTTTGGTCAACATCCTGTGTTTGATCACCTACATACCTTTGGCTGTGTTTGCTTCGTTCATCTACCTCCCACCGAAAGAACGAAACTCACAGCACAATCTCGTAGGTGTGCTTTTTTGGGTTATGTCACTAATCAAAAAGGTTTTGTTTGTTATGATCCCGTTGGTCGTCGTATCAGGGTTTCTCGAAATGTTATTTTCTTTGAAAATCAATATTTCTTCCAAACTCACTTGGATTGTCCTCCTCCCTCTTCACCAGCTCTCTTCAGGTTTTTCGGATCAAACCTTTGTTACTAGGTTTAATCCTGCTTTTGTATATCACCGACGGGAGAAACCTCCCACTGCAGATGGCCCTCCCTATAATCCTCCACCGACAAATGGTTCCACGCCTACTCCTGCCTTACGTCGCTCCTCCAGAACTTCTAGACCGCCTGAGCGGTATGGATTTACCCATCCTTCTTTGATGACCACCCTATCTTCTATCTCTATCCCAAGTTCTTATTTGCAGGCTGTCCAACAAGATTGCTGGAACCAGGCCATGAAGGAGGAATTAGATGCATTGGCTCTGAATCACACATGGGATATTGTGGAGTGTCCTTCAGCAGTTAAGCCCATTGGTTGCAAATGGATCTACTCGATCAAACTTAAATCTGATGGGTCCTTGGATAGACAAAAAGCTCGACTTGTGGCACTCGGAAACAGACAAGAGTATGGCATTAACTATGAGGAGACGTTTGCACCTGTGGCGAAGATGACATCTGTTAGGTTACTTCTCGCCATTGCTGCATCTTAGTCTTGGCCATTATACCAAATGGATGTCAAAAATGCATTTCTCCATGGGGATTTGCAAGAAGAGGTCTATATGCGTATACCACAAGGCGTCCCCTCTCCCTCCAAGAGGTCCGTCTGTCGGCTGCGGAAATCGCTTTATGGTCTAAAGCAAGCACCTCGGGCATGGTTCGAAACCTTTAGGGGTCGCTTATGCGAAAGTGGCTTTACTCAAAGCCCTTATGATCCATCTCTCTTTCTTTGCCACAACTCTACTGGGGTTACGGTGCTTCTAGTGTATGTTGACGATATTATTATCACTGGCACGGATGATGGTATGATCAAATCTCTTTAAGATTCCCTTCGGACTTACTTTCATATGAAGGATTTGGGCCCCTTGCATTATTTCTTGGGCTTAGGTGCATCAATCTTCCAAAGGTCTATTTGTTAATCAACACAAATACACATCATATCTTATCGAGTTGGCTGGCCTCCATGATTCTTCGCCTGTTGATACACCTGTCGAGGTAAATCTCAAGCTCAGTAAGGATGATGGCGATCTTCTTCCTGATCCTCAACCATACCGGCGCCTGGTGGGAAGTCTTGTCTATCTCACCATCACTAGACCTGACATATCCTATGCTGTTAATCTTGTGAGTCAGTTTATGACAGCTCCTCGCCACCTTCATTTGACAGCTGTGAAGCGCATTATCCGCTATCTGCTAAGAACTGTCCCTCGTGGTTTATATTATCCAAAGGATAATCCTCTTCATCTGACCGCTTATGCAGATGCTGACTGGGCAGGCTGCCAGGACACACGCCGTTCTACTACTGGTTGGTGCATGTACCTTGGCAATTCTCTCATTTCTTGGAAATGCAAGAAACAAGAACGGGTTTCTCGATCTTCCACAGAAGCTGAATATAGGGCAATGTCTTCTGCTTGTTCTGAGGTCTTATGGCTACGGGGACTTCTTTCGGACTTCGGGTTTGCTCAAACCTCTCCTACTCCATTGCATGCCGATAATACTGGGGCTATTCGCATCACTGAAAATCCCGTCTTCCATGAACGCACCAAACATATAGAAGTTGACTGCCACTTTATTCGAGATGAATATAAGCGTGATGTCATTTGTCTACCTCATGTCCCTACAGAACTTCAGTTTGCATATATCTTCACGAAGGGTCTTCCTTGGCCTCGACATCAATTTCTTGTATCCAAATTGTTGCTTTATGACTCCCCAGCATCAATTTGAGGGGGGGTGTCAATCCAGGCCCATCCATTTAGGTCAATCCTGGGCCTCCAGGCCCAATATAGAAAGCCCATTTACATACTAGTTAGTTGTTAGCTATTAGTATGGATCTAAACCCAAGTGTAATTAATGGATAAGCATTGTTACAATGTAATCAGGGATTAAACCCTTTTAAATATAGATCTCAGTCGACCATACAAGGCACGACATTCATCACTCTCTCTCTTATGTTCTGTATTTCATCTCTCCAAATGTCAGAAGATAGAACTGTAGATCACAAGATAGATAATTTACTTGGCAAAGATCCTACTACGAGTCTTGAGATGGATAATCAATTACTAGAAGATCCTATTGGCAATCGTGAGATACCAATTGGAGCAATTATTAATTGAGGACTCTTAAATCGGCTTTCATCATTACCGTCAGATCAACCTATCAAGCTAGGCATGATTGTTCTTCGTTCTCCAGCTTTGAGAGGGAGTGTAAGGAAATTAGAATTACTTTATATTTTGAAGTTTTTGGTTATAACTTATAAGAATCATATAAATGTCTAAGTGTAAGTCACATTTTCTTAACACCATTCTCGCGGAACCTTATTTCTCTGTTCTTCTTCACTTGCTTATCTTGTTTCCTTCTCAGGCCCTTCTGATTTATGACATTTTATTTGTTGGCCAAGGGCCAAAATAATTTAGTATTGCCATTTTCTAAACCATGGGCTTAGTGCACGTGTTTCAACTTTCAAGCAATAACTTATGCTCTGGTTTTATGGCATTTTATCTGTCGGTCATGGGCCAGAAGGGTTTCTTAACTTTGTTTCTTAAAACCATGTGTTTGATGTAACACGTTACATTAATGTGTTCAGATTGTAATGTTCTGTATCCAACATCCCTCATCGTGCTGCAGGGCTGTTCTTGCTGGCTCATCAGAAGATGAACAAACTTGCTTTCTTTCCAGAGAGGCTGTGATGCGTATTTTTGACGAACTCTTAAAAAGCTTCACCACACTTCTTATGCAGTCAGATTTTTCTTGGGCAAAGCATGCGGGTTCCTTGATTGTAACCACTAGGAGTGATGACTTGATGGATTCATGTAAATCATCCTTTATCATGGTTATTGAGGCAGCCAAATTTGCACTTGAAGTTCTGGAGGGAAGTTTTTATTGCTTAAAGTTATTGGATGATGACTGCACACTGATTCCATGTATTTTAGGTGCTATATTTTCAATTGAATGGGAGTGTAACATGACAAAGTTGAAGAGTATAGAGTACAATGCTAATATGGAAAGTTCTGTATCAACATCTGAATTTATTGATTTTGATGCACAAGCACAGGTTGAGTCCAAGTTGGCTCTCAGTGATTCTTTTAATGCTTTCCGTTGTAAGATAAGTACCCAGTTTTGGAAAGGGCTAAGTTATACAATTCGGCAGAAGTTGGGATGTATTTTAGTTCAGGTGATCAGGTCTGCTGTCTTTGATACAGACATCTTGTTTACAGACCAAGCTTCTTTGTGCTGTAAGTGGGTGCGGGATGTTCTTCAACTCATTTGTCTGGATCATGATGACGAACAAAATATTCTAGACCAGCTGTTATCTGAGAGAGAATTTTGGCCTATGTGGGTGGCTCCAATTGTCAAAGAAGGAAGAAGATCAGCCACCATCAAAGTGGCAACTACAAATGCTGATATTCATGTCAGTGATCTTGTCTTGTGCATTTACAGTTTTAATCACATCTTGATATAAATATATATATATATATATATGGAAATGCTCCTATGAGAGTAACTCTCACAGTACTATGAGAGTAATATGATGTCTTGTGCTTTAGTTCTTTTTGTTTTTGTTTTTTGAATTCTTCTTTTTGGCTTATCATGTTTAATTGGACGGAGGTGGCTTTATTCCAAATTTGTTTTGTTTTTCTGTTTCCTTTTTTTTCCCTTTGGGGTCCCTCTTTTGAGTGTAAGTTGATCAGTATATTTCTCTTGGACTGGTTTTACTTATATTAACAAACATTACCATTAAAAAAAAGAAGGCATATCAGCCACTAAAGGTTAACATGCAACAAGAGAGAGCTTTTGTTGAGTTAATACGTGACTATTGTGTGATCTACTTGAATAAATTTCAGTCATCCTTCTTTGACTCTGCTAGATCTAACTGAAGTTGATGCAGCATAATTTTTCATCAGAATCTGATTTAGGTTTATAGTGGAATAAACAAGATAAGAGATTGAATGGAGATAAAAAAAAAAAAAATCCTCGTGCCAAGTGAGTCAGCTTCTAGTTTACTGCAAGTCAACTTGAGCCAAGTACACGTCTAATCAGTCTGGGTTTACTTTGGGACAATTTCTGGAATATGTCTCTGTTGCGCTGCTGCACTCTTGGTCCCCAGTTTTTCTTCATTTCATGAACGGGAAGGCCTTTTTTTATATGTATCAAATTTCCTATTATATTTCATAATACTGTCCCATGCGAAATGGATTCTTAATTGTCATTTTTCTGTAAGAAAATTCAATTTTTCCTGTTAGACCCTATCTGTTTGACATTCATAATTTTATTTACTATAATATTAACAATTGCCCTAAAAAAACTTGAGTTCCTCTGTGTTCTCAATCTTGTGTAATTTCCTCGTATGTAGGAATGACAAAGCAATATCTATCTCATCTTCCAGGAGTCTCTCTGCTTATTGTTACTGGTTTGTTTCCAGATTAGGAGTATTTATCCCTGGTGCCTTTCTCATATTTAAATAAAGTGCACTCATTTGTCTTTTTATCAAGCTTCACTCTAATATTAACATGAAAGCTGAGAACATCACTAACCTTTTCATCCAATCTAGGTTTGATAAGGTGATACCTTCATCCCTTTATGGATCTAGCTATTTCATGTATAGAGGGTGGTTTCAAAGCTTCACTGTATGATAATGGTTAGATGTTATTGAATGAACAAACTCATAATCATATCAAGTGAGATCTAGTTAATTCTTTCAACAGATTGATTTTGTTGTGGAGTAAATGGAGTAGTAAACTGATGTACCGTTCCACTTTGTTGACAATGCCTTTTGGACTCCACGGATGAATATTCTATGAGTCTGATTTCTCATGAGTTATTTTCTACCTATGATTTTGGAGTGACTACATTTTTGTTCAGTTATATGGACTACTATCCAACAAGAATGCCATCTAAATTTGATAGACCCCGGATAACTATACTGCAACTTTGTCTTTAGTTTTCTCTTTGTATTCAATTATATCTAAACCAATGTTATTAGGGTAGCTTTTGCAGGGACCTGTCTAGATTGTATGCTATTAGGGTTTGTTTTGACCTTGTGAATGTAATATGATACTAGTGGATATTTCCTCCTGTCAAAGATGGTATCTAAATCCTCAATCAATTTTACTGCATATGCTGATCAATATGTGAGGCCAGTGACAATGACAACATGCAGCAAACTACTACAGGATCAATTTTACACTACCACCACCACTACTACTAATAAAATGCCTTTTCTATTGTTTTCTCTGTGTCGGGTGTTTTTTTTTTGCTGCCCGCTGGGTGTTTTTTTTTTTTTTTTTTTTTTTTTGTGTGGGGGGTGGGGGCGGTGTTTACCACTTACCCAATAGCTTTGATGAAGCCATTGATTTTTTGACATGTGGTATTCACTGTTGCAAGCTTAAGGTTTTCAATTTGAGTTACATTATGAATAAAAAAAAAAAGACGGCAATCAGTTCCATGGGAAGTAGTAAAAATGTCCACCCAGGACTTAGGATTGCCATTGTCCAACCAGATTGAAGGAATTATCTCTACTGGGCTTGGTCAGTCAAAGGCCTGAAATTTTTATTGAAGGCTCTCAGAAGGTAGTGTTTATAGTAGGCAAAACAAAAGTGCCCAATGAAGAAGCTGACTTATGTAATGTCTCCGTTACTGAATTCCATAGGAGAAAACATGAGCGAAGCGTTGATATTCTTAATAAGAATGAACAATTATTGGACAGTGTTCAGTCACCAAAATCTCTCACAACAAAAGAATTTGACAAGAACCCATCATCTAGATAGAGGGTGCTAACATACAAGAAGTAGAGATGATAATTGAAGAATACTATGAGACTTGAGAGTTTAAGATGGCATTGGGAAGAATTGGACCATTATTAGTCAATATCTGTCACTGTTGAGGATGTTAGAATACAGAAAGAGCAAAGAGGGGTTTTCAAAGGTAATATTCTTTTTGCCACTTTCCCATAGGTATCTTGACATCTGCTTGATGAATATGCATTTTGTTAGATGTTAGGAGAGTAATTTGGAAAGTTGAAATTTAAATATTTGAAGTTTCTTCTCTATCATTCCTTCTATAAACTTATTCTATAAATTTTTTATTGAAATGTAGCGTCCCTTGAAAATTTTCTTGGTATCAGAGCTATGGTGGGGTAGTGATCTTGTGATCAGCTGATCATGGTCCTGTCTCTTAGGTGATCTCACCCTTTTTTTTTTTTGGACTCTACAAGACAGAAGGTGATCATGAGCAAAAGATGGTGATCATGCATGATAAAGAGAGGTCAAGGGTTTGTATCCTTTTTTATATTAATGATCAGATGATCCTTTTCATGAAGGGAACATGTGAGTCCGGGAGGGTGTTACAGATAGTAGAAGAGAGAAATTAGGAGATAGGAGAGAGACTTTAGGAGAGATAATAGGAAAGTCGAATTTAAATATTTGAACTTTCTTCTCTATTCTTCCTTTTATAAATTGGGATTTTTTCCCTCTTTGATTGGAATGGAGTATCTCTTGAATTTCTTCTCATTTAGAATCTCTAAAGGCTAATGATCAAGGTCGTGCAGTCGTGCACGCTCCATGATGATTAGTAGACAACTCAACTTTTCATTTGCCACATTGGAGATTTGATGCCTTCTAATTTCCACAACTTCACATCTTTTGTTGCTTGTTCTCTTCTCTATCCAATTAGAATCTCCAACTATGGCTTCACTTTAAGCTTGTTGGTTGAAATAGGTATAATGCTGAGAGCTCGAGTAATCTTGAATATGAAACTGACCGGGAAATGAAGGATTTTGGAAATCTTCAAGGAAACCAAATGGACCTAAATGAAATCCTTTCACGTAGTTGAATGGTTGAGGCGAGGATGAAGAGCCCTTTATTGATTTTAGGTTAAACTCCTTTATCATCCTTAATGGGTAAATAAGTGAATATGATTTAATGGAGGTGACCTAAAAGATAATCCATATTCCATAGTTCATTTTTTCAAATCCAGTGCCATAAACAGTAGTCAGCCCCGCCTGGTTTCGTTCTATAATGGGCGAAGGCAAGTATCTATCTTAGGCACTTTCAGTTTCTTCCATGAGACAACTACTGTATCTTTTTTGTATGGCCACTTGTATCTTTTTAATATGGTCACTTGTATCTTCATTCCTCCCAACCTGCTAAGATTTACCAAGTTTTGTGTTCCTCTCCTTATAATGATATATGGTGTTACTAACTCATTACTGCTGTTATAAAATCCATCATTTTTAAGTGTAGCATTGAAAAAAAAAAATCCTTTGTCAATCCAAGAAATCTTTACTGCCTTGGGTGTTTTGCTAAATCAGACACTTTGTATTGGTGTCCAATTCAAACACGTGTGCCCTAGCCATCCAATTTAGGAGTTTTAAAAGTTATCTTGAATTTTTTTTCTTGAATTTATAGAGTTCATTCATTGACAAATGCTTTGTTTACTGTAATTAGTTTTAAGTTAATGTAATAATTTTACAGAGTTATAGGACTTGCTAACTCCAAATACTAAATGCAGGAGGCTCAACAACATCACCAGTTTGTTGCTTTTGTTCAAGAGCTTATTTCAAGTCTTGGATTCAGTAGGATTATTGCAGGTTCTGTCTTGAGTCCTATCACATCCTCAGTGGAAGAAGCACCAACGTATCTGGTCGCATCATATACTTATTCTCGTGGCTGGCTTGCTGCTGAAATGCTGTGCTCATGGAAGTGGCATGGAGGCAGTGCTTCAGTATCTCTTTTACCTTACTTAAGTGGATACGCAAAAACTCTAAATTCTTCTCTTGAAGATAACCTGGTATATTCTTTGGTAAACACATTACTTGATGGCGCCCTTGTCCAGGGAGCTACTGGCCACACAAGTTTCTTCAATGTATGGACTGTTACAGATGATGAGGTAGATAATATTCAAGGCCCATTCTTGAGAGGTCTTGTATCCATTTTATCATCTCTAATGATCAATGGTAGTACTTGGGGCAAGGATGAGGCTTCTACACTTTTCACTAGCATTGTAAACAAACTTTTTATTGGTACAACAGTAAACAAAAGCTGTTTGAGGATTCTGCCTTCTATTCTGAACCTTCTCATTCAACCATTACGAATTAGTAGCACTGGAGGTTTTGGAGGAGAAAACCTTAGTGATGACGTTCCACATGATCCTACCAAGGAAGAATCAGTCCACGATATCGTTGTGAATTGGCTTCAAACAGCTCTTTCATCACCACCTTTGGTTACCTGGCAAGCTGGAGAACATGGTATATGAAACGTTCTTAGAGAAACTCGATGTTGTCTACCTTGATGTTAGTCAATTTATCTTGATACATGTGGCACACAGGTTCAACTTTGTGGGCCTGCTATGTTGAGGCAGTCCGCATCGCACTGAACTGACAATGTTTACCCTTAAGTTGGAATAGAATTTTATGGGAAACATTGACAATCAATATAATTTTGATATTTTTTCCTTTTTTATCATTAAGAAAATATTTTTCTATCCTTGAATGTTTTCATATGAATAGGATGTTCATAGATTCTTTTTTTATGCTAAGGTCAATCCTATGTAGATCAACAGTTTTAGATGATTGGATCTCTTATTCACGAGCAATGCGAACTAAAGTGGAATTGCTTGTATCTTAACAAAATAAAAGTATCTGTACTGTCCCGATTTTGTTATTAGTTCTCTCATCAAAAAATAATAATTTCGGTTAGCAGCCTTACCTGTTCTTTACATAATGGATTCCATGACATCTTTGTTTCTCTTATTGCAGATTTTGAAGAATGGATTCAAGTGGCTTTATCTTGTTTTCCTTTAAGTAAAACAGGAGGAATAGGAACACTTAAAATGGCATTGTCCAGCAATGTTAGCCAGGCAGAGAAAACTTTACTACTGGGTTTATTTCGAAAGCATAGATGTGACAATGCCTCAACGATGCCATTGTCAGCATCGCTAGAGACAACACTATCAAGGTTAATAGCAGTTTCAGTTGGGTATTGCTGGCAAGAGTTTGATGAAAATGACTGGGCCTTTGTGTTATCTCAGTTGCGGAGGTGGATAGAATCTGCAGTAGTTTTAATGGAGGAAATAGCAGAAAACGTGGATTCTCTCACGAATGCTTCCTCTTCTAATAACTTGGAAGCTTTGGTATCAAAACTTGAAAATGTAGTTCACATTTTAGATCGTTCTCTTATGGATATTGCAAGAACTGCCCTTTTCATATTTACTCTATTCTGTGGTCTTTCTGAACTACAACAATCTGAAGATGCTGAAATTTCCCAGCCATGGAGAGCAGAAAGATGGGAGCATCTGAAGGAGCAGATACTTGAAGGTGTTCTTCGCTTGTTCTTTGCTACTGGTGTTGCTGAGGCCATTGCAAGTTCTTATGGTGAAGAGGCCTCGTCTGTTGTATCATCAGCTCGGCTTTCTCATTCTCATTTTTGGGAACTGGTTGCCTCTAGTGTTATCCATTCGCCTCATGATGTTAGAAATACTGCAGCACATTCCTTAGAACTTTGGGGACTTAGTAAAGGGCCTATTAGCTCCTTGTACGCTATTCTTTTTTCCACCAAAGTTATTCCATCCCTACAGGTTGCTGCTTATATTTTCCTCTCTACAGAGCCCATCTGGCATATGGCCATCACTAATGGGAATAGTGCTGGCAACCAGGAGATTGGTCCACCTCATCATATTGAATCATCTGTTGAAGAGCCCGTCCTTTTGAGAGTTGAGATCTCTGACATAATTGAAAGACCACCAGCTGAGATTCTTGAAATGGATTTCGTATCGCAATATCAGGTAGTTGTAGTTGGTAGACAATCGTTTGGAGGTTGTGTTTTAACTTTTGTCCAGCATGCTAATCTCACGTTCCATTTTATTAGAGAAATTGATTGCAGTTCTCTGAACTAAGTGAGTCTATAATATGCCAAAGGCCTGGCAAGCTTGTTTCCATTGATGTGTACACATTTTCCGTACGGACATAGTTTCCAAAATCGGAATCGTATTGTAAATTGTTCATACCCATGAATCAATTCGAATCACAAATCGTAGGCTTTTTTATTTTTCTAATAAAAAAAATAAAAATTAAAAGAAAAAGAAAAAAAGTAATTATTTATAACCATCCATTTTTCCATTTATAGTGGTATAAATATAATAACAAGTAAGTCTATCATACAATCATATCAAGAACATCATGACATTTATTATTATTATTATTATTATTATTATATGAAATAAATGATGTGTAAATAGTTAAATAAGTTTAAAGTATCAATATATATGTATTTATTATCTTTAAATCAAAATATAAAAATAAAATAAAATCCAAACCATCAATCTTACATGGTAGTATTTCTCTTAAAGTTAAGAAAGTGTTCATGAAGAAAAAAAACCCAATATAGATTAAAAAAAGAAGAAGATATAAAAAAGCACCCTATGTACAGTCGAATGCTTTAGTTAAATGCATGTTCTTTATTCATCTTTAAAACCTTATCAAAGCTGTAAAAAATTCTTACGAGGTTTCGTTAACTACTAAATAACATTTTAAAAATACAACCGATAAAAGAAAGAGAGAATAAAGAAAGAAAAAAGGTAAAAGATTATTAATATTAGCTTATTGGCTATAGCCATTCTCGCTTAGCCGAATGCTTGAATCGTAAGATTCAATGAAACGAGTATTGAATCGTAGGATTCACACCTGAATCCTAAGATTCATTTGTAAATGGGTTTCATTGCATAGATACGAATCGTTTTCCTTAAGATTCGGGATACGAATCGTATGATTTTGATAACTATGAGTACAGACAATTGACCCGATGTGATTCCCTAGAGTGGATTTAGGATACCCCTAAAATCTCCAAGATTGGTTTATCCTGATCCTTCACTATTTCTATTATTTATCGACTGTTGCCCATCAGATTGTTTTTTAAAATTACTCAAGCAGATGATCATGTATGCAAAGGGGGGGCTCAGCTAACTGTAAACTTGCTGATGTCCGGAACCTTTTTTTTTTCTTCAACTTAAATTTGTGGAGTTTCATTCCTATTGGCACTATTTGGCAGTCTGATGACAAACATGCATCCTTTAACTGTAGGTAAATGCCTTCATTGCTTGGGCTTTGTTGCTTACTCATATACAGTCTCTGCCACCATCATCACCTACAAGGGAGAGACTCATTCAGCGCATACAGGATTATGCCAGTTCGGCAATATTGGACTGTCTTTTCCAGCACATTCCATTGAAGCTAGGTTCAGCACTTAATATGAAGAAGAAAGATGCTGAACTTCCAATGGAGGCATCTAAGGCGGCTGCTGCTGCTAAGCGTGCCATCACGACTTGCTCTTTGCTGTTTGCTGTAGAGTCACTTTGGCCTGTTGGGACTGAGCAAATGGCGACTCTTTCTGGTGCAATATACGGGTTGATGCTTTGCCTTCTGCCTGCGTATGTGCGCAATTGGTTTACCAGTTTGCGGGACCGTCCAACATCATCTGCAATTGAGTATTTGACAAAAGTTTGGTGTAGTCCACCGCTTCTTGCAGATGAGTTGTCCAAGGTATGTGAATATAAATTAGTTACCTATGGCTAATTTTGATTTGAACTGGATATCCATGCTAATAAGGTCATGAATATTTGGTTGTCGTAAATAGTGAATGAACGTAGTCATATACAGTTACATATCCAATGTGCAGCTTGGCCCACTTTGGTCAAGGAGCTTCACTTCCATAGTGGGTCTGATTGTGTTCACGTCCATAGCCTGCCACCTGTGCAAGTTGGAAGCTGGAGTTCGTTAGCAGTAGAGATAGTGTTAGGATGGTTATCTAATATAGTCTGGCTGCTGTCACACTGATACTTATTACAATTTATTATAATATTGACCAGTGGTTTGAGAAGCCTGTGTGTGTATAGGTCCAGCTCATCAAAGTGCACAAGCATGTCCTTGACGAGACTTGTGAAAGAGCCAACCTATCTGTCTGGTGGTTCACACTTACACCTATGAATGATATATATCAAGGAGAGTTCAAAGGTCCACCCGACAAATGTTCTTGCCTGTTCTTTCGGGGAGGATATCATCTATGCCAGAAATAGTTGGCTAAGGGTGTCTATATATCTAGTATGCCCCCTAAGAGTGTGTTGGTGGCCTTTTTTTCCGATTTAGGCGTTCCCTGTTTATCTAGCATGTTGGGTATGGGTTCTTTATCCATTGTTTTGCTCGAGGAAAACCATCCATCTTTGATATATGGGTCTGTAGGTTATTTTATTGATTTCATCAGTAAATTAGGATTTTCTTCTTCTTCTTCTTCTTTTCTTCCTTCGGCTCATAAGATGTCTCTAGAAGAACAGGTAGAATACTTCTCCTTTCAAATTAACGTTTGTCACATTTCTGGTAGGACCTGAAGTGTTTTGGATGTTAATTTGAGGTGAAAAGAGAGTATTGATCAACAGTGCCAAGTGCAAGGCCACGATGTAGTAATATATCGGTGAAGTCCGAGGTCGATCCATGAGGAGCAAAAAGGAAGCAATCAACTCGTACCTGTTCTAAGGAAATTCTAAAGGTTTCCTTAAAAGAAGCTATACGAATCCACACTACTAATCTGAAAAATTAAATTAATTACAGTTCTTTACAACCAATAAAAATTGCCTAATCTATAAAACCTAGTCTAAAAATCCTAAATAGTAAGCTGCATACACCATGAAAAGCATTAAACTAACCAATTGCATGAAATAAAATAAAAACCAGAATATTAAAATAAAAATTCAGAGAAATAAAAGTAGCTGGGAATTAAATAAAATCATTGTTTTCTAGGGTTCAGGGATCTTCCTTCTCCTAATGATTGGAGGTATAAACAATCAGTCTGTCTTCCCATGTATGGGTCGTCAATTCACACCGTAGAAGAGTGAAAGTAATGTCCTTTTAATATTAATTTCAGAGATGAATTTTTAATCTATTATTGGTCCCAAAGATGTTCATTTGCTCATGCACGCATTGCCTCCAAGCATGCAATGTATCCGGAAAAAAACAAAGCATAAAAAAGGTTACAGTACATGGCAACTAATTTTAAAAACATCCCTCTACGTTAATAAAAAAAAATACGACACTCTTCTAACTCATTATTGTCCATAAAACCAATAAAATTTCGAAGGAATCACCCCTACACCTACAAAACAAAGAAAACTAGCCCAACCATGGTCATCTGAAAGACTTGAAAATTTTCAGAACTTGCACAACTTGAAGTGGAGGCCTTCAACGAGGGCTAGAAGGTGGTAATGCTGGTGGAACGGGCCCAAAGTGGTGGTCGGCCAAGTGGGTGGCCCTTTGGGTGAGCTACATTGGTAGAAAGATAGGTGGAGAAGGGTGGAAAAAAGCGGGCTGTGAATAGTGCCCCCTTTTGGTGTATTTATAGTTGTTGCAATGACTTGGGTTCTAAGCAATTGTGGTTTAGGAAGGTTTTGGAGAGAAACAAGGAGATTTTGAGGGATTTAGAAAGTCTTTCCTTGATTCCATGTTGTGCTAGAACTTTCTAATATTGTCCCCACCTCTTGCTTCTTTGAAATCTTCCACCATGGGCCCCACTCGGGTCGTGCAAGGGGCTGGTGGTCCCCCATTAGGCATGCCGTGCTACATCGAAGCTTCTCCCCTTCCTTGCTTAACTCCAAGTTTCTTGATTCTCTTTCCTTCTTTTTCTCAAATTCGAAGTTCAAATTTGAATTCCAAAATTTCAATAAAAATATAGAAAGAAATCTAAATTTTTTGCAACAACTCCAAGTGGACCCCACCATGGCTGCCCCATGCATGGGAAATCACGCAATGGCCATGGTAGATCCCATGTTGAGTCATCTTCAATTATTTTTTCTTCTCTTGGATTTCCTCTTGAATTTCTCCTCACGTGGGTTCCCTCTTGAAATTATTTTTCTACGAAAAGAAATTAATTATATTAAAAAGAATAATTTTATGTAGAAAACTATCATGCAGTGCTGGGACCCATTCACACATATGAATGCATGAGTATACCATTGATTTTTGGTGTAGAATGCAGTGGTGCAAAGAAATTATGCATGTTTATGCGTGAATAAGAAGTTATTCAATACGATAGTTCAATAATCCAAAAGAACTTTTCATAAAAAAAAAACATGCAATTTTATGATTTTTGACCGATTTTCTCATGAAATGCACTTTTGACACTATGATGTATGAATTTATGAAACCCAATGATTTTTACCTAAATAAGTCCATAAATCTAAATGAAATGATGCGAATGAGATGCAGTTTTATGGACTATCAAGTATCCACCATAGTAGTTCGCTCCACTTCTTTTAGTGGTTGTTTCATTACGGCAAGATGGAAACATTAAAGAAAAGAAAATGAAAAAGTACTTATATCAAGATTCTCCCTTCTGTTAGCGTTCAATACAATGGTAATTTCTTTCAAATCAAGCAGGTCTCTGATTTCCTCTGTATGCTCATCTGAGAAGACAGGCAGTCATCATTGACGCAGATAGGTCCCAAAGGACAAATCTCTAGTGTGAACTAGCCGTCATGGATTACCTCTCCTTTTTAAGTCCAATTGATATAATTCTTTGAATCAACTTCTATGATGATCCTTTTATTTGGAAATCTAGCTCATTACATAAATATCTAACTCATTACATTCCTTTGATACCATTTGGGCCAGAAAATGACATCAAGGCCTCTCTATCCTTTATTCTCTAATACTTCAAAAAGGGCACTGTTTCGTGTCATATTGTATCCTATACATTTTTTGTAAAATCCATGTCTCAGCCATATCTATGGCATGTCCTGCCATATCCATCTCCATCCTTGTCTAGGCATTGTAGTCTCCACTGCTATTCATTATTAATCAGCCCCCTTATCCTTGCAGGCTCCACTTTGCCTTTGTCGTGCCATCCACACCTCTTTTTTTTTTTATAATCATTTTACTTCCTATCATCAATGTGTTTTCCCGGTTGTCTTCTCTTGAAATACCCTCCACTGCATAGGCCTTGAATAGTTGAATTCTTAACTTTCCTCTTCCCAGTTTGCAACTCATACTCTGACAAGCTCAACATATATACATATATTCAACCAAAGCTCCTTTTTATTTTTTATTTTTATGGATTACCTTTTCATTTCTGCTTTCCGAAGTGGTCCATAATATTCTACATTGTTTGCTTACCTAAATGCATTGGTAAAGGATAACATGTTATTCTGACGTTTGTTCTGCTAGTAGTTGGTGATGGTGATGTTCATCCATGGTCACCTCTGTGTAAATTGTGCGTATTCAAGTAAATAATTTTGGATTTGTTTGTCTCTATTGCAGATCAGAGATGCAGTTGTTGTAGATGAAAACTTTTCAGTTAGCGTGAGCAAGTCAGCATATGAGGTAATAGCTACCTATGAAAAGGAGGAGTCTGGAATGGATTTAGTTATTCGCCTGCCTTCTTGCTACCCACTGCGTCCTGTGGATGTTGATTGCACAAGGAGTCTTGGTATCAGTGAAGTAAAGCAAAGAAAATGGTTACTGTCTATGATTGCATTTGTCCGCAATCAGGTGATCCTTTTTCCTACTATATTTGTACTAGTAAATATTTAAAGGATCTTTTTTAAGTTTCATTTCTCACAATAAAAATCTTATTTCCCTTGTATAAATCTCTTGTATTTTTCGATCAGTTTCTTTCTATTATGGCCTGAAAATAGGGTAGTCCAATGTGGGCATTTTTTGTGGCTAGGTCTGTCCATGCCCAGTCAAACTGGATGACTGAAGTTATGTTTATAACTTTCTGGAATTGCTGCTTCTGTCTCACTTAGATATTGGAAGTGGATAGCGTAACTCTGTAGACAGTTCTATATAAGTAGTTGTGGAAGGACAGAGTTGTCTCTTGCTGATTAGGGATTGCTGAAAAACTATCCTTATTGGAAGAACATAGAATTCATTTTTTCCTCAGCTTTTTATCATTATTATTAGGTAGATTGTAGTTACTCTACCTTCTTCACAAAGGTTGAAATCATCCATGTGGAGACCAAGGAACCCCAAGCTAGCAAAGCACTTTCACAATAGATCAGTGTTAACATGATCCACCCCAATTTGAGTCAATAATTCATTGTTGTCAAATCTTCATGATCTGCATGTGAGAAAAGTAGCTAACTTCCTTTTCCTGTCAGAATGGAGCCATAGCTGAAGCTATACGCATCTGGAAAAGCAATTTTGACAAGGAATTTGAAGGCATTGAAGAATGTCCCATCTGCTACAGTATTATCCATACTACAAACCACAGCCTTCCTCGTCTTGCCTGCAAGACTTGCAAGCACAAGTTCCACGCAGCCTGCCTCTACAAGTGGTTCTCAACTTCTCACAAATCAACGTGTCCATTATGCCAGACTCCGTTCTGACGTGATTCCAGTGTCTTCTGTTTCAACCTGAAGACAGCGAGATGCTTGTTCAACTCCTGTTGGCAGCATGTTCAGATTATTGATACAATGGTTCCTTGATTTCGCATGCAATAATGAACTGAACAGATGGGCCTTTTTCTCTGGAAGAGACAGATTGATACCCCTATTTCCTCAAGTGTGGCACCACAGCAGAAGAGGACAGGAACTGCAGCTGCATCTTTTTCTTCTTTTTAGTTTTATATACGAGCAAAATGCCATGTGTTACAAACGAAAATGATTCTGAGGTTGGCAAAACTTTTGTAGAAGAGATAGTAAGCCAGCAATTGTAAGTTATTTGTTGAAATCTTGATCCTTAATTGTTGTATGTGAAGTACTTATATATGTATTTTATTCATTTTTTATCCTAATGTTTTTAACATATGATCTTTCTTTATGTCAGGTTTGGAAAATTTTGTCAATTCTTGCAGCGGCAGGAATATAATTAGTTTTTGAGTTTGTTATCCTGTGGATATGGATTGGAAGATGCATTATATCCATCTGCAGCATGACATAGCTTTTGACATGTAATATACATGGACTACAGTTTGGCTGGTCGATCCAGGACCTCTTCAAAGGGAGAATTAGTGACTCGCAAGCAGTCGGCCCCTTGCAATTCACACTGAATACATGGTTTGGGGAACCTTGCTTATTTGGTTAAGAGTTATTTGTGGTGGGACACAATTCACTTATTGAATTAGGTGCGGCGAGTTCTGTCAGATGAATATTTAAAATGCGTGGCCTGTTTATATGAAAATTTTAGCTGTCCATACGCATGTAATGTGTAAGAGAATCGGCAACGTGGAGATAAGCTCATAGAGTGATGTAATTACTGAATTTCAATTAGGAGTGTTAAGCCAGTAATTGTTAGATACTAAAGCTTATTGTTATGGATGTGTGTTCATAATTAGTACTCTGGCCCAAATGTTAATTAAACGAGTCTTTGATGTTGGTGATGATGATTGTAGGGATCAGTGTTGGGAAAACAATTTGATTAATTTGTCAGTGGTGCCGAGTCCAACACGGGCCACCTTCATTTAGACCATTTAATTTGAAAACTGAAGAAAAAGTTGGGTTTTGTGGACTTTGCTGACGTTTGCAGAGGATTGTTATGCCGGACGGTCGTGGACCAGTTGAGCATAGTATGTCGCTTGTGGAAGTGCATGGGATAATTTTTTGTACATATGACCCCTAGGATCCTCTTAAAACAGATGTGTGAAGGTTAGGATACAGGCTGTAACTGTTCTGTGCTAGTGCGGAAAGGGTGTATCATCATCATCAAAATCTTATTTCAACTAAAGTGTGCTCTTTTATAAGAATTTTATTTCTTCATTTTGATCTATTCTTTTCTACATTGTTTGATGGGTTGTGCTTCAGATCAATCATGTGTATCATCATTACCATTATTTACAAGTTGCGTCCCAACTATGTTGGGGTTGGCTCTGTGTCTTTTGTTTGCCCCTTCTAATCAATTTTTAGTCAAATTCTCCAATGGGTTACACTTATCATGGAAACATGCCACACTGGGATTTAAATATCAGTAGCACTATGGGCTCTTGGGAGAGTTTATTGAGTGGTCCATCTATTAGGCAGATAGAATGAATAAGTTGGACCCATCTGGAGTGTGCAGTGTAAAGCTTTTTGTAGGCTCGAAGGACAACAAACAGTATCCAAGCAGCTCTATGCTTCCTGTGAGGGGTTTGATTCCAATCCATCATTTGATTTTTGCCATGCTTTAATCAAGACACCTCTGGCTGCTAAAATAATTCTTAATGAGACAAGTATCTGATGACAACATGTATCTTGAACTGATATTAACAGCTGGACATCTGAAATTTGTTAACCATGAAGTTGGTTAATCTGATCCACATGAGCAAGGTAGTAGATAGTCAAAGAAAAACAAAAGAAAAGTAGGGAGACGGCCACAATCTGGAACTGCTAAATCTTTCTTACTCCAAAATCGGCACCCCTGGATGGTAGTCGACGTCGACCACATATTCAAATGGGCTCAGCCATTGTGCCCATATGCATGCCCATCCATTGATTCCAGCTGACGATTATGTTGGGCAGGGAGGGGTCCATCATTCAGAGCGGCTTGGATCTGGTGAGTCTACATGGGTTAAGTGTTTAACGGTTCGGATTATCTATGTGATCCTACATTCCTAGTACGATGATGGAGTTTCAGAGAAGCGTGTAATAGCTGCGACTGCAAGAGAATCCGGACTTTCGTCTGTCTTGGCTCTTCTTGAAAAGTCGCACCTTAAAAACGATCTCTTCAACGTTTGCATTTTTGATTCCTTCTACTGCAAGTTTTCGTCCTTCTACTCTCCTCCTTGTTATCTGTTGCGGCCTTCATTTCCGGTGGGTAAGCAGCAGTTGAAGAAGAAGAAGAAGAAGAAGAAGAAGAATTCAAGAGAGAGGACGAATAGAAAAGAAAAAAATGGGCGATCAGATGGCGAAAGGGGAGGAGATGGAGAAGAAGGCCGAGAAGAAGATCAACGGCTGGGGCTTGTTTGGATCCAAGTATGAAGACGCTGCTGATCTCTACGATAAAGCCGCCAATTTCTACAAACTCGCCAAAACCTGTATATCCATTACGATCCCTCTCTTTCTACATAAACCCTTCTTTTCCATTTGTTTTTTAGAAACTTCTTCTGACTATTTGGGGGTTTTGAAATTGAGAGACTCCATCTAAATTCTAATATCCTTTCCCTTTTCTGAAAATTATAAGAGTACCCCAATGGGTTGTTGGATGAGATTTAAAGTCGCTTTTACAGCATTCTTGAAATCAGTTTCATTCTTTATTAGGCATGCATCAAGCAAATCAATTGTTTGTTACTAGTTAAACATCATGTTACTGATTATCTTTCCCAATGATTATGTACTTGAATGATGTTTCAGGGGACAAAGCTGGAGCAGTGTATATCAAGCTAGCAAACTGTCATTTGAAGGTTTATAGTTCTTGTTGTGTGTGTTCAAGCTGTTTACTTATTTGTGCATTGTTCTGATCGTACAGTTGTTGATTTTCTAATTACAGTTAGAAAGTATGCATGAAGCAGCCTCAGCCTATGTTGATGCATCAAAATGTTACAAAAAGATCTCTGCTCAAGGTTTTTATTTTTCCAGCTCATAGATATAGATAGATTTATCTCATTCATGTTGATTCTCATGGTTTTGAGGTACACCTAGGAGTGTTGTGTAAATGGGTCAGGTCCATGTTATACCTGGACTCACTTAATTTTCCCAAGGACCTGGATACGGCTCCATACTGCGGTCTGACTTATACCGGAAACCAACGTCTGATATCACCCACCTTATAACTGATACCCATATCATCATCAAAGCCTTGTCCCAACTATGTTGGGCCGCATCATCATCTGACAATTTTTTTTATTTATTATTTTGAAAAATGAACAAGAATTATCCATCTATCTATTGATCAACCCCGAGGGTTAGGGCAATTGGTTAGTTCCATGGCTCAGGAACCGGAGGTTGCGGTTTCGAAATCAAGCTCTTTCCCTGGGGCCACTTACCCAGGCAAAGGCTTGAGTTACCCCTGCGTGGGGGGAGGCAGTCATGCGCCCGGGGGAATAATCAGTTCTGGAAGGAGGACGGACACCTTCATCATCAAAAAAAGAAAAAAAATCTATCTATTGATTGAAATCATTTAATATGAATTGTTCTCTTCCTTGTTTCCTATTTATAACAGATACTCTAAATGTCATTTGCAGAATCTATAACGTGCTTAAACCAGGCTATAAATCTTTTCATGGAAATTGGGAGGCTAAACATGGCTGCAAGATACTGCAAGGTTTGTTCGAAAATACTACTGTGGAAAATCTTTCAAAAAAAAAAGTGTTGGAGAGAAAAAAAAAAAGGCTGAATCATCCAAAAACTATTTGGTTCGGAAAACCCCTACAAAATATTAGGTCCAAAGTTTGGGCTTGTCCAGTCAAAATCTACATTTTAATGTAGAATTTCTTGATAAAAAATAACCTAAAATTTAATTTCGGCCAACTGTTGTGAAAATGTCTTTTTTTTTAATTCTAATTTATTGACAAAAATTTCCTCCATTGGGGCAAGAAGTTGGATTATTTTTTGGGTCTCTTGTTAATGGGAAGGGATTTTAGCTCCCCCTCCCCATCCAAAATCCTAGATTTATATGGTTTATATTACTGGGACATAGTTTATTAAGGTTTTGCCCTATTTTTTTCCTTTAAATATATAGTTTACTCACTTTTTACCATTTTCAAATGTGCATTATTGAATTGTTAATATTTCCTGAAACAATATTAGAATTGAAATCCCAAAATGTCGAATTTGCCGAAATGTTTCAATCTGGAGTCAAAGAGACACAACGCCATAAACAAATTTGCCAACTATGTGTATTGTCCATGGTTCCCTTCTGAGAATGTTGCCCACCTCGTTGGTTGATCATCATCTTCGACATCCTTTGGTTGCCTATTGACATCATTCTCTTGATTTTGGATTGCACTCTATCAGAAAAGTGGCTTAAATGTAACAAAGCTGCCATTTTACCTAATAATCATCATTTGAACAACGTATGTGCTGTCGTGCACCTTTGCCCTATATTCATCTTCAAGGAGAAAAGGGTGTTTTAAAGAACCAGAGTTGGGGATGTAAGGTCAATGATGCCTAGTTGGTTAACGACCCAGCTTCGATATCCTTTAGTTGCCTATTGAAGCTGTAATAATCCTGATTATAGACTGCTTTCTTTTTTTTTTTCTTTTTGGCTGGATGGGTGAGTAGTTCACCACCTGTGATACAACCTGCCTGCCCATGCCCAGGGATCTATTCCTGGCAGCTGTGTGAGATGAGACGCCCTTGCCACCGGGGTGTCTTGAGTTTCTCGACTGCACTTTGTTTATAAGAAAAGAGATAAAGATGCCCATTTCACCTAATAACTACCATCGGAACAACTTATGCGCTGTTGTGCACCTTTGCTCTATAATCAGCTTCAATGGAGACAAGGGTGTTTGGACCTGAGTTCAGTTTTAAAATGTGCACCCCACTTTTTGGAGTCCACTTTGTTCACTTCCTAATTGTAATTGGCTTATCTTTCTTCATATGAAGTTGGCAACTGCTTAGTAGAGGCTAAGTTTTGGTTCCCACATCTTTGTGCAGGAAATTGGTGAGTTATATGAACTTGAGAAAAACATTGAGCAGGCCATGGATTATTATGAACGTTCTGCTGATCTCTTCCAAAGTGAGGAGGTTACAACTTCCGCTAACCAATGCAAGCAGAAGGTTGCACAATTTGCTGCTCAGTTAGAACAGTATGTCACCTTTTGCCAAGAATAAATTGTTCTCTTTTTCATGGTTCCATAGTGTTTTTACTCTTTAATAGGTCATCTGTGAAGTCCACATTCAGCATCATAAGAACAGACACCAATGATAGTTCTGGAATATCAACATTGCCTTTCCTTTGGTAATAATCTTGAAAGAAAATATCATGACACAGAGGCATCTCAGGATCTGAAGCTAATGTACAGTGAGAATATCTTTCTTTCATTCAGGCTGAAATATAGTCTGGAAACACTTAAGATTTTTGTCACATCCCTATCCAGAAAAGTGTATGATGCTTTAGATGGTGTTGAATACAATCTGTAACAACCAAAAAATCAGGAAAAAAAATAATCAGCAAGATCTATCTTACCTTTTTTTTCTTATGAATTTTCTGACAATTTAGGAATGTTTACTGTTTGTAGAACTAATTAACAATCACTTCAATCTATTCTAAGTTTCCAAATTGACTTCATTTAAAAATTCCTAAATGCTGAGCAAGCATAAAGGTATGATTCTTGAGTCAAGAAGACGACCGCACAGCTGCTGTATGTCCTAGGAAACTGTGCATATGGATGTGTTCTCAGCAGGGACTAGTGAGCAATGAAGAGAAAACAAAGGAGGAAGATTGGGAGAAAGAGGATGGATATAGAGGAAAGATGTCAGAAGTTACAGAAGAGCTTATGCTCTGGTACCATGTCTCAAAAGAAGGAATATTATTGAGAGATTGCAATCTGATTTCCAATCCTAAATGAAGCTGTTATAAGCTCAATCTTTTAAAAAGCCTGTTTTCATTTTCAACTCATCAGCTCCCTCTCCAAACAAAGATATGGGGAATGGAACCCCATCCATTTAATGACTCGGCAATATTAGAGTGCGACTCGACTTGCTAGTGACCATGTCTGAGTTGACAAGGTCAAGTCGACTTAGACTCAATTAAATTTTAAAATCACGTCCTAGACCCTTTTGGAATTGAAGTCTGGAGATATTGGAATTACTTTTTGGATAATTGGTTTTATGGGTCTTAATCGGAATAGACCCACATGGTGGAGCCAAGGGGGTTGAGTGGGGCAATTACGTCCTCTCAACTCTTTCTTTGCTTTGATTAAAGAGGAGAAGTTTTAGGAATCGATATAGGAATTTTAATTTTATGCCCTTTTGCCTCCTCAAAATTCTTCGCTCTTTACAAAAAAGAGTGAATTTGGGAAATAACAAGGGCATCCTTGTCTTTTGCTTTCTTCTAAAACCTAAGAAGGAACTAACTTCTCATATCCCCTTTCAGAAAGTTTTGCTCCTTATTCTTCTTAATGTATGGGCAAAGCAGACATACCATAGCTCAATGGTTCTTTTAAGTATTTTCTTTTGTTGGAAATCCTTTCAAGTAGAGTTTTGTGAGGCTCTTGAGTGGAGCCCATTTCTGAAAAACGAAAATAGGGCCATAATGCAGATCCTATAGGGCTGATCTCCTAAATGGAGTCCAATAGAAATAATCTAAATCTTACAAGAAAAATGCCCTATTCTCTATTAAAAATTTAACTAATATGATCGTGCCCAATGTCAAGTCGGTTTTTATGAGATATCTGAATTGTTTTAATATTTTATTTGAGTGTTCTAAAAGTTATCAATATGAAGGTGGGTCATTTGGGTTAAATTTGATATGGACTTTATGCTACATTGGGAGGCCTTTTTTCAATGATTTAGAAGTTTCATCATTGGGCTGTTCTTCCAATCTCCACCATGTAAATAACATTGTGGGGCCTTGAAATCATTAGGCCACAAAATAAGTACCCCCTTTTCTATGAGAAATTTCACTCAAATATAATGTAGGCCTACTGTCAGATCGATCGCTACAAAATATTTATGTTTTTATAAAAAATTATGTTCACTGTTCTAAAATTTACTGTGAAACATTTAAGTGAAATATTATGAAGACTATAAGGGAATGGGCCATTTTTTGAAAGGTCTAGATTTTTCATAGGTCCACTAACATTGTTGGTTGATCATCCTTGCCACACCCCCCAACCAGAAACTGAACCTACAACGTGGGATCTGACCTTATTAATCATATCCTGTTATGTTGGCCCACTTCTGATGTGAAAAAAAAAATAAAGAAAAGAAAAAGAACTTCCGGGATTGATCAGGTACTCGAGCATCCTTTTACAAACACAGATATTTTCATTGTATAAGCTCCTGTGTAAGACCAATGAATATATAGGGAATTGTTGTGCTTGGATGTAATTACCTACCCTATGGGAGGGATGAGTTCTCATTTTCTGTCAGTATGATGGTCAAAGATCACTGCAATTATGCTATATATCTCATCTGTTGTATGAGGCTAACTAACCCTATTCGAGATTTGCAACTTCGAAGTGGTACATTGACAATCTAATCATATAATTTTCTCTTCTATTGGTTCCATTGCATCTGCTTGATATACAAGTGACATGATTGACTGTCACAACGCAATGGTGACCTGTCTACATTACAAGTTCACAACAAGGTTTTCTGTTTCCTATGTTTTTCTTTCCGTTGTATATACTCCATATTGAAGTTTTCATCAAGAGCCAAATTTCGAAATATGCCTCCAGTACATTTTTTTGTATTTCAATTTTTTTTAGAGTATGGCCGTGGTAAGTTATTGAATTTTATCAGTATTAACTTGTATTCAGACCAAGTACACCTATGGAAATTGACATATTTAGCTTGGAGCTGCACTCACTATTTTTCTGCAGTTGGAATATTAACATGGCACAATTGGATATGCATTTTTTTTTCCGGTTCCAGATACCCAAAAGCAATTGAAATTTTTGAGACAATAGCGCGTCATTCTATGAACAATAATCTTCTCAAGTACAGTGTCCGGGGTATTCTTCTCAATGCTGGTCTCTGCCAACTTTGTCGAGGGGATTTTGTTGCAATAACCAACTCATTAGAGCAATATCAGGTGAGTGTGGGTTTTGTTCATGTTCAAATTGATGATTAGTGCATGGAGACGTGTCAGGACATTTGATAATTTTGCTATTGCTTGCAGGAACTTGATCTAACTTTTTCGGGCACACGTGAATACAAGTTCTTATCTGTAAGTTAATTTTTTTTTTCTTGGTGTCCTGTTTCTGTAATGGTTATTGGTCTCAATAAATTGTTATTGTTACTGATAAAAAAAAAGAAGAAGTTATGATTAATCTGGAATACGGATGTGATTTCTTTTTAAAGTACTTCACACGTTTTTGAAATTGTGAAGTTCTGGTGCAGGAATAATCTTATTGGGAGTGTGGCTGAGTTTGTTAAATCATGTTTACTCTCTCTCACAACAACATTTAATGCCTTCTTCCAATTCATCAGAATAGAGAAACAGAATTCATGTAGCGGGCCTCAACCTAGTTGGGACGAGGCTACGATGATGATGATTTAACACCTTCTTATGTATTTTGGTTATACAACCCTGAGGAGTTCTTGAAAATTGGCCATTTATCAGAACATAAAAATTAAATTATGAAAGTTCACCAAGGTAGTAAAAAGAGTTGTTCACAGATGGGTTTCTTTAGTGAGGCAGGCTGAAATCTTGCTCTCTCTCTCTCTCATGGATAAATCTCATTATAATTTAGAAACAGAGGGATGGGTAAAATGAACTCATTGTATCACAATGAAAGTTGTGCCTAAAGTTTTTCACAGCTCAATCCTAAAATAATTGGGATGTTCCCAATTATTCAGGTCTATTTGCATTATGAAGTTAAATTGATTATGCAAATGTCCAGTCTTTATGTGGAAACAAAATGTGAATGTTTTCTTCAAGTTGCTATGTGGGGCTAGATCAAATGGCCGTTCATTTTTTCAGGATTTGGCAGCTTCAATAGATGAGGAAGATGTTGCAAAGTTCACTGATGTGGTCAAGGAATTTGATAGTATGACTCGGCTGGTATGCTTTCTTTAGACTGGAAATGACTGATAGATCTTTCGACACATGCAAACACAGATAGACACATGCACATAATCTGCTGATGCTGAGCAATGTAGCTCACCCTTGTCAGGAGCAACAGCCTCTGGGGTGCCCACTTACATGCATGTCAAGGATGGAAAAGTGATAAAAAATAAACATAAAATCTAATGGAAGGTTTAGTCCAGGTGAACGCATTCAAGTTTGAAATTCATAATTCAGAAACTTAATTTGATTTGAAAATTTAATGATGGAGGTTCATTTGTTTTGCTTCAAGTTTTTTCTTATTCAGAGTTTTGAGTTTGACGAGTTCAATGAACTAATTCCGTCTGCCTGCACTATAAACCCCTCATTAGGGCCCAGATCTGCACTTCAAACTGCTCATTTTAACTGCCATTATATTAACTATGGGCCAAAGTTTACTCTAATCAGAGTTGGACCCACCATCAGATTAGTCGCTTGTAACATGTGATTGAAATAAAAACCAAAGGAAGTAAATCTCATGTTTTACAACTGATCAATCTTAAGGTGGGGCCAACTCCGAATGGAATTGGAAACGCAACTTGTGGATCTATATGTTTGTCATACATGTGCTAATGTGTGCGTTTCCTGTTCTTGCATATTATTTTGTTTGAGTTCCTTACATGGCATTTTGATGTGCTGTGCGCAGGATACCTGGAAAACTACTCTCTTGTTGAGAGCCAAGAGTGCACTAAAAGCCAAAGAAGTTGAAGAGGATGATCTTACCTAGCTAGTCTGTTCCCAAACTACTCTCTCTGCTTTTGGTTATATTGCTAATCTCACTGACTGGCCAGAGTTATTTCTCAGTGTTGCTTTCTTGCATCAGATTTGTTTGGGATATATAGCCAAAACTATTATTTGATTGAGCTGTAATGTATGTACAGAGTTCATAAATTTCTTTTGGTTGTGTTCCGTTTTGAGTCTTTTGGTTCTTGAATGATCTCAAGTTGCCATTCTGTGTACATGGTAATTTCGGCAGAATGCATGACTCAAAGGTGCAGCTTTGTGCTTCTTCGTGGGCTTTTTTTTTTCTTTTACAATGTTCACTGTAGAAATGACTACTCATATTTGAGATCGTGAGGTATCCTAGTGTATACTATTTGTAGATGATGTAGTATTAGTGGATGAACGAAGAGATGGCGTAAATGCGATACTTGAGTGAAGGGAGAAGACCGAGTCTAAGTCATAAGAAGACAAAAATATATAAATTTTAACTTTTGTGTGAATGTAGATAAAGACGAAAATCCCATGTAAATTAAAGAATAAAACATTCCACAAAGAGGAGAGATGTTCTCCTACGAGCTATAAAATTATTAGCAGTCCAGCTCTGTGGGACCCGCTTGGGCCCACTTTTGATTTGTGTAGACTCATCCCCCAATGACCTAACACCGGGCACAATTTCACTCTCAACAAGCTCTCATCTGCTGTTGGATTGAATCTCAAATAAATCTGTGGTTAAAGGTTCACTAAATATTAAGGCTATTATGCCCGTAAGATTGCACCAGATTGTGATGATTAAAAAAGTTGCTACACGGGAGATCTTGGTCGGGCCCATTTAGCTGCACTAAATATAGAGAAGGATCCAAAAGCGGGTGATTGCTACCATCCATCTGATTTGGATGGACCGTGGATATCCAGCCCGATCGGACGTTTAGCACAAGTCCATGTCATTGTCCCTCACCAGCTGGGGAGGGATGGATGCATAGGAATACTCCCCTCTTTCTCTCTCTTCCTCTCTGGCATCCATGGCAGGGATCTATCCCCATCTTCATTCCTCGTGCATTTTCGTTCTGCATTGTTTTTAATGGATGCCCCCCCTTTTTCTGTGCTAAACGCTGCATTGCTTGGTAATGTTTCTGAGCATAAGAGTCAAAGAACTGCAACCATGGGCTGTCTTCCACTGTTTCTTTTTTTTAATCAAAATCCTATGGATTGTGTTTTATCTATTTCAGCAAGTGGTGTCTTCTCTGATTATTAATTTCAATAAAAAAAGGTTCTCTGATAAAAATATTGTGCAAAAGTATTTTATTGCATACAGCTTATGATCTGCTTATGTTATTGTTTGTCGATTTCTAGTTTGTTCTGGCAGAATGTGAAAGACAGCTTATCATGTGGTTGTTCAAAGTGTACATGCCGATGAGGCAAATATCTGTTGTATCTAATGGGCCTCACCTGATGAACGGCCTCAAATGCAGTGAACAAATTGGTAGGTTTGCCACATTGGTTATTAGTCTCAGAGAGATTAGAGTGCAACAGATCTATTATATTTGATTATTAGTCTCCTCATTGGTTATTAGTCTCAAATATGTGCTGGCCTCACCTATGAATTTTTTTTTTTGAAACAAAATATAGGTAGAACCAACTACCTCTTCAGAAATTAAATAATTTTTTTCCAACAGTTGAGGATGAGAAATGCCCAAAGTAAGTATTAAGGAAAAGGCACAGAGGAAAGAACAATTATCCCTCGGGTGAAACAGGAGAGGCGTGCCATATGTAGGGGTGTAAGAAAAAACCGCCTAACCGTCAAACCGCACCGAACCGAACCGAACCGCGGTTATTAACCGTATTTTCACGGTTCGGTTCGGTTACGGTTAATAAAATAAAAAAATCGCACAGTTCGGTTCGGTTACGGTTTTCCACAATATTCACGGTTATTAACCGAACCGAACCGTAAAATACGGTTCGGTTAACCGTATGCGGTTAACCGCACCGATAACAAATAAAATAATATACATGAGGGGTAAATGAAATTTTCCTTACCTAAAACCAAACCCTAGCTTCCCACATCGTCATCGCCGGTTATTAACCGTAACCGAACCGTAACCGTAACCGTAACCGTATAATACTGTAATTATACTGTATTACTGTGTATATTTTTCCACGGTTATTAACCGTAACCGAACCGTATAATACGGTTAACCGCGGTTCGGTTTTCCACGATTTTTGTATATACGGTTACGGTTACGGTTTTTAAAGAAGGAAAACCGCGGTTACGGTTCGGTTAACGGTTTCCCCAAAAAGACCGATTAACCGAACCATTACACTCCGAGTAATATGATCGGCGCAATTGTCCTTTTCTATTGAAGAGGTAGCACAAAAAAGTCAATTTTTTTTTCCAATGCAATTCTCTTGTCATCAATTATTGTTTTTTAATAATACATTGTCTTATTCTTATTTCAGCTGCACAACCCAAGTCCATAAAGTAGAAGAGAATATAAACTCTGACTCATACGATGGTGAGTCTTTGGACATATCCACTTTTGATGAGGAACGTTGATCCGTCCTACAAAAGTACCCTCTCATGGGGAGACCCTTTCAACAGTGTACTTGGCTAAAAGCATCCACAACGTGTTTGCCAATCTAAATTGGTGTCGGAAGACAATGTTAAAAATGGGAGATAAAGCCCATATTTCATTAAAGATAAACTAGAATTTCCAAGGATTAGCCTTTCAATTAGAAACCCATTCGACCCATCGCTCTTCACAATAAAAATACCATGATACTAGTTGCATTATCAAAAAACTGTGTTGCATTGTTCTAATTGGAATAATTTCTTTCTTTTCTTTTATTTTAAAAAGTGTTCTTGGTATAATTATGATCCAAAAATACACACCACTCATGATGAAGAAGATGGACAAGAGTGCCGAAATCACAAAGCAAGACAACAAATAAAGACTTCTGTGCTAGCAAGACTTAAAATGTGCACATCTTATATTACATGGGAGTCCTTGAAATGTAGATTACGATATTGCTTTTGATGGAAAAATAAAAGGATAGTAAGACTGCAACAATTATGGGGTTTAATGAGGTGAGGTACAGAGCATGGAAGCACGTCATTCTAGTTCCATCCAGTTGTGCAGTGTCTATACTATGATTGCCACTGGTTTGGAATCACTAGTACCTGCAAAGTCGGGGTTTTCCACCAGCAAGTTTTCAGTCTCTTCTATATTGCTGATAATCCATGGATGTTCTTGAAGCATTCTTAGCCCTCGGAGCTCCACTACCACTTCCTTCATTGTAGGCCTTTCCTCTCCTTTAAGTCTTACGCAATGCTTCACAAGCCGAGCAATTGCAGTGAGTTGTTCTTCTTGACCTTCTTTTAGAATTCGGTTGTCTACTACTTGGAGGAGGCGATTCTCTTTCATTGCTAAAAGAAAGTACATAGCTAGATTTCTCTCTTCCTCGGTCCTATTGAAACATACAGGTTTCTGTCCAGTTAAGAGCTCTGCCAGAACCACTCCAAAGCTATATACATCGCTCTTAGAAGTCAGTTGACCTGTTTGGAAGTACTCTGGATCCAAGTATCCAAATGTCCCTTGAACCAACGTTGCTATTTGAGTTTGGTCAATAGGGACCAATCTTGAAGCTCCGAAGTCGGACACTTTGGCATTGAAATTATTGTCCAGGAGTATGTTAGCAGACTTGATATCCCTGTGAAATATTGGCATTGAAGCAGCAGAGTGTAAATAGGAAAGTGCATCTGCTATTTCTTCAGCAATTCTTAAACGATCTCTTAATGAAATCAATGACACATTGACCGCATCATGGATGTGCTGAGAAAGGGTCCCATTAGATACAAATTCATATACTAACAAGGGTACTTCCGCCTCTAAGCAACATCCCAAGAGCTTCACCACATTCCTGTGGTTGATTTGGGATAAAATGTCTACCTCATTTATAAATTGCTCAATTTGACTCGTATCTACAACTTTGGATTTTTTAATGGCAACTATCCTATTGTCCGGTAGAACTCCTTTGTAAACTATGCCATAACCTCCTTGACCGAGTACTCTGCTCACATTATAGTTATCGGTTGCTCTTTTCAACTCTTCCGCAGTAAAGATCTTGAATGCCTCAGCTCTATGAGAAGATATCTTTTGCCGTAACAGCATACCTCCATTCAGTTGGAAGAACTTTTCTTTAAGTTTGCTGACCTTTCTCTTTCTCAATAGCCAATATGTCCAAGTACTTCCTAGGAGTAAAAATAGGAAGCTTAAGCCGGTCCCTGCATTTATTTATGTTGAAGTTAAATGCATTAATTTTCAAAATAGATATAACAATACATGTATTCAACAGATAGATCATCATTTGGAAAGTCCACAATGCATAAGATATAGTCAAAAAATTAATTCAATCATAAGTTACAAGCACGGGGATTAATAGGACTGTGGAGTGTGGATCATCTGATTGCCTACTTCATTATAAACCCTCGCTTCCTCTAATGTGGAATACAAATATCTCTGTTACTTGAGTGTCATTGTACAATTTCACTTCAATCGTGCAGAGTTTTTTTGGTAATCATGTAATAGAAATTAGTTATCATTTTTTTTTCCAACTTAGATTGGGGTATTACCTAAAACGACCTTCAGTATCGGAAATTCTTTGTCATCCTTGGTGCAGCCTTCTCCGTCTTTTTTACCATCACCATGGGTGCCCTTTGGGCAAGTGCAATCGTAACCCCCTTCTGAGTTTTTGCATGTTGCTATATCTTCACATAAATTGTTGTCTTTCTCTTTACATTCATCAATATCTGTATACCCAACATAAATAGGAACATGCATAAATAAGCCCAACCATAATGCAAATTAAAGAGAAAGTTAATGAAACCGGTTTATAACAAAAAATTTGCTATAAGAAGCTTAGTACTGTAACACATTTATGATATGAGGTTGGTAACAACAACTCCATACAAGAAATCCGGCTTGAAAGTGGAGTCCCCGATCCCAATGATATGAAGTAATTTTTATTAGAGGTTGCTAAATGTCTAATCAAAGATGGTGTGGTTCATCATTATCATAGTTGAGAAATTTGGAGCATGCTTAAAGCATTGTAGTCTAAAGTTCTATGAACAAAAGATCTTATCTACATGACTAATCAAAAGAAACATCATGAGTCTCAACCCCCACACCCCAACCCATATAAAAGTAAATAAAGCATAAATCTACCTTTGCATCCTTGGTCGACATAAGGGTTCCCTTTGTAACCCTTGGAGCAATTGCACCCGTACCCATGACCATTAGTTGAATTATAGCAGTAGCTATTCTCACTGCGACAAGCATATACAACAGTCTTGTTTGTTTTAGCCTCTTCGCATGTCTGTCTCTCCGCCACCCAGTCGACCACCACTTGCATGTCTTTGCTTCTCTTACAGAAATTGGTTCCTTGGAGATCTGATTTGGAGAATTTGAATTGCTCTTTGTCCACAAGGAATGTGTATGTTGAAGTACTGTTATCCGGGGTATAACTCCAGGGCCGGGTGAAGCCCTCTATGTTCTTGAGGCCTGGAGGAATTAAGAACTGGCAACAGCCTGATCCGGCGCATTCCCCATCAACAATAGTGGCATTATTGCTGCAATTGGGAGAGCATACAGCCCTCCAATAACGTCTGTCCTCCTTCCGTCCCTCCAAAATACCGAAGAAGTCGCAACCTATGGCCGTGTACTTGTTGCGGGTGTCTGAAAGTGTATATGGGCCGTCACCCAAGTCGAAATAAGGTACTGTATTGGACATGCCCGGACACTCTCCACTCATGGAAAATCTAATGCTCATATTTCCTAGCACTGATATGTTCATGACCTCCACGCGGCCGCCCGCCGTACTTAACATGGGCTTGTAAGGCGGGGTGGAATCACCCGTGCAATAGATCCGAAATTGATCGTTTCGGTAGCATTTGGGATCATCTCCAATACCAAATGGGTAAGGAATCAAAACATCTCCACATTTATCTTGGCATCTTTCTGCAGTTTCTAGACCTTCTGCTGCTAGAAACCAAAATACTAGAAGCAATAAATGTAAAGCCATCTCTCTCTTTCTCTCACAGCAAAACATGGAAGATGAAATGTATCTGTCCCTGTATATAAACATGTATCATTCCCTTCCCTTCTTCCTGTATATAAATATATTGAAAAGTACTAAAGGAGCAGATCCGTCCAGATACAATTTATTTAAGAGTAGTTGGTCCAGTGAAATGAAGGAGTCAAAAGAAGACCTACCGCTCTGGTGTTCTTTGAAAAGTCCATGGAAAATTCGCTTTTGTGAAAAGGATTCATATAGTTTTCAGATGAATATATTTATAAGAAACCCATATTTACATGCATATATAATTATGGGGAGTGGACTAACTGTGCGTGTCCTTGACTGAGATATGAGTTTGAGCTTTCTCTCGTTCGCGTTCGAATGGGAACCACATATTCATACATGGAGTAGTGGAGTTTGCTTCTTCGGATCATTCCTTGACAAACACAACACTTTGGAGTTTGAAGTTTGAACTATTCTTCAAACGCGTTCATTGGTGGAACAAGAAAGTTCCCCTCGTCCGTGTTGAAATATGGATTTATATGCTTATTTATATGCTTGGATGTTAGTTTCAGCACGGCACGACCCGCCGGTCAAGAGTTAGTGGCACGGTCCGGCTTTGTTCGGTCAACGGCCCGCCCACCGGGTACGGTTCTCAAGTCCACTTAAAAATGACTATTTTTAAAAAAAATTATTCATTTTACTCCCTCAACCGCTATAAAACGGCCATGTAACTGGTATTTTGTGTCATTTTTAATTTTACAAAATCTATAAATACTCTAACCATTCCATTCTTTTCAGTGGAGTATGTTGAGTTTGACCGAACCACTTAAATATCTCTGTCATTCTTTATGCTTGTGTTATAATTTTTTATTTTAATACCGAAAATGAGAAAAAATTAATTAAAAAAAAATTAAAAGAGGCACGCAAAGCACGATAGGTATAGCACGATGGGAATGTGAGATTAGGGTTTTTCAGAGATTTAAGAAGACTTTTTATTTATTTATTTATTTATTTATTTATTTATTATTTATTTATTTATTTTTTTTGTAAAAGGGGTTTTGTGGGTGAGACAATTACTCGTTCCAAATCGACTAAGTCACTCTGCTCGGTAAGTCAACGAGTCAAGCGAGTCGAGCGAGGGGGCCGAATCTGCACTTCAAACTGCTCATTTGAGTGTTAATGGGTCTCAGTGTCAAGAGTGTTTGATTCTTTTAAATTTCTTATATTATTGAGTTGATTATGGATTTTCATTTCTATGTTTTATTTTTATGTGTCTTTCAAATTTCATTGGATTTGATTTATAGTTTATAGTGTTTGTTTGTTTTGATTTTATTTTTTAGTTTTCTTTATCATTAATCTTTAATTTTCATGGGCTTGTGTTTTTTTTTATAAATAATATGGTATTCGGTATTGAATTCTTATGGATTTTTTTTCCTCTTTCTCAGACTAAAACCTTTTGCATTTAATTTTAAAGAAACTGATCATTTTTTTTTTATAAATTTTAATATTATAATTATATTGGCACGGGCGTGTTTTTCTAGTCCTAATGAAGTGAAGTGAACTTTAACTCGGTCCAATCGGGATTATTCAGGTGGAGGTTGGCCCATATATACTAAGGTTGGATTCAAGTTTTGCACAAAATCTAACCTGACCACCCAACCACATTGCAATCCTAGTGAAGTGAAGAGAGGGAATAAAATATAATTGAGTTATGATGATATTTTATTTTTATTTGTTTGATATGAAGTTTTTTTGACTTTTTTATGAAAAAGTGGAGTTTTTTTTTTTTTTTGTCTTTTAGTGGATAAAGGTGGTTTCTGTCTGACTTTTTTAAAAAAAGATGGAGGGAAATCTGAATTAAAGTATTTTTGATGTAACATCTTGTCTGAAAAATAGAGGCTTTACTTATCTTTTACTTTGCGGTAAAATTACCAAACGGGCCCGACACTTATTAGATTAGTAAATTAAAGTCAAGTAAAGCTTTCATTTTTTAGATAAAGAATTGCATCAATAGCACTTTAATTCAAAATTTCCTCCATCTTTTAAAAAAAAAAAAAAAGAAACAACAATATTCTTTCTCTACTAAAAGACAAAAAAGTTTCACTTTTCCATACAAAAAGTCAAAAGGATTACAAACAGAGCATCCAAAAATAAAATACGATCATAATCCGATTATATTTTATTCTCTCTTTATTTAATGTTTTACTGCACTTTATTTTACATATAAAATTACCAAATGGGGCCTTGTCAAAGAAAAGACGCTCATGAAGGCGATTTTAGGATCTCGATTCCTCGTTGTACTAAATGGGATTGGGGAAGACGTTAAAAGAAACATTACACTAGCAAAGCATTTCATTAGCTAGGGAATCAGGGCTCCTTATTTTTGGGGGACCTAGCCAATTTATTATCATCTTTTCTGATCACATGTACTTTCCTTGTGGTCTGCTAGGAGCTCAAATTTAACAAAACAATTTTTATTTTTTGAAACAAAAAAAGGATTACTTTCCTAAATCATTGGTCTTGAGGACCATAGATTGAGGGATTGGGATAATCAACAGAGGTTAACATTTCCATCTTCCCTTCTCCTTCGATTGGCACGGCCAAATGGGCCCTGCACGCGCTAGCCGACAACACCTTTTTATCACGCAAGAGAGCTTTATTTTGACGAAAACCGTCAGAGGCAAAATAATTATTATTACTTTATTATTTATATTATTCTATATTATTATTATACACAATATTAGAGCTGAAGTGGGGCCGGGAGCTCTCGTTTCTTATATTTGGACTTCTTCATGTACAAGTCAGCATCTACTTTGCAAATTTCTTCCATGCCGACAGCTAAAACAAGACCTTGACTTGATTATTGTGGGATGTGGGTCGCTGTTTCTCTAACTTTCCAAGAAGCAGGTTCTCCTTATCTCGGTGGGCCCACAAGTGTGTGGAGAAAGAAACTGCATGACTTCAAATCCGGACCATATATTGGCTCACACTTTATTCCATGCCAACAACTACCCCTAGAACAAGACCTTGACTTGATTATTGTGGGATATGGGTCGTTGTTTCTTTCACTTTCCAAGAAGCAGGTTCTCCTTTTCTAGGTGGGCCACAGGTGTGTAGAGTAAGAAGCTGCACAACTTCAAATCTGGACCATATATTGGCTCACACTTTCCATGCCAACAGCTAAAACAAGACCTTGACTTGATTATTGTGGGATGTGGGTCGTTGTTTCTTTAACTTTCCAAGAAGCAGGTTCTCCTTATCTAGGTGTGCCCACAGGTTCTCCTTATCATGAATATCATTATTGACAGGTTTCTTCTCTCTCAGCTGAGACAGGTTTCTTCTGTGATTTGATAGGTTTTGAAAAGTCTGCATCTTCATTGAGCAAAAATATATCTGCCTTTAGATGTACCCAACTGCATAACTTCTTCTCTTTTATGAGGGCAGTAGCTGTTAAAAAATTCCGTATCCCCATCATGGCGCTCATGTAGTGATAATGTGGACCATTTAAGATGAGTCTCATCTCCTCTAGGCTAAATTCTAAAATCTCCATTCAGTGGATCCCACCGTCCAACAGCAACAGTAATTCAAATTCAAACTCAATCCAAAAATCTCTAATAAATCTCTCTTTTATCTCTAATAATAAAAACCAACCCAATCCTATCTTATCCTTTGATAATAATCTCTAACAAGGAGTTCTTGAAAATTGGCCATTGAATTATTTGAAATAATTTATTAGAACATAAAAGTTGAAATTATGAAAGTTCACCGAGGTAGTAAAAAGAGTTGTTCACAGATAGTTTCTCTAGTGAGGCAGGCTGAAATCTCTCTCTCTCTCTCTCTCTCTCTCATGGATAAATCTCATTATAATTTAGAAACAGAGGGACGGGTAACATGAACTCATTGTATCACAATGAAAGTTGTGCCTTCAGTTTTTCACGGCTCAATCCTAAAATAATTGGGATGTTCCCAATTATTCACGTCTATTTGCATTATGAAGTTAAATTGATTATGCAAATGTCCAGTCTGTGTGTGGAAACAAAATGTGAATGTTTTCTTCAAGTTGCTATTTGAGGCTAGATCAAATGACCGTTCATTTTTTTCAGGATTTGGCAGCTTCAATAGATGAGGAAGATGTAGCAAAGTTCACTGTTGTGGTCAACGAATTTGATAGTATGGCTCGGCTGGTATGCTTTCTTTAGACTGGAAATAACTGATAGATATATCAACACATGCAAACACAGATAGACACATACACATGATCTGCTGATGCTGAGCACTGTAGCTCACCCTTGTCACAAGCAACAGCCTCTGGGGTGCCCACTTGCATGCATGTCAAGGATGGAAAAGTGATAAGAAAAAATAAACATAAAATCCAATGGAAGGTTTAGTCCAGGTGAACGCATTCAAGTTTAAAATTCATAATCCAGAAACTTAATTTGATTTGAAAATTCAACGACAGTGGTTCATTTGTTTTGCTTCAAGTTTTTTCTAATTCAGAGTTTTGAGTTTGACGAGTTCAATGAACTAATTCGGTCTGCCTGCACTCTAAACCCCTCATTAGGGCCCAGATCTGTACTTCAAACTGCTCATTTTAACTGTCATTATATTAACTATGGGCCAAAGTTCACTCTAATCAGAGTTGAAACCGCCATCAGATTAGTCACTTGTAACATGTGACTGAAATAAAAACCAAAGGAAGTAAATCTCATGTTTTACAAGTGATCAATCTTAAGGTGGAGTTGGCACCAATTGGAATTGAAAAGGCAACTAGTTGATCTATATGTTTGTCATGTGTGCGTTCATTGTTCTTGCATATTATTTTGTTTGCGTTCTTTACTTGGCATTTTGATGTGCTGTGCGCAGGATACCAGAAAAACCTATACTGCACGGATACTTCAAAATAGACAACGTATCATCTCTATCATATCAGATACGTCACTCTTTACGTGTAAAATCCGTGTCCTTACGGTGTCCATGCCATATCTGGGCATCATGCATAGTGGAAAACTACTCTCTTGTTGAGAGCCAAGAGTGCACTAAAAGCCAAAGAAGTTGAAGAGGATGATCTTACCTAGCTCGTCTGTTCCCAAACTACTCTCTCTGCTTTCGGTTATATTGCTAATCTCACTGACTGGCCAGAGTTATTTCTCAGTGTTGCTTTCTTGCATCAGATTTGTTAGGGATATATAGCCAAAACTATTATTTGATTGAGCTGTAATGTATGTACAGAGTTCATAAATTTCTTTTGGAAGTGTTCCGTTTTGAGTCTTTTGGTTCTTGAATGATCTCAAGTTGCCATTCTGTGTACATGGTAATTTCGGTCGAATGCATGACCCAAAGGTGCAGCTATGTGCTTCTTCGGGGGCTTTTTTTTTCCCTCTCTTTTACAATGCTCACTGTAGAAATGACTACTCACATTTGAGATTGTGAGGTATCTGGGTGTATACTATTTGCAGATGATGTAGTGTTAGTGGATGAACGAAGAGACGGCGTAAATTCGAAACTTGAGTGAAGGGAAAAGATTCTGAGTCTAGTAAGTCATAAGAAGACAAATATATGAATTTTAACGTTAGTGTGAATATAGATAAAGTCGAGAATCCCATGTAAGTTAAAGATTAAAACATTCCACAAAGAGGAGAGATGTTCTCCTATGAGCTATAAAATTATAAGCAATCCAGCTCTGTGGGACCCGCTTGGGCCCACTTTTGATTTGTGCAGACTCATCCCCCAATGACCTAGCACAAGGCACAATTTCACTCTCAACAAGCTCTCATCTGCTGTTGGATTGGATCTCAAATAAATCTATGGTTGAAGGGTCACTAAATATTAAGGCTATTAAACCCATAAGATTGCCCCAGATTGTGGTGATTAAAAAAGTTGCTACACGAGAGATATCTTCATCGGGCCCATTTAGTCGCACTAAATATAGAGAAGCATGCAAAAGCGGGCGATTGCTACCATCCAAATCAGCGGTAGATCTCCAGCCCAATTGGACATTTAGCACAAGTACACGTCATTGTCCCTCACCAGCTACCAGCCGGTGAGGGATGGATGCATATGAATACTTCCCTCTTTCTCTCTCTCTCTTCCTCCCTGGCATCCATGGCAGGGATCTATCCTCATCTTCATTCTGCAATGTTTTTAATGGATACCCCCCTTTTTCTGTGCTAAACGCCGCATTGCTTCGTAATGTTTCTGAGCATAAGAGTCAAAGCACTGCAACCATGGGCTGTCTTCCACTAATTTTTTTTTTCTTTTCTCAAAATCATATGCATTGTGTTTTATCTATTGCAACAAGTGGTGTCTTCTCTGATTATTAATTTCAATAAAAAAAAAAAGAGAAAACGTTCTCTGATAAAATTATAGTGCAAAAGTATTTTATTGCATACAGAGCGTATGATCTGCTTATGTTAATATTGTTTGTCGATTTCTAGTTTTTTCTGGCATAATGTGAAAGACATTTGCTCATCAGGTGGTTGTTCAAAGTGTACATGCCAATGAGGCAAATATGTGTTGTATCTAATAGGCCTCACCTGATGAACGGCCTCAAATGCAAGCGTGAACAAATTGGTAGGTTTGCCACATTAGTTATTAGTCTCAGAGATGTAGAGTGCAACACATCTATTATATTTGATTATATATTAGTCTCCTCATTGGTTATTTGTCTCAAATATGTGCTGGCCTCACCTATGATTCTTTTTTTAAACAAAATATATGTGGAACTGACTACCTCTCAGAAATTAAATCATTTTTTCCAACAATTGAGGATGAGAAATGCCCAAAGTTTGGATTAAATCTTCTAAGGAAAATGCACAAAGAAAAGAACAATTATACTGCGGGTGTAACAGGAGGGGCGTGTCACATGATCGGCGCAATTGTCCTCTTCTATTGAAGAGGTAGAACAGTGAAGTCTACTTTTTTTCCAATGTAATTCTCTTGTCATCAAATATTATTATTTAATAATACATTGTCTTATTCCTATTTCAGCTGCATAACCCAAGTCCATAGAACAGAATAGAATATATACATTGACTCATATGACGGTGAGTCTTTGGATATATCCACTTCTGATGAGGAATGTTGATCCGTCCAACGAAGGTATAAAACCCTCTCATGGGGAGACCCTCTCACCCTAATTGGCTAAAGCATCCACAATCGTGTTTGCCAATCTAAATTGGTGTCGGAAGACAATGTTAATAATGGTAGATAAATAAAGCCCATATTTCATTAAAGATAAACCAGAACTTCCAAGGATTAGCCTTTTATTTAGAAACTCATTCGACCAATCGCTCACCACAATAAAAATACCATGATACAAGTTGCATTATAAAAAAAAACTGTGTTGCATTGTTCTAATTGGCACATTTCCTTTCTTTTTTTTTTTTTTTTGAAGTGTTCTTGGTATAATTATGATCCAAAAATACAAACCACTCATGATGAAGAAGATGGACAAGAGTGCCAAAATCACAGAGCAAGACAACAAATAAAGGATGTTGTGCTAGCAAAACTTAAAATGTGCAAATCTGATATTACATGGGAGTCCTTGAAATGTAGATGATGAAAAATAAAAAGATAGTATGACTGCAACAATTATGGGGTTTAATGAGGTAATGTACAGAGCATGGAGCGCATCATTCTAGTTTCATCCAGTTGTGCTGTTTCTATACTATGATTGCCATTGGTTTGGAATCACTAGTACCAAAGTTGGGATTTTTCACCAGCAAGTTTTCAGTCTCTTCTATATTGCTGATTACCCAGGGATGTTCTTGAAATCCTCTTAGCCCTCGGAGCTCCATTACGACTTCCTTCATTGTAGGCCTTTCATCTCCTTTAAGTCTTACGCAATGCTTCACAAGCCGAGCAATTGTAGTGAATTGTTCTTCTCGACCTTCTTTTAGAATTCGGTTGTCTACCACTTGGAGGAGGCGATTCTCTTTCATTGCCAAAAAAAAGTACATTGCTAGATTTCTTTCTTCCTCGGTTCTATTAAAACATACAGGCTTCTGTCCAGTTAAAAGCTCTGCCAGAACTACTCCAAAGCTATATACATCACTCTTAGAAGTCAGTTGACCTGTTTGGAAGTACTTTGGATCCAAGTATTCAAATGTCCCTTGAACCAACGTTGCTATTTGAGTTTGGTCAATAGGGACCAATCTTGAAGCTCCAAAATCGGACACATTGGCATTGAAATTATTGTCTAAGAGTATGTTAGCAGACTTGATATCCCTGTAAAATATTGACATTGAAGCAACAGAGTGTAAATAGGAGACTGCATCTGCTATTTCTTCAGCAATCCTTAAACGATTGCTTAATGACATCAATGGCACATCGACCGCATCATGGATGTGCTGAGAAAGGGTCCCATTAGATACAAATTCATATACTAGCAATGGGACTTCTGCCTCTAAGCAACATCCCAAGAGCTTCACCACATTCCTATGGTTGATTTGGGATAAAATGTCTACCTCATTTATAAATTCCTCAATTTGACTCGTATCTACAACTTTGGATTTTTTAATGGCAACTATCCTATTGTCCGGTAGAACTCCTTTGTAAACTATGCCATAACCTCCTTGACCGAGTACTCTGCTCACATTATAGTTATCGGTTGCTCTTTTCAACTCTTCTGCAGTAAAGATCTTGAATGCCTCAGCTCTATGAGAAGATATTTTTTGCCGTAACAGCATACCTCCATTCTGTTGGAAGAACTTTTCTTTAAGTTTGCTGGTCTTTCTCTTTCTCCATAGCCAATATGTCCAAGTACTTCCTATGAGTAAAAATAGGAAGCTTAAGCCAGTTCCTGCATTTATTTTTGTTGAAGTTAAATGCATTAATTTTCAAAATAGATATAACAATACATGTATTCAACAGATGTATCATCATTTGGAAAGTCCACCATGCATAAGATATAGTCAAAAAATTAATCCAATCATATGTTACAAGTAAAGGGATTAATAGGACTGTGGAGTGTGGATCATCTGATTGCCCACTTCATTATAAACTCTCGCTTCCTCTAATTTGGAATACAAATATCTCGATCTCTTACATGAGTGTCATCATGCAATTTCACTTCATTCGTGTGTAATTTTTGGGCAATCATGATAAATAGAAAATTGTTATCATTTTGTTTTGTGCGACTTAGATTGAGGTATTACCTAAAACGACCTCTAGTATTGGAAACTCTTTGTCATCCTTGGTGCAACCTTCTCCGTCTTTTTTACCATCACCATGGGTGCCCTTTGGGCAAATGCAATAGTAACCCCCTTCTGTGTTTTTGCATGTTGCTACAGCTTCACATGGATTGTTGACTTTCTCTTTACATTCATCAATATCTACATACCCAACATAAATAGGAACATGTTATGGTGCAACCCAACCATAATGCAAATTAAGGAGAAAGTTAATGAAACCAGTTTATATCAAAAAATTTGCTATAAGAAGCTTAGTACTGTAATACAATCATGATATGAGGTTGGTAACACAACTCCATACATGAAACCCGGCTTGAAAGTGAACTCCCCGATCCCAATGATATGAAATAATTTTCATTAGAGGTTACTAGATGTCTAATCAAAGATTGTGGTCCATCATCATCAAACTTGAGAAATTTGGAGCCTGCTTAAAGCTTTGTAGTCTAAAGTTCTATGAACAAAAGATCTTATCTACTTGACTAATTAAAAGAAACATTATGGTCTCAACCACCCACACCCCATATAAAAGTAAATAAAGCAGAAGTCTACCTTGGCATCCTTTGTCAATATAAGGGTTCCCATCGTAATTCTTGGAGCAGCTGCACCGGTACCCATGACCATTAGTTGAATTATAGCAGTAGCTATTGTCACTGCGACAAGCGTATGCAGTCTTGTTTGTTTTAGCCTCTTCGCACGTCTCTCTCTCTGCCACCCAATCGACCACGACTTGCATGTCTTTGCTTCTCTCATAGAAATTAGTCCCTCGAAGATCTGATGTGGAGAAATTGAATTGCTCTTGGTCGACAAGGAATGTGAATGTGCAATTACCGTTCTCCTGGGAATCATAGCCCTGAGTGAAGCCCTCGATAGTCTTGAGGCCGTCAGGGATAGAGAACTGGCAGCAGCCCGAGCCAAAGCAAGCCCCTTCGGCAATACCAGAACTAGCCTCTACAATAGGAAAGGCATGATGTCATCCAATAGCGTCCGTCCTCCTTCGATCCCTACAAAATACCGAAGAAATCGCAACCTATGGCCGTGAACTTGTTGCGGGTGTTTGATAATGTATATGGGCCATCACCCAAGCTGATATATGGCACGGTAGAGGCGATCAATTTATTGCCTGGACAACGTGCCCCTATGGAAGATCTGATGCTCATGTGTCCTAGCACTGATATGTGCATCACCTCCACGATGCTGCTCCCCGTAAGTAAAATGGTTTTGTAAGGTGTGGTGGAATTGCCCGTGCAATTTAGCCGAAACTTTTCGTTTCTGAAACATTTGGGATCATCTCCAATGCCAAATGGGTAATGAATGGAAACATCTCCACATTTTCTTGGGCACCTTTCTGCAGTTTCTAAACCTTTTGCAGCTGCTGTGGCTAGGAACCAAAATACTAGAAGCAATAAAAGCAAAGCCATCTCTCCCTTTCTCTCACAGCAAACATGCAAGATGAAATGCATGTCTCTCTCTATATGTATCTATATATATCATTTGCTTCCCTTCATCCTGTATATAAATATATTGAAAAGTACTAGAAGAGGAGAAATCCATATTTACATGTAACTCGTCTTCAGTGGCGGACCCATGTATATTCACCTGGGTGCAGGTGCACCTGGTGAATTTTGAAGATCCTATTAAATGGATATGGGTCAGATAGCCATGCCCCACTTAAAAATGCATCTTGCACCCCATTTAAATCCAGCCCATAGATAAAATGCACCCATGACCTGATGAGTGATGACCCACCCTTATCAAATCTAAAAATCCTCATTTGAGTCATTTCCCCTAAAACCCATCGATTGAAAACCCTTCCCCCTCTCCAACCCTTCTTCCTCTCCACACTACATCGCACCCCAAAGGCCAAACCCATCGATTGAAAACCCTTGTATCTCTGATCTCTCCAACCGTTCTCCCACTCCACATCGCACCCAGGTCTAGGTCCATCCAGCAGGCAGCAATGGCGACGATGACGACCGGGGTCGTGCAGAAATTCGAAGACATCCAAGAAGAGGTATCCTTGATTCCTTTCCTTTCCACTTCTCCTCTTTCTATTATTCCTCTATTCAGATGATGTTCTTCTTCTTTGCAACCTATTACAAAAGAAAGCCTATCTGTTGTTTGTTCCTCTGTTTTTCCCCTTATTGGTTTTTTCTCCAAATCTAACAATGAAATCTCTGAAGAGAGTGCGGATCCTTGTTTTTGGGACCACTTGGGGCCTTCACCCATACTTTTACTTCATAGATGTTCTTCTGACCTGCTTCAACTACCTCAAATGTAATACAATACATATAACCAGCGAGGCAGCGAGCCAGCGACCACTTGCATTTTTGCCTTCACCCGTACTTTTTAAGGGTCATTGAAAACTCAAGATGTGTATTCTAAAGAAAGATCAAATGACCAAGACAAAAAATTAAATAAAAAAGTTCATTCATGGTAGAAGAAAAATAAACTGAAGAAAAGAACAAAACAAACAGAGCCATAAAAAACAGACATGCAGGAACTAATATTAATGCAAGAGAAACAAAGCATGTCAAAAAAAAAAAAAAGATTGACAAACTAGGAAAAAAAGTGCAGTGAGACGAGAAATTTATCGAGCGGCCTGTTTTGTTCATCTTTTGTACATTGGGGATACGCTCTCTAAGCCTATCTATCCTTCCATTCTTAATATATAATTTCACCTGCTTCCACCAGGAGGAAAAAAAAAAAAGGAGCAAAACTTGCAGCCAATGGACAATCCCCGGTCTAACAAATTAACCTGTTAGCATGGAAGTGAATTTTTGTCCATAGTTCTGGCCATCCATTTGCAAGCTAAAAATGGATCACATGCTTCAGAATTAAGATTGAATCTTGACCAGTTGGGGGCATGTTTTGTGCTGCTTGTGCTTGGTTTTCAACATTTAATTCATCGTATAGTTTTGTCTTTATGCTTGTATGCTATTTTTGTCTCCAGATTCAAATGATCTATAGTTTTTCTATTTGGTAGGGACTCCTTTCTCTTTGTGCCTTGTGGGTTCTCTCTCTTTCTTTCTCTGTCTTTCTTTTCTTTTTGGTAAGTTCAGAGATTCCTCACTTGACTTTTTCCATCTTTCACCCCATCTACTATTTTCTGCTGATTCCTCTCATTCATTTTCTTTATGGACTCTGCTTTTCTACTTTGTAGCTTTGCTGAAGATTTTTCTACTTATGGATTAAATTAGTTAGAATAAAGGATTTATGAACTTATAACTGTTTTCTTTGTAAATTCCTATGAGTGTGTATCCTTCTCTTTAGCATAAGCCCAACAACTATAGGGTGAGAAGAATATAGTATAGATCATAGAGCATACAAGTTAGCTCAGGCACGTTAAAAATGAACTCATGTTCTTTTAAATTCAATAAATTAGTGATTGAAGGATTTATGGATATTTCCAAAAGAAGCCAAGCTTTTCTTAAGTTTTTCCTGTGATGTGCTCCTAATTTGGATTTGGGTATTGATTTTCCAATTTAGGAATATTTATATATGGGCTTATATTAAATTTTTTAATTTGGATACTACTAGAGAGTGATGAATTTCTACTAAGATTTGTTTCAACATCTGATACTGATTTGGATTTGGGTATTGATATTGATTTCAAATTTTGTTTTGTTTGACAACCACTTCATAATATGGTGCTTATAACATGATAACCATGTTAGAGAATAAATGTTCTCTTTCATTTGTTGGTATAAGAAATATGTTGTTTTACTAGGGACTTGCAATTTGAGAGGCATATTTGGATGGTTAAATGAAATCACATTATGTACCCATTTGATTGGCCATGTTGTTGTTAGTCATTACTCAAATCAAGCCAAAATCTTTTTTTTTTGTTCTTATCAAGAATCTCACTCTCTCTCTCTCTCTCTCTCTCTCTCTCAAATCAAAATTGGTTTTCTCTCAAGTCATTCATTATCATAATATTAACTGTACTTGTGTGAAGCTCTTACCAAGGATAGATCTATCTCTTAACATATCTCTGTATTTCATTGTTCTCTTCATGATATCTGACCCATCCCCACTTAATCATCTAACCCCATATCTAATTTTATTGCAATAGACTCTAATAAAAAATGTGATTAGAAATAAAAAAACTTTTTATTTACATGGATTTATTTTCTCATTATACACAGGAGAGCTATCTAGCAGCTGCACATCTAATAGTTCTACAACTTTGGTGGGCCCTCTCTCTGGCAGCGTAGTGCAGGTATTTCCCCTCTCTCTTGATTTTTTTTTAATTTGTATATCATAGTCAAATTAAATAAATTGTTGATTTGATTTGGAACTTTATGCTTTTAACTATATACTGGCAATTTGTTGTACAAATGTTCATATTTCTATGATACTTTTTAATTTGATGGATGTGGTTTACGTATGTGTAGTCATGACTGATTTGTGTCTTAAGTATTTTCATATACCCATGTGTTTGTGTCCTAACCTTTCCAATAATCAATTAAGTTAATGTGCTCGAACTAAGTTATGTTCCAATCAAGTTATGTGTTTCTACTAAGTTATGTGTTTTTAGGCAGGCGTTGATTTTGATGAAATTTTCTATATCTTTGACTTTGAATCAGCTATGGAAAATTATTTCAAAAGAAAATCAACTCCTAGGCTACCATGTCCGAATTTAGAGAATGATAACAATGATCAAGTGCCATCAGCTTCGAAGAAAAGTCATGTAGAAGTTAACTTGGCAGATCTTCCTACAGATCCTGGGTTACGAAATCCAATCTTGAGTTATCTTCCTATGGATCGAGACCAAATCCGAAGAGCGTATCTACAAAAGGGTCATTGTCAGCCTCGTGATCATAAATTTCCTTTTACGGAGTCTGCACAAGATAAGAGGCGATTTAATCCGGCTTGGTTTGAGGATTATGGTAGTTGGTTGGAATACAGCATAAAAAAAGATGTTGCATTTTGCTTATGTTGTTATCTTTTTGGAGAGCATGCACGTCATGATGCCTTTATAACTCAAGGATTCAGAAATTGGAGGAAAAAAGAAAGAATTAGAGATCATGTGGGAGGCCCGAAGAGTGCTCACAATCAAGCATATGAGAAGTGCTAAAATTTATTAAATCAAAAGCAACACATTGAGACAATTATTGTCAAGCAATCGGATCAAGCTTGGATTGAGTATCGAATCCGCTTAAAGGCAACGCTTGATGCCATTCGCTTTCTTCTATGCCAAGGGTTGCCTTTTCGTGGTCATGATGAATCTGAGGATTCAAATAACGTGGGTAACTTCCTTGAGCTTTTGCAAGTAATTGGTAATCAAAATGAAGCTACTAAGAGAGTCATTTTAGAAAATGCTCTTGAAAATTTGAAACTTATCTCGCGTAAGATTCAGAAAGATATTGTAAATGCGGCTTCTATGGAGACCACTCAGGCTATCATTTCTGAACTTGGAGATGTACCATTTGCTCTTTTGGTGGATGAATCTCGTGACATCTCTATGAAAGAGCAAATGGCCGTTGTTTTACGTTATGTGGATGAGCGGGGTTGTGTGATTGAACGCTTTTTGCTAGTAGAACATGTCACAAACACTACTGCTCAATCGCTTAAAGCGGCAATCGATGCGATATTTTCCAAGCATGGATTGAGCATAACAAGTTTGCGTGGGCAAGGTTATGATGGAGCTAGTAATATGCGGGGTCATCTTAATGGTCTCAAAACACTCATTCAAAATGAGAATCCTACTGCATTTTACGTTCATTGTTTTGCACATCAGCTTCAATTGACACTCATTGCTGTTGCAAAAAAACATGTACCAATTGCCATGTTCTTCGAATCGGTTTGCTACACGTTGAATGTCGTTGGAGGCTCTTGCAAACGCCATGACATGCTCCAAAATATACAAGCTGCTAAAGTTGTTGATGCGCTCAATACTGGTGAACTTGAAAGTGGACAAGGTTTGAATCAAAAGACTAGTCTCAAACGGCCGGGAGAGACACGATGGGGCTCGCATTATGGTACATTGATTAACTTGATCCACATGTTCTCCTCTGTGATTGATGTGCTTGAGATTATTGTAAAAGATGATACAAATGAAAATGTGGGTAGTGCGGCTCACTCATTGCTTCAATTGGAATCTTTTGATTTCGCATTTAAAATGCATTTGATGACAAATATTTTGGAGATCACGAATGTCTTATCAAAGGCATTGCAGCGAAAAGATCAAAATATTGTCAATGCCATGGAAATGGTAAGAATATCAAAACAAAAATTGCAAATGATGAGAGACGATGGGTGGGATTCTCTCCTCTCTTAAGTTCATTTATTTTGTGATAAACATGAAATCCCTATTCCGAATATGGATGATTTGTTTGTTGATCGAAAGCGATCACGACGCAAAGCTGAAGTGACAAATCTACATTTTTACCGTGTTGAAATATTTTATACTACTATTGACATGCAACTTAAAGAGCTCAATGATCGCTTCAATGAGGTGACCACCGAGTTGCTTCTTTGTGTGGCATGCTTCAATCCAAGTGATTCATTCTCTGCCTTCAACAAGGAAATACTGATCCGCCTTTCTCAATTCTATCCAGATGATTTTTCAGACTCAAAACGATTGATACTTGATAATGAACTGGAGATTTACATTATTGACATGCGAACCAATAGCAAGTTCTTAGAAGTGAAAGGAATTAGTGGCCTTGCTCAAAAGATGGTTGAAACAAAAAAGAACATCTTATATCCTTCGGTTTTCTTGTTTTTGAGATTGGCGCTAACTCTACCAATTGCTACTGCTACAGTTGGGAGGGTGTTTTCTGCTATGAAAATTGTGAAGAGTCGACTACGCAATCGAATGGAAGATGAGTGGATGAATGATTGTTTACTTTTATATATCGAAAGGGACATTTTTAATAGCATCGATGATGAGACAATCATGCAACGCTTTCAAAACATGAAGAACCGTCGAGGGCAATTGTAAAAGCTTTATTGTATAGTTGATATATGACTTTTGATGAGAAAATGTAGTTGATACACTTGAATATTTTGTAATCATTTAAATGTAATACATTTTCTCTTTTGTCATTATTAATGTGAAGAAAGTATCACAAAATAATATTTTTGGACTTTTTCAATTGCTATTGTTTCGCACCCCTCAAACGAAAATCCTGGGTCCGCCACTGCTCGTCTTTGACTGAGATATATGCATATGACTATGAACTTTCCTGCGTTCGGGTTCGATGAACGCTTCTATAACTATTCAAGAGAAGAATGGAACCGCGTATTCATACATCAAAAAGTTTGAGGACCCTGACTCCCACCCCGGGGGGAAGCCCGACTCCCCTGGGTCCGGGCTCCACCCCCCCCCCCCCCCCCCCTGTAGACCCACTCTTCATACATGGAGCAATGAAGTATCCTTCTGGAAAGTCATGTCATGCCTTTGACTAACGTACACGCGACTTTGGAGCCTGAACTTTTTTCACGCGGGTTCAAAAGTTGGTGCATGTTGAAACTTCAGAGTTTATTTATTTTTATTATTATTATTTTTTGTAAGAAGGTTTGGAACTTGGACTTATTCTTGGATAGTTAACATCGAAGTGATCAGAGAGGGAATAAAAAACATCACATTGTTCACCGATATGAACAAATAAAAAAACCAATTATTTTAGAACGTCAGAACATATTATGAACTTATAAGAGTTTTCTAAAGATGATCCGATTTTTTTTAATGTATACAAATTAATGGGGCCTCTTCTTATTATTTAACTGCTACTATGATAGGCTCAATCTTACCAAAAAGATAAAAGCTCTGCGTATGCTCAACTGGAGAGGAGGAATGTATATTAATCACACGACGACAACAGAACAACCCAAAAGAGTTTTTTTATCACACGACAACAGAACAACCCAAAAGGGCCCCTAAACAGACATGCGTGCAACACACAGAACAAATATATCACGATCAACACACAGAACAAATATAACACAATCAACACATCAGGACAAAACAGAACAAACACAACAACACCCAGACCATGCAACAACTACCTAGACCCTATATCATTCACCGAAACGCTGCCGATTCTGTTGACTCATTCAGATGATGATAGTGAAGAAGAAGCTTCAGCACATTATTGAGTGAACTTGAATAGGTGTGCAAATCTTGGAGATATTGTTGAGAGAACTTGAATAAGTGTTGGGAATTCAGGGTTTCGGGGAGGAGAAAAACGCAAGAGAGTGGAATGTGAGATTTGGGTTAGGGGTGCTCATGGGCTGGGCCAGCCCAAGCCCGATCAAGAACTAGCCCGCTTTAGGCTGGGCTTGAATATGTAAAGAGGGCCAGATTACTACTTGGGCCGGGCTTGGATTAAGTGATAGAAAGCACATAGCCTGGCCCGGCACGACTTGTATCATGTAATTTAATTTAATTAGTGCTCTGAATCCCACAAAAGTAATGAAAAGCCCGGTTCGGCCCAGCCTGATTGATTAAATGGGCGGGCTCAAGCCTAAAATTTATGGCCCGTGTCGGGCTTGAGCCACTATTTCTAACGCCGCCCGGGCCATGAACACCCCTGATTTGGGTATGTTTTTGGGATTGGGTTTATTTATTTATTTATTTATTTTTTATGGGTGAGAAAATTACTCGTTCCAAATTGACCGAGTCACTCTGCTCGGTAAGTCATTTAGTCAGGTGAGTCGAACGAGGGAGCAGAGTCTGACCTTCAGTTAGTACAAGGCCACGGTCGCCATGTTAAGGGCTCGGTTTTTCGAGCATTTAAAAGTAGAAGGTGCACGGTGCACCCGGAACTGTGACAACCTGGATCTAACCAACCCAACCTGACCAAAAGCCAGGCGCTCAGGTTTGGGCTTTCTGGGTTAGGGTCAACTTGGGTTGGAATCGACCTGAGTTCATCTGATTCAACCCATCCAATACCTAACCTCAGCTTGACTATTTTTGGGTTCAGGTTGGGCTCGGCATTAGTTTTACGAACTTGATTTGGGTTTTGGTGGAGTGGATCGGGTTGAATTCGGGTTCATGTGGAGTTGAACCCATTTGACATTGTAAAACATGTAAATGGAAACTGGGGCTGCACTGGGTCGAGACAGGTTGAAGTTAGATTTGAGTAGACTTATAGGATTCAGAAGTTTTCGCTGGGTCCAATCAGGTTCATATTCAGGTTGAGGTTGTCCCATATATATACTCAAGGTTGGATTCAAGTTTTGCACAAAATCTAACCTAACCACCCAACCGCAATGTGGGGTCAAATTTCAACGGTGGTATGATCATGGGCTTTGAAATATGTGTGAAAAGGTCATAACCTTGAGACCTACTTGTTTGGACTTTTGTGGGTTCATCCAAACTGTTTATCCTATTTGCAAGGTTAAAAATAGTTATGAGGTCAAATTTCGGGTCTCATTGCATCATAGAGTTTGAGAAATTTGTGAGAGATCATAAACCATTAGATGCACTTAGACAATGAAATGTGTTTCACATGTGTCTTGCCAAATGGTCTATTTATAAATATTTTATTTCCGACAGCTCCATTTAATGCAGATAGGCCCTTAAATTTTTTTAATGAAATTCTCAATTATCATTTTTCTTTAATGTTTCCTGTCTTTTAGTTGGTATTTAGGTGGTAAGAGTTTTTTTCTTGGGTAAAATTCTAGGTTTTAGAGTTAGATGGCTTTTAAAGTTATTATTACTTTCGGAAAGCAACAACTCGACTTGGAAGAGATTTGAGAAGGGTAGTAGTTGGTTGTTAATTTGGATATGATGAGAGACTTCTCTGATAAGAGTAGAACGAGCTATTATGGTTTGACGAGGTAACTGAGGTAAGGACTTGGGATTGATTGGATAGGCAAAAAATGGAGTAGAACGAAGTTAAATGGGCCAAAATAGTCTAAAATTTCAACTTTGCCATGTTTGGATGAGTCTGGCCTTATAGATGAAGTAACGATGTGAGCCACATGTACTCCATTTTACTTCAACTCTAAATACTTTCATTTCCTTGAATAAAAGTGGATTATACTCCAAACCTTAACGTTAAAATAAGCATCCAAATGGAGTGAAGTAAAGTACTCTACTTTAATTTCAACCTACTTGTCTTCCTCTCTACTCTACATATGAAATCCACTTCATTTTACTCCGCTCCTCATTTATCCAAAACAAGTGAGCATAAAGTGAAATCCAGCTCAGCAACAAGGATCACTTGGGATTGATTGGATAGGCAAAAAATGGAGCAGAACGAAGTTAAATGGGCCAAAATAGTCTAAAATTTCAACTTTGCCATGTTTGGATGAGTCTGGCCTTATAGATGAAGTAACGATGTGAGCCACATGTACTCCATTTTACTTCAACTCTAAATACTTTCATTTCCTTGAATAAAAGTGGATTATACTCCAAACCTTAACGTTAAAATAAGCATCCAAATGGAGTGAAGTAAAGTACTCTACTTTAATTTCAACCTACTTGTCTTCCTCTCTACTCTACATATGAAATCCACTTCATTTTACTCCGCTCCTCATTTATCCAAAACAAGTGACAATAAAGTGAAATCCAGCTCAGCAACAAGGATCACTTTATCTGTCCTGGGAAATGGCGGTGTGCCCAAACAACCATTTTATGCTCTCAACTATCTTCTACTTCATTCCCTGCCAAACAAACATGCCCGCTCCTGTTTGGACATGCAAGATAGCTGAAGAAAACTATATAAAAAAATAATACAATCCTCTATTTTATAAACATATGGATATTAAGTATATTTTTTTGGTACCCCAGCCAAAGGGGCTGGGAACGAAGGTAGCCCACACATGTGCAAAGGAGAGCCCACGTAAATTAGAAGAGGAGCCCATGCATGATGCATGGGTTAAATCTAAGCTTTTGTCTCTTATTGCTTGGGTAATTATTGATGCCTTTGCTTGTTGATATCTCTTGCTTAGCATTTATGAGTGTTAGAAGTCTCTTTTAGATGCTCTCTTAGTAATTCTGCAAACATGTACCTCTCATGATAAACACAATGATTTCAGTTTGGTGGTGAATCTTGTAGCACTGTTACAGTGAAAGCACTTGAGCTGTAGTTTTTTTTTTTTTTATTTTAACTCTAGCTAGCCTTTTTATATATTTTGGTTGAGTTAAGGCAACAGTTTACATTGACTTTTTGTAAACAAGCCCCTCACTCATAATAAAAACAGTGTTTGCAATTAAGTAAACCTTGGAGCACTGTTTTGGTGGAAGTTTTTGAACTGTAGTTTGAGCTCCAGCTAACCTGTTAAGTACTAAAATAATATATTCTTATCAGCTACCAGAGACCCCCATCAAAATTCAGCCTAGACTCAGTTAACACAGATCTAGGGGCTAAGTATATAAAGCTATGACGTGTCAGCAATAATCTAAAAAGGAGATAAACCAAGTGGTGATAGAATGAGACGTGTTTAAGGCAACAGTTTACAATGACTTCTTGTAAACATGCACCTCTCCCATAAAAGCTACAGTGATTGCTTTAGTCATTTGTTCACTTCAGCCGAGAAAACTTCTGGAGCAGAAGTGAACATATGACAGACCTGATGCATGGGCTCGCATTTGAGTTGTTTCATACAAGTATCCGTACGCTGTCCAGTGTTAAGCTGCTAAGTCTTTTGGTAATGCCTAACCATTTCTCAGTAATAATACATTATGCATGAAACTACATATAAAATGACAGAGGAGAAGATCACTAGAAAAGTGCATAAATATAACTGTCACGTGCACAATTCAAAATTTTGTATCGATACAATGAAAGTGTATAATGCACAAAGGAGATTGGTTCGAATTAAACTCACATAAACATATTCCTTCAGATCATGTGTACTGAATCTAGTCCTCCATTTAATATTGAAGCTATGCCTTTCAAATCGGACGCATCTGTTTATCTTTTGTTTGTATTGATGCAGGAAAAGGTGGTGTCATAACCCCACCTTTAACAGATGACTCTTCATCGACCACAGGCAACTGGCCCTCTGGGCCATACCGAGTAGGACTCGGTGAGTTCGCAATTCTAAATCTCGATGGACTGGTGTTGCTCCAAAGTGGGGAACTTGGGCCCGATCTGAACAGAGGTGATCCTTCTTCACGAGGCAGTGGAGACAATGTGGGCTGTATGCTATCATCTATTTGCTTTCTGTAAAGCCTATCATCCACGATGTCATAAAAATCCCCCGTCCGCACCTCCTGAGCAAGAGAACACATGGAACAGCAGAGCCATTGTGCACAGTCAGTAAGTGATGGATAACCGCAGCAGAAATTATTCTCAGGAAGGTTGAATCGCTTCCTCATCTGAATTCTCCAAAAGCCCCCATACAGCAAACCAAACACGCATAATACAATGCCAGTCACTCCCAATGCCTCTCTAACAAGCTCATTATCAATATTGACAGCTGCCAAGTTGAAGATCCAGTAAGGAGCCATGCAGAAAAGAAGAAAAGTGGCAATATGAACATACATGTTACCTAATCCAAGTCTCTCCATATTCCATCCAAACACACAGAAGCCACAGAAAAGCGAAAGATAGGCAACTGAAATATCGTCCCACAAATCAAACAGTCCACCTCTCCATGTGGGTCTGCTCTCGACAACCCTATGATCCTCTCTTACTGCAAACGAATATCTTTTCTCAAGTGACTTCAACCCAATATGCATCTGTTGGCTGCGATCAACAAAAGCACTCTGATTCTGTTCTTCCTGATCCACCTCTAATTCATATTCCTTTCCGAGAGGGCTGAGAATGCTGTACAATCCAGCAATTGCTGGGGCTGAGATTGCTACTGCAAGGCAAAGACCTACTCCAATTGCTGGCCGCTGTGATCTCTTGTAGCCCCAATTAAGACCACACAAGGCATACTGGGCAAAACAATTCAAATGAAGCAGAAGGACAACTACCATTATGTGCATCCATTCGTGGGGTTTGTAAGTTCCATTTTTACAGTATATTTTCCGAAGCTTAAGAATGTCATCTGGTCTCCATCTGCATAATAGCACAAGGTCGTAAAAACGTTTCGGATGGTGATACAGAGACATGAGAGTAAACAGTGCATTGAGGATTTGATTATTGACCTCGAACCAGGCATCTCTCTGGGTCTTCTTGGGTAATGCTCGATCTAACATTCCAGTCATGACGAGGAATAGTATAGCACCAGAGACAGCAACACAGATGATCCAAACAAGAAGAGCCATGTTCATGGGGTCTCTGATCCATTCCCTGCACTTCTTTTTTAATGAAACCCAACTAATCTTCCCTACAAATGGCACGCTAAAACCTTCTTGGCTACCTTCAGTGGAAGAAGGGACTGAGCGTGAGACCCCATCTCTTTCCTGGGCAATCTGTCGAAATTTTCCAGAAGGGGAAGTTAATGAGCCAGAGGATCCAATTTTCATAAACCTAGCTCTACTGGGAAGAGAAGTTATGATGCTCAAAAATCCATTTTTCAGGTTTTTCCGGCCTAAGAGTCCCCTTTGAGATGTTGAGATGTAAAGAGGGATCTGATCCTTGGCCATATAACCATTTGCACTTGTGCCTGACACTGATTCTTCCTGAATTTCATTTGTGTTTCCATTAGCAGCTGAAACCATTCTTCACTGTATATAATTAAATTTTAAATTAAAAAAAAAGTGTATTGGATGTTTCCAGAACTCAATCAGTAGATTGTCAATACTCACAAGACAACCATTTTCTCATTATTTTCATCAAGGTCTTATCCCTTCCATCTGAGGTTGTCAATACAATACTCAATTCTCCCAAGGTCTGCTCCAAACTAAAACAAATCAATGTCCCCTGTTATCTACTTATCCTCTTCGATATATAAGTTGGCACTGAAGCTGTAACCTAAATTTTCCAATGTTAAACTACACCATAATTGTCTTAAATTCCCTTAACTTTTCCTGAATATGGTAAGAGGTCCAACCCCTAGCTCGACTGATCTGGAGATGAATCTCCTGTAGATCTTAACATAATCACACTGCACCACCAAACTACCCAAATTCAACTGGAGATTTTTATCCAACTGAAACAGATAACAAGAACCTGATCCATAAAGCAGAAATAAACGTCAATTCTCTATCAGAAAGACAACTGAAAGAATAACAATGAATCAATTACTAGTAGATTCCAATCAGAAGCCATGAGTATAGCCATTACATGCAGAGAAAAAAAAAATCCTGGCAAAATAGTAAGGAATCTTTTTTAAGAAGGCGCAATTTTTAAGTCTCCTAATCAATCCAGCAATTGAAGTACAAAAGCATCAATTTTTAATTTCCAACTAAACTTAGATTTAAAATGATCAAGACAGCAAAGAAATGGATTGAAAATAGCATGGATTAGATTTTTTATTTTAAAATGTTTCCATCAACTATAAGAGAAAAACAAAGAAACATATCTACATCTACTTCAGTTGGAATCAAGGATCAAAATAGCAGTTGCGGTGGGTGGAGCAGCCGGTGGCCAAAAGGCTATGCAGCGGGCAATACAGCTATAGCGGCGACACATAGCAGCGTAGCGGCATGATTTTCTTCAGTGGTTAAAAGAATTCAAATCTTGTGTAGAATCCAAAACTATGAGAGAAAAATAAAGAAACACATCTGCATCTGTTTCTGAATCAATGATCAAAATAGCAGTTGCGGTGGGTGAAGCGGACGGTGGCCAAAAGGCTATGTAGTGGGCAATACAGCTATTGTGGCGACACATAGCAGCGTAGCGGCATGAATTTTTAAGTGGTTAAAAGAATTCAAATCTTGTGTAGAATCCAAATCTTGTAGTAGCCAATCTTGTAATTTTTTTAGTGATTTGGAATGGTATAAGGGTAAAGACAACTTTAGGAAAGGCAATTGAGCAAGAAAAATAGGAAAAATAATATTTTAAATTAAAACTGATTGGCTCTAATAGGTTTTAGACCGTTGGGTTGCTATTTTCAAAATAGCGTAGCGGCTTCAACCGCTAAGGCCAATAATGCGGTCCCTATGCTATGTAGCAGCCGCTATTTTGAACCATGGTTGGAATATTGATCAAATCCCATAAACCTAGCAAAGAGTGTGATTCAAAATAACAGAAAATTGGCATTACATAATCAATGTATGCATTGGAACAAAGAAATCTAATCATCACTTATTTATAGTAAATTTGATCAGAACTCATTACCTAGCAGAATTCTGATTCAACATGGTATCAAATTGAAGCTTCACATTGACTCAAAAAGTGGAAGACATGAACTGATTCTGTTTTTCATCATCGCCAATCACCAAAAGCTTGATTCTTAACTTATTTAACAGTAATATTTAACAAAAACCCAGCAACGATGACAGCTAAAGTCAAGTCCAAACTTCACCTTTTTTCCCAATTGAAGCTGTAAAAAAGGCCACAAATATAGGAAAGGAATAATGTAGACTTCTAACATAGGCAAAAGGCAAGCTTGTGGAAGAATCAAAAAGAGAAAAATAAATAAACAGAATAGGTGCTATTTATCAAGGAAAGTTGGAGGGAACCTTCAATTGTATTGGGAGGAGAAGCTCCAACTCATCAAACGAATTGGTGGGGGTACTTTAACCAAAAATCTAGCAATACCTTAACAAACTCCCCCTTAATTCTAAGTGTACATTACATGTGACTCTATGCATAATGAAAAAAGAGAGCAGCTATCATTAATATTTGCTATTGCAACAGATGCCATTGACAACTACCACCACGCAAAAGGCCTGATCTCTTTGGACCGTGTTCTGTTGGGGACACACAAAACACTTCCCCCTAGTGCTGATAACACCTTAGCAGAGTAAGGCTATCTCTTACTGCAAGCTACTTCCCTTGACACCAGTTCTTCTCACAGTGTTTTTGCTGAAATTCGGAGGACTTGGGGAAAGGTAACCTGTTTTGTGAGAATATCTGTTATTTGCACTTCCATCGACATTGGCACCCATACTACCTAAAATCATGGAATTTCTACTTCCTTTGACACATGTTCTTTTCATAGCATTCTAGTCGAAATTGGGTGGACTCGGGGAAAGGTAACCATTTTGTGAGAATATCTTTTATCTGCACCTCTATGGACATTGGCATCCATACTAGCTAAAGTAATGCAATTTGCAAATTAGGCATATGATTCAAAATCAAAGCGCAAGAATAATTATCATATCACAAAATAACTTAAAATAGAATATAAATCATGTGATTTTATTATGAATCATAAATCAAGTTTTCCCTAATGTAATTCGCAAAGAACTGAACAATTTTCCCTTTCTTCCAAAGTTGTAAGATTATTAAGGGTTTTAAACCATGTTCTAGGGAACTTATTGAGACCGAGCAGTTCAATAGACCAAACAGGTCTAAACCAAAAATCTTGCAAAACATAAGCAAATTTATACAAGACCCCCAATTTATTTGATGGACCCAAAGAACGCTAGATCTCTACTGTTGCAGTTAAAGCATAGACATTTCGATTGGGATTTAATAAAGAAACTGATTCAATCCAAAATCATGAGATCTGTAGGATTTTACACCCCATTGAGCTACCACTTATCTCAAAACCAATTGGTGATAGGAAATGACACAACAATAGTTTTATAGTGAGGACGAGGGCTCGACCACAATTATGACTGCTCAGGAGCGAGGGTGGACATTGATCTCAAAAATCCCTCCCTCAATGGCACACCCTCTGCGACTCCTGCTGCCAACTCGCAAAACGCGTGTCCCGTGACTCTAACACCCGACGTACAACAACAACAATAGTTTTATGGTGAGGGCGAGGGCTTGACCACAATTATGACCGCTCAGGAGCGAGGATAGACGCCGATCTCAACAACATCATTGTTCAGCCACCATGGAATAGGATTATACAGAAACCTACAGTCTAAACTCATTTTACAGCTGAAACTTCAACCGAAATCGATAGAATTATTAGCAAAAAAAAAAAAAAAACTGGCCACAATTGCTTGGAATTTGGCATTTCCCAACAGGCCTCAAATAGTAAAATACCAGAAACCACAAACTTCACTTGTTCAAACTCATCTAAATAATCAATGATATTCCTCAGATACCATGGAATTGAGGTTTTCTAATAAAAAAAAAAGCAGTAAAAATACAGAAATAACAATCCAAACTTGCATAAAAACTAGATCTTTACAGGGAAAAAAAAACCCAACATTTATCATCGAATTAAGAACTCTGAACGAACCCAGAAATTAAACTACAAGATTTGAAAGTTTGGCCAAGACCCATTGAAATATCAAAGAATCTGATCAAAATAACATGGGAATGGATTTTTACAACCCAGCCAGAATCTGAAGTGGAACTAACCAAATCTTCCCCAACGCATCTTATTTAAAACAGCTTGAAACTGAAGTTCTGGATAACATATGAAGTGAAATCAAAGGACCCAAATAGCCAAATCAAGAAAAATTGAAAAAAAAAAAAAAAGAAAGAAAGAAAGAAAGAAAAGAAGATTCATACCTCTCTTATGCTTATGGTGATAAGGGAAGAAAATAATCTTTGAAGAAATATGCTTTCTGTATCCGCGAACAAGTCTCTCCCTTTGATTGTGTTTTGTGTTTGTCTGTTCAGATTTCAGAGGTTCGAATTACATCACAAGTTTGAAGTCCAAAGGGGGCATTGGATCTTCTGAGCAGAAGATACGATTCATTTCAAAAGCAGGACAGTTCTTCAACGGAGGAAAACGAGGATAACGCTGCAATGATTTCACTTTATTTTATTTTAAAAAGCGGGGAAAAATAAAACTGTACCGTACACCTCGGGAGCAAATTCTAAGTTGTAATTTTCTAGCAAATGCTAGATTGTACTTTTCTTTACTATTATTTTAAAAAGAAACAATTCCATACCTTCTCTCAGCCCACGTGGGGCCATTTTTTCCTTGACTGGTATATGCCGCGATTCAATACTAAAAATTCTGAGAGGTTGTACTTTTTTAAATCTATTTCTTTTGTTTGGCTTGTTTAGTAACTTTACTTTTAAAATTAAATGAAATAAAATAAGGTAAAGAAAGGGAATAAAATATAAAATGGGCAATTGTATTTTATTTTTAGTTGTTTGGTATGTGATTTTTTTATTTTCATATGAAAAAGTGGAGTTTTTTTTTTTTTTGTGGTGGATAAAGGTGGTTGTTTTTTAATATTTTTGAAAAAGATGTAGGAAATTTTGAATTAAAGTGTTTTTGATGTGATATCTTGTCTGGAGAATGAAGGTTTTACTTTACTTTTATTATTTTAGTAAAGTGTCAAATAGGCCCTACATTTATTTTGCCTTTTGTGGGCCATTAACTGACATAAAAAATGAAAAAAATTAAATTAATATATAATCTCACATTTGCATGCATTTATCAAAATCTACGAGTGTAATAAATCCATTTGGAGTAAAATTTGGAAACAAGGGCCATTAGGTATGATGGCTTGAATCAAACAAAGACGAGCTCCATTGAGGTCAGCAGAAGGGAGGGCATAGTAAGTGAACTCTCGTGCTATTCATAGAATTGGTATGAAACTGTGGCTTAGTGGGTGGATTGTTAAATTGAGGTCCATGATGTAATTGCTAACTGGTTTTTGTGGCACAACCACAGTGGATGACTGGACCAAAATGCAGTAGTATCATGGATTATATTTGGCCTAAATTTCATTGTGGCTTAATGATTATAAGTGTTGAATCAAGGACAAAATGATTATAAGCCCCAGCCGCCTCCCCCCCCCCCCCCCCCCCCCCCCCCCACATGTAGGGGGGAATGAAGAGAACTGCTGGAGTTGATTGTGATTGGCCACCAATAAGATGGATGTAATTATCAATTAGTGACACTTCAACCAATATGATCCATGCATTGATCACCACCATGAGCATAGCCCCCACCCATGTAGGGGGGAAAGAAGAGAACTGCTGGAGTTGCTTGTGAATGGCCACCAATAAGATGGACGTAATTATCAATTAGTGACACTTCAACCAACATGATCCATGCATTGATCACCACTATGAGCCTACCCCACTTGCAACAAAATATCCCTTCATGTTGACTTGACTCAAAACTTGGGCAAGTCTAGGGTGAGCACGTGGTTGACTAGTTAGAATAGATTGTTATACTTTGATGACACGTTGAAGGTTCATTTGCAAACCCTTTTTAGTACTAAATTCTTAGAATCTTAATATAATGCTTAATTCAAACAAGTGAATTCTAAAAGGATTAAAAAAAAGAAGAAGAAGAAGAAGAAGAAGATAAGATTGATATGTAGATGAGATATTTACATAAAATTGATTGATAAGGGTGAGAGTGGAAAAAATGTTTGCAAAGAAAAGCTCCTTCGTACAATGAGTGAAATTATTGATGGGGAGAAAAATTATTATTTTATTATTATTATTATTTTTTGCAACCTGTAACTTTTTCTATGCTGAAATCTAAAAAAATAAAAAAAAAAGAAATGATTTTTCTAAATAAAGAGGATTCAATTGATTTTTCTAAAAATGAATCCTTTAATTACATAGCGACATTTGTTGAAAAAGCCCATTTGATACTGATTTGTAGATATTCATCTTTATTTCTTCAAAATAAGTCATTTCAATAATAAAATATTACATGAAATTTATCAAATTCCAACAAACAACCTTCTAATGTCTCATGTTGTATCATATATCTTCCTCTATAATGTACTCTATAAACATCTAACTTGAGCGATTCCTCTCTATTTTGAGGTATTATTATTCAAACAAACGTCCAACTGCAGCAATGTCCCTCTAAGAAAGTGTGATAATTCTGTTTTCTCCTCTGCACTTGCATTTCGTAGTGTTATTTTCAGGTGACTGCAGCCCCACTCATATGCATTGATTGATTGCATTCTTAAAAATCAGAAAGAAAGAAAGAAAGAAAGAAAGAAAGGTGCATGGGATCTCAAGTGCTCCCACAGTGTACAGTAAGCTGAAGGTCGTCGAACTGAAAGGTTGGTTAACGCCTGAAATATCAAACCGTGACTAACTCAAAATTGGTCAAAGAAGTTGAAGCGCGTTAATTCCAGAAGTTTTGAAGAGTGGAGGCTAAAAGGCTCCAAAAAAGCTGTGTGCATTTTTACCCTTTTCCCCACTTCCGTAGGTATACGGGTGGGGCCTCATTGATTGATGAAATCAATCAGGACCGTCAACAACCATTAAGAAAAGAAAACGTATGCCTGGAATTTAAATAAATTGGGCTCACTCACCATCTTAAGCCTTCGGATTCTGGATGGGTTGGTCTGACCCGATTGACCTGCAGCTACTATATTTTACAGTTTGGACCAACCAAAACCCCTATGGAGCACTTTATTTTGAACCATTCACATTCAACATAATAACTGTTTGTTGGGGGTGTAAAAGAAAACCGAAAAACCGTCTAACCAAATCGAACTGTGGTTAATAATCATGTTTCACGGTTCGGTTACGGTTACTGAAATTGAAAAATCGTACTTTACGATTCGATTACAGTTTTTGTCTCAACTAACGGTTATTAACCGAACCGAACTGTTAACCACAGTTTGGTTAATCGTGTTTCCAAAACACAAAGTTAACCAAACCGTTTCGCTAAAAAGAATAAAACCTAAGGGCTTCGATTAAAATTACTTTTTTTTTTTACATTAACATATTATGTCATTCTCCAACTATGGTTTTTTTTTTCTTTCACAGTAAATTTGATTGGTAAATGGTAAAATTTTCATAAATTCTTTTAAGTGACAATTAACTGTAACGAAACCGTTAAAAACCAAACATCGGTTTTTAACGGTTCGATTACGGTTTTGGTTTTTAAAAATAAAAAACCGTGTTATACAAGCAGTTCGGTTAACGATTTTCCTAAAATGAATGGTTAAGCGAACCGTTACACCCTTACCATTAACGAACCACTCTTGTTAACTTCACTAATTGAGTCTTATAAATATATCCATGAGAGCTCACCTAAAAATCCAAGCCGCTCATGATCACTTTGTGCGTGCTTTCAGTTTCACTCCTATTGCAATTATATTATTAGCCATTCAGCTTGGTACTAATTCGAGCACCATCCACCATTGGAGTGAATCGCAAAAGGCCTGCTTACTAACCCCATCATGACATTAAACCCTTCATGTCACCCTATCATTATGATTTCACTTCTCCACGTGTGCCTTATGAGCTGGTCTAGCTAGTATAGATTTTTGGCCTAATTAGCATCGAAAATTTGGTTGAGCTTGACCAAAGTCCTCTCTCTATTCTTTGTTCCTTTTCTTTTCCCCCTCTCTTTCCCAGGCTCAATTTATAATTGAGCTTGAGCTTGACTAATCAAACTTGATCTGAGGTTGAGGAAAGCTCAAGCCGGCTGCATGCATCGCAAGCTTTAACTAAAACTTGGTCAAGCCCAGCTCGTTTTACACACATAGGTCAGAGAAACATAATGCACAATTTCCTGTCAAGTTTTCCTACTAGGTATTCAGAACTTCTTAAGGTACACGATGACAACACGTAGTCAAATCGTGTCACGTACTTGTTCTGTAATTGAGAATACTTAAATTATTTTTTATTCTTTAGAAAATCCATCCCATAAACATAGGATGTGGATCTTCCCCTCACGGTAATATATACTGTATTTAAATCATAGAGAATAAATCAACAAAACGAGTTTTTCTCTCTCCATCAGATTTTACATAACTTAAATATGACATGACAAACAAAGAAGTGTCATGTAGGAGATTGAGGTGTGACAGGTGTGATGAACCGAACATGTCTAGTTATTCATCTTATTATAAGAATCAATGGAAAATTATAACAATGGTAAAAACAATGTGACAGTTTATCAATAATGCAACTTGAATTCACGTTGGATTTGTTATGGGTTTCTTTACTACTCCATGTGCATCCTTCTTAATTGTTGAGGCTGTCTAATAAGGTTTTTGTTTATACAAAGTGGCTGTAGTTTACACAATCAGGACCGTTGGACGGTGGTATATGCATGTTTGTTCCATGTACTGGGAATGTTCCATGTGAATTAGAGAGGCCCAACTGCATGCATAGTTGGCAAGATAAAGACGGTTTAAAGGAGAAAAACTAGAAAATCTGTCCACCTCTCCACATTAGATGGCTGGGATCGTACAATCTGATAGAGCTTTTCCATTCATGGTCCCTCGAACAGTTAGCCTATCATATTGGCATTTAGATCAGAACTAGCTAGGAGGCTAATGAGAGCCTAAAAAATATATTTTAGGCCTCTTAATGAGGACTTGGTTATACCGTCGAAAGAGATTAATTAGCTTAATTATATTATTTTATTATTTGTAGGTACTACAGATGTAATAAGCGAAATTCAGAGCTAAAATGGAAGAAATCTCACAAAGCATGACAAACCGGAGTTGCAAGTAAGAAAGCATGCCAAATATGGGAAGAGACTCAAATAAGAAAGCCAAGCAAGAGTCCAAACATGCCTTGGATGTCCAACATGGGTCCCACTCACCCCATAGCATGCCAACATGGAAGGTCTTCTAATTGCACCATTATTCTCGGAATTTTCAGGGGCAGCAACTTGAAATGGTCATAACTTTCAACTCGAGTGTCAGATTCGTAAAATCTATATACCGTTGGAAAGCTCTTTTCGAGTAGATATCCGTGGAGTCCAAGATTGTATAAATCGGAGCTATATCGAGGGAGATATGACCTCGCGAAGTCTGCTATGATGACCAGTGGGCCCGGACCCGACGGGAATCCATCTCCTGCACGAATCAAAGACCCTTTTCACCCCAAAACTTATAAATAAGAGCCCAAACTCGTTTTTGGGGATATTCACATCTTGAGAGAAGTTTTGGGAGGCTTTTTTGGAGCTTGGGGAAGAGCATCAATGGGGATTTCGTCAAGACTTCTTCGTCAATCGTCTTCCATGAGTAACTAAATCTCCATCTTAGGGTTGTGATGAAACTTTAGTTTTGTATTTATGGCAATGTATAGGTTCTAGGGTTTTATTTTAAATGCTTTGATTATATGACATTGATTTAATCCATTGATTGGATTCGTTTATTAATTCAATATCTCTCTTGGTGTTTTATTCTTGTAGTTTGGAATACCAAGTCATATAATATGATGCTTGAATGAATGTGTTTGTTAGATTTAGGATAATCTATGCCATAGAGATAGGTTATGCCCCGATTTGCATCCGCATCTCTTATTTGTTGACTCTGTGAAGGTTTGTAACCAGAACGAGTCTGGAAAGCATTGACAGTGAAACCCTAGACCTATATTCGCCATTGCACGAGGCTACGGTGGATTCATACCCTAAGACTTTTCTCTAATTGGATCAAAAACTTGTCTTTCAATTTGTTAATTTAGAAATTGCAAACCCATCAACCCAACACTTCGTTCTCTAATATGATTAGTTTAATAATCGGAACTTTGTCTTCTACTAGGATTAGTTTAGGAATTTAGGAAGCAACACAACTTAGCCTTTTTGTCCCAGTGGATACGATACTCGGTTAACATCTCTGCTTTTGCAAGCAGAGGTAGTAGCGGAGAATAATTGATAATTGCAACCCTGTTTTAGGATTGATCAGAGGCCCCAATTTCCATACAATGGGACCTGGATAACATAGATCCTTCACAAAAGTATATGTCCCAGATTCCAAATCGATTGAAGTAAAACTGACTATTACAATGAACACGTGAAAAGGTAGTGTAGATTATGTTTGTCAAATCCAACTAATAGACAAAATAGGAGTTGTTCCTAGCGAAAAATTTACTGTGATCAGATTAAAAATGAGATTAACACCTCATCTGTTTTTATAAATTACTTTTTCATTAAATTATTGTAATCGTGTGTGCGGAAGCATGTGATCAACAAGCAAACCAAAACAATCAAGCCACACAAAACACAGATTTACGTGGTTCGGTGATTTCACACCTACGTCCACGGAGAAAGCTCGTCTTCTTCTTGTTTCACTAATCAGAGTTTTCCCACACATTAGGGTTACAACCAAAAGAGATAATATATAGTTTTAACAAAGACTAAATTACCCCTCAACCCTAATACAAATGAATTGGGCTTAAAAATGAGCCAAAACCCATAAACCCAACATAAATGTGCTCAATCTTATAATGCGACCAACTTCTATTGAGATAAGATTTGGGACTACTCCATAAACTAAGAAGGGTGTAATTTGAGCAGCTTGGATTTTCAGCACACCATTGTAGAGTTTGACTCCTTTAACTCGTAGTTTCTCCAAGTAAAAGGCTGAAGGGATCTGGACTTGTATAGTTAACACACACATCGCTGTTGCCGGCTTGCCAGATGATCTTGTAGACCAAGTAAACGATCTTTCTTTAAGACGTAAGACATGAAATGCATGAAACTCCCAATTCATGTCACAGTCAAAAGAACCACTCTCATGCTCCATACATATCAACAAACGAAAGGTACAAGGTAACCCCTTCACATCTTCTAAGTGCGAGAAAAATAGAGAGATGATTTTGCATTTGTTGCTTTGGGTGTTATGGTTTCTAGCAGCAGAAATAGCATCAGCATCAGCATCGAATCCTAGCTGCCAAAGGAGATGTGGCAATGTTGACATCCCCTACCCTCATGTTTTTTAAACAAATGGTTCAATGTAACATGCGGAGAGGCGGATTCCACGAAATCCCACAGACCCAAGTTGTATTTAGATGTGAAACATGTGACCAGTGGCGGAACTGTGTAGAGGCCCGGGGGGCCAGGGCCTTTGAAAAAGTTTTTTTTTTTTTTTTTTTTTTTTTTTTGAAAAAGTCTTTTAAAACACCAAAATGGCCCCCCCTCCCAAGGTTTTTGGATTTTTTTTCTAAGTTAAACCCCACCCCACCCCGGCCCCCACTCCCAACCCTTTTAACTTTCGAAAACCTCTCCAGACTCTAATCTTAAGCCCTAACCCTCTTCAGCTCTTCCTTCTTTGTTTTGTTCGTCTCCTCTTTTTTTCCATTAATCTCTCATCTTCAGTGGTTAAAATTTTACACGCCGTCTTCTCTATGTCCAGCATTTTCAAGGAACAAAATCATAGTTGAACTTATAACTATGTCAAAAAGGAAACTTTAAAATATGATAGTTATAATAATTGGTGAAATAAAATTTTATTCAAGTTTTGCCCCCCCCCCCCCCCCCCCCCCCCCCAGTGGCGGATGGAGTTCTTTGTCACTGGGGGCCTGGGCCCCCAGTGACTTCTTGGGGAAAAAAGAAAATGTATAATAAGTTAGGCCCCCAGTGACCTTTTGGGAAAAAAAAAAATGTATACTAAGTTAGGCCCCCAGTGACTTTTAGGGAAAAAAAAAATATGTATACTAAGTTAGGCCCAAATCAATTAGGCCCCCAGTGACATTGAACCAGGCCCCCTAATGAAAACTCGTAGAGAACAATTGTGATAAATAAATATGTCTTGTTTTATTGCTTGAAATTATTATATTATATTTGTTCCATATAAAAGGTTTGGGGTAAATCTGCACACTATTTGTCCTTGCTAGGCATGATTTGCAATGCAGTGGAAATCTACAAACTATCTGTCTTTGAATGCACCTTTCTGTGTATTAGTTACTGATAGTGTATGCAAAAGGTACACTACTTTTTTTGTGTATTATTTTTTCTCAAGCATGAAGAAAAAAAGAAGAAAAAATCATTTGCAATCATATAAATAACCCAAAAAAAAATTCCGGGGGCGTTGCCCCCGGACCCCCTACTACTTAATCGTGCCCCCAGTGACTTTGAATCCTGGATCCGCCACTGGCCCCCCCCAAGATAAAATCTTGGCTCCGCCCCTGCATGTGACTGAGGTAGAGATCATGAACATGTCATTGCTCGGACAAGTTTTGCAAACTTTCTTTTTACTTACTTCTTGGTTGGGCTAGCCATGATATATATGCTCTTGTTTGTCACGGGTATGCAGACATTAATGAGTGCCAAGATACAGACAACAATCCGTGTGTAGGGATTTGCATCAACATGGCGGGGAGTTACAATTACACTTGCCAATAGGGCACCCATGGTGATGGTAGAAAAGACGGAAAAGCTGCATTGAGGATGCTAAAAAATTTCCGGCACTGCATGTCGTTTTAGGTAATACACTAGTAATAGCTACACACGATTGGATGGAAGTTGTACAATGAGACTAAAGTGTATGAGATACTAATACTTCATTTCAAAGTGCTTATACAACAGATATATGTTATATTTGATCCAACTGTTTCTGAATCCATTCTGCTAAATTAAGCCCTATAAGAATGAATTCAGGCTCTCAAATTTCACTCCTATTCGAAATTAAATTATTAGTTATCCGATGGGTCATGTGAAACAATTGAGTTAATCATGGTTGGCTTTTACATTTGAGCAACCCTATGGCGACATTTGGGCACAAAGTTATAATTGAGAGTAGGGTTTGACTGAATGATTTGGGTTAACAAAGGGTGTGCTATATCATTATTCAATGATGAGCACCAAAAAATTTGCTAGGGCCATCAATTGATCCTATATATTATTTGCATGGCTTGTAACATGTGATTAATTTAGCTTTTAGCTTATGAGCTTATGAATGATGGAACTTTCCAGATGACGATATATACATTGAATATTTGTTAGTTTAACCAAGAAACTGTAACTTAAAATAACTATGCAGGGACAGGGTTAAGGATACTATTTTTGCTCAAAGGAAGTACTTGGGCATAATGGGTATGGTGAAAAAGAAAGATAAGCAAACTCAAGGATAAGTTCTTCCAACAAAATGGAGGAATGATGTTGCAGCAAAAGATCTCTCCTCGTAGAGTTGATGCGTTCAAGATCTTCAAGGTAGAGGAGTTGGAAATGGCAACCAATAACTACAATTATGTGAACAAAATAGTTGATCAAGGAGGTTATAGTATAGTTTACAAAGGAACTTCATCAGAGAATAGAATAGTTGCCATTAAAAAAACCCAAAGAAGCATATGTGAGTCAAATTGAGCAGTTTATAAATGATGTGGATAGTTTTTTTGAAATCAACAATAGGAATGTGGTTAAGCTCTTGGGGTGTTGTTTAGAGGTAGAAGTCCCTTCACTAGTATATGAATTTGTGTCTAATGGACTCTCTCTCACTATAACTATGATGCAATCAACATGCCGTTGATATCATTGGAAAATTGTTTAAGGATTGCTGAAGAAATAGCAAACGCACTTGCCTATTTGTACTCTGCTGCTTCAATGCCAATATTTTATAGGGATGTTAAGTCTACCAACATATTCTCAAACAATAATTTTACAATAAAAGTGTCCGACTTCGAAGCTTCTAGATTGGTCCCTAATTATCAGACTCAAATAACAACAATGGTTCAAGGGACACTCGGATACTTGGACCCAGAGTACTTTCAAACATGTCAACTAACCACTAAAAGTGATGTATATGGCTTTGGCATAGTTCTGACAGAGCTCTTAACCAGACAGAGGCCTATATGTTTCACTAGAACACAAGAACAGAGAAATCTATCTATGTATTTCCTTCTGGCAGTGAAAGAGAAACGCCTCTTTCAAGTGCTAGATGGTCGGGTTCTAAATGAAGGTCAAGAAGATCCACTCATGGGACTTGCTCGGCTTGCCAAGCGTTGCTTGAAACTTAAATGAGAGGAAAGGCCTGCAATGAAAGAAGTGGTGATGGAGCTAAGAAAGTTTCAAGATCATCCATGGGTTAACAATAATGGAGAGGAGACTGAAGACTTGATGATGAAAAATCTTGACATGGTACCAAACCCATGAGAATCATAGTATACTTTCATCATAACTGACTGGAACTAGAATAATTTGCTTCTAGGCTCAGGACATCACCCCATTACCTTCAATCTCAAAATTATTGTAGTCTTGTCATCTTTTTATTTTTCCATCCAAAGCAATACTTCAATCTACATTACAAGGCCTCGCCATGTAATATCAGATTTGGGTATTTGTCACTGTCAGTCGTGTGTATTTATGGATCCTAACTGTGCCAATAGCAATGTAACAGTTTTTCGATAATGCAACAATTATTCACCTTGGATGTGTTGTGCTCCATTTGCATCCTTTTCTTTTTTCTCAAAAGATAAAGGAAGCTTTCTCATAGATTTGTACAAGTTATACTAGTTGGTCCATTCTTTCAAGGATTGTAATGTTGCAAGATTGTTGTAATCCTGCTCTGACTTTCTAATAGTTTATGCTCTGTTTTCTGACATTGACATTCCTCATGCTTCTACTCATTGTAAGTAGTCCTATTGCCACTAAGGTTGCACACTGAAAAAAAAAAAATGTCCTTTCTTGGCTGCCCTCTTGAAGTTTAACTCAAAAAGAAATTGGTTGAAAATTCAAATCCATGCTTCCCAATCTTCTGGCTTGTTGAAATATCTGCTCGGGGACTCCTTTAGATGTAGGTGTGTTCTGCCCTTGATTAACAAACTGCATATGCCCTTAAATTCAAGAACTAGGACCTTTTTTCCACCCAGAAGACTGCTTCACTTTAGATGGGATAGAATCAATATCTTTGGAGAACAGGTCAGCCCCAACAAGGATTATGAACAAGTCCGCCCTCCAGAAGAATTTTATTCCTGAATGTATAAAGTCTTAATGATTGGTGTGTGCCATTGTTGCCCAGATGCCATCGCAGTATTTAAGGCTTGCATTCTTTGATCTCTCACGTTAGAGTTTGGTTGTATTTTTGGATGTACGCAATTGGTTGACTGATAATTTTCTCACATTACCTGTTTGTTGAGATTTTGGGGTGGCTTGTCTTTTGCAAATAGGAAATGAAAGTGAATCTTACATATGTAAAATTTACATATGTGAAATACAATATCATGTTTGTTTGAAATCACCATTTTCACAATAGTAAAAATTGAATGGTTGAGATTACATATATAAAATCTTCAAATTTATACACGTACAACATTTATAGCTTTAAACAAGTGCAAATCAAATGATCCTAAAGTGTTAAAACCTACTTGTGTGTTCACTTCTCTGTGATGAAATGGAAAATTTTCTTTCTAAACTATCTTTTATCGGTACCCTATTTAGGGGGCCGGACCTATTAGAGCATCCCGCACATGTAGGAGAGAGAGCACTTGCACAAATGAGGAGAGGACGCTAGCACATGTTGGAAGGTAGCACTTGCAAACACCCAGAGAGACCCAAGGATAGATCCCAGGTCATCCAGGTAAGAGTCAGGGTTCCAACACTCGGTCTTTTTGAACCATCAGTTTGCAATCTTGACCACATCGATCGAAAGGGTCTCATTTCCATAACCGTTTTGGCCCAGACAAAATTTGGGTCGAAAGTTGTATATTATTATTAATCACGGTTTCGATTGTCATGGATTTCCTATTGCAGATTTTCGGTTCATGAATCATTGCCCATCCAATGGTGTTCCAGAACCACTTGCCAAACAATGCAGAAATGTGTGCACAAAAAAGTTATTGAATGAGTTGTTTAATAAGTTGCAACAATAAAACCACTAGCCTTTAGAACAAAAATCATAATAAAATATGCAAAACTCCACTAATAGTTTTTAAAAATCTTTGGTCATGAAACATTTGGATGAAAATGTTAAAACTAACGGCGACATTGTTAGTGTCTGGTCTTTCCTAATCTGAGTGAAAATGCTAAAATAACTATAGCCACTAAAATGTGGCGCGTCTTGCTGACTGCTTCCTGCAACAAATGTGTTTATTCCATGATAGTCGTGACATTCATTGGGATGTTTGAATGGTGGTCGAAATGCCTAAGGCTATGCACTTAACCTAGGTTGATACGTAAGGCTAGTCCCGGTATGCTTTCCACTAAAAATGATGGTTCCTTAGTTTGTGCAAGTTGAGGATTTTCCTATGGCCTCAAATTCCTACTTTTTCGTAAGAGAGAAATCCGGCATTCCGCTCATCAAAAGTGAAAATCCCCAAAGTCAATGAAAACTAATGCTTGTTTTGCCTTAAGAGGATTACCGCCTCAAATAGTGGAATAGGTGGCTGCATGAAAAGAATCAAAACATTTTTCTCTGAGAAGGATTTTTTATGTTGCACGAATGCACCATCAGATCATGTTTGACAACTAAATTCTTAAGAAAATGATTTCAGATATCCTCACTTGTGAGGATTCTTAGGTCTCATCCCCCCCAAAAGATGTGGCTCAGCCTAAAGGGAGAGTGTATAAAATCCTCACATCTATGAATTTTTCGCCTATTAAAGTAAGATTCCTAGCAATACAAATCCTTGGAGAGGAAAGTATTATTCTAGGGGCATTGTGGAATCCTTAAGTCTGTGCATTCCTCACCTGTTATCAAATGAGACTAGTGGTTGTATTGAAGCTCCTTGAAGAGTGGGTGGTATTATTGATCCTACCAGCCAGCCCAACCCACCATATATTATTTAGTTTGGGTTTGGGTTCAGTTTGGGTGGTATTATTTAGTCTTCCTCTTGACCTTTTCGTTTTCAGGTTGGATGAGGGCTGACATTTCTAAGTTCTAGCATGATTTATAGATGGGTTCAGTTTGGGTATGGGTTGAGTCCTTAACTGCTATTTGGGCTTGGCTTGAACCTTCTGATGTTCGGGTTAGATTTGGGTTGACATTTTCAATCCAATTAATAAATGGATTAGGTGTGGGTTGAGCCTATGGATGTAACCCACAGTTCTCTACAAACTGAACTTTTGGCAACCTTACTTAGCTCCAGGTATACCTGATCTTTATCGTCCAGTGGATGGGCCATAGAAGTATAGAGAATTTAACTTGACTTGGCCTGACGCCCAATTCAGTTCAACTCAAATGGTACTGAGTACTGCTCAGTCAGCTAAGTTTGAAACTTTGAATGAGTCTTTCAAAATCACAGTGGCTCACATGATTGTTCGACTCAGTACCTGAGTTACATTTTGGGCATTTAGAGAAAGATTTTTTTCTTCCAATGTGCTCCAAACTGTGGATGACCAGTATGACTTATTCCATTCCTCATAAATCTGACTTTATTTCAATTATGTTAAATCGCCCAAATGGAGCACTAACAAAAGGCCCAACTATACGCCAAAAGGGGGGAAAAAAAAAAGGCCCAAATGGACTGGACTGACTGGTCCAAGTTGAATCACCCCAGCAGAAAACAGTTCAAATTGCAGAAACTGGTATGATTCAATGGTTCAGATTGATTAAAACAAAGTATTTATATTATATCTAATAAATTTGCAAATTTCTTTAGTTATATCTTATTCAGCCTCTTGCATTGGTCCCATGACTCAACTTCCATTCAGGTAAGAAGATAAGTAATTCTGGTCTAAAGTAAGGGGGGCCTGTGAGTTTCTCTTTTCTTTTGTCTTTCCTCATAAAAAAATCAAAAGCCATTATCTTGTAATAAAGTCATACTTCATCCTATATCAACTTTACCAATGACAATGTATGATTTTCGCCCAAGGATAGACAGAAATGGCAAAACAAACCTCATGTCGCTAAACCCACCCTAATCAAGATAAAGGCTTTGATGATGAAGATAAAGATAATCTATTAGAATGAAATATTATTAAAAACATACAAAAATAGAGTTGCTAATGCAAAATTATCCAAATTAATTAGAGGGAAAATTTCAATAAAGGGCCCTTAGTTTTTGAAACTTTTCAAAACAGGGCAAACAAATTCCAAGTTTTCCTTGCAACCAAAGTACATGCCAAGATTGTAGGCCAAAACCACCCATCAAAGGTTGCCTCAAGTAACTTTCTGTTCACTGATTGCCTTTTTTATTTTTTATTTTTCCTTGTAAATATTTAAGGATATAAGCATCACAGAGCCGGTGAGCATATGATAAAAATGGTAAGCAGGAAGGGAAAAAGGGAATTCATGCCGGTGGGCCGGCGGTGGTACACCACAAGCATAAAAACCATGAAATGTCAGCTGACTGCTTTTCTTTCTTTTCTATATTTTGTCTTCCCTTCTTTTCACCCACCATCATGTGTGGTCGTCATTTTCCACTTTATTTTTCTCTTTGATAGCAGCAGTTACCAGAAAAAGACGTGTCATACATGTATGTGATTCTCACAAGTGTCAGATGGCTGTGCACGATGATGGTGGTTGGTCCCACATGTGATTATACTTTCTTTTTTTTCTTTTTACCCAGCCAAGGGGTCGGGAGCCCACACATAGTGGCCGCCCCAAGCGCCGCCCCTATATAGATGCACTTGGTCTGCCTCTAAAACGATAATGAAAATTCTATCTATACTTGGAGAATTCATATATAATTCTTCTTCCACCACAAAATCCACAAGAAAGTCATGAGTTTGTTTTCTAAAACACCATTGCATGTTTGCGTGCACCCTTCAAACAAAGACTCCTGTAGGTCTTTTTGAGTTGAGTTGTTTCCTTGTAATTACTTGTGTTCAAGTGAACGGTTACTCTAGGATACAAGCAAATAAGATAGGTCTAATAATAATTTATAAAATTTTATTAGACTCGTCTTCTTTTTCTTGTCTTTTACATTGATTATTCACTTAAAGTCACTTTGCTAGCGAATTAAATTTAAGACCATTTGGTTTTATGGGTTGGGCCTTGCCCATCGAGTAAGCAGGTAAACAAGCTTGTTGTTACTTTTGGCACATCATTTTGGTTTAAACTGCTCGGCAATCTGTAAGATCTTACACTCCATTGATCTACCACTTATCCCAAAATCAATTGGTGATAGGAAACAGTACAACAATGATTTTATGGTGAGGCGAGGATTCGACTACAATTATGACCGCTCAGGAGCGAAGGTGGACGTTGACCTTAGCACAACCTCAATTGTATACATCATTTTAAACTCATTCGGTTAGTTAAGTCTGGACCCAATACATGAGGGGCCCATAACTGTGGAACCAGACCTGTACCTGAGTGCTAATTGGGGTGAAAATTGGTTTTATCTGAATGTCCAGGTCGTGGTAATGGTTGTCCAAATTGCCAGTACTGCTGCTTGTAGAAAATTTTAAGTTGGGTCGTAAAAGGTATCCATTGACCTTCTTATGCACATAGGACTCCACCCATTACATCACGTTTTGTCTTGTGGCATGTGTTCCCTATACTAGAAAGTATGTGTATTTGCAACATTTACCTTGACCCTTTTTAATTGAGTTTTTAGTAAATTTTAATATATGTGAGTGCATGTGGACCCCAATTTGGTACATAAATGTAAGTGTGAATGAATATTTATATACACATTCACATGGATATTCTAGAATTAATGCATATGATGATATTAAACGCACTCATCTAAATCTATCCATCACTTATATCCGTTACCAAGTGAGTGTTCTTTCTTTGTGGGAGAGGAAAGTAGTGTACAACCATTCCCCGTCTTGAAAATCCATTTTGAGAAGGAGAAACTGTGGAGTTTCCTCTTTCACAGTGTTGCTTTTGCATTTATATATAGGTTTAACTTGCGTGTTTAGCGCTCATTATCAGAAAAAATAGTATTGTACGTCAAAGATCTCAGAGATACCAACATCTCAAAATAAAAAAAATAAAAAAAAGAAAAAAAACTATTTTTTTTAAGTAAGGAATGTCCTCTAAATCATTATAGACACAGATTTTGAAGTTCCAAAGATCAATGGTAAAACTTTTAATAAGAAAATGAATGTATCAGTCCATCAGCAAACATTAGTCTCAAATATTGGGAGGTTTTTTTTTTTTTTTTGGTCAAAAGTCTCAAATGGGAGTTCATACCAGTAATGGGGGATTTCGGGGTATGAAGGGGGTTAGTGAGAGGGGCTGGATTGATCTAAGCGAACATTTTAAGTAGGTTCTAAATGTTTTTCTCAGTCACAATATAGATTTGACAAATTGCTTTAAAAAAAATTTCATAAGTTTTTCTCCTCCTCTTTCAAATAGGTCATTTTCGATGCCAATCCCATAGCTGACTTTTTTCCTAAAACTTTTTATAATGACAGAAGTGTCCTTTGGAAAATAAATTAGAGTGTATTTCGGTCATTTTCTTGCTCTTCTTATTACAAGAAAAGGAGGTGGTTGAGCGGAGTAGAGATCCCCTTCTTCAGCGGAACAGGAAAATATTGTTCCGGCCTATCTCCATCGAAAAAGACCTATTTAAAAGAGGTAAAAAAAAAAACTATAAATCTTTTTTTTTAAATAAGGAGCTCGTGATATTCTTAGTTGAAAACTTTTTTTCTTTTTTAATTAGGATCTATTTCCACTTCCTCTTTGCAGAAATCAAGTCCTTATTTTTTTCAAGATTACGTTGACTTTAAGCATGTTAGAAGGTCAATGAATGCTATTGCGAATTCTCTGGCTAAACAAGAGATAGATAGGGTTGTTCCTTTGATTGCTTATACCATATAATTGCTTGCCTTTGTTCCCCGAGTGTAAGTGTTTGATGCCTGATTTGGTTAGTGTGTTGTGTACGTAGTTGTTTGCCTTCATTTTAATTTAATCTTTCAATTACATTAAAAAAACCCTATAATTAACATTATAGAGTTGCTTGGTTGGTTATCAATTTTAATATCACCAGGCTACCGGGGACCCCGACTTAGCCTGTAAGAATCACATCTACCTCGCTCACAGTACATTATTCTAGCAGGCCCTAGTTTCGAGTTCACTTTTCTAACTTCTTCGATTCCTTTTGGAAAATAAAGGATCAAGGCCGGGCGAGTCGTGACACAAAAGATAATATTACAAATTCAAACGATAGTGGTCCAATTATAGTAGCAAAATTCTTCACTCTCAACCAAGAATTCATCACCGTCGACCCCACATGAATTGAACAAGACAGATATAATAAACATCTTTTAATATCAATGGTCAATGGTATGGATTGATGTTGAATTTTGATAACATTCCTAGTGAGCTTGAGGTTATTGTATGAGTGGTTGAATAGAATGAGTTCATTCACTATAATTTTGTACGTATGATAAATTGTTCTAACCATTCCGTAGCCGAATGCAGTTTAAGCTAAATGTACTGTTTAATCAGTCTTAGGGATTTTTTACCAAGAACAAAAAACTATCTAGATTACAAGCATAACTGTTTTCTAACTCACAAAATAGATCCTACAATTGAGGAGTGGGCTCCAACCGAGGGAGAGTATTGAAAAGTATTTATGCTAACTCTACTATAACAACTTGAGGTTGGTAAGAATGACTAGCTAAACAAATTTAATATGCCATCAGAATCAACCGATCATGAATAAAAAAATGAAAAGTTATGGTGCAACAACATAACTTTCTTAGAAAGGGTCTTTTATGTTTCTTGAATAAATCCATTTATCTTATCAATATTAGAGTCACCAATACAATAACCCGTGCTAAGCACAGAGGTCTAAACATTGCAAACTAAATATTCAAATATAAAAAGATTAAAGAATTGTAAAGAATATCAAATTGACATAAAAAGAGACATTTAAAAAAAATTAATTCATAGATTCATTACCTTCTAATAAAAGCCTCCAAATATTCAATTTATGAGAACTAAGTGGTATAGAATGAGAATAGAAGAATAAGAGTAGAAAGATAATAGAAGAGGTGAGGCATAAAGAGAGATTTAAGAAAAAAAAAGAAGGTGGAACCTTGGAAAGTAGAGAGTGGAAGTGAGTGCTTTCATGAGATAATAATAGGAGGACAATGGGGAGTATTTGAAAAAAATAAAAAGAAAAAACTTCTAGTCAAAATTGCAACTGACATTCAAAATTAAAATCAAAACCCTTGACTTTAATATATTATAATTTATAATTCTATTTTTATAGGACAGTGCTGCAGTTTAACTTTATGTGAAATTAGGTAGAAACCTTGGTGTTGTGTGCTTCAATTCGGTAGTATTCCTTCATTCACAAACATAAATAAGCTTCTTTCTTTTCACTCTTAAGAAATAATTTTATAAGTTACTTTAGGATACGTAACTTTCTCTTTGTACCTAATACAATGACCAAATTACCTTTGATAGTGTGAGGGGTGGATCCTTGCTCACCAAATGATCAATAGCATTGACCCAGAATACAAGACATCAAACCAATGTTATAGCATGGAGCTTTCAGTAATGCTTTAAATATATAATGACATTCATCTGACCAACTAAAAAAAAAAAAAAATTCTATCATTCCTTCAATTATACTCCCTTACATTTGGGGTTTCAGAGGTTATATCGGCTGAATTAATGGGCACTCTATATGCTCTCCTGCCTTTTTGGGCTTGCCTGAAAAAAAAAGGAATTCTAATTTTCTGTCCCTTATATTTCCATAATGCTGCTGCATTATGGAGTTATACATAATAAACTCACAATTGAAAGTCCCACATGCTTAGTTCCTATGGTTAGATATATGTCCAATAATACGTATCGGCCTCTCTCCCAGATGATACAGAAACCGGCACTTGAACAGGTGTTCCATCAATTTAGTTGTAGCCTTGTAGGTAAGAGTATTTGTGGCATTGGTTTATAATAAACTAATGATCTTAACCGTTAATCAAATGGTCCATTGGCTTTGCATGCTACCCTGAAGTGGTCACTATCCGATGGTCATAATTGGGGAATATCAAATGGTGTAATCTACAACGTACGTCCAAGTGATGGCCCATCGATTCTACTAGTGAAAATCAAATCTTGCAAAAAGCAGAGTTCTACTTGGTGTCTAGTGTGAATATGTGCTGTCAACTTGAACATGTCCAATCAGATGATAGGGATTGTTGATCAAGTGGGTCTCATTGTTAAAGAGAAATTAATAAATAAAATCCATTCTCAGGATGTCGTAAACCATTTGACCACCACCTACATTTGGATGGCGAAGCATGCAATTGACAACTGTTGTGAAGGCAAAGGAGCATAAAAGTCCTCCAATGGAAAGGGAAAGGTGTTGCAAGTGGACCATGCATGGTGGGGCAATTTTATGAATTACGTCGTGCATGATGGTTCTCCTTTCATTTATTGCATCAGTACTTATAGTCTTTAGTCCAACATCTTGGTAGTTGGACAACAAGAGAAGTCTAGTCACGTGATCCGAGCTCGTGATCCGAGCTCAAGATTATAATTAATCCGAGATAATCCCGAGTCGCATCACATATTTATTTCTGTGAATCTCAACGCATAAAATTCACTAAAGATACTAAAAACACATTATGCGGAAATAACAAATATACATTGCTTGAATAACACACAAAATCATTTACACTATGTACAAACTAATCACTTGCATATTTACATACAATGCAAGGATTAAAAGTGTACAGTTCCATTCTAATTACAATAAAGTTTTCTCTTTCAAACTCTCACTTGTTTCCTATCATTTCTATTCAACTAATTCTCTTGGAGGAATCGTAATTGACGTCTCCGGTGGCGCTATGGCCTCAGAAGGGCCGGTATGGGCAGTTGTGCCTGTAATGTCATCAATAACAATATGAATTTGACAATTTAGCAATGTATAAACAATCTTATGATTAAACATGTTAATTACACATTTAATTCATCTAACTCATGGTTAGACAATACAATTCTCATTCACAATCAATAAAAGTCTTTTATTTGGCAAACTACAATAGCATTTCAGTTTCAATTCAATTCATATTCCATTTTCCATAATAGGAAGGATTTTCATCTTCCACACGGAAGGATTCATATCTTGTGGGACTTATCAGAGTCTGGGTTAGGGACAACTGATATCACCACGGAGTTCCGAAGCACCCCAAATACTCTGCTGCAGCAAATACAGCTTCAATGAGCTTACAGAAATCACCATGTAGTGCTAGACTCAACAGTAACAATATAACAATTCCATTCCATTACAATTAATGGATTCCATTTAATTTCGATTTACAATTCAACTTGGACACAAATCAATGTTCCATTATCTAATACCAACCATTAGAATGTAATCATAAGTTATTTAATGTACATGCTATTTTTGATGACATCACAGTTTATGTGAATTTTGTACATTAAAATTCCTTAATCAACATCAATGGTGGTAAAACAACACTATTAGCCTTGAGATGAGTCTTGAGATGATCAATAGGCTTTGTCTTTCAAATTCAGAAAGACATTCTGCATTTATAATAACTCTGTACAAATTTATCAATGTATTATCAATTAGTTTTGAAAGCTAATCGTACCATTGAGTTATAATCATTACCTTGGTTAACCGTTTGGTTAACAAACACTTTTCTTTGGATCAAATCCAAAGATAATATTTTATAGAATAGTAATAAAGTCCTTATTCACTAACGGTACTAGAATTAGTCGTTAAACTAATTTTCATAGTCCATTTATGATCCTAAGCCAAAATCTAAATCAAAAGATGACCAAATTTCACTGGAAATTTCAAAAGAGGATCAAATTTCACAGTTAAGTGACAGTCCGATCGATCGGACCTGCAACGAATCCAGTTGCAGAACCTGAAACCGATCTTTTTCTTTCCCTCTTTCTCTACATTCACTTCATAATCTGCATAGTCAAAATGGAACCTCCTGTTCCCCCATCAATAACCATCTCCATACACATCAAAATCACACTTCTATTTATCATGCAATCCATTTAAACAATCTACAACTCAAACAAAATTCTAAACATAAGGTTTAAACCCAGTGACAATAAAACTCAAGAAACACCATACTAAACACAAATCATTATTTATACTTGCCTTTCACTTCAATTTTAAGACAAAACCCCTTTGTTCCAAGCTCTAATTGATTCAAAATCACCAACTTTCAAACCCTTTCTATAACCTAATACCATAAGACAATCCAAAAACAGATTTTCTACATCAGTTGTTGAATAAACAACAACCTCAACATCTCAATATTTGGAACTCACTCAAAAAAGGTTTGATATACTTACTTGTTCCAATTCAAAGAAAACCATAGCTACTCTCCAAAGAAACCAAGCAAATTGATGGAGAAGATGACAACACTAATTCCTCTTTGAGAATCTCTTTCGAAAACCCCTTTTTCAATTGAGAATGAAGGAACGAAGAACAAAGGAAGAAGAACTGAGTCTATGTCTCTTGAAGTCTCTGGAATGAAACCTCCTTATGACATGTAATTAGGTCCATTTGACACTTAACACATGCATTTTGCACATGACCCCTATACATTATGCATATTTCCAATTCGAGTCAATTCAAGACTCATTTGACTCATGTTGAGTCAAATGAAAATGCGTGTATTATGAAAGTTGTTGCACTCATCGAGATACACACGATAGTATCAATTTCCATCACATCCGACGAAATACACATAAACTCGTATTTACGAAAAAGTCCTTTATCTCACTAATTTAAGTCTAAATTCAACTCGATTAAGCTAATCTCTTCCAAATTCATTCATTACACTTAATTCATTCACTTAAGACTAAGTTGATCCATTTCAATCATTAATCACTATTAAATTAACTAATTATGCTTAATATGCATTAATCTCGATTAATTAGAGTTAATCGTAATTAACTCGGGTTGGGGTGTAACATCTAGCCCACCTTGGTGGAATTAATTCACTGCAGTCACAAGTTGATTATTATGCAACTGTGCAAATGAACATTGGATGGAATTTATCTAGGTTGCTTATTTAAAGGCCCCTAATAAGATAGTTGCTGTGATCATGGTGATTAAATGTAAGTCCCTCCTTCTCTAACAGGTGACATTGTATATAGATAGCTAACGCAGTCTCGACAAGGGAACAAAAGGACTGTAGATCGGTCACCTATAGGACATTAAATTAAACTCACTGAGCACCGCAGCCCATTTGATATACAAACCGCCCTGTGGAAGGATAGAGACAGACCTCTGGAGGGTAATGGAGAGTTTGCATTCCAATTTACCAGTTTAGGATCCAAGACAACTAGCCACATTATATGAATTTGGCTTTTGCCAGAAGGTCGTTCACAAGGCCTTCTTTTGCCCACTGGCCTGTAGAGTGTAGACCTCACTAAAATTATGCTGGACGACTTGACCCGGTTTTGAATGGTTCTATGGTGAAACGGTCACTAAGAAGTTGCGTAATTTGTTCTGGAAATGCCGGGTTTGTTGAGGGATTTTCGGTCAATCAACAGGAAAACCCCATGGACAAGATACATTCTAGGGACACATGGAGATCATGGTGGGCCCCACATAGACCCACACACCATCAGATTTCTGTGAGGTGGTACCCACATTCTTTCACTCCCATCTCTATAAATCCATTAATTGATTTTAAAATCATTACACTATCCTACTTTAGTATTAAAGAAAAGCAATACAGCATCATGTCGAAATATAGAAAGAACCGAACTTACAGTGATTTTGAGCCGAATAAATCTCAAAAGTGGATCTCGCTGAGGAATTTATAGCAAAAGAGCTCACAGAATTTTGATATTGACAAGGTGCACTACCTTCTGTGGCTTACCCGAAGAAAAACTGAAAGGAAAAGTAAGGCCATTTGCTTTTTTAAATGGAATAAAACAGATCCAGCCGTTCACCGTTGTGAAGTAGGCTCGAAAACGAAATATTTTGATAGCCATCATGATAACAGACAGTAGTTTAAACCTTGACACAACAGAGCATTATCTCTTTATCTATACTTTATTATACTCAATCTTCCCTTGATTAGGTATTAAGAGTGAAAAAGCATAAAAAAAAGACCCAAGTGACGGCATGTGGCAAAATAATGCCAATTTTGCAAGAAAGATGGTTCATTAAAACTCATGCCTTGACTAATGTGGGTGCCCCACCAAAAACAAAAGACTGATGTGGGTGCATTTAAAACCAAGAGGTAGTCCCACTAGAACAACTATTATATAAGAGACCCCATCTCCCTTCCCATTACCTCCCACCTTCCTTTCTCTGTGACATTCCTTGCAATCCCCTCCTTCCTTGCTTTATCCCTTTTCTCTCCCTCCCTCCCTCCCTCCCTCTCTCTCTCTTCTTTGTTCTTTTTTGTTGGGTTTTCCTTATCTAAGGCAGGGAGGGTTTTTGTGCCAGAACTGGCTAACTTTCTTGCGAGGCTGGAGGAAGAGGAACCCAAGAACCAGGGGGTGGTACAAGCCCTGTATGAAGCGTTGAGCTCCCGAGACGTGGAAACGGTGCACCGACTGCTCGCACCAGACATCGAGTGGTGGTTTCATGGCCCGCCATCCCACCAGCATTTGATGCAATTGCTGACTGGCCTCTCATCTGACGTGCCTTTCAATTTCGAACCATCGTCCATCAGCGTCTTTGGGTCCACGGTCGTGGTCGAGGGCCACGAGCCCACCCACGACGTTTTCTGGGTGCACGCTTGGACTGTAACTGATGGGGTAATCACTCAGGTCAGGGAGTACTTCAACACGTCCCTTACTGTAACCTGTGTCGACAAGGACCCTTCTCCATCTCCATCTCCATCTCCATCCTCATCTTTTCCTAGCCTTTGGAAGAGTACCCTTATTGAAAATACTGATAACTCCATGCCGGGTCTGGTCCTGGCTATCTGATCAGTCAATCCAGTGCTTGGATTCTCGATATATTTATCTACGTCTACTTAGTTTAGTGGTTGTGAATGTGTGTTTCAAAATAAACCTGGTGGTTGCAGGTATTTGTCTGATGGGCTGAAGGACTTGTGTATAGAGAGATGTAGGGTTGTGTTGATTTGTGTTTTGGTGGTGCTTTCAGCTTTCTGCAGTGTGTTTCTTGTGCTTTTTATTTTCTGTTTGTAGTTCGTGACATGATGGAGGGACGGTGGTTCTCTTCCAAGTGTCTATTGTTTGTCATGATCTTACTATCAATAAAATATAATGTTGGGTTTGTTTGTTCTAATCTTTTGTTTTTTTCTCTATTCTGGTGGCATGTTATTGATTTTAAGAATATGGCTGGTTTTGGGGGGTGTGGGTTTTGGTCAGGGTAGTTTTGGGTAGGCAGAATTGCATGTTTTGATAGAGAAAAAAGGAGAGATGAGATTTTTTAGGCAATTTCAACAATTGTCTAGATTAGATATTTAGTATTTTGAGGAGGTTTTTGTTGGGGACAGGTGATTGTTTGTTTGGAATTGAGCACCCAGTGGGTGAGGCAACAGCTATGATCCCACGTGTGTAATGAAGATGCTTCTTGCCTGGATGTGTATTCCCAAGCCACTTGTTGGTCTGATCATCTTCCACACAAGTCATGGTAGGATCATGGCCACTTGATTTTGAGCCCATAAGTCGACCCTGACGAATTGACGATCGGGATCCAATGGCCCACTAGATGATGATCATCCTACTAAAGGGTACTAATTTGACTGTTTGCACTAGGTCTAAAATAAATATGTATTAGGGGAGTATTAATTCACATCCACTTCATTCATTCATTCATTCATTCATTCATCCTATACATGGTGATTGATGAGGCAATTTATTTTTTTTAGCATGAAATGCTGTTTTCTATTTATCTTCAGTCAAATGCCACTAGTTGAAGTGGACAGGTGGGCCCAAGCATCTTCAAATTATTTTTAGTGTGAAATGGTGTTGTGCATTTATTTTCAGTGGGAAATGGTGGTTTTCCACTTATCAGCAGTGTATTTGGACATTAAGCAAAATGGATGATTGTCTTTTGGTCCCTAATCAGAATTGAATATAGGTGGGCTTTGCAGATTAACAACTGTTTGTAGTCCTGTGATCCAGCTTGTGTCAGGTCACATCTTTTTATCCAAGCACGGCTCATTCTGTAATTGGACCTATTATTTATGTTTATATTCAGTTAGAAGGCATTAAAAGGTAAGGTAAGGACGTCAATAAAAAAAAAATCAGATTTTGTTAAATATGTCGGGCTTTGACCAGCTTTTAGTTGGACCTTGAAATTGAAGTGCACACACCCTCGAACCCAACACATAGGCCTTGTTTTGATTGACTAGTGTGATGGCTTGGGATTCATTTTTAATATAAGGAGCGATTATTTCATGGTCATTTAGAAATATATTTTTTAGATTTTCCACGAATTAAATGCAGCCATTTCAGGAATGCATTTCTTAGAATTCCATAGAATGCAATCTCATACAACAAACTGGCATTCGGATAATTAGATCTTTTGCTACAGAGAGAACTGATCTTGGTGTGAATTGAAGTAAAATGAGATAAAACTTCCATTGCCCAGACAACATAAGACAAGGGTCATATCAAAAGTATACAAATTCAAAATTCTCTCATTCATTAAAAAATAAAATTCAAAAAGCAACATCCTCTATCCTCTAAATGACAAAAAAACATCCTCTTTTTTGCACAACAAGTAAAAAAGATTCCCTATTAAGCCACTAAAAATAAAAAAAACCAATATAACCCCTTATATCTTATTCTCTTTTGATTTGATGCTTTACCTCACTTTACTTTAATTCACCATACATTCAAACACATTAAAGTAATAATCAGAACAATCATGTTCAAAACACAAGTTCAGAACTTGTAAGTGATCAGCCCAACGCCAAATAACACAACTTGTAAGTTAGCTCAACACCAAAGAAAGTGTATTTTTCCGATCAGGAAGTTTTCCTTGGGGCCATTATATGGAAAAAAGAAATTCTTGAGGGGCGATAAATAAAAAAATGCATAACTTCTGGGGGTTCTTTATAAATCTTCCCCGGATTTCCACCATGGTAATTGTTCTTTTAGAGGCATGACTTTCTCGACCCTGATGCTAGCAAAGAATTGATACGGAACGAAAGCACACTATCCACTCTGCAGTTCTACTCCTTCAACTCGAGATTTCTTTAAAATTAGAAGATCCGGATTTATTAGCCTACTCTAAGCAGGACTAGAAGCTTAATCCTATATTCGAGAAGAATCTGCTGGTAAAATCAATATAAAAGGATTTACAATCGTGGTGGATTGATCCTCCGGAGTTGAACTTCAATATTGATTTACAGTCATGGTAAACTCATTTGGAGTTGTCTTTGTAATCTCCTTTTCTTTTAATGAATGTTCCTGTTACTGTCTCAAAAAAATTTGGGATTGTCTTTCAAAAAGTTATGTGAGAGAGATATTCTAAGTGGTTAACAGGCATGTTTGTTTGCATAAATTCAAAGGAATTAGTTAAGTCATTTCTGGATATTAACCTTGAACTCTTCTTTTTAATCACTTAAAGAAATACAAATTAAATTTCTAAAATTATAGAAATTCAATTACATGAAACAAACAAACACTATAGATTAATATCTGAATAATTACTTGAAGTTCTAGTGTTTTTCTTTTTCTATCCTTTCTATCATTAGACATGTGCAAAGGTGCATGTCGAGCTTCTCTTGTGCATATATAGAGTATTATAGGGCGATTGTGTGTCACATAAAGTCCTTACAGCCTTTGGTATGAGGTATATATGGTTGGCTAGAAATGGTTCTTCTGCAAATGTTCTGATAGAGAGAGAGCTTGCCCTTATCGAAAGCCCTTACCATTTTATTACATTTGTGGCAAAAATGGTAATTTAGGAAACAAAACTGATGAAAAGCTTTGGAATCAGCTTCTTTGGTTAAAGGGATTCTTAAAACATTTTCTACAACTGAAAGATTGTGAAAAACAAAAATGTACAGAAATTTTGTCCATATTTCTAATAGAACAATAAGGAATAGCTTTATCTTGCAAAAATTGCTCTTCTTTAGCCATCCATATTCTATCATGCACACACATCATTACCCACTTCTTTTAACACCTTCGATTCTTGAATGGACCAGTCCTTGTTTTGGGTCTTGGCTCATATCTACTTTGGACCACCTGATTAATGTCCAGGTTCACTTTCACCAGCAACATGGCAGCATCTTAGACGAGCACCAAAGTGCAACTACCTATAAGTAGAGGTGAACTCGAGTGGGGAAGGTTGGGTCTGGTATTGACTTAACCAGGGGCGGACCTAGTGGGGGTGGCATTGACTCAACTATTGATTCATTTTTTAAGAGAAATAATAATTAATGATTTCAATTGAACGCCAAGCACAACTTCAATCATTTGATTATTGTATATTTAAAAACTAAATTTACTAAATTTTGTAAAAAAATTTTAAATTTCTTCTTTTTTTTGGCCCCCTTCTAAACAAAGTTCTTTGTTCCGCCCTTGGACTTAACCCAAGCCTGAGCCATATAGTCACTATGCCCAAATTCCACCCGAAAGAAACTTGAACACAGCTGAGTTGAGCCCAACATATACTGTACGTAAATTCACTAGCCGAGTCGAATTCGGATTAAGGTAGGTTTGTACCAGGTAACTAAATGTTTAGGTTTGTTTCCTTTCCAAAGAGTACAAAATTTAGAAGATTGTATATACTTTGTATATAATATAGTGTATATATACTGTACAATTTATACATATAAATAAGCTGGACATCAGCAGCTAAAACTCAAAATTGACCCATATCCTGTGCTTTTCAATTTAAGGCCTGTGTCCAATCCCAAATCTAATCCAAGTTTCACTTTTTTGTTGGGTTGGGCCATGAACCTTGAGTGCTGCCCATATTAATCAATACTATTGCAATTGTTGTGGCTCTCCTTTTCTTCCTCGTTTTCACGACAAAAGGTGCCTTTCAACTATTTGCTCAAGCATATGATAAAGATTTTAAAGAATAGGGATAAGAACATGGATAATCGGAAAAGCATATTCCTTTGGGTTTGAGAATTTGAGCAGCTTATATGAGATGAGGAGCTGAAGACTATAAAATGCCTCCCAAATTGTTAATGTGGCATGAAATTCCACTTTTGTAGTTATATTCCAAGTTCCAATTGGAAAAGTTTTGATGTTATCAGATGGTATCTCTTTCCCATCAGACTTTTCAATGTTCTCAATTCCATTAAGATAAACATCAACGTATCAATATCAAAATAATTAAAGAATGGTACTGTGTTTACATTTGATTTAAAAATCATATAGTTGCAAGGAACCCCGGCCCACCATGCAATTTTATCAAGTGGCCCGTTTCAATATTAGATTGTCATCAAATGGTTGGATAATGGTTTAACACTTACTGCCGCATATGAAAGACAGTACCAGTCTAGTCCGCTTGTACATTTTAACCAGTAATATAACCCCAAGGGGTAGTTCAGTTGGCTTAAGACCACGGTTTGTATATGAAGGTTGTAAGTTCGAAACTATACTACCACACTGGGGCTATAAGAGAGTTCACCCGGCTTACCTTTGGGCCCGGAGAGATTAGTCTAGCCCAAAGGATTGTGAACCCTCTGATAGCAAAAAAAACAAACCAGTAATGTCCATTCATTAATCATGTTTTTTTATCAAACGATTAATCTCAACCAATCGGGTAAAATTTGGAGATATGGCATATGCTAGACATGCATTTATTTTGAGTTTCTTGGATTTTCAGTATGTGGGCTTCAATGTAGTGTTCGCTCCTTTAACTCAAGTTTTCTTTAGGTCAAAGCCTCAGATGATCTGGACCCAGCCTGACTGGGCGCCATACCTTTTAAGGGTTTGGACAAGCTCGATCCTATAGACCGATCAAGTCATAGGATCAACCATATCAAACCAGATCCCCCATTCTGATTTTTGAAACATTGGTGCACAGTAAAAATGAGAACCAGCTCCTCCATTCTGATTTTTGAAACACTGTTGCACAGTAAAAATGAGAACAGCCAAGTAAATAGATTACCTCAATGACCCAACCCAAAATAAGGATGGATTCTACCCTGGACCCAATTGTCTACCTTCTCATTTATAGGGTGAAAGTGGGTTGGATTCATATTAGAGCCATAGTGTTCCCAGACCCAATCTAGAATTAATTTACCCATACTCATATTCAAAAGAAAAAGGGAAATTAAAGACCCGAAGGACAGAGACCTGAGTTAAGCCAAAAATAATTATATCAAAAAATTAATATACTTAAAATAATATAAAAAAAACTAATATACTTAAATTATTTAATGACAGAGTGTTGTGTCTTTGGATATACTAGTTCTTGGGTATGAAATCCATGGAATGAGCCCAAACCCAAAATAGAATAGAATGGGAGCCAAAATTGGAGATGCTCAGATTTTGGGGTTAGGCACATTACTCTATGGAGATGTACACTTATATCAAATTCTTCTCATGGGATCCCCATAGATGCAAGTTTATCAATGGTAGAGAGCAGATGGAAAAGTCTCTTCATGAATAAGGGTCATCCAAAAAATCAACTCCACTCGATTTATTCTAGCCCTTGATTTAATGGTTCTAAAGTTTAATGGTATCTTAACCATTGATTTTCTTGAAATTCATTGCAATGGTGAGTGAAGGCTTGGTTAGTGTAGAAGTGAGGGAAGGTTAATGGGATGAAAAGAATATGAAAGGGGCTGAAAGGTAAGCCCAAGTGAGCGCCACAGTGGTAGGCTGCACTTACAGTTGCTGGCAGGACAACATTTTCCATCTATCTAATATGTTGCTCGCATGACAACATTTTCCATCTATCTAATATGTTGCTTCATGACTTGTTACTTTGTTGGAATCCAATTTCATTATCATCTCTCTATCAAGAAATGTCCTAGCCCAGCTTGTTAAGTTGTCAGATCGGCCCTTTATCATATCTTTTCATGAGGCCCATCACAACAAATTTCTAGCTCATCGTTCTAAAGTTCATCTGGCCCAACTGACTGAGAAGGATACCTAGCTGAGTAACTTTGGCAAGTTTGACCGAGTTTTTGGAAGACTATCAGCAATTTGAGCGAGTGTGTTTTGAGTTTTGCTGGCCTAGTCAGGGTCAGTTGGGTCTAGTACTTAACTGCAGTTCAGGTCTTGCCCCAAACAATAGGTCTGATGTCAATCTATGGGCCTAAAATCTAATCAAGTTCAGTCAAAAGTGGACCCACTCCTCTATCCTTCTGGACCCTCATGCTCTGGATTCTTCTTGGATGAATCCTCCTTTCCGGCCCATTCTACAGCCAGACTTCGCGCTCTTGCTCCTCAATTTTAGGTACCCAGACTGCAGACATTCAGTTCTAGCATGGGCCCATTGCTGTCCCTGTTTCAGGGACCTTTCAGTCTCATTTCAGGCTGGAAAAAAGTTTGTGTTTTTCCTGCTGGACGTACGCCCAATATTTTGGATGTGGTCCATGTCAAACAACATCCAGGAACTCCTCTTTACACTCATCTGGGCTGTAATATGTGGGCTGGGAATCAAAAAGCCTAACCTTTGGCCCGGCGCGGTTGGATGAACTCAAAAACCTTTAGTGAAAATGAAAGTGCAGAAATGGTTCAAGGGCGGTGGCAGCACAACTAACCAACTTTACCTTGGGTTCGATACTCGATAGAGAAGCATATGAAACCCTAGTACTTTTTTTTCATTTTTATAATAGAGGATATCTCAGTTTTTTAGGTCAGACTAATCCCTATTTGCCCAGGGGGAGCCGGGTAAATCCTTAGCAACCCCAATGTGGTAACGCGGTTTCGAACCCGCAACCTCCGAAAGAAAACCATGACCCTCGGGGTTTATGGCCCTGATACTTAATAACATGTAGCGCCCCATTAAGTTCACAAGTCTGACTGTTTTTCTTTAATCCAAACTGCTTACTCGCTCTAATTATCCTTGTATTGGTATTGATGGCTTTAGTTTGATTCAAATTGCTGTGAGGTCTGGTGTTTGATAGATCATGTTTTTCACACAAGATACTCCGCTGACTTTTCTCATTTTCCTTTGAGAATCTAATAAATCTAAACACATATAAAACAGATGATCAATCTAATAACGATTGCTCCCCTATAGGCAACTCTGACCTAAACAGGTGATGCATAGTATTTATGAACGGCATGAAATTCCTGGTTGTAGTTTTCTATTTGATTGAGAGGAGAGTTGTTAATCCAATATAGAGGCATTGCACCAAAGTTCCATTCTATTCTTACCTATCGTTTGAAATCTCTATAAACACGTTTTTTAGTAAAGAAAAACGCTGCCGTCAAATTTTATTTTACTCTAATTTTATTCTATTACATGACAAACAAAAGAGTTTAGGAGTCAAATAAAAAAGTAAAATAGCCATTATTTTCCTAGTGGGGTTGGATCTAGATCTTGTCAATTTCAGTCCCCAATTAATTCGTGTCCGAATTAAAGTGTGCCGACATCGACATCAAAACATCATTTCTCTAATGGGGCAATATCATGTGGCAACAACGCCCATCACAGAAGTTGGGTTGTATATATACTAGCAATCTAACAGAAATAGAACTACTAGATTTTTTTTTCCATTCATCCAATCCAAGGAGTGGAGTTTTCTTTTACTCAAGTTCCCAACATCATTAATTGAATCATGTGATATTTGGTAGAAAGCTACCACTCTTGCACCCTCTATTCTAGGCGGCCAAAGGGCCTTCCAGTGGGAACAGAAATCTCCATTGAAAACTGTAGAGAATCAGGATTCCATCTTTAACTTTTATTCAAGACAAACTAGATCTAACTCATTATACAGCTTCAAGCTATGTCCTTTGTTTGTGCATTATGTGGGCCCGGAACCAAAATCTATCTTCAACAATCTCTTGCAACCAATAGTAGTGAAAGGAATCTCCTCTTATGGATGAATCTTCCTATTCAACAAAAGAAGGAAAAAGATAATAATAATAAAATGAGTCTCTACATTTCGGCTTATATATTTTTCCCTTCTTCGTCTTCTTCTCATCAGAGATGTTTAAATGTTTGAATCCTTATCCTTGAGCTATGTACTTCCTGTCCTATACACAGCTAAATAAGTTAATTAGTATATAGAATGACAGCCAACAAGGTGGCAAATTTGTTATATCACATTAGTGATCTGTTAGAAGTTATTAATCATACAAGTTGGCTCTCATTTCTTATTCCAATACCATACTGCTGCATCTCTATTATTTGTTAAAATAAAGGAAAGAAACGATATGCTTGGATATACTTGGTCAGTAGTGTGTGGCTGAGCTCTTCTGCTGAGATTCTCTTTGGTCTTCCCTAGGAGTTGGTTGGGACATGCAAGAGAACCCACTATTTTTATATTCTTATAGTCAACACATCATGACTAGGAGTGATCAAGTCCAAACAACTATAATAGTAGTCCAACAGTTGAATTTTGATTCCAACCCATGTTATAGGACCCACTTTTACATTTGAATTTTGATTCAATGAGCATAAATATATATTGAACCTCTAGAGAGGTTGCTAAATGAACATCTGGGCCAAATCATGCTACTAATTCATTTCGAAACCCTCTCATCAGATTATTATAATCATCAAATATGGTCAATTTAAGTGGTACACAATCTATGATCATTAGTTAAGAAGGTCTCAGGATTTGGATTTGACTGTTATAATAGGGCAAGTGATGCAGTTTAGGAGAAAGAAAAAAAAAAAAAAAACAGCCGCTTGTACTTGATCGTACTTACCTGCATTGCATTAGGGTGAGGAATGCACATGGTATCTCCTTATGATATTTCTCACTATAATGAAAATTCTTGGAAAGGTTATCTGTAGATCAAGTTGATGGATATCCTACAACTCATCATGGGGGTGTATCTAAGGTTTTTAAGGTTTTGATATCAGTTACACTTGCAATCCCTCAAAAGGGGTAATGGAAAGGCTACATAAACAGCAAGTGGATGAATGACTAGCAACTCACCAGCTAGTCAGTCATGAAGCCTGCTGGTTGAGCAATCCAAGAAAAATCTTTTTGTTGACTATATAGCCTCTTCTGGATGCTATTTCAAATTAAGTTTTGAATAGCCTTGATTTCCAGATTATATTATGATTGGATAACCATGATAGCATAATCTGGGTTTTGAAGCTTGGATGGGGACCAATTCGTCTGATCCACATTCGAATCAAACTGGTCCCAATCAGATGAGATCCAGCCATAACCAGGCTGGACTGAGTTGGGAGTTGGTACCACTAATAAATATTGGAGGTTCTTAGAGACATTGGAAATTTGTTTTCCAGCTTTTCGACAGAGTCTAGTGATAAAGCATGGCCTTTCCAGTTATGGGTGCTCATAGGCTGGACCAGCCTAAGCCTGAAAAGAACCCTGCACATAATGGGCTGGAGTTGGTCTCTACCTAGGCATATATATCTTACTTATTAGCAACCCGAGTATTAAATCGCCTGGAACTGAGCCAATTATGCTAAAGGACTGGTCTCGTATATTTAACATAGGGATGTACATAGTTTGCAAATGGACCGAACCTGGGTCAGGGCAAAATATTAGACCCCAATAACTAAATTGACCAAGCTTGGACAAGCTTTGGCCCAGCCTGACCATTCCAGAAAACCCTTGACTTTACCGTTTTGACATTTTACTAGATTAATAAAAGTCAAATAAAGCCCCTATTTTTCAGACAAGGCCAGATCACATCAATAGCACTTTAATTCAAAATTCTCCCAATCTTTAAAAAAAAAAAAAAAAGAGTAAAAAAGCAACCTCCTTTCTCCACTAAAAGAAAAAAAAAAGCTTCAATATTCTATGAAAAAGTCAAAAAGATTTCATACCAAACAACTAAAATAAAATACCATCATAACCTCATTATATTTTATTCTCTTGATTTGACGTTTTACTACACTTTGTTTTTATTTTACATGTAAAATTACCAAACAGGCTCGGGCACATTTGTGTAGTTGCTTTCGATGGAAAATTCATGTAAAATGTAAATGCTTTTCCTCGGTATTTAAATTTCATATTTGGTGAGGCCACTTTTCCCCAAAGAAAACCTAAAAATTGAATTAGATTTTTTGCAATTCTAGGGGAGGTCAGAAAAGGTTTTCCCAAAAATGGTTTTCCATAGCATTGCACACACTTGCCCTAATAGATCCTTAAAGAACCCACTTGATGGTTTTGCCCCTTATCTAAATGAAAACAAAACTAAGGCCATGTTTTGTAAAAAGTGGGGAATATTCAGGTTTGATGATTCCTCACTTCCCCTAAAATAGGATTTTCTCACTCAACATTCGTAAAACTAAGATTCCTTTAGGTCATATTTAGGTGAGGATTTTGTACCTTACCCCCTTTCAAATGAGTATTTCCACATCATATGGAAGGATCTGACCCGAGGATTTTAAAATATGAAATGGGAATTTATAATTACCAAATATGGGTTTTCAAGATTTTATGGAAAGCAAAAATCTTTTTGCTAAGAATTTAGTTAAGAACATGAGCTAAAATTAATTGCATACACCAAAGATGCTTTGGATGGCTGTTATTCATGTTGTTTTGTTATGAAATTGTAATAAGTAAATTATATACACCCCACTTAAATCAAATATATATATATATATTTATATATTTTTGTTATTCAACTCAATCTCAACTAATTCAGAAGCCCACAAGAAACCCCCAACCTCCACACTGTCAATTGTCTACCCTTCATCTAGTGGGCCACATGGTTGGTGAGGGACATCCATCCATCCCTATCATTTGAAAGCTATTTTCCCTCCCTGACCTGCGTTGGCGGCAATTTTGTGGCCTTACACCAGTTGGAAAGACTTTTCCTAGCTAGGGTTTCAAAAGTCAAACAAAGGCCACGGTCGGTCCTCCACTCCTCCTCTCCTGGATACCTTAGGTCTCACTTTCCACACCTGTTTTTGCAGAGAGACCTTTTCTTGTCGATCAAGTTTCCATCACTTGATTTATATTATTCCCATTGGTCAAACCCTATGTACATTTTATCAAAGATCAAATCCATGACAGCTTTGCAATATCTACGTTCTCTTTCATATCTGAATTCTCAATTAAAAAAAGATTGTGCTGCTAGTTGTCATTTCATTCTTAACCCCTCATTATGAATTAAAAGCCTTATACAATGTTAACTAGGACAGTAACAGCTCATTCTAAACACTTACCAATGCATTGTTTGATTAAAGAAAACTTCAGGAAAGTTACATTTGGGTGTCCTCGCTCTCCTAATCCCAGATTGTCTTTTGTGGGTAAGCAGAGATTCACCCTATCCTATAACGTTGCCCCCGAAACAACCTTCTCCTAACTGGGAGGAACTAGGCCTTGTTTTGACCTTTTTATAACCATTTTCTTTCTTACTTAAAGAATGTAAATCATATTCTTGGGAAATGTGTTTTTAATTTGAATAATAAGAGATGTATTTATGTAAAAGGGGTGGCCCCAGTAACTGTAGTTTTTATGTAATTTTTCCTTATTGGGAGCATAAATTTAGTTTTTAGTGTAATGGATGGGAACAGATTATTCCCAAAATATTCCCATTGATTAGCTGTTAAGTAGAATTTAAAAGCAATTGCGAATTCCAATCCAGTCAACAATATCATGAAACAATCATAACCTGATTTGATTTGTTGGGCCAAATAATATGTCCAATCTATTTTGATATGTGATCCATTTTTATATGAGATGATTGCCTGCATGACTCTCTCTCTCTCTCTCTCTCTCATATACATATAATCAATACATGCGAGTCAAACAATATATCTGTGTGAAAATTAAAGTTTTCTATTTTTATTGGTAGAAAAATAATTCTAGTTGAGAACTAGTTATGAAGTTCTGTGAGGGTTCTCTCAGTGTCAATGAATCAAACTCACTCAAACACTCAAATCGACTCTAATTCAAAGACTGTTGGATTTTAATAAAAAAAAATAACTTGCACTTACAAACCACAAAAAACTTCCCTTATTAAAGTGATGAGGGAAAGTGACATGGCCTATTTCTTCCTATATCATAAAGAGTCAAAGTCATCAAATCGAGCTTTTTCTCATATTCTAAAATATTCTCTTTTCACATACCCCTTTAATCATCATCCATTCAAGTTAGCCCCACAAACTGTTTCACATCGATCTTGCAATTTAAGAACTTTTCTTGGTGAAAAATTACTCATACATATAGATAGAAATAGAAATAGAAAAGTTTTGAATTATGAATAGAAGGTTTGCATAACTGTAACACTACTGATCAACAAAAAAATTGAATTTGTGTAGATGTCTATATCCAAGCAACACAGCTTACACCACTTTTGCCTCTACAACCCTACAAAATAGTACCACTTTTACCTCTACAACCCTACACAATTTCTTGAGGAGGTAATACCTCCATCCACAACAAGATTATGTCCACTTACATACTTGGATTCATCACTAGCAAGATAAAGAGCAGCCTCAGCTATGTCTTTAGGCCTTAGTGTTGGACCCTTGAGGCCGGCTAAGTTTCTCACAATCTCCTCCATCTTTTCAACTTCTTGTTCACTAGGATTACTCAATCCAATACAGTCATCTTCCTCCTCCTCACCCCCTCTCCATGCATTAACAAGCATAGGTGTTGCGACCCCAAAGGGAGAGATACAATTCACTCTAATCCCTGCCCTTCCAAGTTCACACGCCGCGTTCTTCGTGAGCCCCACAATTGCATGCTTTGAGGCAGTGTATGCATGGGGACCAAGCCCTCCCATGACTCCTGCTACACTAGCAGTTGAGATGATGCAGCCCATCCCCCTTGGGACCATGACGCGTGCTGCATGCTTCATGCCTAGTGCAGCTCCTCTCACATTCACACGCATCACTCGGTCGAATTCATCGGCATCGAAGTCCATGATGCTCTTGCGCTTCGATTGGTTGCCTAGCACGCCGGCATTGTTGAAGAGGATGTCAAGTCGGCCGTGCTGAGACACCGTCGAGTCGATCAAATTCTCCACGTCCTCCTCTAGACTAACATCACAGTGAACAAATGTGACTGAAGGGCCTACTGAGGCGGCGAGTGCCCTTCCGGCCATGTCCTCTATGTCGGCGACGACTACCTTGGCCGCATGCTTGGCGAAGAGCCACACCGTCGCTTCTCCGATCCCTCGTGCACCTCCGGTGACAATTGCCACCTTTCCTTCCAACCTATACAACAGGACACAGAGTTAGAATTTACATTTTGACCAAAATCTTTCACCCTAGCACATAGCACACAAGTAAAAGACTTCAAAAAAAGGGTCTACTTAAAAAGATCATAAAAATGGCAGTGACATTTCTTTAAAAAGTAGAAAACTAAGATCACAACCGATCCCTCTTTACATCATCTTACATTCTGACTTAATGTATGGAGACAAAGAGAAACAAGTGTAGTATTAAAAAATACTAGCACTTAAAAGCTGCTGCCCTCTGAGTAGCCATTGTGAAGAAGATTAATCTCTTTTGAACATACAGTGTCATGTCAGTTGCACAAGGCCAGTTTCTTCCAGGTGGCTTCATGTCCGACAACTGTGCACACAGAGTTGTATACAGTTGTCAGACATGAAACCAAACTATGCACAATTGTACACAGAAATGTTAGGTGCATGACTATACACAACTGTTCGGTATACAGCTGCTGGAGGGTGGAAATATTACCGGAAATGGAAAATGGTAGACCATTAACAACGGGGATTATGGTATGTCCACACCATCACTCCTAGTAATATACACATGACAGATGATATATGGATCACATGAGAAATTGCAAGTGCATGAATGCTGCAGACCATGGAAAAGAGAGTTGGGAGAAGGGGAAAAGAGCTCACCTTTTGGGTAAGAGAGCAGTGTTATCTCTACCCAATACAGGTATTGTTTGATGGGTTTGCTCAGGAATCACTTGAATAGACACAGGGTTATCTCTACCCAATACAGGTAGTGTTTGATGGGTTTGCTCAGGCATCACTTGAACAGACATTGTTGTAGTGAGATAGAAAGTGATAGTAAAAGGGAAAGAAAGAGAGAAAAAGAGATGGTAAGAAAAGAGAGGGAGAATGAGTAGAGAATGTAATGCTGGACTGGAATTGTAGCAAGTAAAGGAATTTATAGGCCTCCCATTTAAGTGCGTGGGTGGCCCGAGCTTCAATAGTGCGCCTGAACTTTCCATGTAATGCCCCTCCCTAATCCTCACCTTGATTCCAATAATACCCCTGGCTATTATATCAAATAAGATTAACTAGAGAACCAGTTTTGGATAAGTAAAGAAAATAACAGAACCTGCTTCATGGGCGGCGCTAAAATTTCTTTGAATTTGATTTACCAGGGTGACCTTTGAGGGGCCTAAAATTTCCCTCATCCGATTACAATGAGAAGTAGAGAACATCTTGAGGGGTTGAAAGGTGAAGACGATGTGTACAGTGTGATTGGGTTACACATACTGGGTCGGGTTGGACCATGGGCTGGGCCCGGCTTTTATTGTACGCCTGAGAGTTGATTCTGGGGAGCTTGCAGGTTGGTCAACCTGGGGAGTTGCAGAGTAACTGGTGTACTTGAACGGAGTTTGCCTAGTTCATAGATTACGAGTTGGACATGGATTGGGCACCAAAATATTAATGCAAGACCTGGTAAACAAACAGGTTGAGCCTGCAAAGTGCAAAAGCCTTGGGTTTTTTAAGAATCAGGGATCGAACTGTGGGTATTTTTTAGAATCAGGGACCTGTTTAGCTCAGCTCAGCTGAGCCGAGCCTGTTTACTAGATAGGACTACAATTTAGATTAATGACAACTTCAAAATCTTTTGCAGTTACAGATTTCTGCTTTGTCCAACCCACTACCAACCACAAAAAGAGTATAGGTTCAGTCAAGTTGGTGTCAAACTAGGGCCACGCAGTACTTTTAACAGGTCAGACATTCAGCCCCAAAGCAGGTCGCATCAGCAGACCCATGGACCAACCTAACCCATTGCCAGAACCCTAATTTACTATTGTTAAAAACAAACTATATCACTTATTTCTCACCATAGAAAACCGAAATTTTTTTTATTTTCAAAGGCCCAACTATGAACTAACACCAGCTTGAACCTTAGAACTAGTAAGAGAGAGGACCACTTCACATGCAGGAAGATGATCCAAGGATCCGGGGTGAGAAATGGGACTCCCATCTATTGGGCTGTCCCTTTATTCCCCATAGAAAAAGCTAAGACTCATATAATCCTTCACGTACGTGCCAAGGTGACTATGGTAATTGTAATTAGGGTCTAGCTTTATTACCAAAAAAGAAAAATGAGGATCTATCTTTACTGTTTTTTTTCCGGATTTTCTTCAGGATTTGATGGGGAAACCTCCTCCGAACTTCCTAATAAATGTCTTATATAAAAAAGGCCACTGAAGGAGAGAATTCTGAGGCTACAGCTTGGAAGTTTTTAAGATTCTCAGTTGGGTTTCTTACTTACTGCCAAGCTAGCCTTGGCCTGTTTGTTTAGAGAATCTACACGTCTCCTTCAATGAAATTTTCTGATATGCCGTCTGCTGAAGAATTTAATATTTCAACCGTCAACATAACTTTCTGGTCCGAAGGTTGGAAATGCAGGTCTTGGTCAGATCTATAAACAAACAGGTCTTATTCTACTTGGTAATTGGAGCCAACTTGACAACTTCATCTGTCTCATTCCACTAAATGTAGTGGGCAGAACCAATGTACCAAACCCATCGATTGATCGGGACCATTTTGACTAGCGACCAGCCGATAGATGGAATACTGGATGGCCATATTCAAGGTGGCCCACTTGGGAAAGAGATCTGAGACAGTTCTTTCCATGATAAGACTGTATATATATGATACTAATTCGTAGATTTGTAACTGATGCAGAGACGATTAAGACACATTTAATCCATTGGTCAAAACCATCGAATGTCAGGGATTCATAAAAATCTTTCCTTTTTTAAGCATTTCTATAATCAACAACACTATTATTACTGTCTTATCGATTACCAAATAAGAAATGAAAATTCCATAAATTTTGTTTCTCTTTAAAAAAAGAAATTTCTATAACCAGCGTCCTTATCAAAATCTTAATTTATCAATTTGAATTTTATAAGATCTTACACCCCATTAAGTTACCACTTGAACAACCTTAACAGATTTACAATCTCCATAAAAAAGAGAGCCCTGATACGTAGAATTAGGACAAAGTTTATCATTCTTCATTGTGACTTGTTTACCAAATCTGAGTCTTCTAAAATAAACGCGTCCCTCGTGCAAGGTTTTTTTGGCAAATCTCATTGCAATAGTTATTGTGTCACCTTCAGATTAATCACATTTGAAATATGTATAAGAAACAACGTATTTATATGATAATATTTAAGGATAAATGACATCCAAAGTTTTGAATCATGATTTGGACCCAGAATTAGCCAAGATTTCACTAAAGGCATATGGATTGTCGTGACATAAACAGCAGGTCAGGGATGTGTAGTGTGTAAGTTTAAATCCCTTGTTAAACAAAAATAAAGTTAATGATAATAATCTTAGAAAAAGAGAAATATATGTAAAAAAGGAGAGACATTCTACAGCGGGATAGAATATAATCCGAATCAAAGATAGATTTACAAAAGAGATTGGGGAGAGATATAAAAAGGTAGCAAAGGATTTTAAAAAATAATGAAAGCTTGTGGATACCTTACATAGTTTAAGTACAAAATCAGTTTTTTAAAAAAGAATTTTCTATAGCCAGCGTCCTTATCAAAATCTTAATTTATCAATTTGGATTTTATAAGATCTTACACCCCATTAAGTTACCACTTGAACAAGGGTGGACGTTAACCTCAACAGATTTACAATCACCTTAAAAAAGAGAGCCCTGATTCGTAGAATTAGGGCAAAGTTTATAATTCTTCATTGTGACTTGCTTACCAAATCTGAGTCTTCTAAAATTAAACGCGCCCCTCCTGCAAGGTTTTTTGGCAAATCTCATTGCAGTAGTTATTGTGTCACCATCAGATTAATCACATTTGAAATATGTATAAGAAACTCATACATTTCCTTGGTGAACCTAAAGAGTGGAATTTGGGACGACTATAAAAGAAAATTAAAAAATTTTAACAAGCTGTGCACCCCTACAAAAGAGCATCACCAATTTTTCTGTGATTTTGAGGCCAAGAGGATCTATACTTAGTCATGCATATATTTAGATACATAGTACATATTCAAATATTACCTTTTATATATACTTCTAAAGAAACTACGTATTTATATGATAATATTTAAGGATAAATGACATCCAAAGTTTTGAATCATGATTTGGACCCAGAATTAGCCAAGATTTCACTAAAGGTGTATGGATTGTCGTGACATAAACAGCAGGTCAGGGATGTGTAGTGTGTAAGTTTAAATCCCTTGTTAAACAAAAATAAAGTTAATGATAATAATCTTAGAAAAAGAGGAATATATGTAAAAAAGGAGAGACATTCTACAGCGGGATAGAATATAATCCGAATCAAAGATAGATTTACAAAAGAGATTGGGGAGAGAAATATAAAAAGGTAGCAAAGGATTTTAAAAAATAATGAAAGCTTGTGGATACCTTACATAGTTTAAGTACAAAATCAGTTTTTTTAAAAAGATTTTTCTATTACCGGCGTCCTTATCAAAATCTTAATTTATCAATTTGGATTTTATAAGATCTTACACCCCATTAAGTTACCACTTGAACAAGGGTGGACGTTAACCTCAACAGATTTACAATCACCTTAAAAAAAAGAGCCCTGATTCGTAGAATTAGGGCAAAGTTTATAATTCTTCATTGTGACTTGCTTACCAAATCTGAGTCTTCTAAAATTAAACGCGCCCCTCCTGCAAGGTTTGTTGGCAAATCTCATTGCAGTAGTTATTGTGTCACCATCAGATTAATCACATTTGAAATATGTATAAGAAACTCATACATTTCCTTGGTGAACCTAAAGAGTGGAATTTGGGACGACTATAAAAGAAAATTAACAAATTTTAACAAGCTGTGCACCCCTACAAAAGAGCATCACCAATTTTTCTGTGATTTTGAGGCCAAGAGGATCTATACTTAGTCATGCATATATTTAGATACATAGTACATATTCAAATATTACCTTTTATATATACTTCTAAAGAAACTACGTATTTATATGATAATATTTAAGGATAAATGACATCCAAAGTTTTGAATCATGATTTGGACCCAGAATTAGCCAAGATTTCACTAAAGGTGTATGGATTGTCGTGACATAAACAGCAGGTCAGGGATGTGTAGTGTGTAAGTTTAAATCCCTTGTTAAACAAAAATAAAGTTAATGATAATAATCTTAGAAAAAGAGGAATATATGTAAAAAAGGAGAGACATTCTACAGCGGGATAGAATATAATCCGAATCAAAGATAGATTTACAAAAGAGATTGGGGAGAGAAATATAAAAAGGTAGCAAAGGATTTTAAAAAATAATGAAAGCTTGTGGATACCTTACATAGTTTAAGTACAAAATCAGTTTTTTTAAAAAGATTTTTCTATTACCGGCGTCCTTATCAAAATCTTAATTTATCAATTTGGATTTTATAAGATCTTACACCCCATTAAGTTACCACTTGAACAAGGGTGGACGTTAACCTCAACAGATTTACAATCACCTTAAAAAAGAGAGCCCTGATTCGTAGAATTAGGGCAAAGTTTATAATTCTTCATTGTGACTTGCTTACCAAATCTGAGTCTTCTAAAATTAAACGCGCCCCTCCTGCAAGGTTTTTTGGCAAATCTCATTGCAGTAGTTATTGTGTCACCATCAGATTAATCACATTTGAAATATGTATAAGAAACTCATACATTTCCTTGGTGAACCTAAAGAGTGGAATTTGGGACGACTATAAAAGAAAATTAAAAAAATTTTAACAAGCTGTGCACCCCTACAAAAGAGCATCACCAATTTTTCTGTGATTTTGAGGCCAAGAGGATCTATACTTAGTCATGCATATATTTAGATACATAGTACATATTCAAATATTACCTTTTATATATACTTCTAAAGAAACTACGTATTTATATGATAATATTTAAGGATAAATGACATCCAAAGTTTTGAATCATGATTTGGACCCAGAATTAGCCAAGATTTCACTAAAGGTGTATGGATTGTCGTGACATAAACAGCAGGTCAGGGATGTGTAGTGTGTAAGTTTAAATCCCTTGTTAAACAAAAATAAAGTTAATGATAATAATCTTAGAAAAAGAGAAATATATGTAAAAAAGGAGAGACATTCTACAGCGGGATAGAATATAATCCGAATCAAAGATAGATTTACAAAAGAGATTGGGGAGAGAAATATAAAAAGGTAGCAAAGGATTTTAAAAAATAATGAAAGCTTGTGGATACCTTACATAGTTTAAGTACAAAATCAGTTTTTTTAAAAAGATTTTTCTATTACCGGCGTCCTTATCAAAATCTTAATTTATCAATTTGGATTTTATAAGATCTTACACCCCATTAAGTTACCACTTGAACAAGGGTGGACGTTAACCTCAACAGATTTACAATCACCTTAAAAAAGAGAGCCCTGATTCGTAGAATTAGGGCAAAGTTTATAATTCTTCATTGTGACTTGCTTACCAAATCTGAGTCTTCTAAAATTAAACGCGCCCCTCCTGCAAGGTTTTTTGGCAAATCTCATTGCAGTAGTTATTGTGTCACCATCAGATTAATCACATTTGAAATATGTATAAGAAACTCATACATTTCCTTGGTGAACCTAAAGAGTGGAATTTGGGACGACTATAAAAGAAAATTAAAAAAATTTTAACAAGCTGTGCACCCCTACAAAAGAGCATCACCAATTTTTCTGTGATTTTGAGGCCAAGAGGATCTATACTTAGTCATGCATATATTTAGATACATAGTACATATTCAAATATTACCTTTTATATATACTTCTAAAGAAACTACGTATTTATATGATAATATTTAAGGATAAATGACATCCAAAGTTTTGAATCATGATTTGGACCCAGAATTAGCCAAGATTTCACTAAAGGTGTATGGATTGTCGTGACATAAACAGCAGGTCAGGGATGTGTAGTGTGTAAGTTTAAATCCCTTGTTAAACAAAAATAAAGTTAATGATAATAATCTTAGAAAAAGAGGAATATATGTAAAAAAGGAGAGACATTCTACAGCGGGATAGAATATAATCCGAATCAAAGATAGATTTACAAAAGAGATTGGGGAGAGAAATATAAAAAGGTAGCAAAGGATTTTAAAAAATAATGAAAGCTTGTGGATACCTTACATAGTTTAAGTACAAAATCAGTTTTTTTAAAAAGATTTTTCTATTACCGGCGTCCTTATCAAAATCTTAATTTATCAATTTGGATTTTATAAGATCTTACACCCCATTAAGTTACCACTTGAACAAGGGTGGACGTTAACCTCAACAGATTTACAATCACCTTAAAAAAAAGAGCCCTGATTCGTAGAATTAGGGCAAAGTTTATAATTCTTCATTGTGACTTGCTTACCAAATCTGAGTCTTCTAAAATTAAACGCGCCCCTCCTGCAAGGTTTGTTTGGCAAATCTCATTGCAGTAGTTATTGTGTCACCATCAGATTAATCACATTTGAAATATGTATAAGAAACTCATACATTTCCTTGGTGAACCTAAAGAGTGGAATTTGGGACGACTATAAAAGAAAATTAACAAATTTTAACAAGCTGTGCACCCCTACAAAAGAGCATCACCAATTTTTCTGTGATTTTGAGGCCAAGAGGATCTATACTTAGTCATGCATATATTTAGATACATAGTACATATTCAAATATTACCTTTTATATATACTTCTAAAGAAACTACGTATTTATATGATAATATTTAAGGATAAATGACATCCAAAGTTTTGAATCATGATTTGGACCCAGAATTAGCCAAGATTTCACTAAAGGTGTATGGATTGTCGTGACATAAACAGCAGGTCAGGGATGTGTAGTGTGTAAGTTTAAATCCCTTGTTAAACAAAAATAAAGTTAGTGATAATAATCTTAGAAAAAGAGGAATATATGTAAAAAAGGAGAGACATTCTACAGCGGGATAGAATATAATCCGAATCAAAGATAGATTTACAAAAGAGATTGGGGAGAGAAATATAAAAAGGTAGCAAAGGATTTTAAAAAATAATGAAAGCTTGTGGATACCTTACATAGTTTAAGTACAAAATCAGTTTTTTTAAAAAGATTTTTCTATTACCGGCGTCCTTATCAAAATCTTAATTTATCAATTTGGATTTTATAAGATCTTACACCCCATTAAGTTACCACTTGAACAAGGGTGGACGTTAACCTCAACAGATTTACAATCACCTTAAAAAAAAGAGCCCTGATTCGTAGAATTAGGGCAAAGTTTATAATTCTTCATTGTGACTTGCTTACCAAATCTGAGTCTTCTAAAATTAAACGCGCCCCTCCTGCAAGGTTTGTTTGGCAAATCTCATTGCAGTAGTTATTGTGTCACCATCAGATTAATCACATTTGAAATATGTATAAGAAACTCATACATTTCCTTGGTGAACCTAAAGAGTGGAATTTGGGACGACTATAAAAGAAAATTAACAAATTTTAACAAGCTGTGCACCCCTACAAAAGAGCATCACCAATTTTTCTGTGATTTTGAGGCCAAGAGGATCTATACTTAGTCATGCATATATTTAGATACATAGTACATATTCAAATATTACCTTTTATATATACTTCTAAAGAAACTACGTATTTATATGATAATATTTAAGGATAAATGACATCCAAAGTTTTGAATCATGATTTGGACCCAGAATTAGCCAAGATTTCACTAAAGGTGTATGGATTGTCGTGACATAAACAGCAGGTCAGGGATGTGTAGTGTGTAAGTTTAAATCCCTTGTTAAACAAAAATAAAGTTAATGATAATAATCTTAGAAAAAGAGGAATATATGTAAAAAAGGAGAGACATTCTACAGCGGGATAGAATATAATCCGAATCAAAGATAGATTTACAAAAGAGATTGGGGAGAGAAATATAAAAAGGTAGCAAAGGATTTTAAAAAATAATGAAAGCTTGTGGATACCTTACATAGTTTAAGTACAAAATCAGTTTTTTTAAAAAGATTTTTCTATTACCGGCGTCCTTATCAAAATCTTAATTTATCAATTTGGATTTTATAAGATCTTACACCCCATTAAGTTACCACTTGAACAAGGGTGGACGTTAACCTCAACAGATTTACAATCACCTTAAAAAAAAGAGCCCTGATTCGTAGAATTAGGGCAAAGTTTATAATTCTTCATTGTGACTTGCTTACCAAATCTGAGTCTTCTAAAATTAAACGCGCCCCTCCTGCAAGGTTTGTTTGGCAAATCTCATTGCAGTAGTTATTGTGTCACCATCAGATTAATCACATTTGAAATATGTATAAGAAACTCATACATTTCCTTGGTGAACCTAAAGAGTGGAATTTGGGACGACTATAAAAGAAAATTAACAAATTTTAACAAGCTGTGCACCCCTACAAAAGAGCATCACCAATTTTTCTGTGATTTTGAGGCCAAGAGGATCTATACTTAGTCATGCATATATTTAGATACATAGTACATATTCAAATATTACCTTTTATATATACTTCTAAAGAAACTACGTATTTATATGATAATATTTAAGGATAAATGACATCCAAAGTTTTGAATCATGATTTGGACCCAGAATTAGCCAAGATTTCACTAAAGGTGTATGGATTGTCGTGACATAAACAGCAGGTCAGGGATGTGTAGTGTGTAAGTTTAAATCCCTTGTTAAACAAAAATAAAGTTAATGATAATAATCTTAGAAAAAGAGGAATATATGTAAAAAAGGAGAGACATTCTACAGCGGGATAGAATATAATCCGAATCAAAGATAGATTTACAAAAGAGATTGGGGAGAGAAATATAAAAAGGTAGCAAAGGATTTTAAAAAATAATGAAAGCTTGTGGATACCTTACATAGTTTAAGTACAAAATCAGTTTTTTTAAAAAGATTTTTCTATTACCGGCGTCCTTATCAAAATCTTAATTTATCAATTTGGATTTTATAAGATCTTACACCCCATTAAGTTACCACTTGAACAAGGGTGGACGTTAACCTCAACAGATTTACAATCACCTTAAAAAAAAGAGCCCTGATTCGTAGAATTAGGGCAAAGTTTATAATTCTTCATTGTGACTTGCTTACCAAATCTGAGTCTTCTAAAATTAAACGCGCCCCTCCTGCAAGGTTTGTTTGGCAAATCTCATTGCAGTAGTTATTGTGTCACCATCAGATTAATCACATTTGAAATATGTATAAGAAACTCATACATTTCCTTGGTGAACCTAAAGAGTGGAATTTGGGACGACTATAAAAGAAAATTAACAAATTTTAACAAGCTGTGCACCCCTACAAAAGAGCATCACCAATTTTTCTGTGATTTTGAGGCCAAGAGGATCTATACTCAGTCATGCATATATTTAGATACATAGTACATATTCAAATATTACCTTTTATCTATACTTCTAAAGAAACTACGTATTTATATGATAATATTTAAGGATAAATGACATCCAAAGTTTTGAATCATGATTTGGACCCAGAATTAGCCAAGATTTCACTAAAGGTGTATGGATTGTCGTGACATAAACAGCAGGTCAGGGATGTGTAGTGTGTAAGTTTAAATCCCTTGTTAAACAAAAATAAAGTTAATGATAATAATCTTAGAAAAAGAGGAATATATGTAAAAAAGGAGAGACATTCTACAGCGGGATAGAATATAATCCGAATCAAAGATAGATTTACAAAAGAGATTGGGGAGAGAAATATAAAAAGGTAGCAAAGGATTTTAAAAAATAATGAAAGCTTGTGGATACCTTACATAGTTTAAGTACAAAATCAGTTTTTTTAAAAAGATTTTTCTATTACCGGCGTCCTTATCAAAATCTTAATTTATCAATTTGGATTTTATAAGATCTTACACCCCATTAAGTTACCACTTGAACAAGGGTGGACGTTAACCTCAACAGATTTACAATCACCTTAAAAAAAAGAGCCCTGATTCGTAGAATTAGGGCAAAGTTTATAATTCTTCATTGTGACTTGCTTACCAAATCTGAGTCTTCTAAAATTAAACGCGCCCCTCCTGCAAGGTTTGTTTGGCAAATCTCATTGCAGTAGTTATTGTGTCACCATCAGATTAATCACATTTGAAATATGTATAAGAAACTCATACATTTCCTTGGTGAACCTAAAGAGTGGAATTTGGGACGACTATAAAAGAAAATTAACAAATTTTAACAAGCTGTGCACCCCTACAAAAGAGCATCACCAATTTTTCTGTGATTTTGAGGCCAAGAGGATCTATACTCAGTCATGCATATATTTAGATACATAGTACATATTCAAATATTACCTTTTATATATACTTCTAAAGAAACTACGTATTTATATGATAATATTTAAGGATAAATGACATCCAAAGTTTTGAATCATGATTTGGACCCAGAATTAGCCAAGATTTCACTAAAGGTGTATGGATTGTCGTGACATAAACAGCAGGTCAGGGATGTGTAGTGTGTAAGTTTAAATCCCTTGTTAAACAAAAATAAAGTTAATGATAATAATCTTAGAAAAAGAGGAATATATGTAAAAAAGGAGAGACATTCTACAGCGGGATAGAATATAATCCGAATCAAAGATAGATTTACAAAAGAGATTGGGGAGAGAAATATAAAAAGGTAGCAAAGGATTTTAAAAAATAATGAAAGCTTGTGGATACCTTACATAGTTTAAGTACAAAATCAGTTTTTTTAAAAAGATTTTTCTATTACCGGCGTCCTTATCAAAATCTTAATTTATCAATTTGGATTTTATAAGATCTTACACCCCATTAAGTTACCACTTGAACAAGGGTGGACGTTAACCTCAACAGATTTACAATCACCTTAAAAAAAAGAGCCCTGATTCGTAGAATTAGGGCAAAGTTTATAATTCTTCATTGTGACTTGCTTACCAAATCTGAGTCTTCTAAAATTAAACGCGCCCCTCCTGCAAGGTTTGTTTGGCAAATCTCATTGCAGTAGTTATTGTGTCACCATCAGATTAATCACATTTGAAATATGTATAAGAAACTCATACATTTCCTTGGTGAACCTAAAGAGTGGAATTTGGGACGACTATAAAAGAAAATTAACAAATTTTAACAAGCTGTGCACCCCTACAAAAGAGCATCACCAATTTTTCTGTGATTTTGAGGCCAAGAGGATCTATACTGAGTCATGCATATATTTAGATACATAGTACATATTCAAATATTACCTTTTATATATACTTCTAAAGAAACTACGTATTTATATGATAATATTTAAGGATAAATGACATCCAAAGTTTTGAATCATGATTTGGACCCAGAATTAGCCAAGATTTCACTAAAGGTGTATGGATTGTCGTGACATAAACAGCAGGTCAGGGATGTGTAGTGTGTAAGTTTAAATCCCTTGTTAAACAAAAATAAAGTTAATGATAATAATCTTAGAAAAAGAGGAATATATGTAAAAAAGGAGAGACATTCTACAGCGGGATAGAATATAATCCGAATCAAAGATAGATTTACAAAAGAGATTGGGGAGAGAAATATAAAAAGGTAGCAAAGGATTTTAAAAAATAATGAAAGCTTGTGGATACCTTACATAGTTTAAGTACAAAATCAGTTTTTTTAAAAAGATTTTTCTATTACCGGCGTCCTTATCAAAATCTTAATTTATCAATTTGGATTTTATAAGATCTTACACCCCATTAAGTTACCACTTGAACAAGGGTGGACGTTAACCTCAACAGATTTACAATCACCTTAAAAAAAAGAGCCCTGATTCGTAGAATTAGGGCAAAGTTTATAATTCTTCATTGTGACTTGCTTACCAAATCTGAGTCTTCTAAAATTAAACGCGCCCCTCCTGCAAGGTTTGTTTGGCAAATCTCATTGCAGTAGTTATTGTGTCACCATCAGATTAATCACATTTGAAATATGTATAAGAAACTCATACATTTCCTTGGTGAACCTAAAGAGTGGAATTTGGGACGACTATAAAAGAAAATTAACAAATTTTAACAAGCTGTGCACCCCTACAAAAGAGCATCACCAATTTTTCTGTGATTTTGAGGCCAAGAGGATCTATACTTAGTCATGCATATATTTAGATACATAGTACATATTCAAATATTACCTTTTATATATACTTCTAAAGAAACTACGTATTTATATGATAATATTTAAGGATAAATGACATCCAAAGTTTTGAATCATGATTTGGACCCAGAATTAGCCAAGATTTCACTAAAGGTGTATGGATTGTCGTGACATAAACAGCAGGTCAGGGATGTGTAGTGTGTAAGTTTAAATCCCTTGTTAAACAAAAATAAAGTTAATGATAATAATCTTAGAAAAAGAGGAATATATGTAAAAAAGGAGAGACATTCTACAGCGGTATAGAATATAATCCGAATCAAAGATAGATTTACAAAAGAGATTGGGGAGAGAAATATAAAAAGGTAGCAAAGGATTTTAAAAAATAATGAAAGCTTGTGGATACCTTACATAGTTTAAGTACAAAATCAGTTTTTTTAAAAAGATTTTTCTATTACCGGCGTCCTTATCAAAATCTTAATTTATCAATTTGGATTTTATAAGATCTTACACCCCATTAAGTTACCACTTGAACAAGGGTGGACGTTAACCTCAACAGATTTACAATCACCTTAAAAAAAAGAGCCCTGATTCGTAGAATTAGGGCAAAGTTTATAATTCTTCATTGTGACTTGCTTACCAAATCTGAGTCTTCTAAAATTAAACGCGCCCCTCCTGCAAGGTTTGTTTGGCAAATCTCATTGCAGTAGTTATTGTGTCACCATCAGATTAATCACATTTGAAATATGTATAAGAAACTCATACATTTCCTTGGTGAACCTAAAGAGTGGAATTTGGGACGACTATAAAAGAAAATTAACAAATTTTAACAAGCTGTGCACCCCTACAAAAGAGCATCACCAATTTTTCTGTGATTTTGAGGCCAAGAGGATCTATACTTAGTCATGCATATATTTAGATACATAGTACATATTCAAATATTACCTTTTATATATACTTCTAAAGAAACTACGTATTTATATGATAATATTTAAGGATAAATGACATCCAAAGTTTTGAATCATGATTTGGACCCAGAATTAGCCAAGATTTCACTAAAGGTGTATGGATTGTCGTGACATAAACAGCAGGTCAGGGATGTGTAGTGTGTAAGTTTAAATCCCTTGTTAAACAAAAATAAAGTTAGTGATAATAATCTTAGAAAAAGAGGAATATATGTAAAAAAGGAGAGACATTCTACAGCGGGATAGAATATAATCCGAATCAAAGATAGATTTACAAAAGAGATTGGGGAGAGAAATATAAAAAGGTAGCAAAGGATTTTAAAAAATAATGAAAGCTTGTGGATACCTTACATAGTTTAAGTACAAAATCAGTTTTTTTAAAAAGATTTTTCTATTACCGGCGTCCTTATCAAAATCTTAATTTATCAATTTGGATTTTATAAGATCTTACACCCCATTAAGTTACCACTTGAACAAGGGTGGACGTTAACCTCAACAGATTTACAATCACCTTAAAAAAAAGAGCCCTGATTCGTAGAATTAGGGCAAAGTTTATAATTCTTCATTGTGACTTGCTTACCAAATCTGAGTCTTCTAAAATTAAACGCGCCCCTCCTGCAAGGTTTGTTTGGCAAATCTCATTGCAGTAGTTATTGTGTCACCATCAGATTAATCACATTTGAAATATGTATAAGAAACTCATACATTTCCTTGGTGAACCTAAAGAGTGGAATTTGGGACGACTATAAAAGAAAATTAACAAATTTTAACAAGCTGTGCACCCCTACAAAAGAGCATCACCAATTTTTCTGTGATTTTGAGGCCAAGAGGATCTATACTCAGTCATGCATATATTTAGATACATAGTACATATTCAAATATTACCTTTTATATATACTTCTAAAGAAACTACGTATTTATATGATAATATTTAAGGATAAATGACATCCAAAGTTTTGAATCATGATTTGGACCCAGAATTAGCCAAGATTTCACTAAAGGTGTATGGATTGTCGTGACATAAACAGCAGGTCAGGGATGTGTAGTGTGTAAGTTTAAATCCCTTGTTAAACAAAAATAAAGTTAATGATAATAATCTTAGAAAAAGAGGAATATATGTAAAAAAGGAGAGACATTCTACAGCGGGATAGAATATAATCCGAATCAAAGATAGATTTACAAAAGAGATTGGGGAGAGAAATATAAAAAGGTAGCAAAGGATTTTAAAAAATAATGAAAGCTTGTGGATACCTTACATAGTTTAAGTACAAAATCAGTTTTTTTAAAAAGATTTTTCTATTACCGGCGTCCTTATCAAAATCTTAATTTATCAATTTGGATTTTATAAGATCTTACACCCCATTAAGTTACCACTTGAACAAGGGTGGACGTTAACCTCAACAGATTTACAATCACCTTAAAAAAAAGAGCCCTGATTCGTAGAATTAGGGCAAAGTTTATAATTCTTCATTGTGACTTGCTTACCAAATCTGAGTCTTCTAAAATTAAACGCGCCCCTCCTGCAAGGTTTGTTTGGCAAATCTCATTGCAGTAGTTATTGTGTCACCATCAGATTAATCACATTTGAAATATGTATAAGAAACTCATACATTTCCTTGGTGAACCTAAAGAGTGGAATTTGGGACGACTATAAAAGAAAATTAACAAATTTTAACAAGCTGTGCACCCCTACAAAAGAGCATCACCAATTTTTCTGTGATTTTGAGGCCAAGAGGATCTATACTCAGTCATGCATATATTTAGATACATAGTACATATTCAAATATTACCTTTTATATATACTTCTAAAGAAACTACGTATTTATATGATAATATTTAAGGATAAATGACATCCAAAGTTTTGAATCATGATTTGGACCCAGAATTAGCCAAGATTTCACTAAAGGTGTATGGATTGTCGTGACATAAACAGCAGGTCAGGGATGTGTAGTGTGTAAGTTTAAATCCCTTGTTAAACAAAAATAAAGTTAATGATAATAATCTTAGAAAAAGAGGAATATATGTAAAAAAGGAGAGACATTCTACAGCGGGATAGAATATAATCCGAATCAAAGATAGATTTACAAAAGAGATTGGGGAGAGAAATATAAAAAGGTAGCAAAGGATTTTAAAAAATAATGAAAGCTTGTGGATACCTTACATAGTTTAAGTACAAAATCAGTTTTTTTAAAAAGATTTTTCTATTACCGGCGTCCTTATCAAAATCTTAATTTATCAATTTGGATTTTATAAGATCTTACACCCCATTAAGTTACCACTTGAACAAGGGTGGACGTTAACCTCAACAGATTTACAATCACCTTAAAAAAAAGAGCCCTGATTCGTAGAATTAGGGCAAAGTTTATAATTCTTCATTGTGACTTGCTTACCAAATCTGAGTCTTCTAAAATTAAACGCGCCCCTCCTGCAAGGTTTGTTTGGCAAATCTCATTGCAGTAGTTATTGTGTCACCATCAGATTAATCACATTTGAAATATGTATAAGAAACTCATACATTTCCTTGGTGAACCTAAAGAGTGGAATTTGGGACGACTATAAAAGAAAATTAACAAATTTTAACAAGCTGTGCACCCCTACAAAAGAGCATCACCAATTTTTCTGTGATTTTGAGGCCAAGAGGATCTATACTCAGTCATGCATATATTTAGATACATAGTACATATTCAAATATTACCTTTTATCTATACTTCTAAAGAAACTACGTATTTATATGATAATATTTAAGGATAAATGACATCCAAAGTTTTGAATCATGATTTGGACCCAGAATTAGCCAAGATTTCACTAAAGGTGTATGGATTGTCGTGACATAAACAGCAGGTCAGGGATGTGTAGTGTGTAAGTTTAAATCCCTTGTTAAACAAAAATAAAGTTAATGATAATAATCTTAGAAAAAGAGGAATATATGTAAAAAAGGAGAGACATTCTACAGCGGGATAGAATATAATCCGAATCAAAGATAGATTTACAAAAGAGATTGGGGAGAGAAATATAAAAAGGTAGCAAAGGATTTTAAAAAATAATGAAAGCTTGTGGATACCTTACATAGTTTAAGTACAAAATCAGTTTTTTTAAAAAGATTTTTCTATTACCGGCGTCCTTATCAAAATCTTAATTTATCAATTTGGATTTTATAAGATCTTACACCCCATTAAGTTACCACTTGAACAAGGGTGGACGTTAACCTCAACAGATTTACAATCACCTTAAAAAAAAGAGCCCTGATTCGTAGAATTAGGGCAAAGTTTATAATTCTTCATTGTGACTTGCTTACCAAATCTGAGTCTTCTAAAATTAAACGCGCCCCTCCTGCAAGGTTTGTTTGGCAAATCTCATTGCAGTAGTTATTGTGTCACCATCAGATTAATCACATTTGAAATATGTATAAGAAACTCATACATTTCCTTGGTGAACCTAAAGAGTGGAATTTGGGACGACTATAAAAGAAAATTAACAAATTTTAACAAGCTGTGCACCCCTACAAAAGAGCATCACCAATTTTTCTGTGATTTTGAGGCCAAGAGGATCTATACTCAGTCATGCATATATTTAGATACATAGTACATATTCAAATATTACCTTTTATATATACTTCTAAAGAAACTACGTATTTATATGATAATATTTAAGGATAAATGACATCCAAAGTTTTGAATCATGATTTGGACCCAGAATTAGCCAAGATTTCACTAAAGGTGTATGGATTGTCGTGACATAAACAGCAGGTCAGGGATGTGTAGTGTGTAAGTTTAAATCCCTTGTTAAACAAAAATAAAGTTAATGATAATAATCTTAGAAAAAGAGGAATATATGTAAAAAAGGAGAGACATTCTACAGCGGGATAGAATATAATCCGAATCAAAGATAGATTTACAAAAGAGATTGGGGAGAGAAATATAAAAAGGTAGCAAAGGATTTTAAAAAATAATGAAAGCTTGTGGATACCTTACATAGTTTAAGTACAAAATCAGTTTTTTTAAAAAGATTTTTCTATTACCGGCGTCCTTATCAAAATCTTAATTTATCAATTTGGATTTTATAAGATCTTACACCCCATTAAGTTACCACTTGAACAAGGGTGGACGTTAACCTCAACAGATTTACAATCACCTTAAAAAAAAGAGCCCTGATTCGTAGAATTAGGGCAAAGTTTATAATTCTTCATTGTGACTTGCTTACCAAATCTGAGTCTTCTAAAATTAAACGCGCCCCTCCTGCAAGGTTTGTTTGGCAAATCTCATTGCAGTAGTTATTGTGTCACCATCAGATTAATCACATTTGAAATATGTATAAGAAACTCATACATTTCCTTGGTGAACCTAAAGAGTGGAATTTGGGACGACTATAAAAGAAAATTAACAAATTTTAACAAGCTGTGCACCCCTACAAAAGAGCATCACCAATTTTTCTGTGATTTTGAGGCCAAGAGGATCTATACTCAGTCATGCATATATTTAGATACATAGTACATATTCAAATATTACCTTTTATATATACTTCTAAAGAAACTACGTATTTATATGATAATATTTAAGGATAAATGACATCCAAAGTTTTGAATCATGATTTGGACCCAGAATTAGCCAAGATTTCACTAAAGGTGTATGGATTGTCGTGACATAAACAGCAGGTCAGGGATGTGTAGTGTGTAAGTTTAAATCCCTTGTTAAACAAAAATAAAGTTAATGATAATAATCTTAGAAAAAGAGGAATATATGTAAAAAAGGAGAGACATTCTACAGCGGGATAGAATATAATCCGAATCAAAGATAGATTTACAAAAGAGATTGGGGAGAGAAATATAAAAAGGTAGCAAAGGATTTTAAAAAATAATGAAAGCTTGTGGATACCTTACATAGTTTAAGTACAAAATCAGTTTTTTTAAAAAGATTTTTCTATTACCGGCGTCCTTATCAAAATCTTAATTTATCAATTTGGATTTTATAAGATCTTACACCCCATTAAGTTACCACTTGAACAAGGGTGGACGTTAACCTCAACAGATTTACAATCACCTTAAAAAAAAGAGCCCTGATTCGTAGAATTAGGGCAAAGTTTATAATTCTTCATTGTGACTTGCTTACCAAATCTGAGTCTTCTAAAATTAAACGCGCCCCTCCTGCAAGGTTTGTTTGGCAAATCTCATTGCAGTAGTTATTGTGTCACCATCAGATTAATCACATTTGAAATATGTATAAGAAACTCATACATTTCCTTGGTGAACCTAAAGAGTGGAATTTGGGACGACTATAAAAGAAAATTAACAAATTTTAACAAGCTGTGCACCCCTACAAAAGAGCATCACCAATTTTTCTGTGATTTTGAGGCCAAGAGGATCTATACTCAGTCATGCATATATTTAGATACATAGTACATATTCAAATATTACCTTTTATATATACTTCTAAAGAAACTACGTATTTATATGATAATATTTAAGGATAAATGACATCCAAAGTTTTGAATCATGATTTGGACCCAGAATTAGCCAAGATTTCACTAAAGGTGTATGGATTGTCGTGACATAAACAGCAGGTCAGGGATGTGTAGTGTGTAAGTTTAAATCCCTTGTTAAACAAAAATAAAGTTAATGATAATAATCTTAGAAAAAGAGGAATATATGTAAAAAAGGAGAGACATTCTACAGCGGGATAGAATATAATCCGAATCAAAGATAGATTTACAAAAGAGATTGGGGAGAGAAATATAAAAAGGTAGCAAAGGATTTTAAAAAATAATGAAAGCTTGTGGATACCTTACATAGTTTAAGTACAAAATCAGTTTTTTTAAAAAGATTTTTCTATTACCGGCGTCCTTATCAAAATCTTAATTTATCAATTTGGATTTTATAAGATCTTACACCCCATTAAGTTACCACTTGAACAAGGGTGGACGTTAACCTCAACAGATTTACAATCACCTTAAAAAAAAGAGCCCTGATTCGTAGAATTAGGGCAAAGTTTATAATTCTTCATTGTGACTTGCTTACCAAATCTGAGTCTTCTAAAATTAAACGCGCCCCTCCTGCAAGGTTTGTTTGGCAAATCTCATTGCAGTAGTTATTGTGTCACCATCAGATTAATCACATTTGAAATATGTATAAGAAACTCATACATTTCCTTGGTGAACCTAAAGAGTGGAATTTGGGACGACTATAAAAGAAAATTAACAAATTTTAACAAGCTGTGCACCCCTACAAAAGAGCATCACCAATTTTTCTGTGATTTTGAGGCCAAGAGGATCTATACTCAGTCATGCATATATTTAGATACATAGTACATATTCAAATATTACCTTTTATATATACTTCTAAAGAAACTACGTATTTATATGATAATATTTAAGGATAAATGACATCCAAAGTTTTGAATCATGATTTGGACCCAGAATTAGCCAAGATTTCACTAAAGGTGTATGGATTTTCGTGACATAAACAGCAGGTCAGGGATGTGTAGTGTGTAAGTTTAAATCCCTTGTTAAACAAAAATAAAGTTAATGATAATAATCTTAGAAAAAGAGGAATATATGTAAAAAAGGAGAGACATTCTACAGCGGGATAGAATATAATCCGAATCAAAGATAGATTTACAAAAGAGATTGGGGAGAGAAATATAAAAAGGTAGCAAAGGATTTTAAAAAATAATGAAAGCTTGTGGATACCTTACATAGTTTAAGTACAAAATCAGTTTTTTTAAAAAGATTTTTCTATTACCGGCGTCCTTATCAAAATCTTAATTTATCAATTTGGATTTTATAAGATCTTACACCCCATTAAGTTACCACTTGAACAAGGGTGGACGTTAACCTCAACAGATTTACAATCACCTTAAAAAAGAGAGCCCTGATTCGTAGAATTAGGGCAAAGTTTATAATTCTTCATTGTGACTTGCTTACCAAATCTGAGTCTTCTAAAATTAAACGCGCCCCTCCTGCAAGGTTTGTTTGGCAAATCTCATTGCAGTAGTTATTGTGTCACCATCAGATTAATCACATTTGAAATATGTATAAGAAACTCATACATTTCCTTGGTGAACCTAAAGAGTGGAATTTGGGACGACTATAAAAGAAAATTAACAAATTTTAACAAGCTGTGCACCCCTACAAAAGAGCATCACCAATTTTTCTGTGATTTTGAGGCCAAGAGGATCTATACTCAGTCATGCATATATTTAGATACATAGTACATATTCAAATATTACCTTTTATATATACTTCTAAAGAAACTACGTATTTATATGATAATATTTAAGGATAAATGACATCCAAAGTTTTGAATCATGATTTGGACCCAGAATTAGCCAAGATTTCACTAAAGGTGTATGGATTGTCGTGACATAAACAGCAGGTCAGGGATGTGTAGTGTGTAAGTTTAAATCCCTTGTTAAACAAAAATAAAGTTAATGATAATAATCTTAGAAAAAGAGGAATATATGTAAAAAAGGAGAGACATTCTACAGCGGGATAGAATATAATCCGAATCAAAGATAGATTTACAAAAGAGATTGGGGAGAGAAATATAAAAAGGTAGCAAAGGATTTTAAAAAATAATGAAAGCTTGTGGATACCTTACATAGTTTAAGTACAAAATCAGTTTTTTTAAAAAGATTTTTCTATTACCGGCGTCCTTATCAAAATCTTAATTTATCAATTTGGATTTTATAAGATCTTACACCCCATTAAGTTACCACTTGAACAAGGGTGGACGTTAACCTCAACAGATTTACAATCACCTTAAAAAAAAGAGCCCTGATTCGTAGAATTAGGGCAAAGTTTATAATTCTTCATTGTGACTTGCTTACCAAATCTGAGTCTTCTAAAATTAAACGCGCCCCTCCTGCAAGGTTTGTTTGGCAAATCTCATTGCAGTAGTTATTGTGTCACCATCAGATTAATCACATTTGAAATATGTATAAGAAACTCATACATTTCCTTGGTGAACCTAAAGAGTGGAATTTGGGACGACTATAAAAGAAAATTAACAAATTTTAACAAGCTGTGCACCCCTACAAAAGAGCATCACCAATTTTTCTGTGATTTTGAGGCCAAGAGGATCTATACTCAGTCATGCATATATTTAGATACATAGTACATATTCAAATATTACCTTTTATCTATACTTCTAAAGAAACTACGTATTTATATGATAATATTTAAGGATAAATGACATCCAAAGTTTTGAATCATGATTTGGACCCAGAATTAGCCAAGATTTCACTAAAGGTGTATGGATTGTCGTGACATAAACAGCAGGTCAGGGATGTGTAGTGTGTAAGTTTAAATCCCTTGTTAAACAAAAATAAAGTTAATGATAATAATCTTAGAAAAAGAGGAATATATGTAAAAAAGGAGAGACATTCTACAGCGGGATAGAATATAATCCGAATCAAAGATAGATTTACAAAAGAGATTGGGGAGAGAAATATAAAAAGGTAGCAAAGGATTTTAAAAAATAATGAAAGCTTGTGGATACCTTACATAGTTTAAGTACAAAATCAGTTTTTTTAAAAAGATTTTTCTATTACCGGCGTCCTTATCAAAATCTTAATTTATCAATTTGGATTTTATAAGATCTTACACCCCATTAAGTTACCACTTGAACAAGGGTGGACGTTAACCTCAACAGATTTACAATCACCTTAAAAAAAAGAGCCCTGATTCGTAGAATTAGGGCAAAGTTTATAATTCTTCATTGTGACTTGCTTACCAAATCTGAGTCTTCTAAAATTAAACGCGCCCCTCCTGCAAGGTTTGTTTGGCAAATCTCATTGCAGTAGTTATTGTGTCACCATCAGATTAATCACATTTGAAATATGTATAAGAAACTCATACATTTCCTTGGTGAACCTAAAGAGTGGAATTTGGGACGACTATAAAAGAAAATTAACAAATTTTAACAAGCTGTGCACCCCTACAAAAGAGCATCACCAATTTTTCTGTGATTTTGAGGCCAAGAGGATCTATACTCAGTCATGCATATATTTAGATACATAGTACATATTCAAATATTACCTTTTATCTATACTTCTAAAGAAACTACGTATTTATATGATAATATTTAAGGATAAATGACATCCAAAGTTTTGAATCATGATTTGGACCCAGAATTAGCCAAGATTTCACTAAAGGTGTATGGATTGTCGTGACATAAACAGCAGGTCAGGGATGTGTAGTGTGTAAGTTTAAATCCCTTGTTAAACAAAAATAAAGTTAATGATAATAATCTTAGAAAAAGAGGAATATATGTAAAAAAGGAGAGACATTCTACAGCGGGATAGAATATAATCCGAATCAAAGATAGATTTACAAAAGAGATTGGGGAGAGAAATATAAAAAGGTAGCAAAGGATTTTAAAAAATAATGAAAGCTTGTGGATACCTTACATAGTTTAAGTACAAAATCAGTTTTTTTAAAAAGATTTTTCTATTACCGGCGTCCTTATCAAAATCTTAATTTATCAATTTGGATTTTATAAGATCTTACACCCCATTAAGTTACCACTTGAACAAGGGTGGACGTTAACCTCAACAGATTTACAATCACCTTAAAAAAGAGAGCCCTGATTCGTAGAATTAGGGCAAAGTTTATAATTCTTCATTGTGACTTGCTTACCAAATCTGAGTCTTCTAAAATTAAACGCGCCCCTCCTGCAAGGTTTGTTTGGCAAATCTCATTGCAGTAGTTATTGTGTCACCATCAGATTAATCACATTTGAAATATGTATAAGAAACTCATACATTTCCTTGGTGAACCTAAAGAGTGGAATTTGGGACGACTATAAAAGAAAATTAACAAATTTTAACAAGCTGTGCACCCCTACAAAAGAGCATCACCAATTTTTCTGTGATTTTGAGGCCAAGAGGATCTATACTCAGTCATGCATATATTTAGATACATAGTACATATTCAAATATTACCTTTTATATATACTTCTAAAGAAACTACGTATTTATATGATAATATTTAAGGATAAATGACATCCAAAGTTTTGAATCATGATTTGGACCCAGAATTAGCCAAGATTTCACTAAAGGTGTATGGATTGTCGTGACATAAACAGCAGGTCAGGGATGTGTAGTGTGTAAGTTTAAATCCCTTGTTAAACAAAAATAAAGTTAATGATAATAATCTTAGAAAAAGAGGAATATATGTAAAAAAGGAGAGACATTCTACAGCGGGATAGAATATAATCCGAATCAAAGATAGATTTACAAAAGAGATTGGGGAGAGAAATATAAAAAGGTAGCAAAGGATTTTAAAAAATAATGAAAGCTTGTGGATACCTTACATAGTTTAAGTACAAAATCAGTTTTTTTAAAAAGATTTTTCTATTACCGGCGTCCTTATCAAAATCTTAATTTATCAATTTGGATTTTATAAGATCTTACACCCCATTAAGTTACCACTTGAACAAGGGTGGACGTTAACCTCAACAGATTTACAATCATCTTAAAAAAAAGAGCCCTGATTCGTAGAATTAGGGCAAAGTTTATAATTCTTCATTGTGACTTGCTTACCAAATCTGAGTCTTCTAAAATTAAACGCGCCCCTCCTGCAAGGTTTGTTTGGCAAATCTCATTGCAGTAGTTATTGTGTCACCATCAGATTAATCACATTTGAAATATGTATAAGAAACTCATACATTTCCTTGGTGAACCTAAAGAGTGGAATTTGGGACGACTATAAAAGAAAATTAACAAATTTTAACAAGCTGTGCACCCCTACAAAAGAGCATCACCAATTTTTCTGTGATTTTGAGGCCAAGAGGATCTATACTTAGTCATGCATATATTTAGATACATAGTACATATTCAAATATTACCTTTTATATATACTTCTAAAGAAACTACGTATTTATATGATAATATTTAAGGATAAATGACATCCAAAGTTTTGAATCATGATTTGGACCCAGAATTAGCCAAGATTTCACTAAAGGTGTATGGATTGTCGTGACATAAACAGCAGGTCAGGGATGTGTAGTGTGTAAGTTTAAATCCCTTGTTAAACAAAAATAAAGTTAGTGATAATAATCTTAGAAAAAGAGGAATATATGTAAAAAAGGAGAGACATTCTACAGCGGGATAGAATATAATCCGAATCAAAGATAGATTTACAAAAGAGATTGGGGAGAGAAATATAAAAAGGTAGCAAAGGATTTTAAAAAATAATGAAAGCTTGTGGATACCTTACATAGTTTAAGTACAAAATCAGTTTTTTTAAAAAGATTTTTCTATTACCGGCGTCCTTATCAAAATCTTAATTTATCAATTTGGATTTTATAAGATCTTACACCCCATTAAGTTACCACTTGAACAAGGGTGGACGTTAACCTCAACAGATTTACAATCACCTTAAAAAAGAGAGCCCTGATTCGTAGAATTAGGGCAAAGTTTATAATTCTTCATTGTGACTTGCTTACCAAATCTGAGTCTTCTAAAATTAAACGCGCCCCTCCTGCAAGGTTTGTTTGGCAAATCTCATTGCAGTAGTTATTGTGTCACCATCAGATTAATCACATTTGAAATATGTATAAGAAACTCATACATTTCCTTGGTGAACCTAAAGAGTGGAATTTGGGACGACTATAAAAGAAAATTAACAAATTTTAACAAGCTGTGCACCCCTACAAAAGAGCATCACCAATTTTTCTGTGATTTTGAGGCCAAGAGGATCTATACTTAGTCATGCATATATTTAGATACATAGTACATATTCAAATATTACCTTTTATATATACTTCTAAAGAAACTACGTATTTATATGATAATATTTAAGGATAAATGACATCCAAAGTTTTGAATCATGATTTGGACCCAGAATTAGCCAAGATTTCACTAAAGGTGTATGGATTGTCGTGACATAAACAGCAGGTCAGGGATGTGTAGTGTGTAAGTTTAAATCCCTTGTTAAACAAAAATAAAGTTAATGATAATAATCTTAGAAAAAGAGGAATATATGTAAAAAAGGAGAGACATTCTACAGCGGTATAGAATATAATCCGAATCAAAGATAGATTTACAAAAGAGATTGGGGAGAGAAATATAAAAAGGTAGCAAAGGATTTTAAAAAATAATGAAAGCTTGTGGATACCTTACATAGTTTAAGTACAAAATCAGTTTTTTTAAAAAGATTTTTCTATTACCGGCGTCCTTATCAAAATCTTAATTTATCAATTTGGATTTTATAAGATCTTACACCCCATTAAGTTACCACTTGAACAAGGGTGGACGTTAACCTCAACAGATTTACAATCACCTTAAAAAAAAGAGCCCTGATTCGTAGAATTAGGGCAAAGTTTATAATTCTTCATTGTGACTTGCTTACCAAATCTGAGTCTTCTAAAATTAAACGCGCCCCTCCTGCAAGGTTTGTTTGGCAAATCTCATTGCAGTAGTTATTGTGTCACCATCAGATTAATCACATTTGAAATATGTATAAGAAACTCATACATTTCCTTGGTGAACCTAAAGAGTGGAATTTGGGACGACTATAAAAGAAAATTAACAAATTTTAACAAGCTGTGCACCCCTACAAAAGAGCATCACCAATTTTTCTGTGATTTTGAGGCCAAGAGGATCTATACTTAGTCATGCATATATTTAGATACATAGTACATATTCAAATATTACCTTTTATATATACTTCTAAAGAAACTACGTATTTATATGATAATATTTAAGGATAAATGACATCCAAAGTTTTGAATCATGATTTGGACCCAGAATTAGCCAAGATTTCACTAAAGGTGTATGGATTGTCGTGACATAAACAGCAGGTCAGGGATGTGTAGTGTGTAAGTTTAAATCCCTTGTTAAACAAAAATAAAGTTAGTGATAATAATCTTAGAAAAAGAGGAATATATGTAAAAAAGGAGAGACATTCTACAGCGGGATAGAATATAATCCGAATCAAAGATAGATTTACAAAAGAGATTGGGGAGAGAAATATAAAAAGGTAGCAAAGGATTTTAAAAAATAATGAAAGCTTGTGGATACCTTACATAGTTTAAGTACAAAATCAGTTTTTTTAAAAAGATTTTTCTATTACCGGCGTCCTTATCAAAATCTTAATTTATCAATTTGGATTTTATAAGATCTTACACCCCATTAAGTTACCACTTGAACAAGGGTGGACGTTAACCTCAACAGATTTACAATCACCTTAAAAAAGAGAGCCCTGATTCGTAGAATTAGGGCAAAGTTTATAATTCTTCATTGTGACTTGCTTACCAAATCTGAGTCTTCTAAAATTAAACGCGCCCCTCCTGCAAGGTTTGTTTGGCAAATCTCATTGCAGTAGTTATTGTGTCACCATCAGATTAATCACATTTGAAATATGTATAAGAAACTCATACATTTCCTTGGTGAACCTAAAGAGTGGAATTTGGGACGACTATAAAAGAAAATTAACAAATTTTAACAAGCTGTGCACCCCTACAAAAGAGCATCACCAATTTTTCTGTGATTTTGAGGCCAAGAGGATCTATACTTAGTCATGCATATATTTAGATACATAGTACATATTCAAATATTACCTTTTATATATACTTCTAAAGAAACTACGTATTTATATGATAATATTTAAGGATAAATGACATCCAAAGTTTTGAATCATGATTTGGACCCAGAATTAGCCAAGATTTCACTAAAGGTGTATGGATTGTCGTGACATAAACAGCAGGTCAGGGATGTGTAGTGTGTAAGTTTAAATCCCTTGTTAAACAAAAATAAAGTTAGTGATAATAATCTTAGAAAAAGAGGAATATATGTAAAAAAGGAGAGACATTCTACAGCGGGATAGAATATAATCCGAATCAAAGATAGATTTACAAAAGAGATTGGGGAGAGAAATATAAAAAGGTAGCAAAGGATTTTAAAAAATAATGAAAGCTTGTGGATACCTTACATAGTTTAAGTACAAAATCAGTTTTTTTAAAAAGATTTTTCTATTACCGGCGTCCTTATCAAAATCTTAATTTATCAATTTGGATTTTATAAGATCTTACACCCCATTAAGTTACCACTTGAACAAGGGTGGACGTTAACCTCAACAGATTTACAATCACCTTAAAAAAGAGAGCCCTGATTCGTAGAATTAGGGCAAAGTTTATAATTCTTCATTGTGACTTGCTTACCAAATCTGAGTCTTCTAAAATTAAACGCGCCCCTCCTGCAAGGTTTGTTTGGCAAATCTCATTGCAGTAGTTATTGTGTCACCATCAGATTAATCACATTTGAAATATGTATAAGAAACTCATACATTTCCTTGGTGAACCTAAAGAGTGGAATTTGGGACGACTATAAAAGAAAATTAACAAATTTTAACAAGCTGTGCACCCCTACAAAAGAGCATCACCAATTTTTCTGTGATTTTGAGGCCAAGAGGATCTATACTCAGTCATGCATATATTTAGATACATAGTACATATTCAAATATTACCTTTTATATATACTTCTAAAGAAACTACGTATTTATATGATAATATTTAAGGATAAATGACATCCAAAGTTTTGAATCATGATTTGGACCCAGAATTAGCCAAGATTTCACTAAAGGTGTATGGATTGTCGTGACATAAACAGCAGGTCAGGGATGTGTAGTGTGTAAGTTTAAATCCCTTGTTAAACAAAAATAAAGTTAATGATAATAATCTTAGAAAAAGAGGAATATATGTAAAAAAGGAGAGACATTCTACAGCGGGATAGAATATAATCCGAATCAAAGATAGATTTACAAAAGAGATTGGGGAGAGAAATATAAAAAGGTAGCAAAGGATTTTAAAAAATAATGAAAGCTTGTGGATACCTTACATAGTTTAAGTACAAAATCAGTTTTTTTAAAAAGATTTTTCTATTACCGGCGTCCTTATCAAAATCTTAATTTATCAATTTGGATTTTATAAGATCTTACACCCCATTAAGTTACCACTTGAACAAGGGTGGACGTTAACCTCAACAGATTTACAATCACCTTAAAAAAAAGAGCCCTGATTCGTAGAATTAGGGCAAAGTTTATAATTCTTCATTGTGACTTGCTTACCAAATCTGAGTCTTCTAAAATTAAACGCGCCCCTCCTGCAAGGTTTGTTTGGCAAATCTCATTGCAGTAGTTATTGTGTCACCATCAGATTAATCACATTTGAAATATGTATAAGAAACTCATACATTTCCTTGGTGAACCTAAAGAGTGGAATTTGGGACGACTATAAAAGAAAATTAACAAATTTTAACAAGCTGTGCACCCCTACAAAAGAGCATCACCAATTTTTCTGTGATTTTGAGGCCAAGAGGATCTATACTCAGTCATGCATATATTTAGATACATAGTACATATTCAAATATTACCTTTTATCTATACTTCTAAAGAAACTACGTATTTATATGATAATATTTAAGGATAAATGACATCCAAAGTTTTGAATCATGATTTGGACCCAGAATTAGCCAAGATTTCACTAAAGGTGTATGGATTGTCGTGACATAAACAGCAGGTCAGGGATGTGTAGTGTGTAAGTTTAAATCCCTTGTTAAACAAAAATAAAGTTAATGATAATAATCTTAGAAAAAGAGGAATATATGTAAAAAAGGAGAGACATTCTACAGCGGGATAGAATATAATCCGAATCAAAGATAGATTTACAAAAGAGATTGGGGAGAGAAATATAAAAAGGTAGCAAAGGATTTTAAAAAATAATGAAAGCTTGTGGATACCTTACATAGTTTAAGTACAAAATCAGTTTTTTTAAAAAGATTTTTCTATTACCGGCGTCCTTATCAAAATCTTAATTTATCAATTTGGATTTTATAAGATCTTACACCCCATTAAGTTACCACTTGAACAAGGGTGGACGTTAACCTCAACAGATTTACAATCACCTTAAAAAAAAGAGCCCTGATTCGTAGAATTAGGGCAAAGTTTATAATTCTTCATTGTGACTTGCTTACCAAATCTGAGTCTTCTAAAATTAAACGCGCCCCTCCTGCAAGGTTTGTTTGGCAAATCTCATTGCAGTAGTTATTGTGTCACCATCAGATTAATCACATTTGAAATATGTATAAGAAACTCATACATTTCCTTGGTGAACCTAAAGAGTGGAATTTGGGACGACTATAAAAGAAAATTAACAAATTTTAACAAGCTGTGCACCCCTACAAAAGAGCATCACCAATTTTTCTGTGATTTTGAGGCCAAGAGGATCTATACTCAGTCATGCATATATTTAGATACATAGTACATATTCAAATATTACCTTTTATATATACTTCTAAAGAAACTACGTATTTATATGATAATATTTAAGGATAAATGACATCCAAAGTTTTGAATCATGATTTGGACCCAGAATTAGCCAAGATTTCACTAAAGGTGTATGGATTGTCGTGACATAAACAGCAGGTCAGGGATGTGTAGTGTGTAAGTTTAAATCCCTTGTTAAACAAAAATAAAGTTAATGATAATAATCTTAGAAAAAGAGGAATATATGTAAAAAAGGAGAGACATTCTACAGCGGGATAGAATATAATCCGAATCAAAGATAGATTTACAAAAGAGATTGGGGAGAGAAATATAAAAAGGTAGCAAAGGATTTTAAAAAATAATGAAAGCTTGTGGATACCTTACATAGTTTAAGTACAAAATCAGTTTTTTTAAAAAGATTTTTCTATTACCGGCGTCCTTATCAAAATCTTAATTTATCAATTTGGATTTTATAAGATCTTACACCCCATTAAGTTACCACTTGAACAAGGGTGGACGTTAACCTCAACAGATTTACAATCACCTTAAAAAAAAGAGCCCTGATTCGTAGAATTAGGGCAAAGTTTATAATTCTTCATTGTGACTTGCTTACCAAATCTGAGTCTTCTAAAATTAAACGCGCCCCTCCTGCAAGGTTTGTTTGGCAAATCTCATTGCAGTAGTTATTGTGTCACCATCAGATTAATCACATTTGAAATATGTATAAGAAACTCATACATTTCCTTGGTGAACCTAAAGAGTGGAATTTGGGACGACTATAAAAGAAAATTAACAAATTTTAACAAGCTGTGCACCCCTACAAAAGAGCATCACCAATTTTTCTGTGATTTTGAGGCCAAGAGGATCTATACTCAGTCATGCATATATTTAGATACATAGTACATATTCAAATATTACCTTTTATATATACTTCTAAAGAAACTACGTATTTATATGATAATATTTAAGGATAAATGACATCCAAAGTTTTGAATCATGATTTGGACCCAGAATTAGCCAAGATTTCACTAAAGGTGTATGGATTGTCGTGACATAAACAGCAGGTCAGGGATGTGTAGTGTGTAAGTTTAAATCCCTTGTTAAACAAAAATAAAGTTAATGATAATAATCTTAGAAAAAGAGGAATATATGTAAAAAAGGAGAGACATTCTACAGCGGGATAGAATATAATCCGAATCAAAGATAGATTTACAAAAGAGATTGGGGAGAGAAATATAAAAAGGTAGCAAAGGATTTTAAAAAATAATGAAAGCTTGTGGATACCTTACATAGTTTAAGTACAAAATCAGTTTTTTTAAAAAGATTTTTCTATTACCGGCGTCCTTATCAAAATCTTAATTTATCAATTTGGATTTTATAAGATCTTACACCCCATTAAGTTACCACTTGAACAAGGGTGGACGTTAACCTCAACAGATTTACAATCACCTTAAAAAAAAGAGCCCTGATTCGTAGAATTAGGGCAAAGTTTATAATTCTTCATTGTGACTTGCTTACCAAATCTGAGTCTTCTAAAATTAAACGCGCCCCTCCTGCAAGGTTTGTTTGGCAAATCTCATTGCAGTAGTTATTGTGTCACCATCAGATTAATCACATTTGAAATATGTATAAGAAACTCATACATTTCCTTGGTGAACCTAAAGAGTGGAATTTGGGACGACTATAAAAGAAAATTAACAAATTTTAACAAGCTGTGCACCCCTACAAAAGAGCATCACCAATTTTTCTGTGATTTTGAGGCCAAGAGGATCTATACTCAGTCATGCATATATTTAGATACATAGTACATATTCAAATATTACCTTTTATCTATACTTCTAAAGAAACTACGTATTTATATGATAATATTTAAGGATAAATGACATCCAAAGTTTTGAATCATGATTTGGACCCAGAATTAGCCAAGATTTCACTAAAGGTGTATGGATTGTCGTGACATAAACAGCAGGTCAGGGATGTGTAGTGTGTAAGTTTAAATCCCTTGTTAAACAAAAATAAAGTTAATGATAATAATCTTAGAAAAAGAGGAATATATGTAAAAAAGGAGAGACATTCTACAGCGGGATAGAATATAATCCGAATCAAAGATAGATTTACAAAAGAGATTGGGGAGAGAAATATAAAAAGGTAGCAAAGGATTTTAAAAAATAATGAAAGCTTGTGGATACCTTACATAGTTTAAGTACAAAATCAGTTTTTTTAAAAAGATTTTTCTATTACCGGCGTCCTTATCAAAATCTTAATTTATCAATTTGGATTTTATAAGATCTTACACCCCATTAAGTTACCACTTGAACAAGGGTGGACGTTAACCTCAACAGATTTACAATCACCTTAAAAAAAAGAGCCCTGATTCGTAGAATTAGGGCAAAGTTTATAATTCTTCATTGTGACTTGCTTACCAAATCTGAGTCTTCTAAAATTAAACGCGCCCCTCCTGCAAGGTTTGTTTGGCAAATCTCATTGCAGTAGTTATTGTGTCACCATCAGATTAATCACATTTGAAATATGTATAAGAAACTCATACATTTCCTTGGTGAACCTAAAGAGTGGAATTTGGGACGACTATAAAAGAAAATTAACAAATTTTAACAAGCTGTGCACCCCTACAAAAGAGCATCACCAATTTTTCTGTGATTTTGAGGCCAAGAGGATCTATACTCAGTCATGCATATATTTAGATACATAGTACATATTCAAATATTACCTTTTATATATACTTCTAAAGAAACTACGTATTTATATGATAATATTTAAGGATAAATGACATCCAAAGTTTTGAATCATGATTTGGACCCAGAATTAGCCAAGATTTCACTAAAGGTGTATGGATTGTCGTGACATAAACAGCAGGTCAGGGATGTGTAGTGTGTAAGTTTAAATCCCTTGTTAAACAAAAATAAAGTTAATGATAATAATCTTAGAAAAAGAGGAATATATGTAAAAAAGGAGAGACATTCTACAGCGGGATAGAATATAATCCGAATCAAAGATAGATTTACAAAAGAGATTGGGGAGAGAAATATAAAAAGGTAGCAAAGGATTTTAAAAAATAATGAAAGCTTGTGGATACCTTACATAGTTTAAGTACAAAATCAGTTTTTTTAAAAAGATTTTTCTATTACCGGCGTCCTTATCAAAATCTTAATTTATCAATTTGGATTTTATAAGATCTTACACCCCATTAAGTTACCACTTGAACAAGGGTGGACGTTAACCTCAACAGATTTACAATCACCTTAAAAAAAAGAGCCCTGATTCGTAGAATTAGGGCAAAGTTTATAATTCTTCATTGTGACTTGCTTACCAAATCTGAGTCTTCTAAAATTAAACGCGCCCCTCCTGCAAGGTTTGTTTGGCAAATCTCATTGCAGTAGTTATTGTGTCACCATCAGATTAATCACATTTGAAATATGTATAAGAAACTCATACATTTCCTTGGTGAACCTAAAGAGTGGAATTTGGGACGACTATAAAAGAAAATTAACAAATTTTAACAAGCTGTGCACCCCTACAAAAGAGCATCACCAATTTTTCTGTGATTTTGAGGCCAAGAGGATCTATACTCAGTCATGCATATATTTAGATACATAGTACATATTCAAATATTACCTTTTATCTATACTTCTAAAGAAACTACGTATTTATATGATAATATTTAAGGATAAATGACATCCAAAGTTTTGAATCATGATTTGGACCCAGAATTAGCCAAGATTTCACTAAAGGTGTATGGATTGTCGTGACATAAACAGCAGGTCAGGGATGTGTAGTGTGTAAGTTTAAATCCCTTGTTAAACAAAAATAAAGTTAGTGATAATAATCTTAGAAAAAGAGGAATATATGTAAAAAAGGAGAGACATTCTACAGCGGGATAGAATATAATCCGAATCAAAGATAGATTTACAAAAGAGATTGGGGAGAGAAATATAAAAAGGTAGCAAAGGATTTTAAAAAATAATGAAAGCTTGTGGATACCTTACATAGTTTAAGTACAAAATCAGTTTTTTTAAAAAGATTTTTCTATTACCGGCGTCCTTATCAAAATCTTAATTTATCAATTTGGATTTTATAAGATCTTACACCCCATTAAGTTACCACTTGAACAAGGGTGGACGTTAACCTCAACAGATTTACAATCACCTTAAAAAAAAGAGCCCTGATTCGTAGAATTAGGGCAAAGTTTATAATTCTTCATTGTGACTTGCTTACCAAATCTGAGTCTTCTAAAATTAAACGCGCCCCTCCTGCAAGGTTTGTTTGGCAAATCTCATTGCAGTAGTTATTGTGTCACCATCAGATTAATCACATTTGAAATATGTATAAGAAACTCATACATTTCCTTGGTGAACCTAAAGAGTGGAATTTGGGACGACTATAAAAGAAAATTAACAAATTTTAACAAGCTGTGCACCCCTACAAAAGAGCATCACCAATTTTTCTGTGATTTTGAGGCCAAGAGGATCTATACTCAGTCATGCATATATTTAGATACATAGTACATATTCAAATATTACCTTTTATCTATACTTCTAAAGAAACTACGTATTTATATGATAATATTTAAGGATAAATGACATCCAAAGTTTTGAATCATGATTTGGACCCAGAATTAGCCAAGATTTCACTAAAGGTGTATGGATTGTCGTGACATAAACAGCAGGTCAGGGATGTGTAGTGTGTAAGTTTAAATCCCTTGTTAAACAAAAATAAAGTTAGTGATAATAATCTTAGAAAAAGAGGAATATATGTAAAAAAGGAGAGACATTCTACAGCGGGATAGAATATAATCCGAATCAAAGATAGATTTACAAAAGAGATTGGGGAGAGAAATATAAAAAGGTAGCAAAGGATTTTAAAAAATAATGAAAGCTTGTGGATACCTTACATAGTTTAAGTACAAAATCAGTTTTTTTAAAAAGATTTTTCTATTACCGGCGTCCTTATCAAAATCTTAATTTATCAATTTGGATTTTATAAGATCTTACACCCCATTAAGTTACCACTTGAACAAGGGTGGACGTTAACCTCAACAGATTTACAATCACCTTAAAAAAAAGAGCCCTGATTCGTAGAATTAGGGCAAAGTTTATAATTCTTCATTGTGACTTGCTTACCAAATCTGAGTCTTCTAAAATTAAACGCGCCCCTCCTGCAAGGTTTGTTTGGCAAATCTCATTGCAGTAGTTATTGTGTCACCATCAGATTAATCACATTTGAAATATGTATAAGAAACTCATACATTTCCTTGGTGAACCTAAAGAGTGGAATTTGGGACGACTATAAAAGAAAATTAACAAATTTTAACAAGCTGTGCACCCCTACAAAAGAGCATCACCAATTTTTCTGTGATTTTGAGGCCAAGAGGATCTATACTTAGTCATGCATATATTTAGATACATAGTACATATTCAAATATTACCTTTTATATATACTTCTAAAGAAACTACGTATTTATATGATAATATTTAAGGATAAATGACATCCAAAGTTTTGAATCATGATTTGGACCCAGAATTAGCCAAGATTTCACTAAAGGTGTATGGATTGTCGTGACATAAACAGCAGGTCAGGGATGTGTAGTGTGTAAGTTTAAATCCCTTGTTAAACAAAAATAAAGTTAATGATAATAATCTTAGAAAAAGAGGAATATATGTAAAAAAGGAGAGACATTCTACAGCGGGATAGAATATAATCCGAATCAAAGATAGATTTACAAAAGAGATTGGGGAGAGAAATATAAAAAGGTAGCAAAGGATTTTAAAAAATAATGAAAGCTTGTGGATACCTTACATAGTTTAAGTACAAAATCAGTTTTTTTAAAAAGATTTTTCTATTACCGGCGTCCTTATCAAAATCTTAATTTATCAATTTGGATTTTATAAGATCTTACACCCCATTAAGTTACCACTTGAACAAGGGTGGACGTTAACCTCAACAGATTTACAATCACCTTAAAAAAAAGAGCCCTGATTCGTAGAATTAGGGCAAAGTTTATAATTCTTCATTGTGACTTGCTTACCAAATCTGAGTCTTCTAAAATTAAACGCGCCCCTCCTGCAAGGTTTGTTTGGCAAATCTCATTGCAGTAGTTATTGTGTCACCATCAGATTAATCACATTTGAAATATGTATAAGAAACTCATACATTTCCTTGGTGAACCTAAAGAGTGGAATTTGGGACGACTATAAAAGAAAATTAACAAATTTTAACAAGCTGTGCACCCCTACAAAAGAGCATCACCAATTTTTCTGTGATTTTGAGGCCAAGAGGATCTATACTCAGTCATGCATATATTTAGATACATAGTACATATTCAAATATTACCTTTTATCTATACTTCTAAAGAAACTACGTATTTATATGATAATATTTAAGGATAAATGACATCCAAAGTTTTGAATCATGATTTGGACCCAGAATTAGCCAAGATTTCACTAAAGGTGTATGGATTGTCGTGACATAAACAGCAGGTCAGGGATGTGTAGTGTGTAAGTTTAAATCCCTTGTTAAACAAAAATAAAGTTAGTGATAATAATCTTAGAAAAAGAGGAATATATGTAAAAAAGGAGAGACATTCTACAGCGGGATAGAATATAATCCGAATCAAAGATAGATTTACAAAAGAGATTGGGGAGAGAAATATAAAAAGGTAGCAAAGGATTTTAAAAAATAATGAAAGCTTGTGGATACCTTACATAGTTTAAGTACAAAATCAGTTTTTTTAAAAAGATTTTTCTATTACCGGCGTCCTTATCAAAATCTTAATTTATCAATTTGGATTTTATAAGATCTTACACCCCATTAAGTTACCACTTGAACAAGGGTGGACGTTAACCTCAACAGATTTACAATCACCTTAAAAAAAAGAGCCCTGATTCGTAGAATTAGGGCAAAGTTTATAATTCTTCATTGTGACTTGCTTACCAAATCTGAGTCTTCTAAAATTAAACGCGCCCCTCCTGCAAGGTTTGTTTGGCAAATCTCATTGCAGTAGTTATTGTGTCACCATCAGATTAATCACATTTGAAATATGTATAAGAAACTCATACATTTCCTTGGTGAACCTAAAGAGTGGAATTTGGGACGACTATAAAAGAAAATTAACAAATTTTAACAAGCTGTGCACCCCTACAAAAGAGCATCACCAATTTTTCTGTGATTTTGAGGCCAAGAGGATCTATACTCAGTCATGCATATATTTAGATACATAGTACATATTCAAATATTACCTTTTATCTATACTTCTAAAGAAACTACGTATTTATATGATAATATTTAAGGATAAATGACATCCAAAGTTTTGAATCATGATTTGGACCCAGAATTAGCCAAGATTTCACTAAAGGTGTATGGATTGTCGTGACATAAACAGCAGGTCAGGGATGTGTAGTGTGTAAGTTTAAATCCCTTGTTAAACAAAAATAAAGTTAGTGATAATAATCTTAGAAAAAGAGGAATATATGTAAAAAAGGAGAGACATTCTACAGCGGGATAGAATATAATCCGAATCAAAGATAGATTTACAAAAGAGATTGGGGAGAGAAATATAAAAAGGTAGCAAAGGATTTTAAAAAATAATGAAAGCTTGTGGATACCTTACATAGTTTAAGTACAAAATCAGTTTTTTTAAAAAGATTTTTCTATTACCGGCGTCCTTATCAAAATCTTAATTTATCAATTTGGATTTTATAAGATCTTACACCCCATTAAGTTACCACTTGAACAAGGGTGGACGTTAACCTCAACAGATTTACAATCACCTTAAAAAAAAGAGCCCTGATTCGTAGAATTAGGGCAAAGTTTATAATTCTTCATTGTGACTTGCTTACCAAATCTGAGTCTTCTAAAATTAAACGCGCCCCTCCTGCAAGGTTTGTTTGGCAAATCTCATTGCAGTAGTTATTGTGTCACCATCAGATTAATCACATTTGAAATATGTATAAGAAACTCATACATTTCCTTGGTGAACCTAAAGAGTGGAATTTGGGACGACTATAAAAGAAAATTAACAAATTTTAACAAGCTGTGCACCCCTACAAAAGAGCATCACCAATTTTTCTGTGATTTTGAGGCCAAGAGGATCTATACTCAGTCATGCATATATTTAGATACATAGTACATATTCAAATATTACCTTTTATATATACTTCTAAAGAAACTACGTATTTATATGATAATATTTAAGGATAAATGACATCCAAAGTTTTGAATCATGATTTGGACCCAGAATTAGCCAAGATTTCACTAAAGGTGTATGGATTGTCGTGACATAAACAGCAGGTCAGGGATGTGTAGTGTGTAAGTTTAAATCCCTTGTTAAACAAAAATAAAGTTAATGATAATAATCTTAGAAAAAGAGGAATATATGTAAAAAAGGAGAGACATTCTACAGCGGGATAGAATATAATCCGAATCAAAGATAGATTTACAAAAGAGATTGGGGAGAGAAATATAAAAAGGTAGCAAAGGATTTTAAAAAATAATGAAAGCTTGTGGATACCTTACATAGTTTAAGTACAAAATCAGTTTTTTTAAAAAGATTTTTCTATTACCGGCGTCCTTATCAAAATCTTAATTTATCAATTTGGATTTTATAAGATCTTACACCCCATTAAGTTACCACTTGAACAAGGGTGGACGTTAACCTCAACAGATTTACAATCACCTTAAAAAAAAGAGCCCTGATTCGTAGAATTAGGGCAAAGTTTATAATTCTTCATTGTGACTTGCTTACCAAATCTGAGTCTTCTAAAATTAAACGCGCCCCTCCTGCAAGGTTTGTTTGGCAAATCTCATTGCAGTAGTTATTGTGTCACCATCAGATTAATCACATTTGAAATATGTATAAGAAACTCATACATTTCCTTGGTGAACCTAAAGAGTGGAATTTGGGACGACTATAAAAGAAAATTAACAAATTTTAACAAGCTGTGCACCCCTACAAAAGAGCATCACCAATTTTTCTGTGATTTTGAGGCCAAGAGGATCTATACTCAGTCATGCATATATTTAGATACATAGTACATATTCAAATATTACCTTTTATATATACTTCTAAAGAAACTACGTATTTATATGATAATATTTAAGGATAAATGACATCCAAAGTTTTGAATCATGATTTGGACCCAGAATTAGCCAAGATTTCACTAAAGGTGTATGGATTGTCGTGACATAAACAGCAGGTCAGGGATGTGTAGTGTGTAAGTTTAAATCCCTTGTTAAACAAAAATAAAGTTAATGATAATAATCTTAGAAAAAGAGGAATATATGTAAAAAAGGAGAGACATTCTACAGCGGGATAGAATATAATCCGAATCAAAGATAGATTTACAAAAGAGATTGGGGAGAGAAATATAAAAAGGTAGCAAAGGATTTTAAAAAATAATGAAAGCTTGTGGATACCTTACATAGTTTAAGTACAAAATCAGTTTTTTTAAAAAGATTTTTCTATTACCGGCGTCCTTATCAAAATCTTAATTTATCAATTTGGATTTTATAAGATCTTACACCCCATTAAGTTACCACTTGAACAAGGGTGGACGTTAACCTCAACAGATTTACAATCACCTTAAAAAAAAGAGCCCTGATTCGTAGAATTAGGGCAAAGTTTATAATTCTTCATTGTGACTTGCTTACCAAATCTGAGTCTTCTAAAATTAAACGCGCCCCTCCTGCAAGGTTTGTTTGGCAAATCTCATTGCAGTAGTTATTGTGTCACCATCAGATTAATCACATTTGAAATATGTATAAGAAACTCATACATTTCCTTGGTGAACCTAAAGAGTGGAATTTGGGACGACTATAAAAGAAAATTAACAAATTTTAACAAGCTGTGCACCCCTACAAAAGAGCATCACCAATTTTTCTGTGATTTTGAGGCCAAGAGGATCTATACTCAGTCATGCATATATTTAGATACATAGTACATATTCAAATATTACCTTTTATATATACTTCTAAAGAAACTACGTATTTATATGATAATATTTAAGGATAAATGACATCCAAAGTTTTGAATCATGATTTGGACCCAGAATTAGCCAAGATTTCACTAAAGGTGTATGGATTGTCGTGACATAAACAGCAGGTCAGGGATGTGTAGTGTGTAAGTTTAAATCCCTTGTTAAACAAAAATAAAGTTAATGATAATAATCTTAGAAAAAGAGGAATATATGTAAAAAAGGAGAGACATTCTACAGCGGGATAGAATATAATCCGAATCAAAGATAGATTTACAAAAGAGATTGGGGAGAGAAATATAAAAAGGTAGCAAAGGATTTTAAAAAATAATGAAAGCTTGTGGATACCTTACATAGTTTAAGTACAAAATCAGTTTTTTTAAAAAGATTTTTCTATTACCGGCGTCCTTATCAAAATCTTAATTTATCAATTTGGATTTTATAAGATCTTACACCCCATTAAGTTACCACTTGAACAAGGGTGGACGTTAACCTCAACAGATTTACAATCACCTTAAAAAAAAGAGCCCTGATTCGTAGAATTAGGGCAAAGTTTATAATTCTTCATTGTGACTTGCTTACCAAATCTGAGTCTTCTAAAATTAAACGCGCCCCTCCTGCAAGGTTTGTTTGGCAAATCTCATTGCAGTAGTTATTGTGTCACCATCAGATTAATCACATTTGAAATATGTATAAGAAACTCATACATTTCCTTGGTGAACCTAAAGAGTGGAATTTGGGACGACTATAAAAGAAAATTAACAAATTTTAACAAGCTGTGCACCCCTACAAAAGAGCATCACCAATTTTTCTGTGATTTTGAGGCCAAGAGGATCTATACTCAGTCATGCATATATTTAGATACATAGTACATATTCAAATATTACCTTTTATATATACTTCTAAAGAAACTACGTATTTATATGATAATATTTAAGGATAAATGACATCCAAAGTTTTGAATCATGATTTGGACCCAGAATTAGCCAAGATTTCACTAAAGGTGTATGGATTGTCGTGACATAAACAGCAGGTCAGGGATGTGTAGTGTGTAAGTTTAAATCCCTTGTTAAACAAAAATAAAGTTAATGATAATAATCTTAGAAAAAGAGGAATATATGTAAAAAAGGAGAGACATTCTACAGCGGGATAGAATATAATCCGAATCAAAGATAGATTTACAAAAGAGATTGGGGAGAGAAATATAAAAAGGTAGCAAAGGATTTTAAAAAATAATGAAAGCTTGTGGATACCTTACATAGTTTAAGTACAAAATCAGTTTTTTTAAAAAGATTTTTCTATTACCGGCGTCCTTATCAAAATCTTAATTTATCAATTTGGATTTTATAAGATCTTACACCCCATTAAGTTACCACTTGAACAAGGGTGGACGTTAACCTCAACAGATTTACAATCACCTTAAAAAAAAGAGCCCTGATTCGTAGAATTAGGGCAAAGTTTATAATTCTTCATTGTGACTTGCTTACCAAATCTGAGTCTTCTAAAATTAAACGCGCCCCTCCTGCAAGGTTTGTTTGGCAAATCTCATTGCAGTAGTTATTGTGTCACCATCAGATTAATCACATTTGAAATATGTATAAGAAACTCATACATTTCCTTGGTGAACCTAAAGAGTGGAATTTGGGACGACTATAAAAGAAAATTAACAAATTTTAACAAGCTGTGCACCCCTACAAAAGAGCATCACCAATTTTTCTGTGATTTTGAGGCCAAGAGGATCTATACTCAGTCATGCATATATTTAGATACATAGTACATATTCAAATATTACCTTTTATATATACTTCTAAAGAAACTACGTATTTATATGATAATATTTAAGGATAAATGACATCCAAAGTTTTGAATCATGATTTGGACCCAGAATTAGCCAAGATTTCACTAAAGGTGTATGGATTGTCGTGACATAAACAGCAGGTCAGGGATGTGTAGTGTGTAAGTTTAAATCCCTTGTTAAACAAAAATAAAGTTAGTGATAATAATCTTAGAAAAAGAGGAATATATGTAAAAAAGGAGAGACATTCTACAGCGGGATAGAATATAATCCGAATCAAAGATAGATTTACAAAAGAGATTGGGGAGAGAAATATAAAAAGGTAGCAAAGGATTTTAAAAAATAATGAAAGCTTGTGGATACCTTACATAGTTTAAGTACAAAATCAGTTTTTTTAAAAAGATTTTTCTATTACCGGCGTCCTTATCAAAATCTTAATTTATCAATTTGGATTTTATAAGATCTTACACCCCATTAAGTTACCACTTGAACAAGGGTGGACGTTAACCTCAACAGATTTACAATCACCTTAAAAAAAAGAGCCCTGATTCGTAGAATTAGGGCAAAGTTTATAATTCTTCATTGTGACTTGCTTACCAAATCTGAGTCTTCTAAAATTAAACGCGCCCCTCCTGCAAGGTTTGTTTGGCAAATCTCATTGCAGTAGTTATTGTGTCACCATCAGATTAATCACATTTGAAATATGTATAAGAAACTCATACATTTCCTTGGTGAACCTAAAGAGTGGAATTTGGGACGACTATAAAAGAAAATTAACAAATTTTAACAAGCTGTGCACCCCTACAAAAGAGCATCACCAATTTTTCTGTGATTTTGAGGCCAAGAGGATCTATACTCAGTCATGCATATATTTAGATACATAGTACATATTCAAATATTACCTTTTATATATACTTCTAAAGAAACTACGTATTTATATGATAATATTTAAGGATAAATGACATCCAAAGTTTTGAATCATGATTTGGACCCAGAATTAGCCAAGATTTCACTAAAGGTGTATGGATTGTCGTGACATAAACAGCAGGTCAGGGATGTGTAGTGTGTAAGTTTAAATCCCTTGTTAAACAAAAATAAAGTTAATGATAATAATCTTAGAAAAAGAGGAATATATGTAAAAAAGGAGAGACATTCTACAGCGGGATAGAATATAATCCGAATCAAAGATAGATTTACAAAAGAGATTGGGGAGAGAAATATAAAAAGGTAGCAAAGGATTTTAAAAAATAATGAAAGCTTGTGGATACCTTACATAGTTTAAGTACAAAATCAGTTTTTTTAAAAAGATTTTTCTATTACCGGCGTCCTTATCAAAATCTTAATTTATCAATTTGGATTTTATAAGATCTTACACCCCATTAAGTTACCACTTGAACAAGGGTGGACGTTAACCTCAACAGATTTACAATCACCTTAAAAAAAAGAGCCCTGATTCGTAGAATTAGGGCAAAGTTTATAATTCTTCATTGTGACTTGCTTACCAAATCTGAGTCTTCTAAAATTAAACGCGCCCCTCCTGCAAGGTTTTTTTGGCAAATCTCATTGCAGTAGTTATTGTGTCACCATCAGATTAATCACATTTGAAATATGTATAAGAAACTCATACATTTCCTTGGTGAACCTAAAGAGTGGAATTTGGGACGACTATAAAAGAAAATTAACAAATTTTAACAAGCTGTGCACCCCTACAAAAGAGCATCACCAATTTTTCTGTGATTTTGAGGCCAAGAGGATCTATACTCAGTCATGCATATATTTAGATACATAGTACATATTCAAATATTACCTTTTATATATACTTCTAAAGAAACTACGTATTTATATGATAATATTTAAGGATAAATGACATCCAAAGTTTTGAATCATGATTTGGACCCAGAATTAGCCAAGATTTCACTAAAGGTGTATGGATTGTCGTGACATAAACAGCAGGTCAGGGATGTGTAGTGTGTAAGTTTAAATCCCTTGTTAAACAAAAATAAAGTTAATGATAATAATCTTAGAAAAAGAGGAATATATGTAAAAAAGGAGAGACATTCTACAGCGGGATAGAATATAATCCGAATCAAAGATAGATTTACAAAAGAGATTGGGGAGAGAAATATAAAAAGGTAGCAAAGGATTTTAAAAAATAATGAAAGCTTGTGGATACCTTACATAGTTTAAGTACAAAATCAGTTTTTTTAAAAAGATTTTTCTATTACCGGCGTCCTTATCAAAATCTTAATTTATCAATTTGGATTTTATAAGATCTTACACCCCATTAAGTTACCACTTGAACAAGGGTGGACGTTAACCTCAACAGATTTACAATCACCTTAAAAAAAAGAGCCCTGATTCGTAGAATTAGGGCAAAGTTTATAATTCTTCATTGTGACTTGCTTACCAAATCTGAGTCTTCTAAAATTAAACGCGCCCCTCCTGCAAGGTTTGTTTGGCAAATCTCATTGCAGTAGTTATTGTGTCACCATCAGATTAATCACATTTGAAATATGTATAAGAAACTCATACATTTCCTTGGTGAACCTAAAGAGTGGAATTTGGGACGACTATAAAAGAAAATTAACAAATTTTAACAAGCTGTGCACCCCTACAAAAGAGCATCACCAATTTTTCTGTGATTTTGAGGCCAAGAGGATCTATACTCAGTCATGCATATATTTAGATACATAGTACATATTCAAATATTACCTTTTATATATACTTCTAAAGAAACTACGTATTTATATGATAATATTTAAGGATAAATGACATCCAAAGTTTTGAATCATGATTTGGACCCAGAATTAGCCAAGATTTCACTAAAGGTGTATGGATTGTCGTGACATAAACAGCAGGTCAGGGATGTGTAGTGTGTAAGTTTAAATCCCTTGTTAAACAAAAATAAAGTTAATGATAATAATCTTAGAAAAAGAGGAATATATGTAAAAAAGGAGAGACATTCTACAGCGGGATAGAATATAATCCGAATCAAAGATAGATTTACAAAAGAGATTGGGGAGAGAAATATAAAAAGGTAGCAAAGGATTTTAAAAAATAATGAAAGCTTGTGGATACCTTACATAGTTTAAGTACAAAATCAGTTTTTTTAAAAAGATTTTTCTATTACCGGCGTCCTTATCAAAATCTTAATTTATCAATTTGGATTTTATAAGATCTTACACCCCATTAAGTTACCACTTGAACAAGGGTGGACGTTAACCTCAACAGATTTACAATCACCTTAAAAAAAAGAGCCCTGATTCGTAGAATTAGGGCAAAGTTTATAATTCTTCATTGTGACTTGCTTACCAAATCTGAGTCTTCTAAAATTAAACGCGCCCCTCCTGCAAGGTTTGTTTGGCAAATCTCATTGCAGTAGTTATTGTGTCACCATCAGATTAATCACATTTGAAATATGTATAAGAAACTCATACATTTCCTTGGTGAACCTAAAGAGTGGAATTTGGGACGACTATAAAAGAAAATTAACAAATTTTAACAAGCTGTGCACCCCTACAAAAGAGCATCACCAATTTTTCTGTGATTTTGAGGCCAAGAGGATCTATACTCAGTCATGCATATATTTAGATACATAGTACATATTCAAATATTACCTTTTATATATACTTCTAAAGAAACTACGTATTTATATGATAATATTTAAGGATAAATGACATCCAAAGTTTTGAATCATGATTTGGACCCAGAATTAGCCAAGATTTCACTAAAGGTGTATGGATTGTCGTGACATAAACAGCAGGTCAGGGATGTGTAGTGTGTAAGTTTAAATCCCTTGTTAAACAAAAATAAAGTTAATGATAATAATCTTAGAAAAAGAGGAATATATGTAAAAAAGGAGAGACATTCTACAGCGGGATAGAATATAATCCGAATCAAAGATAGATTTACAAAAGAGATTGGGGAGAGAAATATAAAAAGGTAGCAAAGGATTTTAAAAAATAATGAAAGCTTGTGGATACCTTACATAGTTTAAGTACAAAATCAGTTTTTTTAAAAAGATTTTTCTATTACCGGCGTCCTTATCAAAATCTTAATTTATCAATTTGGATTTTATAAGATCTTACACCCCATTAAGTTACCACTTGAACAAGGGTGGACGTTAACCTCAACAGATTTACAATCACCTTAAAAAAAAGAGCCCTGATTCGTAGAATTAGGGCAAAGTTTATAATTCTTCATTGTGACTTGCTTACCAAATCTGAGTCTTCTAAAATTAAACGCGCCCCTCCTGCAAGGTTTGTTTGGCAAATCTCATTGCAGTAGTTATTGTGTCACCATCAGATTAATCACATTTGAAATATGTATAAGAAACTCATACATTTCCTTGGTGAACCTAAAGAGTGGAATTTGGGACGACTATAAAAGAAAATTAACAAATTTTAACAAGCTGTGCACCCCTACAAAAGAGCATCACCAATTTTTCTGTGATTTTGAGGCCAAGAGGATCTATACTCAGTCATGCATATATTTAGATACATAGTACATATTCAAATATTACCTTTTATATATACTTCTAAAGAAACTACGTATTTATATGATAATATTTAAGGATAAATGACATCCAAAGTTTTGAATCATGATTTGGACCCAGAATTAGCCAAGATTTCACTAAAGGTGTATGGATTGTCGTGACATAAACAGCAGGTCAGGGATGTGTAGTGTGTAAGTTTAAATCCCTTGTTAAACAAAAATAAAGTTAATGATAATAATCTTAGAAAAAGAGGAATATATGTAAAAAAGGAGAGACATTCTACAGCGGGATAGAATATAATCCGAATCAAAGATAGATTTACAAAAGAGATTGGGGAGAGAAATATAAAAAGGTAGCAAAGGATTTTAAAAAATAATGAAAGCTTGTGGATACCTTACATAGTTTAAGTACAAAATCAGTTTTTTTAAAAAGATTTTTCTATTACCGGCGTCCTTATCAAAATCTTAATTTATCAATTTGGATTTTATAAGATCTTACACCCCATTAAGTTACCACTTGAACAAGGGTGGACGTTAACCTCAACAGATTTACAATCACCTTAAAAAAAAGAGCCCTGATTCGTAGAATTAGGGCAAAGTTTATAATTCTTCATTGTGACTTGCTTACCAAATCTGAGTCTTCTAAAATTAAACGCGCCCCTCCTGCAAGGTTTGTTTGGCAAATCTCATTGCAGTAGTTATTGTGTCACCATCAGATTAATCACATTTGAAATATGTATAAGAAACTCATACATTTCCTTGGTGAACCTAAAGAGTGGAATTTGGGACGACTATAAAAGAAAATTAACAAATTTTAACAAGCTGTGCACCCCTACAAAAGAGCATCACCAATTTTTCTGTGATTTTGAGGCCAAGAGGATCTATACTCAGTCATGCATATATTTAGATACATAGTACATATTCAAATATTACCTTTTATATATACTTCTAAAGAAACTACGTATTTATATGATAATATTTAAGGATAAATGACATCCAAAGTTTTGAATCATGATTTGGACCCAGAATTAGCCAAGATTTCACTAAAGGTGTATGGATTGTCGTGACATAAACAGCAGGTCAGGGATGTGTAGTGTGTAAGTTTAAATCCCTTGTTAAACAAAAATAAAGTTAATGATAATAATCTTAGAAAAAGAGGAATATATGTAAAAAAGGAGAGACATTCTACAGCGGGATAGAATATAATCCGAATCAAAGATAGATTTACAAAAGAGATTGGGGAGAGAAATATAAAAAGGTAGCAAAGGATTTTAAAAAATAATGAAAGCTTGTGGATACCTTACATAGTTTAAGTACAAAATCAGTTTTTTTAAAAAGATTTTTCTATTACCGGCGTCCTTATCAAAATCTTAATTTATCAATTTGGATTTTATAAGATCTTACACCCCATTAAGTTACCACTTGAACAAGGGTGGACGTTAACCTCAACAGATTTACAATCACCTTAAAAAAAAGAGCCCTGATTCGTAGAATTAGGGCAAAGTTTATAATTCTTCATTGTGACTTGCTTACCAAATCTGAGTCTTCTAAAATTAAACGCGCCCCTCCTGCAAGGTTTGTTTGGCAAATCTCATTGCAGTAGTTATTGTGTCACCATCAGATTAATCACATTTGAAATATGTATAAGAAACTCATACATTTCCTTGGTGAACCTAAAGAGTGGAATTTGGGACGACTATAAAAGAAAATTAACAAATTTTAACAAGCTGTGCACCCCTACAAAAGAGCATCACCAATTTTTCTGTGATTTTGAGGCCAAGAGGATCTATACTCAGTCATGCATATATTTAGATACATAGTACATATTCAAATATTACCTTTTATATATACTTCTAAAGAAACTACGTATTTATATGATAATATTTAAGGATAAATGACATCCAAAGTTTTGAATCATGATTTGGACCCAGAATTAGCCAAGATTTCACTAAAGGTGTATGGATTGTCGTGACATAAACAGCAGGTCAGGGATGTGTAGTGTGTAAGTTTAAATCCCTTGTTAAACAAAAATAAAGTTAATGATAATAATCTTAGAAAAAGAGGAATATATGTAAAAAAGGAGAGACATTCTACAGCGGGATAGAATATAATCCGAATCAAAGATAGATTTACAAAAGAGATTGGGGAGAGAAATATAAAAAGGTAGCAAAGGATTTTAAAAAATAATGAAAGCTTGTGGATACCTTACATAGTTTAAGTACAAAATCAGTTTTTTTAAAAAGATTTTTCTATTACCGGCGTCCTTATCAAAATCTTAATTTATCAATTTGGATTTTATAAGATCTTACACCCCATTAAGTTACCACTTGAACAAGGGTGGACGTTAACCTCAACAGATTTACAATCACCTTAAAAAAAAGAGCCCTGATTCGTAGAATTAGGGCAAAGTTTATAATTCTTCATTGTGACTTGCTTACCAAATCTGAGTCTTCTAAAATTAAACGCGCCCCTCCTGCAAGGTTTGTTTGGCAAATCTCATTGCAGTAGTTATTGTGTCACCATCAGATTAATCACATTTGAAATATGTATAAGAAACTCATACATTTCCTTGGTGAACCTAAAGAGTGGAATTTGGGACGACTATAAAAGAAAATTAACAAATTTTAACAAGCTGTGCACCCCTACAAAAGAGCATCACCAATTTTTCTGTGATTTTGAGGCCAAGAGGATCTATACTCAGTCATGCATATATTTAGATACATAGTACATATTCAAATATTACCTTTTATATATACTTCTAAAGAAACTACGTATTTATATGATAATATTTAAGGATAAATGACATCCAAAGTTTTGAATCATGATTTGGACCCAGAATTAGCCAAGATTTCACTAAAGGTGTATGGATTGTCGTGACATAAACAGCAGGTCAGGGATGTGTAGTGTGTAAGTTTAAATCCCTTGTTAAACAAAAATAAAGTTAATGATAATAATCTTAGAAAAAGAGGAATATATGTAAAAAAGGAGAGACATTCTACAGCGGGATAGAATATAATCCGAATCAAAGATAGATTTACAAAAGAGATTGGGGAGAGAAATATAAAAAGGTAGCAAAGGATTTTAAAAAATAATGAAAGCTTGTGGATACCTTACATAGTTTAAGTACAAAATCAGTTTTTTTAAAAAGATTTTTCTATTACCGGCGTCCTTATCAAAATCTTAATTTATCAATTTGGATTTTATAAGATCTTACACCCCATTAAGTTACCACTTGAACAAGGGTGGACGTTAACCTCAACAGATTTACAATCACCTTAAAAAAAAGAGCCCTGATTCGTAGAATTAGGGCAAAGTTTATAATTCTTCATTGTGACTTGCTTACCAAATCTGAGTCTTCTAAAATTAAACGCGCCCCTCCTGCAAGGTTTGTTTGGCAAATCTCATTGCAGTAGTTATTGTGTCACCATCAGATTAATCACATTTGAAATATGTATAAGAAACTCATACATTTCCTTGGTGAACCTAAAGAGTGGAATTTGGGACGACTATAAAAGAAAATTAACAAATTTTAACAAGCTGTGCACCCCTACAAAAGAGCATCACCAATTTTTCTGTGATTTTGAGGCCAAGAGGATCTATACTCAGTCATGCATATATTTAGATACATAGTACATATTCAAATATTACCTTTTATATATACTTCTAAAGAAACTACGTATTTATATGATAATATTTAAGGATAAATGACATCCAAAGTTTTGAATCATGATTTGGACCCAGAATTAGCCAAGATTTCACTAAAGGTGTATGGATTGTCGTGACATAAACAGCAGGTCAGGGATGTGTAGTGTGTAAGTTTAAATCCCTTGTTAAACAAAAATAAAGTTAATGATAATAATCTTAGAAAAAGAGGAATATATGTAAAAAAGGAGAGACATTCTACAGCGGGATAGAATATAATCCGAATCAAAGATAGATTTACAAAAGAGATTGGGGAGAGAAATATAAAAAGGTAGCAAAGGATTTTAAAAAATAATGAAAGCTTGTGGATACCTTACATAGTTTAAGTACAAAATCAGTTTTTTTAAAAAGATTTTTCTATTACCGGCGTCCTTATCAAAATCTTAATTTATCAATTTGGATTTTATAAGATCTTACACCCCATTAAGTTACCACTTGAACAAGGGTGGACGTTAACCTCAACAGATTTACAATCACCTTAAAAAAAAGAGCCCTGATTCGTAGAATTAGGGCAAAGTTTATAATTCTTCATTGTGACTTGCTTACCAAATCTGAGTCTTCTAAAATTAAACGCGCCCCTCCTGCAAGGTTTGTTTGGCAAATCTCATTGCAGTAGTTATTGTGTCACCATCAGATTAATCACATTTGAAATATGTATAAGAAACTCATACATTTCCTTGGTGAACCTAAAGAGTGGAATTTGGGACGACTATAAAAGAAAATTAACAAATTTTAACAAGCTGTGCACCCCTACAAAAGAGCATCACCAATTTTTCTGTGATTTTGAGGCCAAGAGGATCTATACTCAGTCATGCATATATTTAGATACATAGTACATATTCAAATATTACCTTTTATATATACTTCTAAAGAAACTACGTATTTATATGATAATATTTAAGGATAAATGACATCCAAAGTTTTGAATCATGATTTGGACCCAGAATTAGCCAAGATTTCACTAAAGGTGTATGGATTGTCGTGACATAAACAGCAGGTCAGGGATGTGTAGTGTGTAAGTTTAAATCCCTTGTTAAACAAAAATAAAGTTAATGATAATAATCTTAGAAAAAGAGGAATATATGTAAAAAAGGAGAGACATTCTACAGCGGGATAGAATATAATCCGAATCAAAGATAGATTTACAAAAGAGATTGGGGAGAGAAATATAAAAAGGTAGCAAAGGATTTTAAAAAATAATGAAAGCTTGTGGATACCTTACATAGTTTAAGTACAAAATCAGTTTTTTTAAAAAGATTTTTCTATTACCGGCGTCCTTATCAAAATCTTAATTTATCAATTTGGATTTTATAAGATCTTACACCCCATTAAGTTACCACTTGAACAAGGGTGGACGTTAACCTCAACAGATTTACAATCACCTTAAAAAAAAGAGCCCTGATTCGTAGAATTAGGGCAAAGTTTATAATTCTTCATTGTGACTTGCTTACCAAATCTGAGTCTTCTAAAATTAAACGCGCCCCTCCTGCAAGGTTTGTTTGGCAAATCTCATTGCAGTAGTTATTGTGTCACCATCAGATTAATCACATTTGAAATATGTATAAGAAACTCATACATTTCCTTGGTGAACCTAAAGAGTGGAATTTGGGACGACTATAAAAGAAAATTAACAAATTTTAACAAGCTGTGCACCCCTACAAAAGAGCATCACCAATTTTTCTGTGATTTTGAGGCCAAGAGGATCTATACTCAGTCATGCATATATTTAGATACATAGTACATATTCAAATATTACCTTTTATCTATACTTCTAAAGAAACTACGTATTTATATGATAATATTTAAGGATAAATGACATCCAAAGTTTTGAATCATGATTTGGACCCAGAATTAGCCAAGATTTCACTAAAGGTGTATGGATTGTCGTGACATAAACAGCAGGTCAGGGATGTGTAGTGTGTAAGTTTAAATCCCTTGTTAAACAAAAATAAAGTTAATGATAATAATCTTAGAAAAAGAGGAATATATGTAAAAAAGGAGAGACATTCTACAGCGGGATAGAATATAATCCGAATCAAAGATAGATTTACAAAAGAGATTGGGGAGAGAAATATAAAAAGGTAGCAAAGGATTTTAAAAAATAATGAAAGCTTGTGGATACCTTACATAGTTTAAGTACAAAATCAGTTTTTTTAAAAAGATTTTTCTATTACCGGCGTCCTTATCAAAATCTTAATTTATCAATTTGGATTTTATAAGATCTTACACCCCATTAAGTTACCACTTGAACAAGGGTGGACGTTAACCTCAACAGATTTACAATCACCTTAAAAAAAAGAGCCCTGATTCGTAGAATTAGGGCAAAGTTTATAATTCTTCATTGTGACTTGCTTACCAAATCTGAGTCTTCTAAAATTAAACGCGCCCCTCCTGCAAGGTTTGTTTGGCAAATCTCATTGCAGTAGTTATTGTGTCACCATCAGATTAATCACATTTGAAATATGTATAAGAAACTCATACATTTCCTTGGTGAACCTAAAGAGTGGAATTTGGGACGACTATAAAAGAAAATTAACAAATTTTAACAAGCTGTGCACCCCTACAAAAGAGCATCACCAATTTTTCTGTGATTTTGAGGCCAAGAGGATCTATACTCAGTCATGCATATATTTAGATACATAGTACATATTCAAATATTACCTTTTATATATACTTCTAAAGAAACTACGTATTTATATGATAATATTTAAGGATAAATGACATCCAAAGTTTTGAATCATGATTTGGACCCAGAATTAGCCAAGATTTCACTAAAGGTGTATGGATTGTCGTGACATAAACAGCAGGTCAGGGATGTGTAGTGTGTAAGTTTAAATCCCTTGTTAAACAAAAATAAAGTTAATGATAATAATCTTAGAAAAAGAGGAATATATGTAAAAAAGGAGAGACATTCTACAGCGGGATAGAATATAATCCGAATCAAAGATAGATTTACAAAAGAGATTGGGGAGAGAAATATAAAAAGGTAGCAAAGGATTTTAAAAAATAATGAAAGCTTGTGGATACCTTACATAGTTTAAGTACAAAATCAGTTTTTTTAAAAAGATTTTTCTATTACCGGCGTCCTTATCAAAATCTTAATTTATCAATTTGGATTTTATAAGATCTTACACCCCATTAAGTTACCACTTGAACAAGGGTGGACGTTAACCTCAACAGATTTACAATCACCTTAAAAAAAAGAGCCCTGATTCGTAGAATTAGGGCAAAGTTTATAATTCTTCATTGTGACTTGCTTACCAAATCTGAGTCTTCTAAAATTAAACGCGCCCCTCCTGCAAGGTTTGTTTGGCAAATCTCATTGCAGTAGTTATTGTGTCACCATCAGATTAATCACATTTGAAATATGTATAAGAAACTCATACATTTCCTTGGTGAACCTAAAGAGTGGAATTTGGGACGACTATAAAAGAAAATTAACAAATTTTAACAAGCTGTGCACCCCTACAAAAGAGCATCACCAATTTTTCTGTGATTTTGAGGCCAAGAGGATCTATACTCAGTCATGCATATATTTAGATACATAGTACATATTCAAATATTACCTTTTATATATACTTCTAAAGAAACTACGTATTTATATGATAATATTTAAGGATAAATGACATCCAAAGTTTTGAATCATGATTTGGACCCAGAATTAGCCAAGATTTCACTAAAGGTGTATGGATTGTCGTGACATAAACAGCAGGTCAGGGATGTGTAGTGTGTAAGTTTAAATCCCTTGTTAAACAAAAATAAAGTTAATGATAATAATCTTAGAAAAAGAGGAATATATGTAAAAAAGGAGAGACATTCTACAGCGGGATAGAATATAATCCGAATCAAAGATAGATTTACAAAAGAGATTGGGGAGAGAAATATAAAAAGGTAGCAAAGGATTTTAAAAAATAATGAAAGCTTGTGGATACCTTACATAGTTTAAGTACAAAATCAGTTTTTTTAAAAAGATTTTTCTATTACCGGCGTCCTTATCAAAATCTTAATTTATCAATTTGGATTTTATAAGATCTTACACCCCATTAAGTTACCACTTGAACAAGGGTGGACGTTAACCTCAACAGATTTACAATCACCTTAAAAAAAAGAGCCCTGATTCGTAGAATTAGGGCAAAGTTTATAATTCTTCATTGTGACTTGCTTACCAAATCTGAGTCTTCTAAAATTAAACGCGCCCCTCCTGCAAGGTTTGTTTGGCAAATCTCATTGCAGTAGTTATTGTGTCACCATCAGATTAATCACATTTGAAATATGTATAAGAAACTCATACATTTCCTTGGTGAACCTAAAGAGTGGAATTTGGGACGACTATAAAAGAAAATTAACAAATTTTAACAAGCTGTGCACCCCTACAAAAGAGCATCACCAATTTTTCTGTGATTTTGAGGCCAAGAGGATCTATACTCAGTCATGCATATATTTAGATACATAGTACATATTCAAATATTACCTTTTATATATACTTCTAAAGAAACTACGTATTTATATGATAATATTTAAGGATAAATGACATCCAAAGTTTTGAATCATGATTTGGACCCAGAATTAGCCAAGATTTCACTAAAGGTGTATGGATTGTCGTGACATAAACAGCAGGTCAGGGATGTGTAGTGTGTAAGTTTAAATCCCTTGTTAAACAAAAATAAAGTTAATGATAATAATCTTAGAAAAAGAGGAATATATGTAAAAAAGGAGAGACATTCTACAGCGGGATAGAATATAATCCGAATCAAAGATAGATTTACAAAAGAGATTGGGGAGAGAAATATAAAAAGGTAGCAAAGGATTTTAAAAAATAATGAAAGCTTGTGGATACCTTACATAGTTTAAGTACAAAATCAGTTTTTTTAAAAAGATTTTTCTATTACCGGCGTCCTTATCAAAATCTTAATTTATCAATTTGGATTTTATAAGATCTTACACCCCATTAAGTTACCACTTGAACAAGGGTGGACGTTAACCTCAACAGATTTACAATCACCTTAAAAAAAAGAGCCCTGATTCGTAGAATTAGGGCAAAGTTTATAATTCTTCATTGTGACTTGCTTACCAAATCTGAGTCTTCTAAAATTAAACGCGCCCCTCCTGCAAGGTTTGTTTGGCAAATCTCATTGCAGTAGTTATTGTGTCACCATCAGATTAATCACATTTGAAATATGTATAAGAAACTCATACATTTCCTTGGTGAACCTAAAGAGTGGAATTTGGGACGACTATAAAAGAAAATTAACAAATTTTAACAAGCTGTGCACCCCTACAAAAGAGCATCACCAATTTTTCTGTGATTTTGAGGCCAAGAGGATCTATACTCAGTCATGCATATATTTAGATACATAGTACATATTCAAATATTACCTTTTATATATACTTCTAAAGAAACTACGTATTTATATGATAATATTTAAGGATAAATGACATCCAAAGTTTTGAATCATGATTTGGACCCAGAATTAGCCAAGATTTCACTAAAGGTGTATGGATTGTCGTGACATAAACAGCAGGTCAGGGATGTGTAGTGTGTAAGTTTAAATCCCTTGTTAAACAAAAATAAAGTTAATGATAATAATCTTAGAAAAAGAGGAATATATGTAAAAAAGGAGAGACATTCTACAGCGGGATAGAATATAATCCGAATCAAAGATAGATTTACAAAAGAGATTGGGGAGAGAAATATAAAAAGGTAGCAAAGGATTTTAAAAAATAATGAAAGCTTGTGGATACCTTACATAGTTTAAGTACAAAATCAGTTTTTTTAAAAAGATTTTTCTATTACCGGCGTCCTTATCAAAATCTTAATTTATCAATTTGGATTTTATAAGATCTTACACCCCATTAAGTTACCACTTGAACAAGGGTGGACGTTAACCTCAACAGATTTACAATCACCTTAAAAAAAAGAGCCCTGATTCGTAGAATTAGGGCAAAGTTTATAATTCTTCATTGTGACTTGCTTACCAAATCTGAGTCTTCTAAAATTAAACGCGCCCCTCCTGCAAGGTTTGTTTGGCAAATCTCATTGCAGTAGTTATTGTGTCACCATCAGATTAATCACATTTGAAATATGTATAAGAAACTCATACATTTCCTTGGTGAACCTAAAGAGTGGAATTTGGGACGACTATAAAAGAAAATTAACAAATTTTAACAAGCTGTGCACCCCTACAAAAGAGCATCACCAATTTTTCTGTGATTTTGAGGCCAAGAGGATCTATACTCAGTCATGCATATATTTAGATACATAGTACATATTCAAATATTACCTTTTATATATACTTCTAAAGAAACTACGTATTTATATGATAATATTTAAGGATAAATGACATCCAAAGTTTTGAATCATGATTTGGACCCAGAATTAGCCAAGATTTCACTAAAGGTGTATGGATTGTCGTGACATAAACAGCAGGTCAGGGATGTGTAGTGTGTAAGTTTAAATCCCTTGTTAAACAAAAATAAAGTTAATGATAATAATCTTAGAAAAAGAGGAATATATGTAAAAAAGGAGAGACATTCTACAGCGGGATAGAATATAATCCGAATCAAAGATAGATTTACAAAAGAGATTGGGGAGAGAAATATAAAAAGGTAGCAAAGGATTTTAAAAAATAATGAAAGCTTGTGGATACCTTACATAGTTTAAGTACAAAATCAGTTTTTTTAAAAAGATTTTTCTATTACCGGCGTCCTTATCAAAATCTTAATTTATCAATTTGGATTTTATAAGATCTTACACCCCATTAAGTTACCACTTGAACAAGGGTGGACGTTAACCTCAACAGATTTACAATCACCTTAAAAAAAAGAGCCCTGATTCGTAGAATTAGGGCAAAGTTTATAATTCTTCATTGTGACTTGCTTACCAAATCTGAGTCTTCTAAAATTAAACGCGCCCCTCCTGCAAGGTTTGTTTGGCAAATCTCATTGCAGTAGTTATTGTGTCACCATCAGATTAATCACATTTGAAATATGTATAAGAAACTCATACATTTCCTTGGTGAACCTAAAGAGTGGAATTTGGGACGACTATAAAAGAAAATTAACAAATTTTAACAAGCTGTGCACCCCTACAAAAGAGCATCACCAATTTTTCTGTGATTTTGAGGCCAAGAGGATCTATACTCAGTCATGCATATATTTAGATACATAGTACATATTCAAATATTACCTTTTATATATACTTCTAAAGAAACTACGTATTTATATGATAATATTTAAGGATAAATGACATCCAAAGTTTTGAATCATGATTTGGACCCAGAATTAGCCAAGATTTCACTAAAGGTGTATGGATTGTCGTGACATAAACAGCAGGTCAGGGATGTGTAGTGTGTAAGTTTAAATCCCTTGTTAAACAAAAATAAAGTTAATGATAATAATCTTAGAAAAAGAGGAATATATGTAAAAAAGGAGAGACATTCTACAGCGGGATAGAATATAATCCGAATCAAAGATAGATTTACAAAAGAGATTGGGGAGAGAAATATAAAAAGGTAGCAAAGGATTTTAAAAAATAATGAAAGCTTGTGGATACCTTACATAGTTTAAGTACAAAATCAGTTTTTTTAAAAAGATTTTTCTATTACCGGCGTCCTTATCAAAATCTTAATTTATCAATTTGGATTTTATAAGATCTTACACCCCATTAAGTTACCACTTGAACAAGGGTGGACGTTAACCTCAACAGATTTACAATCACCTTAAAAAAAAGAGCCCTGATTCGTAGAATTAGGGCAAAGTTTATAATTCTTCATTGTGACTTGCTTACCAAATCTGAGTCTTCTAAAATTAAACGCGCCCCTCCTGCAAGGTTTGTTTGGCAAATCTCATTGCAGTAGTTATTGTGTCACCATCAGATTAATCACATTTGAAATATGTATAAGAAACTCATACATTTCCTTGGTGAACCTAAAGAGTGGAATTTGGGACGACTATAAAAGAAAATTAACAAATTTTAACAAGCTGTGCACCCCTACAAAAGAGCATCACCAATTTTTCTGTGATTTTGAGGCCAAGAGGATCTATACTCAGTCATGCATATATTTAGATACATAGTACATATTCAAATATTACCTTTTATATATACTTCTAAAGAAACTACGTATTTATATGATAATATTTAAGGATAAATGACATCCAAAGTTTTGAATCATGATTTGGACCCAGAATTAGCCAAGATTTCACTAAAGGTGTATGGATTGTCGTGACATAAACAGCAGGTCAGGGATGTGTAGTGTGTAAGTTTAAATCCCTTGTTAAACAAAAATAAAGTTAATGATAATAATCTTAGAAAAAGAGGAATATATGTAAAAAAGGAGAGACATTCTACAGCGGGATAGAATATAATCCGAATCAAAGATAGATTTACAAAAGAGATTGGGGAGAGAAATATAAAAAGGTAGCAAAGGATTTTAAAAAATAATGAAAGCTTGTGGATACCTTACATAGTTTAAGTACAAAATCAGTTTTTTTAAAAAGATTTTTCTATTACCGGCGTCCTTATCAAAATCTTAATTTATCAATTTGGATTTTATAAGATCTTACACCCCATTAAGTTACCACTTGAACAAGGGTGGACGTTAACCTCAACAGATTTACAATCACCTTAAAAAAAAGAGCCCTGATTCGTAGAATTAGGGCAAAGTTTATAATTCTTCATTGTGACTTGCTTACCAAATCTGAGTCTTCTAAAATTAAACGCGCCCCTCCTGCAAGGTTTGTTTGGCAAATCTCATTGCAGTAGTTATTGTGTCACCATCAGATTAATCACATTTGAAATATGTATAAGAAACTCATACATTTCCTTGGTGAACCTAAAGAGTGGAATTTGGGACGACTATAAAAGAAAATTAACAAATTTTAACAAGCTGTGCACCCCTACAAAAGAGCATCACCAATTTTTCTGTGATTTTGAGGCCAAGAGGATCTATACTCAGTCATGCATATATTTAGATACATAGTACATATTCAAATATTACCTTTTATATATACTTCTAAAGAAACTACGTATTTATATGATAATATTTAAGGATAAATGACATCCAAAGTTTTGAATCATGATTTGGACCCAGAATTAGCCAAGATTTCACTAAAGGTGTATGGATTGTCGTGACATAAACAGCAGGTCAGGGATGTGTAGTGTGTAAGTTTAAATCCCTTGTTAAACAAAAATAAAGTTAATGATAATAATCTTAGAAAAAGAGGAATATATGTAAAAAAGGAGAGACATTCTACAGCGGGATAGAATATAATCCGAATCAAAGATAGATTTACAAAAGAGATTGGGGAGAGAAATATAAAAAGGTAGCAAAGGATTTTAAAAAATAATGAAAGCTTGTGGATACCTTACATAGTTTAAGTACAAAATCAGTTTTTTTAAAAAGATTTTTCTATTACCGGCGTCCTTATCAAAATCTTAATTTATCAATTTGGATTTTATAAGATCTTACACCCCATTAAGTTACCACTTGAACAAGGGTGGACGTTAACCTCAACAGATTTACAATCACCTTAAAAAAAAGAGCCCTGATTCGTAGAATTAGGGCAAAGTTTATAATTCTTCATTGTGACTTGCTTACCAAATCTGAGTCTTCTAAAATTAAACGCGCCCCTCCTGCAAGGTTTGTTTGGCAAATCTCATTGCAGTAGTTATTGTGTCACCATCAGATTAATCACATTTGAAATATGTATAAGAAACTCATACATTTCCTTGGTGAACCTAAAGAGTGGAATTTGGGACGACTATAAAAGAAAATTAACAAATTTTAACAAGCTGTGCACCCCTACAAAAGAGCATCACCAATTTTTCTGTGATTTTGAGGCCAAGAGGATCTATACTCAGTCATGCATATATTTAGATACATAGTACATATTCAAATATTACCTTTTATATATACTTCTAAAGAAACTACGTATTTATATGATAATATTTAAGGATAAATGACATCCAAAGTTTTGAATCATGATTTGGACCCAGAATTAGCCAAGATTTCACTAAAGGTGTATGGATTGTCGTGACATAAACAGCAGGTCAGGGATGTGTAGTGTGTAAGTTTAAATCCCTTGTTAAACAAAAATAAAGTTAATGATAATAATCTTAGAAAAAGAGGAATATATGTAAAAAAGGAGAGACATTCTACAGCGGGATAGAATATAATCCGAATCAAAGATAGATTTACAAAAGAGATTGGGGAGAGAAATATAAAAAGGTAGCAAAGGATTTTAAAAAATAATGAAAGCTTGTGGATACCTTACATAGTTTAAGTACAAAATCAGTTTTTTTAAAAAGATTTTTCTATTACCGGCGTCCTTATCAAAATCTTAATTTATCAATTTGGATTTTATAAGATCTTACACCCCATTAAGTTACCACTTGAACAAGGGTGGACGTTAACCTCAACAGATTTACAATCACCTTAAAAAAAAGAGCCCTGATTCGTAGAATTAGGGCAAAGTTTATAATTCTTCATTGTGACCTGCTTACCAAATCTGAGTCTTCTAAAATTAAACGCGCCCCTCCTGCAAGGTTTGTTTGGCAAATCTCATTGCAGTAGTTATTGTGTCACCATCAGATTAATCACATTTGAAATATGTATAAGAAACTCATACATTTCCTTGGTGAACCTAAAGAGTGGAATTTGGGACGACTATAAAAGAAAATTAACAAATTTTAACAAGCTGTGCACCCCTACAAAAGAGCATCACCAATTTTTCTGTGATTTTGAGGCCAAGAGGATCTATACTCAGTCATGCATATATTTAGATACATAGTACATATTCAAATATTACCTTTTATATATACTTCTAAAGAAACTACGTATTTATATGATAATATTTAAGGATAAATGACATCCAAAGTTTTGAATCATGATTTGGACCCAGAATTAGCCAAGATTTCACTAAAGGTGTATGGATTGTCGTGACATAAACAGCAGGTCAGGGATGTGTAGTGTGTAAGTTTAAATCCCTTGTTAAACAAAAATAAAGTTAATGATAATAATCTTAGAAAAAGAGGAATATATGTAAAAAAGGAGAGACATTCTACAGCGGGATAGAATATAATCCGAATCAAAGATAGATTTACAAAAGAGATTGGGGAGAGAAATATAAAAAGGTAGCAAAGGATTTTAAAAAATAATGAAAGCTTGTGGATACCTTACATAGTTTAAGTACAAAATCAGTTTTTTTAAAAAGATTTTTCTATTACCGGCGTCCTTATCAAAATCTTAATTTATCAATTTGGATTTTATAAGATCTTACACCCCATTAAGTTACCACTTGAACAAGGGTGGACGTTAACCTCAACAGATTTACAATCACCTTAAAAAAAAGAGCCCTGATTCGTAGAATTAGGGCAAAGTTTATAATTCTTCATTGTGACCTGCTTACCAAATCTGAGTCTTCTAAAATTAAACGCGCCCCTCCTGCAAGGTTTGTTTGGCAAATCTCATTGCAGTAGTTATTGTGTCACCATCAGATTAATCACATTTGAAATATGTATAAGAAACTCATACATTTCCTTGGTGAACCTAAAGAGTGGAATTTGGGACGACTATAAAAGAAAATTAACAAATTTTAACAAGCTGTGCACCCCTACAAAAGAGCATCACCAATTTTTCTGTGATTTTGAGGCCAAGAGGATCTATACTCAGTCATGCATATATTTAGATACATAGTACATATTCAAATATTACCTTTTATATATACTTCTAAAGAAACTACGTATTTATATGATAATATTTAAGGATAAATGACATCCAAAGTTTTGAATCATGATTTGGACCCAGAATTAGCCAAGATTTCACTAAAGGTGTATGGATTGTCGTGACATAAACAGCAGGTCAGGGATGTGTAGTGTGTAAGTTTAAATCCCTTGTTAAACAAAAATAAAGTTAATGATAATAATCTTAGAAAAAGAGGAATATATGTAAAAAAGGAGAGACATTCTACAGCGGGATAGAATATAATCCGAATCAAAGATAGATTTACAAAAGAGATTGGGGAGAGAAATATAAAAAGGTAGCAAAGGATTTTAAAAAATAATGAAAGCTTGTGGATACCTTACATAGTTTAAGTACAAAATCAGTTTTTTTAAAAAGATTTTTCTATTACCGGCGTCCTTATCAAAATCTTAATTTATCAATTTGGATTTTATAAGATCTTACACCCCATTAAGTTACCACTTGAACAAGGGTGGACGTTAACCTCAACAGATTTACAATCACCTTAAAAAAAAGAGCCCTGATTCGTAGAATTAGGGCAAAGTTTATAATTCTTCATTGTGACCTGCTTACCAAATCTGAGTCTTCTAAAATTAAACGCGCCCCTCCTGCAAGGTTTGTTTGGCAAATCTCATTGCAGTAGTTATTGTGTCACCATCAGATTAATCACATTTGAAATATGTATAAGAAACTCATACATTTCCTTGGTGAACCTAAAGAGTGGAATTTGGGACGACTATAAAAGAAAATTAACAAATTTTAACAAGCTGTGCACCCCTACAAAAGAGCATCACCAATTTTTCTGTGATTTTGAGGCCAAGAGGATCTATACTCAGTCATGCATATATTTAGATACATAGTACATATTCAAATATTACCTTTTATATATACTTCTAAAGAAACTACGTATTTATATGATAATATTTAAGGATAAATGACATCCAAAGTTTTGAATCATGATTTGGACCCAGAATTAGCCAAGATTTCACTAAAGGTGTATGGATTGTCGTGACATAAACAGCAGGTCAGGGATGTGTAGTGTGTAAGTTTAAATCCCTTGTTAAACAAAAATAAAGTTAATGATAATAATCTTAGAAAAAGAGGAATATATGTAAAAAAGGAGAGACATTCTACAGCGGGATAGAATATAATCCGAATCAAAGATAGATTTACAAAAGAGATTGGGGAGAGAAATATAAAAAGGTAGCAAAGGATTTTAAAAAATAATGAAAGCTTGTGGATACCTTACATAGTTTAAGTACAAAATCAGTTTTTTTAAAAAGATTTTTCTATTACCGGCGTCCTTATCAAAATCTTAATTTATCAATTTGGATTTTATAAGATCTTACACCCCATTAAGTTACCACTTGAACAAGGGTGGACGTTAACCTCAACAGATTTACAATCACCTTAAAAAAAAGAGCCCTGATTCGTAGAATTAGGGCAAAGTTTATAATTCTTCATTGTGACCTGCTTACCAAATCTGAGTCTTCTAAAATTAAACGCGCCCCTCCTGCAAGGTTTGTTTGGCAAATCTCATTGCAGTAGTTATTGTGTCACCATCAGATTAATCACATTTGAAATATGTATAAGAAACTCATACATTTCCTTGGTGAACCTAAAGAGTGGAATTTGGGACGACTATAAAAGAAAATTAACAAATTTTAACAAGCTGTGCACCCCTACAAAAGAGCATCACCAATTTTTCTGTGATTTTGAGGCCAAGAGGATCTATACTCAGTCATGCATATATTTAGATACATAGTACATATTCAAATATTACCTTTTATATATACTTCTAAAGAAACTACGTATTTATATGATAATATTTAAGGATAAATGACATCCAAAGTTTTGAATCATGATTTGGACCCAGAATTAGCCAAGATTTCACTAAAGGTGTATGGATTGTCGTGACATAAACAGCAGGTCAGGGATGTGTAGTGTGTAAGTTTAAATCCCTTGTTAAACAAAAATAAAGTTAATGATAATAATCTTAGAAAAAGAGGAATATATGTAAAAAAGGAGAGACATTCTACAGCGGGATAGAATATAATCCGAATCAAAGATAGATTTACAAAAGAGATTGGGGAGAGAAATATAAAAAGGTAGCAAAGGATTTTAAAAAATAATGAAAGCTTGTGGATACCTTACATAGTTTAAGTACAAAATCAGTTTTTTTAAAAAGATTTTTCTATTACCGGCGTCCTTATCAAAATCTTAATTTATCAATTTGGATTTTATAAGATCTTACACCCCATTAAGTTACCACTTGAACAAGGGTGGACGTTAACCTCAACAGATTTACAATCACCTTAAAAAAAAGAGCCCTGATTCGTAGAATTAGGGCAAAGTTTATAATTCTTCATTGTGACCTGCTTACCAAATCTGAGTCTTCTAAAATTAAACGCGCCCCTCCTGCAAGGTTTGTTTGGCAAATCTCATTGCAGTAGTTATTGTGTCACCATCAGATTAATCACATTTGAAATATGTATAAGAAACTCATACATTTCCTTGGTGAACCTAAAGAGTGGAATTTGGGACGACTATAAAAGAAAATTAACAAATTTTAACAAGCTGTGCACCCCTACAAAAGAGCATCACCAATTTTTCTGTGATTTTGAGGCCAAGAGGATCTATACTCAGTCATGCATATATTTAGATACATAGTACATATTCAAATATTACCTTTTATATATACTTCTAAAGAAACTACGTATTTATATGATAATATTTAAGGATAAATGACATCCAAAGTTTTGAATCATGATTTGGACCCAGAATTAGCCAAGATTTCACTAAAGGTGTATGGATTGTCGTGACATAAACAGCAGGTCAGGGATGTGTAGTGTGTAAGTTTAAATCCCTTGTTAAACAAAAATAAAGTTAATGATAATAATCTTAGAAAAAGAGGAATATATGTAAAAAAGGAGAGACATTCTACAGCGGGATAGAATATAATCCGAATCAAAGATAGATTTACAAAAGAGATTGGGGAGAGAAATATAAAAAGGTAGCAAAGGATTTTAAAAAATAATGAAAGCTTGTGGATACCTTACATAGTTTAAGTACAAAATCAGTTTTTTTAAAAAGATTTTTCTATTACCGGCGTCCTTATCAAAATCTTAATTTATCAATTTGGATTTTATAAGATCTTACACCCCATTAAGTTACCACTTGAACAAGGGTGGACGTTAACCTCAACAGATTTACAATCACCTTAAAAAAAAGAGCCCTGATTCGTAGAATTAGGGCAAAGTTTATAATTCTTCATTGTGACCTGCTTACCAAATCTGAGTCTTCTAAAATTAAACGCGCCCCTCCTGCAAGGTTTGTTTGGCAAATCTCATTGCAGTAGTTATTGTGTCACCATCAGATTAATCACATTTGAAATATGTATAAGAAACTCATACATTTCCTTGGTGAACCTAAAGAGTGGAATTTGGGACGACTATAAAAGAAAATTAACAAATTTTAACAAGCTGTGCACCCCTACAAAAGAGCATCACCAATTTTTCTGTGATTTTGAGGCCAAGAGGATCTATACTCAGTCATGCATATATTTAGATACATAGTACATATTCAAATATTACCTTTTATATATACTTCTAAAGAAACTACGTATTTATATGATAATATTTAAGGATAAATGACATCCAAAGTTTTGAATCATGATTTGGACCCAGAATTAGCGAAGATTTCACTAAAGGTGTATGGATTGTCGTGACATAAACAGCAGGTCAGGGATGTGTAGTGTGTAAGTTTAAATCCCTTGTTAAACAAAAATAAAGTTAATGATAATAATCTTAGAAAAAGAGGAATATATGTAAAAAAGGAGAGACATTCTACAGCGGGATAGAATATAATCCGAATCAAAGATAGATTTACAAAAGAGATTGGGGAGAGAAATATAAAAAGGTAGCAAAGGATTTTAAAAAATAATGAAAGCTTGTGGATACCTTACATAGTTTAAGTACAAAATCAGTTTTTTTAAAAAGATTTTTCTATTACCGGCGTCCTTATCAAAATCTTAATTTATCAATTTGGATTTTATAAGATCTTACACCCCATTAAGTTACCACTTGAACAAGGGTGGACGTTAACCTCAACAGATTTACAATCACCTTAAAAAAAAGAGCCCTGATTCGTAGAATTAGGGCAAAGTTTATAATTCTTCATTGTGACCTGCTTACCAAATCTGAGTCTTCTAAAATTAAACGCGCCCCTCCTGCAAGGTTTGTTTGGCAAATCTCATTGCAGTAGTTATTGTGTCACCATCAGATTAATCACATTTGAAATATGTATAAGAAACTCATACATTTCCTTGGTGAACCTAAAGAGTGGAATTTGGGACGACTATAAAAGAAAATTAACAAATTTTAACAAGCTGTGCACCCCTACAAAAGAGCATCACCAATTTTTCTGTGATTTTGAGGCCAAGAGGATCTATACTCAGTCATGCATATATTTAGATACATAGTACATATTCAAATATTACCTTTTATATATACTTCTAAAGAAACTACGTATTTATATGATAATATTTAAGGATAAATGACATCCAAAGTTTTGAATCATGATTTGGACCCAGAATTAGCGAAGATTTCACTAAAGGTGTATGGATTGTCGTGACATAAACAGCAGGTCAGGGATGTGTAGTGTGTAAGTTTAAATCCCTTGTTAAACAAAAATAAAGTTAATGATAATAATCTTAGAAAAAGAGGAATATATGTAAAAAAGGAGAGACATTCTACAGCGGGATAGAATATAATCCGAATCAAAGATAGATTTACAAAAGAGATTGGGGAGAGAAATATAAAAAGGTAGCAAAGGATTTTAAAAAATAATGAAAGCTTGTGGATACCTTACATAGTTTAAGTACAAAATCAGTTTTTTTAAAAAGATTTTTCTATTACCGGCGTCCTTATCAAAATCTTAATTTATCAATTTGGATTTTATAAGATCTTACACCCCATTAAGTTACCACTTGAACAAGGGTGGACGTTAACCTCAACAGATTTACAATCACCTTAAAAAAAAGAGCCCTGATTCGTAGAATTAGGGCAAAGTTTATAATTCTTCATTGTGACCTGCTTACCAAATCTGAGTCTTCTAAAATTAAACGCGCCCCTCCTGCAAGGTTTGTTTGGCAAATCTCATTGCAGTAGTTATTGTGTCACCATCAGATTAATCACATTTGAAATATGTATAAGAAACTCATACATTTCCTTGGTGAACCTAAAGAGTGGAATTTGGGACGACTATAAAAGAAAATTAACAAATTTTAACAAGCTGTGCACCCCTACAAAAGAGCATCACCAATTTTTCTGTGATTTTGAGGCCAAGAGGATCTATACTCAGTCATGCATATATTTAGATACATAGTACATATTCAAATATTACCTTTTATATATACTTCTAAAGAAACTACGTATTTATATGATAATATTTAAGGATAAATGACATCCAAAGTTTTGAATCATGATTTGGACCCAGAATTAGCCAAGATTTCACTAAAGGTGTATGGATTGTCGTGACATAAACAGCAGGTCAGGGATGTGTAGTGTGTAAGTTTAAATCCCTTGTTAAACAAAAATAAAGTTAATGATAATAATCTTAGAAAAAGAGGAATATATGTAAAAAAGGAGAGACATTCTACAGCGGGATAGAATATAATCCGAATCAAAGATAGATTTACAAAAGAGATTGGGGAGAGAAATATAAAAAGGTAGCAAAGGATTTTAAAAAATAATGAAAGCTTGTGGATACCTTACATAGTTTAAGTACAAAATCAGTTTTTTTAAAAAGATTTTTCTATTACCGGCGTCCTTATCAAAATCTTAATTTATCAATTTGGATTTTATAAGATCTTACACCCCATTAAGTTACCACTTGAACAAGGGTGGACGTTAACCTCAACAGATTTACAATCACCTTAAAAAAAAGAGCCCTGATTCGTAGAATTAGGGCAAAGTTTATAATTCTTCATTGTGACCTGCTTACCAAATCTGAGTCTTCTAAAATTAAACGCGCCCCTCCTGCAAGGTTTGTTTGGCAAATCTCATTGCAGTAGTTATTGTGTCACCATCAGATTAATCACATTTGAAATATGTATAAGAAACTCATACATTTCCTTGGTGAACCTAAAGAGTGGAATTTGGGACGACTATAAAAGAAAATTAACAAATTTTAACAAGCTGTGCACCCCTACAAAAGAGCATCACCAATTTTTCTGTGATTTTGAGGCCAAGAGGATCTATACTCAGTCATGCATATATTTAGATACATAGTACATATTCAAATATTACCTTTTATATATACTTCTAAAGAAACTACGTATTTATATGATAATATTTAAGGATAAATGACATCCAAAGTTTTGAATCATGATTTGGACCCAGAATTAGCCAAGATTTCACTAAAGGTGTATGGATTGTCGTGACATAAACAGCAGGTCAGGGATGTGTAGTGTGTAAGTTTAAATCCCTTGTTAAACAAAAATAAAGTTAATGATAATAATCTTAGAAAAAGAGGAATATATGTAAAAAAGGAGAGACATTCTACAGCGGGATAGAATATAATCCGAATCAAAGATAGATTTACAAAAGAGATTGGGGAGAGAAATATAAAAAGGTAGCAAAGGATTTTAAAAAATAATGAAAGCTTGTGGATACCTTACATAGTTTAAGTACAAAATCAGTTTTTTTAAAAAGATTTTTCTATTACCGGCGTCCTTATCAAAATCTTAATTTATCAATTTGGATTTTATAAGATCTTACACCCCATTAAGTTACCACTTGAACAAGGGTGGACGTTAACCTCAACAGATTTACAATCACCTTAAAAAAAAGAGCCCTGATTCGTAGAATTAGGGCAAAGTTTATAATTCTTCATTGTGACCTGCTTACCAAATCTGAGTCTTCTAAAATTAAACGCGCCCCTCCTGCAAGGTTTGTTTGGCAAATCTCATTGCAGTAGTTATTGTGTCACCATCAGATTAATCACATTTGAAATATGTATAAGAAACTCATACATTTCCTTGGTGAACCTAAAGAGTGGAATTTGGGACGACTATAAAAGAAAATTAACAAATTTTAACAAGCTGTGCACCCCTACAAAAGAGCATCACCAATTTTTCTGTGATTTTGAGGCCAAGAGGATCTATACTCAGTCATGCATATATTTAGATACATAGTACATATTCAAATATTACCTTTTATATATACTTCTAAAGAAACTACGTATTTATATGATAATATTTAAGGATAAATGACATCCAAAGTTTTGAATCATGATTTGGACCCAGAATTAGCCAAGATTTCACTAAAGGTGTATGGATTGTCGTGACATAAACAGCAGGTCAGGGATGTGTAGTGTGTAAGTTTAAATCCCTTGTTAAACAAAAATAAAGTTAATGATAATAATCTTAGAAAAAGAGGAATATATGTAAAAAAGGAGAGACATTCTACAGCGGGATAGAATATAATCCGAATCAAAGATAGATTTACAAAAGAGATTGGGGAGAGAAATATAAAAAGGTAGCAAAGGATTTTAAAAAATAATGAAAGCTTGTGGATACCTTACATAGTTTAAGTACAAAATCAGTTTTTTTAAAAAGATTTTTCTATTACCGGCGTCCTTATCAAAATCTTAATTTATCAATTTGGATTTTATAAGATCTTACACCCCATTAAGTTACCACTTGAACAAGGGTGGACGTTAACCTCAACAGATTTACAATCACCTTAAAAAAAAGAGCCCTGATTCGTAGAATTAGGGCAAAGTTTATAATTCTTCATTGTGACCTGCTTACCAAATCTGAGTCTTCTAAAATTAAACGCGCCCCTCCTGCAAGGTTTGTTTGGCAAATCTCATTGCAGTAGTTATTGTGTCACCATCAGATTAATCACATTTGAAATATGTATAAGAAACTCATACATTTCCTTGGTGAACCTAAAGAGTGGAATTTGGGACGACTATAAAAGAAAATTAACAAATTTTAACAAGCTGTGCACCCCTACAAAAGAGCATCACCAATTTTTCTGTGATTTTGAGGCCAAGAGGATCTATACTCAGTCATGCATATATTTAGATACATAGTACATATTCAAATATTACCTTTTATATATACTTCTAAAGAAACTACGTATTTATATGATAATATTTAAGGATAAATGACATCCAAAGTTTTGAATCATGATTTGGACCCAGAATTAGCCAAGATTTCACTAAAGGTGTATGGATTGTCGTGACATAAACAGCAGGTCAGGGATGTGTAGTGTGTAAGTTTAAATCCCTTGTTAAACAAAAATAAAGTTAATGATAATAATCTTAGAAAAAGAGGAATATATGTAAAAAAGGAGAGACATTCTACAGCGGGATAGAATATAATCCGAATCAAAGATAGATTTACAAAAGAGATTGGGGAGAGAAATATAAAAAGGTAGCAAAGGATTTTAAAAAATAATGAAAGCTTGTGGATACCTTACATAGTTTAAGTACAAAATCAGTTTTTTTAAAAAGATTTTTCTATTACCGGCGTCCTTATCAAAATCTTAATTTATCAATTTGGATTTTATAAGATCTTACACCCCATTAAGTTACCACTTGAACAAGGGTGGACGTTAACCTCAACAGATTTACAATCACCTTAAAAAAAAGAGCCCTGATTCGTAGAATTAGGGCAAAGTTTATAATTCTTCATTGTGACCTGCTTACCAAATCTGAGTCTTCTAAAATTAAACGCGCCCCTCCTGCAAGGTTTGTTTGGCAAATCTCATTGCAGTAGTTATTGTGTCACCATCAGATTAATCACATTTGAAATATGTATAAGAAACTCATACATTTCCTTGGTGAACCTAAAGAGTGGAATTTGGGACGACTATAAAAGAAAATTAACAAATTTTAACAAGCTGTGCACCCCTACAAAAGAGCATCACCAATTTTTCTGTGATTTTGAGGCCAAGAGGATCTATACTCAGTCATGCATATATTTAGATACATAGTACATATTCAAATATTACCTTTTATATATACTTCTAAAGAAACTACGTATTTATATGATAATATTTAAGGATAAATGACATCCAAAGTTTTGAATCATGATTTGGACCCAGAATTAGCCAAGATTTCACTAAAGGTGTATGGATTGTCGTGACATAAACAGCAGGTCAGGGATGTGTAGTGTGTAAGTTTAAATCCCTTGTTAAACAAAAATAAAGTTAATGATAATAATCTTAGAAAAAGAGGAATATATGTAAAAAAGGAGAGACATTCTACAGCGGGATAGAATATAATCCGAATCAAAGATAGATTTACAAAAGAGATTGGGGAGAGAAATATAAAAAGGTAGCAAAGGATTTTAAAAAATAATGAAAGCTTGTGGATACCTTACATAGTTTAAGTACAAAATCAGTTTTTTTAAAAAGATTTTTCTATTACCGGCGTCCTTATCAAAATCTTAATTTATCAATTTGGATTTTATAAGATCTTACACCCCATTAAGTTACCACTTGAACAAGGGTGGACGTTAACCTCAACAGATTTACAATCACCTTAAAAAAAAGAGCCCTGATTCGTAGAATTAGGGCAAAGTTTATAATTCTTCATTGTGACCTGCTTACCAAATCTGAGTCTTCTAAAATTAAACGCGCCCCTCCTGCAAGGTTTGTTTGGCAAATCTCATTGCAGTAGTTATTGTGTCACCATCAGATTAATCACATTTGAAATATGTATAAGAAACTCATACATTTCCTTGGTGAACCTAAAGAGTGGAATTTGGGACGACTATAAAAGAAAATTAACAAATTTTAACAAGCTGTGCACCCCTACAAAAGAGCATCACCAATTTTTCTGTGATTTTGAGGCCAAGAGGATCTATACTCAGTCATGCATATATTTAGATACATAGTACATATTCAAATATTACCTTTTATATATACTTCTAAAGAAACTACGTATTTATATGATAATATTTAAGGATAAATGACATCCAAAGTTTTGAATCATGATTTGGACCCAGAATTAGCCAAGATTTCACTAAAGGTGTATGGATTGTCGTGACATAAACAGCAGGTCAGGGATGTGTAGTGTGTAAGTTTAAATCCCTTGTTAAACAAAAATAAAGTTAATGATAATAATCTTAGAAAAAGAGGAATATATGTAAAAAAGGAGAGACATTCTACAGCGGGATAGAATATAATCCGAATCAAAGATAGATTTACAAAAGAGATTGGGGAGAGAAATATAAAAAGGTAGCAAAGGATTTTAAAAAATAATGAAAGCTTGTGGATACCTTACATAGTTTAAGTACAAAATCAGTTTTTTTAAAAAGATTTTTCTATTACCGGCGTCCTTATCAAAATCTTAATTTATCAATTTGGATTTTATAAGATCTTACACCCCATTAAGTTACCACTTGAACAAGGGTGGACGTTAACCTCAACAGATTTACAATCACCTTAAAAAAAAGAGCCCTGATTCGTAGAATTAGGGCAAAGTTTATAATTCTTCATTGTGACCTGCTTACCAAATCTGAGTCTTCTAAAATTAAACGCGCCCCTCCTGCAAGGTTTGTTTGGCAAATCTCATTGCAGTAGTTATTGTGTCACCATCAGATTAATCACATTTGAAATATGTATAAGAAACTCATACATTTCCTTGGTGAACCTAAAGAGTGGAATTTGGGACGACTATAAAAGAAAATTAACAAATTTTAACAAGCTGTGCACCCCTACAAAAGAGCATCACCAATTTTTCTGTGATTTTGAGGCCAAGAGGATCTATACTCAGTCATGCATATATTTAGATACATAGTACATATTCAAATATTACCTTTTATATATACTTCTAAAGAAACTACGTATTTATATGATAATATTTAAGGATAAATGACATCCAAAGTTTTGAATCATGATTTGGACCCAGAATTAGCCAAGATTTCACTAAAGGTGTATGGATTGTCGTGACATAAACAGCAGGTCAGGGATGTGTAGTGTGTAAGTTTAAATCCCTTGTTAAACAAAAATAAAGTTAATGATAATAATCTTAGAAAAAGAGGAATATATGTAAAAAAGGAGAGACATTCTACAGCGGGATAGAATATAATCCGAATCAAAGATAGATTTACAAAAGAGATTGGGGAGAGAAATATAAAAAGGTAGCAAAGGATTTTAAAAAATAATGAAAGCTTGTGGATACCTTACATAGTTTAAGTACAAAATCAGTTTTTTTAAAAAGATTTTTCTATTACCGGCGTCCTTATCAAAATCTTAATTTATCAATTTGGATTTTATAAGATCTTACACCCCATTAAGTTACCACTTGAACAAGGGTGGACGTTAACCTCAACAGATTTACAATCACCTTAAAAAAAAGAGCCCTGATTCGTAGAATTAGGGCAAAGTTTATAATTCTTCATTGTGACCTGCTTACCAAATCTGAGTCTTCTAAAATTAAACGCGCCCCTCCTGCAAGGTTTGTTTGGCAAATCTCATTGCAGTAGTTATTGTGTCACCATCAGATTAATCACATTTGAAATATGTATAAGAAACTCATACATTTCCTTGGTGAACCTAAAGAGTGGAATTTGGGACGACTATAAAAGAAAATTAACAAATTTTAACAAGCTGTGCACCCCTACAAAAGAGCATCACCAATTTTTCTGTGATTTTGAGGCCAAGAGGATCTATACTCAGTCATGCATATATTTAGATACATAGTACATATTCAAATATTACCTTTTATATATACTTCTAAAGAAACTACGTATTTATATGATAATATTTAAGGATAAATGACATCCAAAGTTTTGAATCATGATTTGGACCCAGAATTAGCCAAGATTTCACTAAAGGTGTATGGATTGTCGTGACATAAACAGCAGGTCAGGGATGTGTAGTGTGTAAGTTTAAATCCCTTGTTAAACAAAAATAAAGTTAATGATAATAATCTTAGAAAAAGAGGAATATATGTAAAAAAGGAGAGACATTCTACAGCGGGATAGAATATAATCCGAATCAAAGATAGATTTACAAAAGAGATTGGGGAGAGAAATATAAAAAGGTAGCAAAGGATTTTAAAAAATAATGAAAGCTTGTGGATACCTTACATAGTTTAAGTACAAAATCAGTTTTTTTAAAAAGATTTTTCTATTACCGGCGTCCTTATCAAAATCTTAATTTATCAATTTGGATTTTATAAGATCTTACACCCCATTAAGTTACCACTTGAACAAGGGTGGACGTTAACCTCAACAGATTTACAATCACCTTAAAAAAAAGAGCCCTGATTCGTAGAATTAGGGCAAAGTTTATAATTCTTCATTGTGACCTGCTTACCAAATCTGAGTCTTCTAAAATTAAACGCGCCCCTCCTGCAAGGTTTGTTTGGCAAATCTCATTGCAGTAGTTATTGTGTCACCATCAGATTAATCACATTTGAAATATGTATAAGAAACTCATACATTTCCTTGGTGAACCTAAAGAGTGGAATTTGGGACGACTATAAAAGAAAATTAACAAATTTTAACAAGCTGTGCACCCCTACAAAAGAGCATCACCAATTTTTCTGTGATTTTGAGGCCAAGAGGATCTATACTCAGTCATGCATATATTTAGATACATAGTACATATTCAAATATTACCTTTTATATATACTTCTAAAGAAACTACGTATTTATATGATAATATTTAAGGATAAATGACATCCAAAGTTTTGAATCATGATTTGGACCCAGAATTAGCCAAGATTTCACTAAAGGTGTATGGATTGTCGTGACATAAACAGCAGGTCAGGGATGTGTAGTGTGTAAGTTTAAATCCCTTGTTAAACAAAAATAAAGTTAATGATAATAATCTTAGAAAAAGAGGAATATATGTAAAAAAGGAGAGACATTCTACAGCGGGATAGAATATAATCCGAATCAAAGATAGATTTACAAAAGAGATTGGGGAGAGAAATATAAAAAGGTAGCAAAGGATTTTAAAAAATAATGAAAGCTTGTGGATACCTTACATAGTTTAAGTACAAAATCAGTTTTTTTAAAAAGATTTTTCTATTACCGGCGTCCTTATCAAAATCTTAATTTATCAATTTGGATTTTATAAGATCTTACACCCCATTAAGTTACCACTTGAACAAGGGTGGACGTTAACCTCAACAGATTTACAATCACCTTAAAAAAAAGAGCCCTGATTCGTAGAATTAGGGCAAAGTTTATAATTCTTCATTGTGACTTGCTTACCAAATCTGAGTCTTCTAAAATTAAACGCGCCCCTCCTGCAAGGTTTGTTTGGCAAATCTCATTGCAGTAGTTATTGTGTCACCATCAGATTAATCACATTTGAAATATGTATAAGAAACTCATACATTTCCTTGGTGAACCTAAAGAGTGGAATTTGGGACGACTATAAAAGAAAATTAACAAATTTTAACAAGCTGTGCACCCCTACAAAAGAGCATCACCAATTTTTCTGTGATTTTGAGGCCAAGAGGATCTATACTCAGTCATGCATATATTTAGATACATAGTACATATTCAAATATTACCTTTTATATATACTTCTAAAGAAACTACGTATTTATATGATAATATTTAAGGATAAATGACATCCAAAGTTTTGAATCATGATTTGGACCCAGAATTAGCCAAGATTTCACTAAAGGTGTATGGATTGTCGTGACATAAACAGCAGGTCAGGGATGTGTAGTGTGTAAGTTTAAATCCCTTGTTAAACAAAAATAAAGTTAATGATAATAATCTTAGAAAAAGAGGAATATATGTAAAAAAGGAGAGACATTCTACAGCGGGATAGAATATAATCCGAATCAAAGATAGATTTACAAAAGAGATTGGGGAGAGAAATATAAAAAGGTAGCAAAGGATTTTAAAAAATAATGAAAGCTTGTGGATACCTTACATAGTTTAAGTACAAAATCAGTTTTTTTAAAAAGATTTTTCTATTACCGGCGTCCTTATCAAAATCTTAATTTATCAATTTGGATTTTATAAGATCTTACACCCCATTAAGTTACCACTTGAACAAGGGTGGACGTTAACCTCAACAGATTTACAATCACCTTAAAAAAAAGAGCCCTGATTCGTAGAATTAGGGCAAAGTTTATAATTCTTCATTGTGACTTGCTTACCAAATCTGAGTCTTCTAAAATTAAACGCGCCCCTCCTGCAAGGTTTGTTTGGCAAATCTCATTGCAGTAGTTATTGTGTCACCATCAGATTAATCACATTTGAAATATGTATAAGAAACTCATACATTTCCTTGGTGAACCTAAAGAGTGGAATTTGGGACGACTATAAAAGAAAATTAACAAATTTTAACAAGCTGTGCACCCCTACAAAAGAGCATCACCAATTTTTCTGTGATTTTGAGGCCAAGAGGATCTATACTCAGTCATGCATATATTTAGATACATAGTACATATTCAAATATTACCTTTTATATATACTTCTAAAGAAACTACGTATTTATATGATAATATTTAAGGATAAATGACATCCAAAGTTTTGAATCATGATTTGGACCCAGAATTAGCCAAGATTTCACTAAAGGTGTATGGATTGTCGTGACATAAACAGCAGGTCAGGGATGTGTAGTGTGTAAGTTTAAATCCCTTGTTAAACAAAAATAAAGTTAATGATAATAATCTTAGAAAAAGAGGAATATATGTAAAAAAGGAGAGACATTCTACAGCGGGATAGAATATAATCCGAATCAAAGATAGATTTACAAAAGAGATTGGGGAGAGAAATATAAAAAGGTAGCAAAGGATTTTAAAAAATAATGAAAGCTTGTGGATACCTTACATAGTTTAAGTACAAAATCAGTTTTTTTAAAAAGATTTTTCTATTACCGGCGTCCTTATCAAAATCTTAATTTATCAATTTGGATTTTATAAGATCTTACACCCCATTAAGTTACCACTTGAACAAGGGTGGACGTTAACCTCAACAGATTTACAATCACCTTAAAAAAAAGAGCCCTGATTCGTAGAATTAGGGCAAAGTTTATAATTCTTCATTGTGACTTGCTTACCAAATCTGAGTCTTCTAAAATTAAACGCGCCCCTCCTGCAAGGTTTGTTTGGCAAATCTCATTGCAGTAGTTATTGTGTCACCATCAGATTAATCACATTTGAAATATGTATAAGAAACTCATACATTTCCTTGGTGAACCTAAAGAGTGGAATTTGGGACGACTATAAAAGAAAATTAACAAATTTTAACAAGCTGTGCACCCCTACAAAAGAGCATCACCAATTTTTCTGTGATTTTGAGGCCAAGAGGATCTATACTCAGTCATGCATATATTTAGATACATAGTACATATTCAAATATTACCTTTTATATATACTTCTAAAGAAACTACGTATTTATATGATAATATTTAAGGATAAATGACATCCAAAGTTTTGAATCATGATTTGGACCCAGAATTAGCCAAGATTTCACTAAAGGTGTATGGATTGTCGTGACATAAACAGCAGGTCAGGGATGTGTAGTGTGTAAGTTTAAATCCCTTGTTAAACAAAAATAAAGTTAATGATAATAATCTTAGAAAAAGAGGAATATATGTAAAAAAGGAGAGACATTCTACAGCGGGATAGAATATAATCCGAATCAAAGATAGATTTACAAAAGAGATTGGGGAGAGAAATATAAAAAGGTAGCAAAGGATTTTAAAAAATAATGAAAGCTTGTGGATACCTTACATAGTTTAAGTACAAAATCAGTTTTTTTAAAAAGATTTTTCTATTACCGGCGTCCTTATCAAAATCTTAATTTATCAATTTGGATTTTATAAGATCTTACACCCCATTAAGTTACCACTTGAACAAGGGTGGACGTTAACCTCAACAGATTTACAATCACCTTAAAAAAAAGAGCCCTGATTCGTAGAATTAGGGCAAAGTTTATAATTCTTCATTGTGACCTGCTTACCAAATCTGAGTCTTCTAAAATTAAACGCGCCCCTCCTGCAAGGTTTGTTTGGCAAATCTCATTGCAGTAGTTATTGTGTCACCATCAGATTAATCACATTTGAAATATGTATAAGAAACTCATACATTTCCTTGGTGAACCTAAAGAGTGGAATTTGGGACGACTATAAAAGAAAATTAACAAATTTTAACAAGCTGTGCACCCCTACAAAAGAGCATCACCAATTTTTCTGTGATTTTGAGGCCAAGAGGATCTATACTCAGTCATGCATATATTTAGATACATAGTACATATTCAAATATTACCTTTTATATATACTTCTAAAGAAACTACGTATTTATATGATAATATTTAAGGATAAATGACATCCAAAGTTTTGAATCATGATTTGGACCCAGAATTAGCCAAGATTTCACTAAAGGTGTATGGATTGTCGTGACATAAACAGCAGGTCAGGGATGTGTAGTGTGTAAGTTTAAATCCCTTGTTAAACAAAAATAAAGTTAATGATAATAATCTTAGAAAAAGAGGAATATATGTAAAAAAGGAGAGACATTCTACAGCGGGATAGAATATAATCCGAATCAAAGATAGATTTACAAAAGAGATTGGGGAGAGAAATATAAAAAGGTAGCAAAGGATTTTAAAAAATAATGAAAGCTTGTGGATACCTTACATAGTTTAAGTACAAAATCAGTTTTTTTAAAAAGATTTTTCTATTACCGGCGTCCTTATCAAAATCTTAATTTATCAATTTGGATTTTATAAGATCTTACACCCCATTAAGTTACCACTTGAACAAGGGTGGACGTTAACCTCAACAGATTTACAATCACCTTAAAAAAAAGAGCCCTGATTCGTAGAATTAGGGCAAAGTTTATAATTCTTCATTGTGACCTGCTTACCAAATCTGAGTCTTCTAAAATTAAACGCGCCCCTCCTGCAAGGTTTGTTTGGCAAATCTCATTGCAGTAGTTATTGTGTCACCATCAGATTAATCACATTTGAAATATGTATAAGAAACTCATACATTTCCTTGGTGAACCTAAAGAGTGGAATTTGGGACGACTATAAAAGAAAATTAACAAATTTTAACAAGCTGTGCACCCCTACAAAAGAGCATCACCAATTTTTCTGTGATTTTGAGGCCAAGAGGATCTATACTCAGTCATGCATATATTTAGATACATAGTACATATTCAAATATTACCTTTTATATATACTTCTAAAGAAACTACGTATTTATATGATAATATTTAAGGATAAATGACATCCAAAGTTTTGAATCATGATTTGGACCCAGAATTAGCCAAGATTTCACTAAAGGTGTATGGATTGTCGTGACATAAACAGCAGGTCAGGGATGTGTAGTGTGTAAGTTTAAATCCCTTGTTAAACAAAAATAAAGTTAATGATAATAATCTTAGAAAAAGAGGAATATATGTAAAAAAGGAGAGACATTCTACAGCGGGATAGAATATAATCCGAATCAAAGATAGATTTACAAAAGAGATTGGGGAGAGAAATATAAAAAGGTAGCAAAGGATTTTAAAAAATAATGAAAGCTTGTGGATACCTTACATAGTTTAAGTACAAAATCAGTTTTTTTAAAAAGATTTTTCTATTACCGGCGTCCTTATCAAAATCTTAATTTATCAATTTGGATTTTATAAGATCTTACACCCCATTAAGTTACCACTTGAACAAGGGTGGACGTTAACCTCAACAGATTTACAATCACCTTAAAAAAAAGAGCCCTGATTCGTAGAATTAGGGCAAAGTTTATAATTCTTCATTGTGACTTGCTTACCAAATCTGAGTCTTCTAAAATTAAACGCGCCCCTCCTGCAAGGTTTGTTTGGCAAATCTCATTGCAGTAGTTATTGTGTCACCATCAGATTAATCACATTTGAAATATGTATAAGAAACTCATACATTTCCTTGGTGAACCTAAAGAGTGGAATTTGGGACGACTATAAAAGAAAATTAACAAATTTTAACAAGCTGTGCACCCCTACAAAAGAGCATCACCAATTTTTCTGTGATTTTGAGGCCAAGAGGATCTATACTCAGTCATGCATATATTTAGATACATAGTACATATTCAAATATTACCTTTTATATATACTTCTAAAGAAACTACGTATTTATATGATAATATTTAAGGATAAATGACATCCAAAGTTTTGAATCATGATTTGGACCCAGAATTAGCCAAGATTTCACTAAAGGTGTATGGATTGTCGTGACATAAACAGCAGGTCAGGGATGTGTAGTGTGTAAGTTTAAATCCCTTGTTAAACAAAAATAAAGTTAATGATAATAATCTTAGAAAAAGAGGAATATATGTAAAAAAGGAGAGACATTCTACAGCGGGATAGAATATAATCCGAATCAAAGATAGATTTACAAAAGAGATTGGGGAGAGAAATATAAAAAGGTAGCAAAGGATTTTAAAAAATAATGAAAGCTTGTGGATACCTTACATAGTTTAAGTACAAAATCAGTTTTTTTAAAAAGATTTTTCTATTACCGGCGTCCTTATCAAAATCTTAATTTATCAATTTGGATTTTATAAGATCTTACACCCCATTAAGTTACCACTTGAACAAGGGTGGACGTTAACCTCAACAGATTTACAATCACCTTAAAAAAAAGAGCCCTGATTCGTAGAATTAGGGCAAAGTTTATAATTCTTCATTGTGACTTGCTTACCAAATCTGAGTCTTCTAAAATTAAACGCGCCCCTCCTGCAAGGTTTGTTTGGCAAATCTCATTGCAGTAGTTATTGTGTCACCATCAGATTAATCACATTTGAAATATGTATAAGAAACTCATACATTTCCTTGGTGAACCTAAAGAGTGGAATTTGGGACGACTATAAAAGAAAATTAACAAATTTTAACAAGCTGTGCACCCCTACAAAAGAGCATCACCAATTTTTCTGTGATTTTGAGGCCAAGAGGATCTATACTCAGTCATGCATATATTTAGATACATAGTACATATTCAAATATTACCTTTTATATATACTTCTAAAGAAACTACGTATTTATATGATAATATTTAAGGATAAATGACATCCAAAGTTTTGAATCATGATTTGGACCCAGAATTAGCCAAGATTTCACTAAAGGTGTATGGATTGTCGTGACATAAACAGCAGGTCAGGGATGTGTAGTGTGTAAGTTTAAATCCCTTGTTAAACAAAAATAAAGTTAATGATAATAATCTTAGAAAAAGAGGAATATATGTAAAAAAGGAGAGACATTCTACAGCGGGATAGAATATAATCCGAATCAAAGATAGATTTACAAAAGAGATTGGGGAGAGAAATATAAAAAGGTAGCAAAGGATTTTAAAAAATAATGAAAGCTTGTGGATACCTTACATAGTTTAAGTACAAAATCAGTTTTTTTAAAAAGATTTTTCTATTACCGGCGTCCTTATCAAAATCTTAATTTATCAATTTGGATTTTATAAGATCTTACACCCCATTAAGTTACCACTTGAACAAGGGTGGACGTTAACCTCAACAGATTTACAATCACCTTAAAAAAAAGAGCCCTGATTCGTAGAATTAGGGCAAAGTTTATAATTCTTCATTGTGACTTGCTTACCAAATCTGAGTCTTCTAAAATTAAACGCGCCCCTCCTGCAAGGTTTGTTTGGCAAATCTCATTGCAGTAGTTATTGTGTCACCATCAGATTAATCACATTTGAAATATGTATAAGAAACTCATACATTTCCTTGGTGAACCTAAAGAGTGGAATTTGGGACGACTATAAAAGAAAATTAACAAATTTTAACAAGCTGTGCACCCCTACAAAAGAGCATCACCAATTTTTCTGTGATTTTGAGGCCAAGAGGATCTATACTCAGTCATGCATATATTTAGATACATAGTACATATTCAAATATTACCTTTTATATATACTTCTAAAGAAACTACGTATTTATATGATAATATTTAAGGATAAATGACATCCAAAGTTTTGAATCATGATTTGGACCCAGAATTAGCCAAGATTTCACTAAAGGTGTATGGATTGTCGTGACATAAACAGCAGGTCAGGGATGTGTAGTGTGTAAGTTTAAATCCCTTGTTAAACAAAAATAAAGTTAATGATAATAATCTTAGAAAAAGAGGAATATATGTAAAAAAGGAGAGACATTCTACAGCGGGATAGAATATAATCCGAATCAAAGATAGATTTACAAAAGAGATTGGGGAGAGAAATATAAAAAGGTAGCAAAGGATTTTAAAAAATAATGAAAGCTTGTGGATACCTTACATAGTTTAAGTACAAAATCAGTTTTTTTAAAAAGATTTTTCTATTACCGGCGTCCTTATCAAAATCTTAATTTATCAATTTGGATTTTATAAGATCTTACACCCCATTAAGTTACCACTTGAACAAGGGTGGACGTTAACCTCAACAGATTTACAATCACCTTAAAAAAAAGAGCCCTGATTCGTAGAATTAGGGCAAAGTTTATAATTCTTCATTGTGACTTGCTTACCAAATCTGAGTCTTCTAAAATTAAACGCGCCCCTCCTGCAAGGTTTGTTTGGCAAATCTCATTGCAGTAGTTATTGTGTCACCATCAGATTAATCACATTTGAAATATGTATAAGAAACTCATACATTTCCTTGGTGAACCTAAAGAGTGGAATTTGGGACGACTATAAAAGAAAATTAACAAATTTTAACAAGCTGTGCACCCCTACAAAAGAGCATCACCAATTTTTCTGTGATTTTGAGGCCAAGAGGATCTATACTCAGTCATGCATATATTTAGATACATAGTACATATTCAAATATTACCTTTTATATATACTTCTAAAGAAACTACGTATTTATATGATAATATTTAAGGATAAATGACATCCAAAGTTTTGAATCATGATTTGGACCCAGAATTAGCCAAGATTTCACTAAAGGTGTATGGATTGTCGTGACATAAACAGCAGGTCAGGGATGTGTAGTGTGTAAGTTTAAATCCCTTGTTAAACAAAAATAAAGTTAATGATAATAATCTTAGAAAAAGAGGAATATATGTAAAAAAGGAGAGACATTCTACAGCGGGATAGAATATAATCCGAATCAAAGATAGATTTACAAAAGAGATTGGGGAGAGAAATATAAAAAGGTAGCAAAGGATTTTAAAAAATAATGAAAGCTTGTGGATACCTTACATAGTTTAAGTACAAAATCAGTTTTTTTAAAAAGATTTTTCTATTACCGGCGTCCTTATCAAAATCTTAATTTATCAATTTGGATTTTATAAGATCTTACACCCCATTAAGTTACCACTTGAACAAGGGTGGACGTTAACCTCAACAGATTTACAATCACCTTAAAAAAAAGAGCCCTGATTCGTAGAATTAGGGCAAAGTTTATAATTCTTCATTGTGACTTGCTTACCAAATCTGAGTCTTCTAAAATTAAACGCGCCCCTCCTGCAAGGTTTGTTTGGCAAATCTCATTGCAGTAGTTATTGTGTCACCATCAGATTAATCACATTTGAAATATGTATAAGAAACTCATACATTTCCTTGGTGAACCTAAAGAGTGGAATTTGGGACGACTATAAAAGAAAATTAACAAATTTTAACAAGCTGTGCACCCCTACAAAAGAGCATCACCAATTTTTCTGTGATTTTGAGGCCAAGAGGATCTATACTCAGTCATGCATATATTTAGATACATAGTACATATTCAAATATTACCTTTTATATATACTTCTAAAGAAACTACGTATTTATATGATAATATTTAAGGATAAATGACATCCAAAGTTTTGAATCATGATTTGGACCCAGAATTAGCCAAGATTTCACTAAAGGTGTATGGATTGTCGTGACATAAACAGCAGGTCAGGGATGTGTAGTGTGTAAGTTTAAATCCCTTGTTAAACAAAAATAAAGTTAATGATAATAATCTTAGAAAAAGAGGAATATATGTAAAAAAGGAGAGACATTCTACAGCGGGATAGAATATAATCCGAATCAAAGATAGATTTACAAAAGAGATTGGGGAGAGAAATATAAAAAGGTAGCAAAGGATTTTAAAAAATAATGAAAGCTTGTGGATACCTTACATAGTTTAAGTACAAAATCAGTTTTTTTAAAAAGATTTTTCTATTACCGGCGTCCTTATCAAAATCTTAATTTATCAATTTGGATTTTATAAGATCTTACACCCCATTAAGTTACCACTTGAACAAGGGTGGACGTTAACCTCAACAGATTTACAATCACCTTAAAAAAAAGAGCCCTGATTCGTAGAATTAGGGCAAAGTTTATAATTCTTCATTGTGACTTGCTTACCAAATCTGAGTCTTCTAAAATTAAACGCGCCCCTCCTGCAAGGTTTGTTTGGCAAATCTCATTGCAGTAGTTATTGTGTCACCATCAGATTAATCACATTTGAAATATGTATAAGAAACTCATACATTTCCTTGGTGAACCTAAAGAGTGGAATTTGGGACGACTATAAAAGAAAATTAACAAATTTTAACAAGCTGTGCACCCCTACAAAAGAGCATCACCAATTTTTCTGTGATTTTGAGGCCAAGAGGATCTATACTCAGTCATGCATATATTTAGATACATAGTACATATTCAAATATTACCTTTTATATATACTTCTAAAGAAACTACGTATTTATATGATAATATTTAAGGATAAATGACATCCAAAGTTTTGAATCATGATTTGGACCCAGAATTAGCCAAGATTTCACTAAAGGTGTATGGATTGTCGTGACATAAACAGCAGGTCAGGGATGTGTAGTGTGTAAGTTTAAATCCCTTGTTAAACAAAAATAAAGTTAATGATAATAATCTTAGAAAAAGAGGAATATATGTAAAAAAGGAGAGACATTCTACAGCGGGATAGAATATAATCCGAATCAAAGATAGATTTACAAAAGAGATTGGGGAGAGAAATATAAAAAGGTAGCAAAGGATTTTAAAAAATAATGAAAGCTTGTGGATACCTTACATAGTTTAAGTACAAAATCAGTTTTTTTAAAAAGATTTTTCTATTACCGGCGTCCTTATCAAAATCTTAATTTATCAATTTGGATTTTATAAGATCTTACACCCCATTAAGTTACCACTTGAACAAGGGTGGACGTTAACCTCAACAGATTTACAATCACCTTAAAAAAAAGAGCCCTGATTCGTAGAATTAGGGCAAAGTTTATAATTCTTCATTGTGACTTGCTTACCAAATCTGAGTCTTCTAAAATTAAACGCGCCCCTCCTGCAAGGTTTGTTTGGCAAATCTCATTGCAGTAGTTATTGTGTCACCATCAGATTAATCACATTTGAAATATGTATAAGAAACTCATACATTTCCTTGGTGAACCTAAAGAGTGGAATTTGGGACGACTATAAAAGAAAATTAACAAATTTTAACAAGCTGTGCACCCCTACAAAAGAGCATCACCAATTTTTCTGTGATTTTGAGGCCAAGAGGATCTATACTCAGTCATGCATATATTTAGATACATAGTACATATTCAAATATTACCTTTTATATATACTTCTAAAGAAACTACGTATTTATATGATAATATTTAAGGATAAATGACATCCAAAGTTTTGAATCATGATTTGGACCCAGAATTAGCCAAGATTTCACTAAAGGTGTATGGATTGTCGTGACATAAACAGCAGGTCAGGGATGTGTAGTGTGTAAGTTTAAATCCCTTGTTAAACAAAAATAAAGTTAATGATAATAATCTTAGAAAAAGAGGAATATATGTAAAAAAGGAGAGACATTCTACAGCGGGATAGAATATAATCCGAATCAAAGATAGATTTACAAAAGAGATTGGGGAGAGAAATATAAAAAGGTAGCAAAGGATTTTAAAAAATAATGAAAGCTTGTGGATACCTTACATAGTTTAAGTACAAAATCAGTTTTTTTAAAAAGATTTTTCTATTACCGGCGTCCTTATCAAAATCTTAATTTATCAATTTGGATTTTATAAGATCTTACACCCCATTAAGTTACCACTTGAACAAGGGTGGACGTTAACCTCAACAGATTTACAATCACCTTAAAAAAAAGAGCCCTGATTCGTAGAATTAGGGCAAAGTTTATAATTCTTCATTGTGACTTGCTTACCAAATCTGAGTCTTCTAAAATTAAACGCGCCCCTCCTGCAAGGTTTGTTTGGCAAATCTCATTGCAGTAGTTATTGTGTCACCATCAGATTAATCACATTTGAAATATGTATAAGAAACTCATACATTTCCTTGGTGAACCTAAAGAGTGGAATTTGGGACGACTATAAAAGAAAATTAACAAATTTTAACAAGCTGTGCACCCCTACAAAAGAGCATCACCAATTTTTCTGTGATTTTGAGGCCAAGAGGATCTATACTCAGTCATGCATATATTTAGATACATAGTACATATTCAAATATTACCTTTTATATATACTTCTAAAGAAACTACGTATTTATATGATAATATTTAAGGATAAATGACATCCAAAGTTTTGAATCATGATTTGGACCCAGAATTAGCCAAGATTTCACTAAAGGTGTATGGATTGTCGTGACATAAACAGCAGGTCAGGGATGTGTAGTGTGTAAGTTTAAATCCCTTGTTAAACAAAAATAAAGTTAATGATAATAATCTTAGAAAAAGAGGAATATATGTAAAAAAGGAGAGACATTCTACAGCGGGATAGAATATAATCCGAATCAAAGATAGATTTACAAAAGAGATTGGGGAGAGAAATATAAAAAGGTAGCAAAGGATTTTAAAAAATAATGAAAGCTTGTGGATACCTTACATAGTTTAAGTACAAAATCAGTTTTTTTAAAAAGATTTTTCTATTACCGGCGTCCTTATCAAAATCTTAATTTATCAATTTGGATTTTATAAGATCTTACACCCCATTAAGTTACCACTTGAACAAGGGTGGACGTTAACCTCAACAGATTTACAATCACCTTAAAAAAAAGAGCCCTGATTCGTAGAATTAGGGCAAAGTTTATAATTCTTCATTGTGACTTGCTTACCAAATCTGAGTCTTCTAAAATTAAACGCGCCCCTCCTGCAAGGTTTGTTTGGCAAATCTCATTGCAGTAGTTATTGTGTCACCATCAGATTAATCACATTTGAAATATGTATAAGAAACTCATACATTTCCTTGGTGAACCTAAAGAGTGGAATTTGGGACGACTATAAAAGAAAATTAACAAATTTTAACAAGCTGTGCACCCCTACAAAAGAGCATCACCAATTTTTCTGTGATTTTGAGGCCAAGAGGATCTATACTCAGTCATGCATATATTTAGATACATAGTACATATTCAAATATTACCTTTTATATATACTTCTAAAGAAACTACGTATTTATATGATAATATTTAAGGATAAATGACATCCAAAGTTTTGAATCATGATTTGGACCCAGAATTAGCCAAGATTTCACTAAAGGTGTATGGATTGTCGTGACATAAACAGCAGGTCAGGGATGTGTAGTGTGTAAGTTTAAATCCCTTGTTAAACAAAAATAAAGTTAATGATAATAATCTTAGAAAAAGAGGAATATATGTAAAAAAGGAGAGACATTCTACAGCGGGATAGAATATAATCCGAATCAAAGATAGATTTACAAAAGAGATTGGGGAGAGAAATATAAAAAGGTAGCAAAGGATTTTAAAAAATAATGAAAGCTTGTGGATACCTTACATAGTTTAAGTACAAAATCAGTTTTTTTAAAAAGATTTTTCTATTACCGGCGTCCTTATCAAAATCTTAATTTATCAATTTGGATTTTATAAGATCTTACACCCCATTAAGTTACCACTTGAACAAGGGTGGACGTTAACCTCAACAGATTTACAATCACCTTAAAAAAAAGAGCCCTGATTCGTAGAATTAGGGCAAAGTTTATAATTCTTCATTGTGACTTGCTTACCAAATCTGAGTCTTCTAAAATTAAACGCGCCCCTCCTGCAAGGTTTGTTTGGCAAATCTCATTGCAGTAGTTATTGTGTCACCATCAGATTAATCACATTTGAAATATGTATAAGAAACTCATACATTTCCTTGGTGAACCTAAAGAGTGGAATTTGGGACGACTATAAAAGAAAATTAACAAATTTTAACAAGCTGTGCACCCCTACAAAAGAGCATCACCAATTTTTCTGTGATTTTGAGGCCAAGAGGATCTATACTCAGTCATGCATATATTTAGATACATAGTACATATTCAAATATTACCTTTTATATATACTTCTAAAGAAACTACGTATTTATATGATAATATTTAAGGATAAATGACATCCAAAGTTTTGAATCATGATTTGGACCCAGAATTAGCCAAGATTTCACTAAAGGTGTATGGATTGTCGTGACATAAACAGCAGGTCAGGGATGTGTAGTGTGTAAGTTTAAATCCCTTGTTAAACAAAAATAAAGTTAATGATAATAATCTTAGAAAAAGAGGAATATATGTAAAAAAGGAGAGACATTCTACAGCGGGATAGAATATAATCCGAATCAAAGATAGATTTACAAAAGAGATTGGGGAGAGAAATATAAAAAGGTAGCAAAGGATTTTAAAAAATAATGAAAGCTTGTGGATACCTTACATAGTTTAAGTACAAAATCAGTTTTTTTAAAAAGATTTTTCTATTACCGGCGTCCTTATCAAAATCTTAATTTATCAATTTGGATTTTATAAGATCTTACACCCCATTAAGTTACCACTTGAACAAGGGTGGACGTTAACCTCAACAGATTTACAATCACCTTAAAAAAAAGAGCCCTGATTCGTAGAATTAGGGCAAAGTTTATAATTCTTCATTGTGACTTGCTTACCAAATCTGAGTCTTCTAAAATTAAACGCGCCCCTCCTGCAAGGTTTGTTTGGCAAATCTCATTGCAGTAGTTATTGTGTCACCATCAGATTAATCACATTTGAAATATGTATAAGAAACTCATACATTTCCTTGGTGAACCTAAAGAGTGGAATTTGGGACGACTATAAAAGAAAATTAACAAATTTTAACAAGCTGTGCACCCCTACAAAAGAGCATCACCAATTTTTCTGTGATTTTGAGGCCAAGAGGATCTATACTCAGTCATGCATATATTTAGATACATAGTACATATTCAAATATTACCTTTTATATATACTTCTAAAGAAACTACGTATTTATATGATAATATTTAAGGATAAATGACATCCAAAGTTTTGAATCATGATTTGGACCCAGAATTAGCCAAGATTTCACTAAAGGTGTATGGATTGTCGTGACATAAACAGCAGGTCAGGGATGTGTAGTGTGTAAGTTTAAATCCCTTGTTAAACAAAAATAAAGTTAATGATAATAATCTTAGAAAAAGAGGAATATATGTAAAAAAGGAGAGACATTCTACAGCGGGATAGAATATAATCCGAATCAAAGATAGATTTACAAAAGAGATTGGGGAGAGAAATATAAAAAGGTAGCAAAGGATTTTAAAAAATAATGAAAGCTTGTGGATACCTTACATAGTTTAAGTACAAAATCAGTTTTTTTAAAAAGATTTTTCTATTACCGGCGTCCTTATCAAAATCTTAATTTATCAATTTGGATTTTATAAGATCTTACACCCCATTAAGTTACCACTTGAACAAGGGTGGACGTTAACCTCAACAGATTTACAATCACCTTAAAAAAAAGAGCCCTGATTCGTAGAATTAGGGCAAAGTTTATAATTCTTCATTGTGACTTGCTTACCAAATCTGAGTCTTCTAAAATTAAACGCGCCCCTCCTGCAAGGTTTGTTTGGCAAATCTCATTGCAGTAGTTATTGTGTCACCATCAGATTAATCACATTTGAAATATGTATAAGAAACTCATACATTTCCTTGGTGAACCTAAAGAGTGGAATTTGGGACGACTATAAAAGAAAATTAACAAATTTTAACAAGCTGTGCACCCCTACAAAAGAGCATCACCAATTTTTCTGTGATTTTGAGGCCAAGAGGATCTATACTCAGTCATGCATATATTTAGATACATAGTACATATTCAAATATTACCTTTTATATATACTTCTAAAGAAACTACGTATTTATATGATAATATTTAAGGATAAATGACATCCAAAGTTTTGAATCATGATTTGGACCCAGAATTAGCCAAGATTTCACTAAAGGTGTATGGATTGTCGTGACATAAACAGCAGGTCAGGGATGTGTAGTGTGTAAGTTTAAATCCCTTGTTAAACAAAAATAAAGTTAATGATAATAATCTTAGAAAAAGAGGAATATATGTAAAAAAGGAGAGACATTCTACAGCGGGATAGAATATAATCCGAATCAAAGATAGATTTACAAAAGAGATTGGGGAGAGAAATATAAAAAGGTAGCAAAGGATTTTAAAAAATAATGAAAGCTTGTGGATACCTTACATAGTTTAAGTACAAAATCAGTTTTTTTAAAAAGATTTTTCTATTACCGGCGTCCTTATCAAAATCTTAATTTATCAATTTGGATTTTATAAGATCTTACACCCCATTAAGTTACCACTTGAACAAGGGTGGACGTTAACCTCAACAGATTTACAATCACCTTAAAAAAAAGAGCCCTGATTCGTAGAATTAGGGCAAAGTTTATAATTCTTCATTGTGACTTGCTTACCAAATCTGAGTCTTCTAAAATTAAACGCGCCCCTCCTGCAAGGTTTGTTTGGCAAATCTCATTGCAGTAGTTATTGTGTCACCATCAGATTAATCACATTTGAAATATGTATAAGAAACTCATACATTTCCTTGGTGAACCTAAAGAGTGGAATTTGGGACGACTATAAAAGAAAATTAACAAATTTTAACAAGCTGTGCACCCCTACAAAAGAGCATCACCAATTTTTCTGTGATTTTGAGGCCAAGAGGATCTATACTCAGTCATGCATATATTTAGATACATAGTACATATTCAAATATTACCTTTTATATATACTTCTAAAGAAACTACGTATTTATATGATAATATTTAAGGATAAATGACATCCAAAGTTTTGAATCATGATTTGGACCCAGAATTAGCCAAGATTTCACTAAAGGTGTATGGATTGTCGTGACATAAACAGCAGGTCAGGGATGTGTAGTGTGTAAGTTTAAATCCCTTGTTAAACAAAAATAAAGTTAATGATAATAATCTTAGAAAAAGAGGAATATATGTAAAAAAGGAGAGACATTCTACAGCGGGATAGAATATAATCCGAATCAAAGATAGATTTACAAAAGAGATTGGGGAGAGAAATATAAAAAGGTAGCAAAGGATTTTAAAAAATAATGAAAGCTTGTGGATACCTTACATAGTTTAAGTACAAAATCAGTTTTTTTAAAAAGATTTTTCTATTACCGGCGTCCTTATCAAAATCTTAATTTATCAATTTGGATTTTATAAGATCTTACACCCCATTAAGTTACCACTTGAACAAGGGTGGACGTTAACCTCAACAGATTTACAATCACCTTAAAAAAAAGAGCCCTGATTCGTAGAATTAGGGCAAAGTTTATAATTCTTCATTGTGACTTGCTTACCAAATCTGAGTCTTCTAAAATTAAACGCGCCCCTCCTGCAAGGTTTGTTTGGCAAATCTCATTGCAGTAGTTATTGTGTCACCATCAGATTAATCACATTTGAAATATGTATAAGAAACTCATACATTTCCTTGGTGAACCTAAAGAGTGGAATTTGGGACGACTATAAAAGAAAATTAACAAATTTTAACAAGCTGTGCACCCCTACAAAAGAGCATCACCAATTTTTCTGTGATTTTGAGGCCAAGAGGATCTATACTCAGTCATGCATATATTTAGATACATAGTACATATTCAAATATTACCTTTTATATATACTTCTAAAGAAACTACGTATTTATATGATAATATTTAAGGATAAATGACATCCAAAGTTTTGAATCATGATTTGGACCCAGAATTAGCCAAGATTTCACTAAAGGTGTATGGATTGTCGTGACATAAACAGCAGGTCAGGGATGTGTAGTGTGTAAGTTTAAATCCCTTGTTAAACAAAAATAAAGTTAATGATAATAATCTTAGAAAAAGAGGAATATATGTAAAAAAGGAGAGACATTCTACAGCGGGATAGAATATAATCCGAATCAAAGATAGATTTACAAAAGAGATTGGGGAGAGAAATATAAAAAGGTAGCAAAGGATTTTAAAAAATAATGAAAGCTTGTGGATACCTTACATAGTTTAAGTACAAAATCAGTTTTTTTAAAAAGATTTTTCTATTACCGGCGTCCTTATCAAAATCTTAATTTATCAATTTGGATTTTATAAGATCTTACACCCCATTAAGTTACCACTTGAACAAGGGTGGACGTTAACCTCAACAGATTTACAATCACCTTAAAAAAAAGAGCCCTGATTCGTAGAATTAGGGCAAAGTTTATAATTCTTCATTGTGACTTGCTTACCAAATCTGAGTCTTCTAAAATTAAACGCGCCCCTCCTGCAAGGTTTGTTTGGCAAATCTCATTGCAGTAGTTATTGTGTCACCATCAGATTAATCACATTTGAAATATGTATAAGAAACTCATACATTTCCTTGGTGAACCTAAAGAGTGGAATTTGGGACGACTATAAAAGAAAATTAACAAATTTTAACAAGCTGTGCACCCCTACAAAAGAGCATCACCAATTTTTCTTTGATTTTGAGGCCAAGAGGATCTATACTCAGTCATGCATATATTTAGATACATAGTACATATTCAAATATTACCTTTTATATATACTTCTAAAGAAACTACGTATTTATATGATAATATTTAAGGATAAATGACATCCAAAGTTTTGAATCATGATTTGGACCCAGAATTAGCCAAGATTTCACTAAAGGTGTATGGATTGTCGTGACATAAACAGCAGGTCAGGGATGTGTAGTGTGTAAGTTTAAATCCCTTGTTAAACAAAAATAAAGTTAATGATAATAATCTTAGAAAAAGAGGAATATATGTAAAAAAGGAGAGACATTCTACAGCGGGATAGAATATAATCCGAATCAAAGATAGATTTACAAAAGAGATTGGGGAGAGAAATATAAAAAGGTAGCAAAGGATTTTAAAAAATAATGAAAGCTTGTGGATACCTTACATAGTTTAAGTACAAAATCAGTTTTTTTAAAAAGATTTTTCTATTACCGGCGTCCTTATCAAAATCTTAATTTATCAATTTGGATTTTATAAGATCTTACACCCCATTAAGTTACCACTTGAACAAGGGTGGACGTTAACCTCAACAGATTTACAATCACCTTAAAAAAAAGAGCCCTGATTCGTAGAATTAGGGCAAAGTTTATAATTCTTCATTGTGACTTGCTTACCAAATCTGAGTCTTCTAAAATTAAACGCGCCCCTCCTGCAAGGTTTGTTTGGCAAATCTCATTGCAGTAGTTATTGTGTCACCATCAGATTAATCACATTTGAAATATGTATAAGAAACTCATACATTTCCTTGGTGAACCTAAAGAGTGGAATTTGGGACGACTATAAAAGAAAATTAACAAATTTTAACAAGCTGTGCACCCCTACAAAAGAGCATCACCAATTTTTCTGTGATTTTGAGGCCAAGAGGATCTATACTCAGTCATGCATATATTTAGATACATAGTACATATTCAAATATTACCTTTTATATATACTTCTAAAGAAACTACGTATTTATATGATAATATTTAAGGATAAATGACATCCAAAGTTTTGAATCATGATTTGGACCCAGAATTAGCCAAGATTTCACTAAAGGTGTATGGATTGTCGTGACATAAACAGCAGGTCAGGGATGTGTAGTGTGTAAGTTTAAATCCCTTGTTAAACAAAAATAAAGTTAATGATAATAATCTTAGAAAAAGAGGAATATATGTAAAAAAGGAGAGACATTCTACAGCGGGATAGAATATAATCCGAATCAAAGATAGATTTACAAAAGAGATTGGGGAGAGAAATATAAAAAGGTAGCAAAGGATTTTAAAAAATAATGAAAGCTTGTGGATACCTTACATAGTTTAAGTACAAAATCAGTTTTTTTAAAAAGATTTTTCTATTACCGGCGTCCTTATCAAAATCTTAATTTATCAATTTGGATTTTATAAGATCTTACACCCCATTAAGTTACCACTTGAACAAGGGTGGACGTTAACCTCAACAGATTTACAATCACCTTAAAAAAAAGAGCCCTGATTCGTAGAATTAGGGCAAAGTTTATAATTCTTCATTGTGACTTGCTTACCAAATCTGAGTCTTCTAAAATTAAACGCGCCCCTCCTGCAAGGTTTGTTTGGCAAATCTCATTGCAGTAGTTATTGTGTCACCATCAGATTAATCACATTTGAAATATGTATAAGAAACTCATACATTTCCTTGGTGAACCTAAAGAGTGGAATTTGGGACGACTATAAAAGAAAATTAACAAATTTTAACAAGCTGTGCACCCCTACAAAAGAGCATCACCAATTTTTCTGTGATTTTGAGGCCAAGAGGATCTATACTCAGTCATGCATATATTTAGATACATAGTACATATTCAAATATTACCTTTTATATATACTTCTAAAGAAACTACGTATTTATATGATAATATTTAAGGATAAATGACATCCAAAGTTTTGAATCATGATTTGGACCCAGAATTAGCCAAGATTTCACTAAAGGTGTATGGATTGTCGTGACATAAACAGCAGGTCAGGGATGTGTAGTGTGTAAGTTTAAATCCCTTGTTAAACAAAAATAAAGTTAATGATAATAATCTTAGAAAAAGAGGAATATATGTAAAAAAGGAGAGACATTCTACAGCGGGATAGAATATAATCCGAATCAAAGATAGATTTACAAAAGAGATTGGGGAGAGAAATATAAAAAGGTAGCAAAGGATTTTAAAAAATAATGAAAGCTTGTGGATACCTTACATAGTTTAAGTACAAAATCAGTTTTTTTAAAAAGATTTTTCTATTACCGGCGTCCTTATCAAAATCTTAATTTATCAATTTGGATTTTATAAGATCTTACACCCCATTAAGTTACCACTTGAACAAGGGTGGACGTTAACCTCAACAGATTTACAATCACCTTAAAAAAAAGAGCCCTGATTCGTAGAATTAGGGCAAAGTTTATAATTCTTCATTGTGACTTGCTTACCAAATCTGAGTCTTCTAAAATTAAACGCGCCCCTCCTGCAAGGTTTGTTTGGCAAATCTCATTGCAGTAGTTATTGTGTCACCATCAGATTAATCACATTTGAAATATGTATAAGAAACTCATACATTTCCTTGGTGAACCTAAAGAGTGGAATTTGGGACGACTATAAAAGAAAATTAACAAATTTTAACAAGCTGTGCACCCCTACAAAAGAGCATCACCAATTTTTCTGTGATTTTGAGGCCAAGAGGATCTATACTCAGTCATGCATATATTTAGATACATAGTACATATTCAAATATTACCTTTTATATATACTTCTAAAGAAACTACGTATTTATATGATAATATTTAAGGATAAATGACATCCAAAGTTTTGAATCATGATTTGGACCCAGAATTAGCCAAGATTTCACTAAAGGTGTATGGATTGTCGTGACATAAACAGCAGGTCAGGGATGTGTAGTGTGTAAGTTTAAATCCCTTGTTAAACAAAAATAAAGTTAATGATAATAATCTTAGAAAAAGAGGAATATATGTAAAAAAGGAGAGACATTCTACAGCGGGATAGAATATAATCCGAATCAAAGATAGATTTACAAAAGAGATTGGGGAGAGAAATATAAAAAGGTAGCAAAGGATTTTAAAAAATAATGAAAGCTTGTGGATACCTTACATAGTTTAAGTACAAAATCAGTTTTTTTAAAAAGATTTTTCTATTACCGGCGTCCTTATCAAAATCTTAATTTATCAATTTGGATTTTATAAGATCTTACACCCCATTAAGTTACCACTTGAACAAGGGTGGACGTTAACCTCAACAGATTTACAATCACCTTAAAAAAAAGAGCCCTGATTCGTAGAATTAGGGCAAAGTTTATAATTCTTCATTGTGACTTGCTTACCAAATCTGAGTCTTCTAAAATTAAACGCGCCCCTCCTGCAAGGTTTGTTTGGCAAATCTCATTGCAGTAGTTATTGTGTCACCATCAGATTAATCACATTTGAAATATGTATAAGAAACTCATACATTTCCTTGGTGAACCTAAAGAGTGGAATTTGGGACGACTATAAAAGAAAATTAACAAATTTTAACAAGCTGTGCACCCCTACAAAAGAGCATCACCAATTTTTCTGTGATTTTGAGGCCAAGAGGATCTATACTCAGTCATGCATATATTTAGATACATAGTACATATTCAAATATTACCTTTTATATATACTTCTAAAGAAACTACGTATTTATATGATAATATTTAAGGATAAATGACATCCAAAGTTTTGAATCATGATTTGGACCCAGAATTAGCCAAGATTTCACTAAAGGTGTATGGATTGTCGTGACATAAACAGCAGGTCAGGGATGTGTAGTGTGTAAGTTTAAATCCCTTGTTAAACAAAAATAAAGTTAATGATAATAATCTTAGAAAAAGAGGAATATATGTAAAAAAGGAGAGACATTCTACAGCGGGATAGAATATAATCCGAATCAAAGATAGATTTACAAAAGAGATTGGGGAGAGAAATATAAAAAGGTAGCAAAGGATTTTAAAAAATAATGAAAGCTTGTGGATACCTTACATAGTTTAAGTACAAAATCAGTTTTTTTAAAAAGATTTTTCTATTACCGGCGTCCTTATCAAAATCTTAATTTATCAATTTGGATTTTATAAGATCTTACACCCCATTAAGTTACCACTTGAACAAGGGTGGACGTTAACCTCAACAGATTTACAATCACCTTAAAAAAAAGAGCCCTGATTCGTAGAATTAGGGCAAAGTTTATAATTCTTCATTGTGACTTGCTTACCAAATCTGAGTCTTCTAAAATTAAACGCGCCCCTCCTGCAAGGTTTTTTGGCAAATCTCATTGCAGTAGTTATTGTGTCACCATCAGATTAATCACATTTGAAATATGTATAAGAAACTCATACATTTCCTTGGTGAACCTAAAGAGTGGAATTTGGGACGACTATAAAAGAAAATTAACAAATTTTAACAAGCTGTGCACCCCTACAAAAGAGCATCACCAATTTTTCTGTGATTTTGAGGCCAAGAGGATCTATACTCAGTCATGCATATATTTAGATACATAGTACATATTCAAATATTACCTTTTATATATACTTCTAAAGAAACTACGTATTTATATGATAATATTTAAGGATAAATGACATCCAAAGTTTTGAATCATGATTTGGACCCAGAATTAGCCAAGATTTCACTAAAGGTGTATGGATTGTCGTGACATAAACAGCAGGTCAGGGATGTGTAGTGTGTAAGTTTAAATCCCTTGTTAAACAAAAATAAAGTTAATGATAATAATCTTAGAAAAAGAGGAATATATGTAAAAAAGGAGAGACATTCTACAGCGGGATAGAATATAATCCGAATCAAAGATAGATTTACAAAAGAGATTGGGGAGAGAAATATAAAAAGGTAGCAAAGGATTTTAAAAAATAATGAAAGCTTGTGGATACCTTACATAGTTTAAGTACAAAATCAGTTTTTTTAAAAAGATTTTTCTATTACCGGCGTCCTTATCAAAATCTTAATTTATCAATTTGGATTTTATAAGATCTTACACCCCATTAAGTTACCACTTGAACAAGGGTGGACGTTAACCTCAACAGATTTACAATCACCTTAAAAAAAAGAGCCCTGATTCGTAGAATTAGGGCAAAGTTTATAATTCTTCATTGTGACTTGCTTACCAAATCTGAGTCTTCTAAAATTAAACGCGCCCCTCCTGCAAGGTTTGTTTGGCAAATCTCATTGCAGTAGTTATTGTGTCACCATCAGATTAATCACATTTGAAATATGTATAAGAAACTCATACATTTCCTTGGTGAACCTAAAGAGTGGAATTTGGGACGACTATAAAAGAAAATTAACAAATTTTAACAAGCTGTGCACCCCTACAAAAGAGCATCACCAATTTTTCTGTGATTTTGAGGCCAAGAGGATCTATACTCAGTCATGCATATATTTAGATACATAGTACATATTCAAATATTACCTTTTATATATACTTCTAAAGAAACTACGTATTTATATGATAATATTTAAGGATAAATGACATCCAAAGTTTTGAATCATGATTTGGACCCAGAATTAGCCAAGATTTCACTAAAGGTGTATGGATTGTCGTGACATAAACAGCAGGTCAGGGATGTGTAGTGTGTAAGTTTAAATCCCTTGTTAAACAAAAATAAAGTTAATGATAATAATCTTAGAAAAAGAGGAATATATGTAAAAAAGGAGAGACATTCTACAGCGGGATAGAATATAATCCGAATCAAAGATAGATTTACAAAAGAGATTGGGGAGAGAAATATAAAAAGGTAGCAAAGGATTTTAAAAAATAATGAAAGCTTGTGGATACCTTACATAGTTTAAGTACAAAATCAGTTTTTTTAAAAAGATTTTTCTATTACCGGCGTCCTTATCAAAATCTTAATTTATCAATTTGGATTTTATAAGATCTTACACCCCATTAAGTTACCACTTGAACAAGGGTGGACGTTAACCTCAACAGATTTACAATCACCTTAAAAAAAAGAGCCCTGATTCGTAGAATTAGGGCAAAGTTTATAATTCTTCATTGTGACTTGCTTACCAAATCTGAGTCTTCTAAAATTAAACGCGCCCCTCCTGCAAGGTTTTTTGGCAAATCTCATTGCAGTAGTTATTGTGTCACCATCAGATTAATCACATTTGAAATATGTATAAGAAACTCATACATTTCCTTGGTGAACCTAAAGAGTGGAATTTGGGACGACTATAAAAGAAAATTAACAAATTTTAACAAGCTGTGCACCCCTACAAAAGAGCATCACCAATTTTTCTGTGATTTTGAGGCCAAGAGGATCTATACTCAGTCATGCATATATTTAGATACATAGTACATATTCAAATATTACCTTTTATATATACTTCTAAAGAAACTACGTATTTATATGATAATATTTAAGGATAAATGACATCCAAAGTTTTGAATCATGATTTGGACCCAGAATTAGCCAAGATTTCACTAAAGGTGTATGGATTGTCGTGACATAAACAGCAGGTCAGGGATGTGTAGTGTGTAAGTTTAAATCCCTTGTTAAACAAAAATAAAGTTAATGATAATAATCTTAGAAAAAGAGGAATATATGTAAAAAAGGAGAGACATTCTACAGCGGGATAGAATATAATCCGAATCAAAGATAGATTTACAAAAGAGATTGGGGAGAGAAATATAAAAAGGTAGCAAAGGATTTTAAAAAATAATGAAAGCTTGTGGATACCTTACATAGTTTAAGTACAAAATCAGTTTTTTTAAAAAGATTTTTCTATTACCGGCGTCCTTATCAAAATCTTAATTTATCAATTTGGATTTTATAAGATCTTACACCCCATTAAGTTACCACTTGAACAAGGGTGGACGTTAACCTCAACAGATTTACAATCACCTTAAAAAAAAGAGCCCTGATTCGTAGAATTAGGGCAAAGTTTATAATTCTTCATTGTGACTTGCTTACCAAATCTGAGTCTTCTAAAATTAAACGCGCCCCTCCTGCAAGGTTTTTTGGCAAATCTCATTGCAGTAGTTATTGTGTCACCATCAGATTAATCACATTTGAAATATGTATAAGAAACTCATACATTTCCTTGGTGAACCTAAAGAGTGGAATTTGGGACGACTATAAAAGAAAATTAACAAATTTTAACAAGCTGTGCACCCCTACAAAAGAGCATCACCAATTTTTCTGTGATTTTGAGGCCAAGAGGATCTATACTCAGTCATGCATATATTTAGATACATAGTACATATTCAAATATTACCTTTTATATATACTTCTAAAGAAACTACGTATTTATATGATAATATTTAAGGATAAATGACATCCAAAGTTTTGAATCATGATTTGGACCCAGAATTAGCCAAGATTTCACTAAAGGTGTATGGATTGTCGTGACATAAACAGCAGGTCAGGGATGTGTAGTGTGTAAGTTTAAATCCCTTGTTAAACAAAAATAAAGTTAATGATAATAATCTTAGAAAAAGAGGAATATATGTAAAAAAGGAGAGACATTCTACAGCGGGATAGAATATAATCCGAATCAAAGATAGATTTACAAAAGAGATTGGGGAGAGAAATATAAAAAGGTAGCAAAGGATTTTAAAAAATAATGAAAGCTTGTGGATACCTTACATAGTTTAAGTACAAAATCAGTTTTTTTAAAAAGATTTTTCTATTACCGGCGTCCTTATCAAAATCTTAATTTATCAATTTGGATTTTATAAGATCTTACACCCCATTAAGTTACCACTTGAACAAGGGTGGACGTTAACCTCAACAGATTTACAATCACCTTAAAAAAAAGAGCCCTGATTCGTAGAATTAGGGCAAAGTTTATAATTCTTCATTGTGACTTGCTTACCAAATCTGAGTCTTCTAAAATTAAACGCGCCCCTCCTGCAAGGTTTTTTGGCAAATCTCATTGCAGTAGTTATTGTGTCACCATCAGATTAATCACATTTGAAATATGTATAAGAAACTCATACATTTCCTTGGTGAACCTAAAGAGTGGAATTTGGGACGACTATAAAAGAAAATTAACAAATTTTAACAAGCTGTGCACCCCTACAAAAGAGCATCACCAATTTTTCTGTGATTTTGAGGCCAAGAGGATCTATACTCAGTCATGCATATATTTAGATACATAGTACATATTCAAATATTACCTTTTATATATACTTCTAAAGAAACTACGTATTTATATGATAATATTTAAGGATAAATGACATCCAAAGTTTTGAATCATGATTTGGACCCAGAATTAGCCAAGATTTCACTAAAGGTGTATGGATTGTCGTGACATAAACAGCAGGTCAGGGATGTGTAGTGTGTAAGTTTAAATCCCTTGTTAAACAAAAATAAAGTTAATGATAATAATCTTAGAAAAAGAGGAATATATGTAAAAAAGGAGAGACATTCTACAGCGGGATAGAATATAATCCGAATCAAAGATAGATTTACAAAAGAGATTGGGGAGAGAAATATAAAAAGGTAGCAAAGGATTTTAAAAAATAATGAAAGCTTATGGATACCTTACATAGTTTAAGTACAAAATCAGTTTTTTTAAAAAGATTTTTCTATTACCGGCGTCCTTATCAAAATCTTAATTTATCAATTTGGATTTTATAAGATCTTACACCCCATTAAGTTACCACTTGAACAAGGGTGGACGTTAACCTCAACAGATTTACAATCACCTTAAAAAAAAGAGCCCTGATTCGTAGAATTAGGGCAAAGTTTATAATTCTTCATTGTGACTTGCTTACCAAATCTGAGTCTTCTAAAATTAAACGCGCCCCTCCTGCAAGGTTTTTTGGCAAATCTCATTGCAGTAGTTATTGTGTCACCATCAGATTAATCACATTTGAAATATGTATAAGAAACTCATACATTTCCTTGGTGAACCTAAAGAGTGGAATTTGGGACGACTATAAAAGAAAATTAACAAATTTTAACAAGCTGTGCACCCCTACAAAAGAGCATCACCAATTTTTCTGTGATTTTGAGGCCAAGAGGATCTATACTCAGTCATGCATATATTTAGATACATAGTACATATTCAAATATTACCTTTTATATATACTTCTAAAGAAACTACGTATTTATATGATAATATTTAAGGATAAATGACATCCAAAGTTTTGAATCATGATTTGGACCCAGAATTAGCCAAGATTTCACTAAAGGTGTATGGATTGTCGTGACATAAACAGCAGGTCAGGGATGTGTAGTGTGTAAGTTTAAATCCCTTGTTAAACAAAAATAAAGTTAATGATAATAATCTTAGAAAAAGAGGAATATATGTAAAAAAGGAGAGACATTCTACAGCGGGATAGAATATAATCCGAATCAAAGATAGATTTACAAAAGAGATTGGGGAGAGAAATATAAAAAGGTAGCAAAGGATTTTAAAAAATAATGAAAGCTTGTGGATACCTTACATAGTTTAAGTACAAAATCAGTTTTTTTAAAAAGATTTTTCTATTACCGGCGTCCTTATCAAAATCTTAATTTATCAATTTGGATTTTATAAGATCTTACACCCCATTAAGTTACCACTTGAACAAGGGTGGACGTTAACCTCAACAGATTTACAATCACCTTAAAAAAAAGAGCCCTGATTCGTAGAATTAGGGCAAAGTTTATAATTCTTCATTGTGACTTGCTTACCAAATCTGAGTCTTCTAAAATTAAACGCGCCCCTCCTGCAAGGTTTTTTGGCAAATCTCATTGCAGTAGTTATTGTGTCACCATCAGATTAATCACATTTGAAATATGTATAAGAAACTCATACATTTCCTTGGTGAACCTAAAGAGTGGAATTTGGGACGACTATAAAAGAAAATTAACAAATTTTAACAAGCTGTGCACCCCTACAAAAGAGCATCACCAATTTTTCTGTGATTTTGAGGCCAAGAGGATCTATACTCAGTCATGCATATATTTAGATACATAGTACATATTCAAATATTACCTTTTATATATACTTCTAAAGAAACTACGTATTTATATGATAATATTTAAGGATAAATGACATCCAAAGTTTTGAATCATGATTTGGACCCAGAATTAGCCAAGATTTCACTAAAGGTGTATGGATTGTCGTGACATAAACAGCAGGTCAGGGATGTGTAGTGTGTAAGTTTAAATCCCTTGTTAAACAAAAATAAAGTTAATGATAATAATCTTAGAAAAAGAGGAATATATGTAAAAAAGGAGAGACATTCTACAGCGGGATAGAATATAATCCGAATCAAAGATAGATTTACAAAAGAGATTGGGGAGAGAAATATAAAAAGGTAGCAAAGGATTTTAAAAAATAATGAAAGCTTGTGGATACCTTACATAGTTTAAGTACAAAATCAGTTTTTTTAAAAAGATTTTTCTATTACCGGCGTCCTTATCAAAATCTTAATTTATCAATTTGGATTTTATAAGATCTTACACCCCATTAAGTTACCACTTGAACAAGGGTGGACGTTAACCTCAACAGATTTACAATCACCTTAAAAAAAAGAGCCCTGATTCGTAGAATTAGGGCAAAGTTTATAATTCTTCATTGTGACTTGCTTACCAAATCTGAGTCTTCTAAAATTAAACGCGCCCCTCCTGCAAGGTTTTTTGGCAAATCTCATTGCAGTAGTTATTGTGTCACCATCAGATTAATCACATTTGAAATATGTATAAGAAACTCATACATTTCCTTGGTGAACCTAAAGAGTGGAATTTGGGACGACTATAAAAGAAAATTAACAAATTTTAACAAGCTGTGCACCCCTACAAAAGAGCATCACCAATTTTTCTGTGATTTTGAGGCCAAGAGGATCTATACTCAGTCATGCATATATTTAGATACATAGTACATATTCAAATATTACCTTTTATATATACTTCTAAAGAAACTACGTATTTATATGATAATATTTAAGGATAAATGACATCCAAAGTTTTGAATCATGATTTGGACCCAGAATTAGCCAAGATTTCACTAAAGGTGTATGGATTGTCGTGACATAAACAGCAGGTCAGGGATGTGTAGTGTGTAAGTTTAAATCCCTTGTTAAACAAAAATAAAGTTAATGATAATAATCTTAGAAAAAGAGGAATATATGTAAAAAAGGAGAGACATTCTACAGCGGGATAGAATATAATCCGAATCAAAGATAGATTTACAAAAGAGATTGGGGAGAGAAATATAAAAAGGTAGCAAAGGATTTTAAAAAATAATGAAAGCTTGTGGATACCTTACATAGTTTAAGTACAAAATCAGTTTTTTTAAAAAGATTTTTCTATTACCGGCGTCCTTATCAAAATCTTAATTTATCAATTTGGATTTTATAAGATCTTACACCCCATTAAGTTACCACTTGAACAAGGGTGGACGTTAACCTCAACAGATTTACAATCACCTTAAAAAAAAGAGCCCTGATTCGTAGAATTAGGGCAAAGTTTATAATTCTTCATTGTGACTTGCTTACCAAATCTGAGTCTTCTAAAATTAAACGCGCCCCTCCTGCAAGGTTTTTTGGCAAATCTCATTGCAGTAGTTATTGTGTCACCATCAGATTAATCACATTTGAAATATGTATAAGAAACTCATACATTTCCTTGGTGAACCTAAAGAGTGGAATTTGGGACGACTATAAAAGAAAATTAACAAATTTTAACAAGCTGTGCACCCCTACAAAAGAGCATCACCAATTTTTCTGTGATTTTGAGGCCAAGAGGATCTATACTCAGTCATGCATATATTTAGATACATAGTACATATTCAAATATTACCTTTTATATATACTTCTAAAGAAACTACGTATTTATATGATAATATTTAAGGATAAATGACATCCAAAGTTTTGAATCATGATTTGGACCCAGAATTAGCCAAGATTTCACTAAAGGTGTATGGATTGTCGTGACATAAACAGCAGGTCAGGGATGTGTAGTGTGTAAGTTTAAATCCCTTGTTAAACAAAAATAAAGTTAATGATAATAATCTTAGAAAAAGAGGAATATATGTAAAAAAGGAGAGACATTCTACAGCGGGATAGAATATAATCCGAATCAAAGATAGATTTACAAAAGAGATTGGGGAGAGAAATATAAAAAGGTAGCAAAGGATTTTAAAAAATAATGAAAGCTTGTGGATACCTTACATAGTTTAAGTACAAAATCAGTTTTTTTAAAAAGATTTTTCTATTACCGGCGTCCTTATCAAAATCTTAATTTATCAATTTGGATTTTATAAGATCTTACACCCCATTAAGTTACCACTTGAACAAGGGTGGACGTTAACCTCAACAGATTTACAATCACCTTAAAAAAAAGAGCCCTGATTCGTAGAATTAGGGCAAAGTTTATAATTCTTCATTGTGACTTGCTTACCAAATCTGAGTCTTCTAAAATTAAACGCGCCCCTCCTGCAAGGTTTTTTGGCAAATCTCATTGCAGTAGTTATTGTGTCACCATCAGATTAATCACATTTGAAATATGTATAAGAAACTCATACATTTCCTTGGTGAACCTAAAGAGTGGAATTTGGGACGACTATAAAAGAAAATTAACAAATTTTAACAAGCTGTGCACCCCTACAAAAGAGCATCACCAATTTTTCTGTGATTTTGAGGCCAAGAGGATCTATACTCAGTCATGCATATATTTAGATACATAGTACATATTCAAATATTACCTTTTATATATACTTCTAAAGAAACTACGTATTTATATGATAATATTTAAGGATAAATGACATCCAAAGTTTTGAATCATGATTTGGACCCAGAATTAGCCAAGATTTCACTAAAGGTGTATGGATTGTCGTGACATAAACAGCAGGTCAGGGATGTGTAGTGTGTAAGTTTAAATCCCTTGTTAAACAAAAATAAAGTTAATGATAATAATCTTAGAAAAAGAGGAATATATGTAAAAAAGGAGAGACATTCTACAGCGGGATAGAATATAATCCGAATCAAAGATAGATTTACAAAAGAGATTGGGGAGAGAAATATAAAAAGGTAGCAAAGGATTTTAAAAAATAATGAAAGCTTGTGGATACCTTACATAGTTTAAGTACAAAATCAGTTTTTTTAAAAAGATTTTTCTATTACCGGCGTCCTTATCAAAATCTTAATTTATCAATTTGGATTTTATAAGATCTTACACCCCATTAAGTTACCACTTGAACAAGGGTGGACGTTAACCTCAACAGATTTACAATCACCTTAAAAAAAAGAGCCCTGATTCGTAGAATTAGGGCAAAGTTTATAATTCTTCATTGTGACTTGCTTACCAAATCTGAGTCTTCTAAAATTAAACGCGCCCCTCCTGCAAGGTTTTTTGGCAAATCTCATTGCAGTAGTTATTGTGTCACCATCAGATTAATCACATTTGAAATATGTATAAGAAACTCATACATTTCCTTGGTGAACCTAAAGAGTGGAATTTGGGACGACTATAAAAGAAAATTAACAAATTTTAACAAGCTGTGCACCCCTACAAAAGAGCATCACCAATTTTTCTGTGATTTTGAGGCCAAGAGGATCTATACTCAGTCATGCATATATTTAGATACATAGTACATATTCAAATATTACCTTTTATATATACTTCTAAAGAAACTACGTATTTATATGATAATATTTAAGGATAAATGACATCCAAAGTTTTGAATCATGATTTGGACCCAGAATTAGCCAAGATTTCACTAAAGGTGTATGGATTGTCGTGACATAAACAGCAGGTCAGGGATGTGTAGTGTGTAAGTTTAAATCCCTTGTTAAACAAAAATAAAGTTAATGATAATAATCTTAGAAAAAGAGGAATATATGTAAAAAAGGAGAGACATTCTACAGCGGGATAGAATATAATCCGAATCAAAGATAGATTTACAAAAGAGATTGGGGAGAGAAATATAAAAAGGTAGCAAAGGATTTTAAAAAATAATGAAAGCTTGTGGATACCTTACATAGTTTAAGTACAAAATCAGTTTTTTTAAAAAGATTTTTCTATTACCGGCGTCCTTATCAAAATCTTAATTTATCAATTTGGATTTTATAAGATCTTACACCCCATTAAGTTACCACTTGAACAAGGGTGGACGTTAACCTCAACAGATTTACAATCACCTTAAAAAAAAGAGCCCTGATTCGTAGAATTAGGGCAAAGTTTATAATTCTTCATTGTGACTTGCTTACCAAATCTGAGTCTTCTAAAATTAAACGCGCCCCTCCTGCAAGGTTTTTTGGCAAATCTCATTGCAGTAGTTATTGTGTCACCATCAGATTAATCACATTTGAAATATGTATAAGAAACTCATACATTTCCTTGGTGAACCTAAAGAGTGGAATTTGGGACGACTATAAAAGAAAATTAACAAATTTTAACAAGCTGTGCACCCCTACAAAAGAGCATCACCAATTTTTCTGTGATTTTGAGGCCAAGAGGATCTATACTCAGTCATGCATATATTTAGATACATAGTACATATTCAAATATTACCTTTTATATATACTTCTAAAGAAACTACGTATTTATATGATAATATTTAAGGATAAATGACATCCAAAGTTTTGAATCATGATTTGGACCCAGAATTAGCCAAGATTTCACTAAAGGTGTATGGATTGTCGTGACATAAACAGCAGGTCAGGGATGTGTAGTGTGTAAGTTTAAATCCCTTGTTAAACAAAAATAAAGTTAATGATAATAATCTTAGAAAAAGAGGAATATATGTAAAAAAGGAGAGACATTCTACAGCGGGATAGAATATAATCCGAATCAAAGATAGATTTACAAAAGAGATTGGGGAGAGAAATATAAAAAGGTAGCAAAGGATTTTAAAAAATAATGAAAGCTTGTGGATACCTTACATAGTTTAAGTACAAAATCAGTTTTTTTAAAAAGATTTTTCTATTACCGGCGTCCTTATCAAAATCTTAATTTATCAATTTGGATTTTATAAGATCTTACACCCCATTAAGTTACCACTTGAACAAGGGTGGACGTTAACCTCAACAGATTTACAATCACCTTAAAAAAAAGAGCCCTGATTCGTAGAATTAGGGCAAAGTTTATAATTCTTCATTGTGACTTGCTTACCAAATCTGAGTCTTCTAAAATTAAACGCGCCCCTCCTGCAAGGTTTTTTGGCAAATCTCATTGCAGTAGTTATTGTGTCACCATCAGATTAATCACATTTGAAATATGTATAAGAAACTCATACATTTCCTTGGTGAACCTAAAGAGTGGAATTTGGGACGACTATAAAAGAAAATTAACAAATTTTAACAAGCTGTGCACCCCTACAAAAGAGCATCACCAATTTTTCTGTGATTTTGAGGCCAAGAGGATCTATACTCAGTCATGCATATATTTAGATACATAGTACATATTCAAATATTACCTTTTATATATACTTCTAAAGAAACTACGTATTTATATGATAATATTTAAGGATAAATGACATCCAAAGTTTTGAATCATGATTTGGACCCAGAATTAGCCAAGATTTCACTAAAGGTGTATGGATTGTCGTGACATAAACAGCAGGTCAGGGATGTGTAGTGTGTAAGTTTAAATCCCTTGTTAAACAAAAATAAAGTTAATGATAATAATCTTAGAAAAAGAGGAATATATGTAAAAAAGGAGAGACATTCTACAGCGGGATAGAATATAATCCGAATCAAAGATAGATTTACAAAAGAGATTGGGGAGAGAAATATAAAAAGGTAGCAAAGGATTTTAAAAAATAATGAAAGCTTGTGGATACCTTACATAGTTTAAGTACAAAATCAGTTTTTTTAAAAAGATTTTTCTATTACCGGCGTCCTTATCAAAATCTTAATTTATCAATTTGGATTTTATAAGATCTTACACCCCATTAAGTTACCACTTGAACAAGGGTGGACGTTAACCTCAACAGATTTACAATCACCTTAAAAAAAAGAGCCCTGATTCGTAGAATTAGGGCAAAGTTTATAATTCTTCATTGTGACTTGCTTACCAAATCTGAGTCTTCTAAAATTAAACGCGCCCCTCCTGCAAGGTTTTTTGGCAAATCTCATTGCAGTAGTTATTGTGTCACCATCAGATTAATCACATTTGAAATATGTATAAGAAACTCATACATTTCCTTGGTGAACCTAAAGAGTGGAATTTGGGACGACTATAAAAGAAAATTAACAAATTTTAACAAGCTGTGCACCCCTACAAAAGAGCATCACCAATTTTTCTGTGATTTTGAGGCCAAGAGGATCTATACTCAGTCATGCATATATTTAGATACATAGTACATATTCAAATATTACCTTTTATATATACTTCTAAAGAAACTACGTATTTATATGATAATATTTAAGGATAAATGACATCCAAAGTTTTGAATCATGATTTGGACCCAGAATTAGCCAAGATTTCACTAAAGGTGTATGGATTGTCGTGACATAAACAGCAGGTCAGGGATGTGTAGTGTGTAAGTTTAAATCCCTTGTTAAACAAAAATAAAGTTAATGATAATAATCTTAGAAAAAGAGGAATATATGTAAAAAAGGAGAGACATTCTACAGCGGGATAGAATATAATCCGAATCAAAGATAGATTTACAAAAGAGATTGGGGAGAGAAATATAAAAAGGTAGCAAAGGATTTTAAAAAATAATGAAAGCTTGTGGATACCTTACATAGTTTAAGTACAAAATCAGTTTTTTTAAAAAGATTTTTCTATTACCGGCGTCCTTATCAAAATCTTAATTTATCAATTTGGATTTTATAAGATCTTACACCCCATTAAGTTACCACTTGAACAAGGGTGGACGTTAACCTCAACAGATTTACAATCACCTTAAAAAAAAGAGCCCTGATTCGTAGAATTAGGGCAAAGTTTATAATTCTTCATTGTGACTTGCTTACCAAATCTGAGTCTTCTAAAATTAAACGCGCCCCTCCTGCAAGGTTTTTTGGCAAATCTCATTGCAGTAGTTATTGTGTCACCATCAGATTAATCACATTTGAAATATGTATAAGAAACTCATACATTTCCTTGGTGAACCTAAAGAGTGGAATTTGGGACGACTATAAAAGAAAATTAACAAATTTTAACAAGCTGTGCACCCCTACAAAAGAGCATCACCAATTTTTCTGTGATTTTGAGGCCAAGAGGATCTATACTCAGTCATGCATATATTTAGATACATAGTACATATTCAAATATTACCTTTTATATATACTTCTAAAGAAACTACGTATTTATATGATAATATTTAAGGATAAATGACATCCAAAGTTTTGAATCATGATTTGGACCCAGAATTAGCCAAGATTTCACTAAAGGTGTATGGATTGTCGTGACATAAACAGCAGGTCAGGGATGTGTAGTGTGTAAGTTTAAATCCCTTGTTAAACAAAAATAAAGTTAATGATAATAATCTTAGAAAAAGAGGAATATATGTAAAAAAGGAGAGACATTCTACAGCGGGATAGAATATAATCCGAATCAAAGATAGATTTACAAAAGAGATTGGGGAGAGAAATATAAAAAGGTAGCAAAGGATTTTAAAAAATAATGAAAGCTTGTGGATACCTTGCATAGTTTAAGTACAAAATCAGTTTTTTTAAAAAGATTTTTCTATTACCGGCGTCCTTATCAAAATCTTAATTTATCAATTTGGATTTTATAAGATCTTACACCCCATTAAGTTACCACTTGAACAAGGGTGGACGTTAACCTCAACAGATTTACAATCACCTTAAAAAAAAGAGCCCTGATTCGTAGAATTAGGGCAAAGTTTATAATTCTTCATTGTGACTTGCTTACCAAATCTGAGTCTTCTAAAATTAAACGCGCCCCTCCTGCAAGGTTTTTTGGCAAATCTCATTGCAGTAGTTATTGTGTCACCATCAGATTAATCACATTTGAAATATGTATAAGAAACTCATACATTTCCTTGGTGAACCTAAAGAGTGGAATTTGGGACGACTATAAAAGAAAATTAACAAATTTTAACAAGCTGTGCACCCCTACAAAAGAGCATCACCAATTTTTCTGTGATTTTGAGGCCAAGAGGATCTATACTCAGTCATGCATATATTTAGATACATAGTACATATTCAAATATTACCTTTTATATATACTTCTAAAGAAACTACGTATTTATATGATAATATTTAAGGATAAATGACATCCAAAGTTTTGAATCATGATTTGGACCCAGAATTAGCCAAGATTTCACTAAAGGTGTATGGATTGTCGTGACATAAACAGCAGGTCAGGGATGTGTAGTGTGTAAGTTTAAATCCCTTGTTAAACAAAAATAAAGTTAATGATAATAATCTTAGAAAAAGAGGAATATATGTAAAAAAGGAGAGACATTCTACAGCGGGATAGAATATAATCCGAATCAAAGATAGATTTACAAAAGAGATTGGGGAGAGAAATATAAAAAGGTAGCAAAGGATTTTAAAAAATAATGAAAGCTTGTGGATACCTTGCATAGTTTAAGTACAAAATCAGTTTTTTTAAAAAGATTTTTCTATTACCGGCGTCCTTATCAAAATCTTAATTTATCAATTTGGATTTTATAAGATCTTACACCCCATTAAGTTACCACTTGAACAAGGGTGGACGTTAACCTCAACAGATTTACAATCACCTTAAAAAAAAGAGCCCTGATTCGTAGAATTAGGGCAAAGTTTATAATTCTTCATTGTGACTTGCTTACCAAATCTGAGTCTTCTAAAATTAAACGCGCCCCTCCTGCAAGGTTTTTTGGCAAATCTCATTGCAGTAGTTATTGTGTCACCATCAGATTAATCACATTTGAAATATGTATAAGAAACTCATACATTTCCTTGGTGAACCTAAAGAGTGGAATTTGGGACGACTATAAAAGAAAATTAACAAATTTTAACAAGCTGTGCACCCCTACAAAAGAGCATCACCAATTTTTCTGTGATTTTGAGGCCAAGAGGATCTATACTCAGTCATGCATATATTTAGATACATAGTACATATTCAAATATTACCTTTTATATATACTTCTAAAGAAACTACGTATTTATATGATAATATTTAAGGATAAATGACATCCAAAGTTTTGAATCATGATTTGGACCCAGAATTAGCCAAGATTTCACTAAAGGTGTATGGATTGTCGTGACATAAACAGCAGGTCAGGGATGTGTAGTGTGTAAGTTTAAATCCCTTGTTAAACAAAAATAAAGTTAATGATAATAATCTTAGAAAAAGAGGAATATATGTAAAAAAGGAGAGACATTCTACAGCGGGATAGAATATAATCCGAATCAAAGATAGATTTACAAAAGAGATTGGGGAGAGAAATATAAAAAGGTAGCAAAGGATTTTAAAAAATAATGAAAGCTTGTGGATACCTTGCATAGTTTAAGTACAAAATCAGTTTTTTTAAAAAGATTTTTCTATTACCGGCGTCCTTATCAAAATCTTAATTTATCAATTTGGATTTTATAAGATCTTACACCCCATTAAGTTACCACTTGAACAAGGGTGGACGTTAACCTCAACAGATTTACAATCACCTTAAAAAAAAGAGCCCTGATTCGTAGAATTAGGGCAAAGTTTATAATTCTTCATTGTGACTTGCTTACCAAATCTGAGTCTTCTAAAATTAAACGCGCCCCTCCTGCAAGGTTTTTTGGCAAATCTCATTGCAGTAGTTATTGTGTCACCATCAGATTAATCACATTTGAAATATGTATAAGAAACTCATACATTTCCTTGGTGAACCTAAAGAGTGGAATTTGGGACGACTATAAAAGAAAATTAACAAATTTTAACAAGCTGTGCACCCCTACAAAAGAGCATCACCAATTTTTCTGTGATTTTGAGGCCAAGAGGATCTATACTCAGTCATGCATATATTTAGATACATAGTACATATTCAAATATTACCTTTTATATATACTTCTAAAGAAACTACGTATTTATATGATAATATTTAAGGATAAATGACATCCAAAGTTTTGAATCATGATTTGGACCCAGAATTAGCCAAGATTTCACTAAAGGTGTATGGATTGTCGTGACATAAACAGCAGGTCAGGGATGTGTAGTGTGTAAGTTTAAATCCCTTGTTAAACAAAAATAAAGTTAATGATAATAATCTTAGAAAAAGAGGAATATATGTAAAAAAGGAGAGACATTCTACAGCGGGATAGAATATAATCCGAATCAAAGATAGATTTACAAAAGAGATTGGGGAGAGAAATATAAAAAGGTAGCAAAGGATTTTAAAAAATAATGAAAGCTTGTGGATACCTTGCATAGTTTAAGTACAAAATCAGTTTTTTTAAAAAGATTTTTCTATTACCGGCGTCCTTATCAAAATCTTAATTTATCAATTTGGATTTTATAAGATCTTACACCCCATTAAGTTACCACTTGAACAAGGGTGGACGTTAACCTCAACAGATTTACAATCACCTTAAAAAAAAGAGCCCTGATTCGTAGAATTAGGGCAAAGTTTATAATTCTTCATTGTGACTTGCTTACCAAATCTGAGTCTTCTAAAATTAAACGCGCCCCTCCTGCAAGGTTTTTTGGCAAATCTCATTGCAGTAGTTATTGTGTCACCATCAGATTAATCACATTTGAAATATGTATAAGAAACTCATACATTTCCTTGGTGAACCTAAAGAGTGGAATTTGGGACGACTATAAAAGAAAATTAACAAATTTTAACAAGCTGTGCACCCCTACAAAAGAGCATCACCAATTTTTCTGTGATTTTGAGGCCAAGAGGATCTATACTCAGTCATGCATATATTTAGATACATAGTACATATTCAAATATTACCTTTTATATATACTTCTAAAGAAACTACGTATTTATATGATAATATTTAAGGATAAATGACATCCAAAGTTTTGAATCATGATTTGGACCCAGAATTAGCCAAGATTTCACTAAAGGTGTATGGATTGTCGTGACATAAACAGCAGGTCAGGGATGTGTAGTGTGTAAGTTTAAATCCCTTGTTAAACAAAAATAAAGTTAATGATAATAATCTTAGAAAAAGAGGAATATATGTAAAAAAGGAGAGACATTCTACAGCGGGATAGAATATAATCCGAATCAAAGATAGATTTACAAAAGAGATTGGGGAGAGAAATATAAAAAGGTAGCAAAGGATTTTAAAAAATAATGAAAGCTTGTGGATACCTTGCATAGTTTAAGTACAAAATCAGTTTTTTTAAAAAGATTTTTCTATTACCGGCGTCCTTATCAAAATCTTAATTTATCAATTTGGATTTTATAAGATCTTACACCCCATTAAGTTACCACTTGAACAAGGGTGGACGTTAACCTCAACAGATTTACAATCACCTTAAAAAAAAGAGCCCTGATTCGTAGAATTAGGGCAAAGTTTATAATTCTTCATTGTGACTTGCTTACCAAATCTGAGTCTTCTAAAATTAAACGCGCCCCTCCTGCAAGGTTTTTTGGCAAATCTCATTGCAGTAGTTATTGTGTCACCATCAGATTAATCACATTTGAAATATGTATAAGAAACTCATACATTTCCTTGGTGAACCTAAAGAGTGGAATTTGGGACGACTATAAAAGAAAATTAACAAATTTTAACAAGCTGTGCACCCCTACAAAAGAGCATCACCAATTTTTCTGTGATTTTGAGGCCAAGAGGATCTATACTCAGTCATGCATATATTTAGATACATAGTACATATTCAAATATTACCTTTTATATATACTTCTAAAGAAACTACGTATTTATATGATAATATTTAAGGATAAATGACATCCAAAGTTTTGAATCATGATTTGGACCCAGAATTAGCCAAGATTTCACTAAAGGTGTATGGATTGTCGTGACATAAACAGCAGGTCAGGGATGTGTAGTGTGTAAGTTTAAATCCCTTGTTAAACAAAAATAAAGTTAATGATAATAATCTTAGAAAAAGAGGAATATATGTAAAAAAGGAGAGACATTCTACAGCGGGATAGAATATAATCCGAATCAAAGATAGATTTACAAAAGAGATTGGGGAGAGAAATATAAAAAGGTAGCAAAGGATTTTAAAAAATAATGAAAGCTTGTGGATACCTTGCATAGTTTAAGTACAAAAATCAGTTTTTTTAAAAAGATTTTTCTATTACCGGCGTCCTTATCAAAATCTTAATTTATCAATTTGGATTTTATAAGATCTTACACCCCATTAAGTTACCACTTGAACAAGGGTGGACGTTAACCTCAACAGATTTACAATCACCTTAAAAAAAAGAGCCCTGATTCGTAGAATTAGGGCAAAGTTTATAATTCTTCATTGTGACTTGCTTACCAAATCTGAGTCTTCTAAAATTAAACGCGCCCCTCCTGCAAGGTTTTTTGGCAAATCTCATTGCAGTAGTTATTGTGTCACCATCAGATTAATCACATTTGAAATATGTATAAGAAACTCATACATTTCCTTGGTGAACCTAAAGAGTGGAATTTGGGACGACTATAAAAGAAAATTAACAAATTTTAACAAGCTGTGCACCCCTACAAAAGAGCATCACCAATTTTTCTGTGATTTTGAGGCCAAGAGGATCTATACTCAGTCATGCATATATTTAGATACATAGTACATATTCAAATATTACCTTTTTATATACTTCTAAAGAAACTACGTATTTATATGATAATATTTAAGGATAAATGACATCCAAAGTTTTGAATCATGATTTGGACCCAGAATTAGCCAAGATTTCACTAAAGGTGTATGGATTGTCGTGACATAAACAGCAGGTCAGGGATGTGTAGTGTGTAAGTTTAAATCCCTTGTTAAACAAAAATAAAGTTAATGATAATAATCTTAGAAAAAGAGGAATATATGTAAAAAAGGAGAGACATTCTACAGCGGGATAGAATATAATCCGAATCAAAGATAGATTTACAAAAGAGATTGGGGAGAGAAATATAAAAAGGTAGCAAAGGATTTTAAAAAATAATGAAAGCTTGTGGATACCTTGCATAGTTTAAGTACAAAATCAGTTTTTTTAAAAAGATTTTTCTATTACCGGCGTCCTTATCAAAATCTTAATTTATCAATTTGGATTTTATAAGATCTTACACCCCATTAAGTTACCACTTGAACAAGGGTGGACGTTAACCTCAACAGATTTACAATCACCTTAAAAAAAAGAGCCCTGATTCGTAGAATTAGGGCAAAGTTTATAATTCTTCATTGTGACTTGCTTACCAAATCTGAGTCTTCTAAAATTAAACGCGCCCCTCCTGCAAGGTTTTTTGGCAAATCTCATTGCAGTATTGTGTCACCATCAGATTAATCACATTTGAAATATGTATAAGAAACTCATACATTTCCTTGGTGAACCTAAAGAGTGGAATTTGGGACGACTATAAAAGAAAAATAACAAATTTTAACAAGCTGTGCACCCCTACAAAAGAGCATCACCAATTTTTCTGTGATTTTGAGGCCAAGAGGATCTATACTCAGTCATGCATATATTTAGATACATAGTACATATTCAAATATTACCTTTTATATATACTTCTAAAGAAACTACGTATTTATATGATAATATTTAAGGATAAATGACATCCAAAGTTTTGAATCATGATTTGGACCCAGAATTAGCCAAGATTTCACTAAAGGTGTATGGATTGTCGTGACATAAACAGCAGGTCAGGGATGTGTAGTGTGTAAGTTTAAATCCCTTGTTAAACAAAAATAAAGTTAATGATAATAATCTTAGAAAAAGAGAAATATATGTAAAAAAGGAGAGACATTCTACAGCGGGATAGAATATAATCCGAATCAAAGATAGATTTACAAAAGAGATTGGGGAGAGAAATATAAAAAGGTAGCAAAGGATTTTAAAAAATAATGAAAGCTTGTGGATACCTTACATAGTTTAAGTACAAAATCAGTTTTTTAAAAAGATTTTTCTATTACCGGCGTCCTTATCAAAATCTTAATTTATCAATTTGGATTTTATAAGATCTTACACCCCATTAAGTTACCACTTGAACAAGGGTGGACGTTAACCTCAACAGATTTACAATCACCTTAAAAAAAAAAGAGCCCTGATTCGTAGAATTAGGGCAAAGTTTATAATTCTTCATTGTGACTTGCTTACCAAATCTGAGTCTTCTAAAATTAAACGCGCCCCTCCTGCAAGGTTTTTTGGCAAATCTCATTGCAGTAGTTATTGTGTCACCATCAGATTAATCACATTTGAAATATGTATAAGAAACTCATACATTTCCTTGGTGAACCTAAAGAGTGGAATTTGGGACGACTATAAAAGAAAATTAACAAATTTTAACAAGCTGTGCACCCCTACAAAAGAGCATCACCAATTTTTCTGTGATTTTGAGGCCAAGAGGATCTATACTCAGTCATGCATATATTTGATACATAGTACATATTCAAATATTACCTTTTATATATACTTCTAAAGAAACTACGTATTTATATGATAATATTTAAGGATAAATGACATCCAAAGTTTTGAATCATGATTTGGACCCAGAATTAGCCAAGATTTCACTAAAAGGTGTATGGATTGTCGTGACATAAACAGCAGGTCAGGGATGTGTAGTGTGTAAGTTTAAATCCCTTGTTAAACAAAAATAAAGTTAATGATAATAATCTTAGAAAAAGAGAAATATATGTAAAAAAGGAGAGACATTCTACAGCGGGATAGAATATAATCCGAATCAAAGATAGATTTACAAAAGAGATTGGGGAGAGAAATATAAAAAGGTAGCAAAGGATTTTAAAAAATAATGAAAGCTTGTGGATACCTTACATAGTTTAAGTACAAAATCAGTTTTTTAAAAAGATTTTTCTATTACCGGCGTCCTTATCAAAATCTTAATTTATCAATTTGGATTTTATAAGATCTTACACCCCATTAAGTTACCACTTGAACAAGGGTGGACGTTAACCTCAACAGATTTACAATCACCTTTAAAAAAAGAGCCCTGATTCGTAGAATTAGGGCAAAGTTTATAATTCTTCATTGTGACTTGCTTACCCAAATCTGAGTCTTCTAAAATTAAACGCGCCCCTCCTGCAAGGTTTTTTGGCAAATCTCATTGCAGTAGTTATTGTGTCACCATCAGATTAATCACATTTGAAATATGTATAAGAAACTCATACATTTCCTTGGTGAACCTAAAGAGTGGAATTTGGGACGACTATAAAAGAAAATTAACAAATTTTAACAAGCTGTGCACCCCTACAAAAGAGCATCACCAATTTTTCTGTGATTTTGAGGCCAAGAGGATCTATACTCAGTCATGCATATATTTAGATACATAGTACATATTCAAATATTACCTTTTATATATACTTCTAAAGAAACTACGTATTTATATGATAATATTTAAGGATAAATGACATCCAAAGTTTTGAATCATGATTTGGACCCAGAATTAGCCAAGATTTCACTAAAGGTGTATGGATTGTCGTGACATAAACAGCAGGTCAGGGATGTGTAGTGTGTAAGTTTAAATCCCTTGTTAAACAAAAATAAAGTTAATGATAATAATCTTAGAAAAAGAGAAATATATGTAAAAAAGGAGAGACATTCTACAGCGGGATAGAATATAATCCGAATCAAAGATAGATTTACAAAGAGATTGGGGAGAGAAATATAAAAAGGTAGCAAAGGATTTTAAAAAATAATGAAAGCTTGTGGATACCTTACATAGTTTAAGTACAAAATCAGTTTTTTTAAAAAGATTTTTCTATTACCGGCGTCCTTATCAAAATCTTAATTTATCAATTTGGATTTTATAAGATCTTACACCCCATTAAGTTACCACTTGAACAAGGGTGGACGTTAACCTCAACAGATTTACAATCACCTTAAAAAAAAAAGAGCCCTGATTCGTAGAATTAGGGCAAAGTTTATAATTCTTCATTGTGACTTGCTTACCAAATCTGAGTCTTCTAAAATTAAACGCGCCCCTCCTGCAAGGTTTTTTGGCAAATCTCATTGCAGTAGTTATTGTGTCACCATCAGATTAATCACATTTGAAATATGTATAAGAAACTCATACATTTCCTTGGTGAACCTAAGAGTGGAATTTGGGACGACTATAAAAGAAAATTAACAAATTTTAACAAGCTGTGCACCCCTACAAAAGAGCATCACCAATTTTTCTGTGATTTTGAGGCCAAGAGGATCTATACTCAGTCATGCATATATTTAGATACATAGTACATATTCAAATATTACCTTTTATATATACTTCTAAAGAAACTACGTATTTATATGATAATATTTAAGGATAAATGACATCCAAAGTTTTGAATCATGATTTGGACCCAGAATTAGCCAAGATTTCACTAAAGGTGTATGGATTGTCGTGACATAAACAGCAGGTCAGGGATGTGTAGTGTGTAAGTTTAAATCCCTTGTTAAACAAAAATAAAGTTAATGATAATAATCTTAGAAAAAGAGAAATATATGTAAAAAAGGAGAGACATTCTACAGCGGGATAGAATATAATCCGAATCAAAGATAGATTTACAAAAGAGATTGGGGAGAGAAATATAAAAAGGTAGCAAAGGATTTTAAAAAATAATGAAAGCTTGTGGATACCTTACATAGTTTAAGTACAAAATCAGTTTTTTAAAAAGATTTTTCTATTACCGGCGTCCTTATCAAAATCTTAATTTATCAATTTGGATTTTATAAGATCTTACACCCCATTAAGTTACCACTTGAACAAGGGTGGACGTTAACCTCAACAGATTTACAATCACCTTTAAAAAAAGAGCCCTGATTCGTAGAATTAGGGCAAAGTTTATAATTCTTCATTGTGACTTGCTTACCAAATCTGAGTCTTCTAAAATTAAACGCGCCCCTCCTGCAAGGTTTTTTGGCAAATCTCATTGCAGTAGTTATTGTGTCACCATCAGATTAATCACATTTGAAATATGTATAAGAAACTCATACATTTCCTTGGTGAACCTAAAGAGTGGAATTTGGGACGACTATAAAAGAAAATTAACAAATTTTAACAAGCTGTGCACCCCTACAAAAGAGCATCACCAATTTTTCTGTGATTTTGAGGCCAAGAGGATCTATACTCAGTCATGCATATATTTAGATACATAGTACATATTCAAATATTACCTTTTATATATACTTCTAAAGAAACTACGTATTTATATGATAATATTTAAGGATAAATGACATCCAAAGTTTTGAATCATGATTTGGACCCAGAATTAGCCAAGATTTCACTAAAGGTGTATGGATTGTCGTGACATAAACAGCAGGTCAGGGATGTGTAGTGTGTAATTTAAATCCCTTGTTAAACAAAAATAAAGTTAATGATAATAATCTTAGAAAAAGAGAAATATATGTAAAAAAGGAGAGACATTCTACAGCGGGATAGAATATAATCCGAATCAAAGATAGATTTACAAAAGAGATTGGGGAGAGAAATATAAAAAGGTAGCAAAGGATTTTTAAAAAATAATGAAAGCTTGTGGATACCTTACATAGTTAAGTACAAAATCAGTTTTTTTAAAAAGATTTTTCTATTACCGGCGTCCTTATCAAAATCTTAATTTATCAATTTGGATTTTATAAGATCTTACACCCCATTAAGTTACCACTTGAACAAGGGTGGACGTTAACCTCAACAGATTTACAATCACCTTAAAAAAAAAAGAGCCCTGATTCGTAGAATTAGGGCAAAGTTTATAATTCTTCATTGTGACTTGCTTACCAAATCTGAGTCTTCTAAAATTAAACGCGCCCCTCCTGCAAGGTTTTTGGCAAATCTCATTGCAGTAGTTATTGTGTCACCATCAGATTAATCACATTTGAAATATGTATAAGAAACTCATACATTTCCTTGGTGAACCTAAAGAGTGGAATTTGGGACGACTATAAAAGAAAATTAACAAATTTTAACAAGCTGTGCACCCCTACAAAAGAGCATCACCAATTTTTCTGTGATTTTGAGGCCAAGAGGATCTATACTCAGTCATGCATATATTTAGATACATAGTACATATTCAAATATTACCTTTTATATATACTTCTAAAGAAACTACGTATTTATATGATAATATTTAAGGATAAATGACATCCAAAGTTTTGAATCATGATTTGGACCCAGAATTAGCCAAGATTTCACTAAAGGTGTATGGATTGTCGTGACATAAACAGCAGGTCAGGGATGTGTAGTGTGTAAGTTTAAATCCCTTGTTAAACAAAAATAAAGTTAATGATAATAATCTTAGAAAAAGAGAAATATATGTAAAAAAGGAGAGACATTCTACAGCGGGATAGAATATAATCCGAATCAAAGATAGATTTACAAAAGAGATTGGGGAGAGAAATATAAAAAGGTAGCAAAGGATTTTAAAAAATAATGAAAGCTTGTGGATACCTTACATAGTTTAAGTACAAAATCAGTTTTTTTAAAAAGATTTTTCTATTACCGGCGTCCTTATCAAAATCTTAATTTATCAATTTGGATTTTATAAGATCTTACACCCCATTAAGTTACCACTTGAACAAGGGTGGACGTTAACCTCAACAGATTTACAATCACCTTAAAAAAAAAGAGCCCTGATTCGTAGAATTAGGGCAAAGTTTATAATTCTTCATTGTGACTTGCTTACCAAATCTGAGTCTTCTAAAATTAAACGCGCCCCTCCTGCAAGGTTTTTTGGCAAATCTCATTGCAGTAGTTATTGTGTCACCATCAGATTAATCACATTTGAAATATGTATAAGAAACTCATACATTTCCTTGGTGAACCTAAAGAGTGGAATTTGGGACGACTATAAAAGAAAATTAACAAATTTTAACAAGCTGTGCACCCCTACAAAAGAGCATCACCAATTTTTCTGTGATTTTGAGGCCAAGAGGATCTATACTCAGTCATGCATATATTTAGATACATAGTACATATTCAAATATTACCTTTTATATATACTTCTAAAGAAACTACGTATTTATATGATAATATTTAAGGATAAATGACATCCAAAGTTTTGAATCATGATTTGGACCCAGAATTAGCCAAGATTTCACTAAAGGTGTATGGATTGTCGTGACATAAACAGCAGGTCAGGGATGTGTAGTGTGTAAGTTTAAATCCCTTGTTAAACAAAAATAAAGTTAATGATAATAATCTTAGAAAAAGAGAAATATATGTAAAAAAGGAGAGACATTCTACAGCGGGATAGAATATAATCCGAATCAAAGATAGATTTACAAAAGAGATTGGGGAGAGAAATATAAAAAGGTAGCAAAGGATTTTAAAAAATAATGAAAGCTTGTGGATACCTTACATAGTTTAAGTACAAAATCAGTTTTTTAAAAAGATTTTTCTATTACCGGCGTCCTTATCAAAATCTTAATTTATCAATTTGGATTTTATAAGATCTTACACCCCATTAAGTTACCACTTGAACAAGGGTGGACGTTAACCTCAACAGATTTACAATCACCTTTAAAAAAAGAGCCCTGATTCGTAGAATTAGGGCAAAGTTTATAATTCTTCATTGTGACTTGCTTACCAAATCTGAGTCTTCTAAAATTAAACGCGCCCCTCCTGCAAGGTTTTTTGGCAAATCTCATTGCAGTAGTTATTGTGTCACCATCAGATTAATCACATTTGAAATATGTATAAGAAACTCATACATTTCCTTGGTGAACCTAAAGAGTGGAATTTGGGACGACTATAAAAGAAAATTAACAAATTTTAACAAGCTGTGCACCCCTACAAAAGAGCATCACCAATTTTTCTGTGATTTTGAGGCCAAGAGGATCTATACTCAGTCATGCATATATTTAGATACATAGTACATATTCAAATATTACCTTTTATATATACTTCTAAAGAAACTACGTATTTATATGATAATATTTAAGGATAAATGACATCCAAAGTTTTGAATCATGATTTGGACCCAGAATTAGCCAAGATTTCACTAAAGGTGTATGGATTGTCGTGACATAAACAGCAGGTCAGGGATGTGTAGTGTGTAAGTTTAAATCCCTTGTTAAACAAAATAAAGTTAATGATAATAATCTTAGAAAAAGAGAAATATATGTAAAAAAGGAGAGACATTCTACAGCGGGATAGAATATAATCCGAATCAAAGATAGATTTACAAAAGAGATTGGGGAGAGAAATATAAAAAGGTAGCAAAGGATTTTAAAAAATAATGAAAGCTTGTGGATACCTTACATAGTTTAAGTACAAAATCAGTTTTTTAAAAAGATTTTTCTATTACCGGCGTCCTTATCAAAATCTTAATTTATCAATTTGGATTTTATAAGATCTTACACCCCATTAAGTTACCACTTGAACAAGGGTGGACGTTAACCTCAACAGATTTACAATCACCTTAAAAAAAAAAGAGCCCTGATTCGTAGAATTAGGGCAAAGTTTATAATTCTTCATTGTGACTTGCTTACCAAATCTGAGTCTTCTAAAATTAAACGCGCCCCTCCTGCAAGGTTTTTTGGCAAATCTCATTGCAGTAGTTATTGTGTCACCATCAGATTAATCACATTTGAAATATGTATAAGAAACTCATACATTTCCTTGGTGAACCTAAAGAGTGGAATTTGGGACGACTATAAAAGAAAATTAACAAATTTTAACAAGCTGTGCACCCCTACAAAAGAGCATCACCAATTTTTCTGTGATTTTGAGGCCAAGAGGATCTATACTCAGTCATGCATATATTTAGATACATAGTACATATTCAAATATTACCTTTTATATATACTTCTAAAGAAACTACGTATTTATATGATAATATTAAGGATAAATGACATCCAAAGTTTTGAATCATGATTTGGACCCAGAATTAGCCAAGATTTCACTAAAGGTGTATGGATTGTCGTGACATAAACAGCAGGTCAGGGATGTGTAGTGTGTAAGTTTAAATCCCTTGTTAAACAAAAATAAAGTTAATGATAATAATCTTAGAAAAAGAGAAATATATGTAAAAAAGGAGAGACATTCTACAGCGGGATAGAATATAATCCGAATCAAAGATAGATTTACAAAAGAGATTGGGGAGAGAAATATAAAAAGGTAGCAAAGGATTTTAAAAAATAATGAAAGCTTGTGGATACCTTACATAGTTTAAGTACAAAATCAGTTTTTTTAAAAAGATTTTTCTATTACCGGCGTCCTTATCAAAATCTTAATTTATCAATTTGGATTTTATAAGATCTTACACCCCATTAAGTTACCACTTGAACAAGGGTGGACGTTAACCTCAACAGATTTACAATCACCTTAAAAAAAAAGAGCCCTGATTCGTAGAATTAGGGCAAAGTTTATAATTCTTCATTGTGACTTGCTTACCAAATCTGAGTCTTCTAAAATTAAACGCGCCCCTCCTGCAAGGTTTTTTGGCAAATCTCATTGCAGTAGTTATTGTGTCACCATCAGATTAATCACATTTGAAATATGTATAAGAAACTCATACATTTCCTTGGTGAACCTAAAGAGTGGAATTTGGGACGACTATAAAAGAAAATTAACAAATTTTAACAAGCTGTGCACCCCTACAAAAGAGCATCACCAATTTTTCTGTGATTTTGAGGCCAAGAGGATCTATACTCAGTCATGCATATATTTAGATACATAGTACATATTCAAATATTACCTTTTATATATACTTCTAAAGAAACTACGTATTTATATGATAATATTTAAGGATAATGACATCCAAAGTTTTGAATCATGATTTGGACCCAGAATTAGCCAAGATTTCACTAAAGGTGTATGGATTGTCGTGACATAAACAGCAGGTCAGGGATGTGTAGTGTGTAAGTTTAAATCCCTTGTTAAACAAAAATAAAGTTAATGATAATAATCTTAGAAAAAGAGAAATATATGTAAAAAAGGAGAGACATTCTACAGCGGGATAGAATATAATCCGAATCAAAGATAGATTTACAAAAGAGATTGGGGAGAGAAATATAAAAAGGTAGCAAAGGATTTTAAAAAATAATGAAAGCTTGTGGATACCTTACATAGTTTAAGTACAAATCAGTTTTTTTAAAAAGATTTTTCTATTACCGGCGTCCTTATCAAAATCTTAATTTATCAATTTGGATTTTATAAGATCTTACACCCCATTAAGTTACCACTTGAACAAGGGTGGACGTTAACCTCAACAGATTTACAATCACCTTAAAAAAAAAGAGCCCTGATTCGTAGAATTAGGGCAAAGTTTATAATTCTTCATTGTGACTTGCTTACCAAATCTGAGTCTTCTAAAATTAAACGCGCCCCTCCTGCAAGGTTTTTTGGCAAATCTCATTGCAGTAGTTATTGTGTCACCATCAGATTAATCACATTTGAAATATGTATAAGAAACTCATACATTTCCTTGGTGAACCTAAAGAGTGGAATTTGGGACGACTATAAAAGAAAATTAACAAATTTTAACAAGCTGTGCACCCCTACAAAAGAGCATCACCAATTTTTCTGTGATTTTGAGGCCAAGAGGATCTATACTCAGTCATGCATATATTTAGATACATAGTACATATTCAAATATTACCTTTTATATATACTTCTAAAGAAACTACGTATTTATATGATAATATTTAAGGATAAATGACATCCAAAGTTTGAATCATGATTTGGACCCAGAATTAGCCAAGATTTCACTAAAGGTGTATGGATTGTCGTGACATAAACAGCAGGTCAGGGATGTGTAGTGTGTAAGTTTAAATCCCTTGTTAAACAAAAATAAAGTTAATGATAATAATCTTAGAAAAAGAGAAATATATGTAAAAAAGGAGAGACATTCTACAGCGGGATAGAATATAATCCGAATCAAAGATAGATTTACAAAAGAGATTGGGGAGAGAAATATAAAAAGGTAGCAAAGGATTTTAAAAAATAATGAAAGCTTGTGGATACCTTACATAGTTTAAGTACAAAATCAGTTTTTTTAAAAAGATTTTTCTATTACCGGCGTCCTTATCAAAATCTTAATTTATCAATTTGGATTTTATAAGATCTTACACCCCATTAAGTTACCACTTGAACAAGGGTGGACGTTAACCTCAACAGATTTACAATCACCTTTAAAAAAAGAGCCCTGATTCGTAGAATTAGGGCAAAGTTTATAATTCTTCATTGTGACTTGCTTACCAAATCTGAGTCTTCTAAAATTAAACGCGCCCCTCCTGCAAGGTTTTTTGGCAAATCTCATTGCAGTAGTTATTGTGTCACCATCAGATTAATCACATTTGAAATATGTATAAGAAACTCATACATTTCCTTGGTGAACCTAAAGAGTGGAATTTGGGACGACTATAAAAGAAAATTAACAAATTTTAACAAGCTGTGCACCCCTACAAAAGAGCATCACCAATTTTTCTGTGATTTTGAGGCCAAGAGGATCTATACTCAGTCATGCATATATTTAGATACATAGTACATATTCAAATATTACCTTTTATATATACTTCTAAAGAAACTACGTATTTATATGATAATATTTAAGGATAAATGACATCCAAAGTTTTGAATCATGATTTGGACCCAGAATTAGCCAAGATTTCACTAAAGGTGTATGGATTGTCGTGACATAAACAGCAGGTCAGGGATGTGTAGTGTGTAAGTTTAAATCCCTTGTTAAACAAAAATAAAGTTAATGATAATAATCTTAGAAAAAGAGAAATATATGTAAAAAAGGAGAGACATTCTACAGCGGGATAGAATATAATCCGAATCAAAGATAGATTTACAAAAGAGATTGGGGAGAGAAATATAAAAAGGTAGCAAAGGATTTTAAAAAATAATGAAAGCTTGTGGATACCTTACATAGTTTAAGTACAAAAATCAGTTTTTTAAAAAGATTTTTCTATTACCGGCGTCCTTATCAAAATCTTAATTTATCAATTTGGATTTTATAAGATCTTACACCCCATTAAGTTACCACTTGAACAAGGGTGGACGTTAACCTCAACAGATTTACAATCACCTTAAAAAAAAAAGAGCCCTGATTCGTAGAATTAGGGCAAAGTTTATAATTCTTCATTGTGACTTGCTTACCAAATCTGAGTCTTCTAAAATTAAACGCGCCCCTCCTGCAAGGTTTTTTGGCAAATCTCATTGCAGTAGTTATTGTGTCACCATCAGATTAATCACATTTGAAATATGTATAAGAAACTCATACATTTCCTTGGTGAACCTAAAGAGTGGAATTTGGGACGACTATAAAAGAAAATTAACAAATTTTAACAAGCTGTGCACCCCTACAAAAGAGCATCACCAATTTTTCTGTGATTTTGAGGCCAAGAGGATCTATACTCAGTCATGCATATATTTAGATACATAGTACATATTCAAATATTACCTTTTATATATACTTCTAAAGAAACTACGTATTTATATGATAATATTTAAGGATAAATGACATCCAAAGTTTTGAATCATGATTTGGACCCAGAATTAGCCAAGATTTCACTAAAGGTGTATGGATTGTCGTGACATAAACAGCAGGTCAGGGATGTGTAGTGTGTAAGTTTAAATCCCTTGTTAAACAAAAATAAAGTTAATGATAATAATCTTAGAAAAAGAGAAATATATGTAAAAAAGGAGAGACATTCTACAGCGGGATAGAATATAATCCGAATCAAAGATAGATTTACAAAAGAGATTGGGGAGAGAAATATAAAAAGGTAGCAAAGGATTTTAAAAAATAATGAAAGCTTGTGGATACCTTACATAGTTTAAGTACAAAATCAGTTTTTTTAAAAAGATTTTTCTATTACCGGCGTCCTTATCAAAATCTTAATTTATCAATTTGGATTTTATAAGATCTTAACACCCCATTAAGTTACCACTTGAACAAGGGTGGACGTTAACCTCAACAGATTTACAATCACCTTTAAAAAAAGAGCCCTGATTCGTAGAATTAGGGCAAAGTTTATAATTCTTCATTGTGACTTGCTTACCAAATCTGAGTCTTCTAAAATTAAACGCGCCCCTCCTGCAAGGTTTTTTGGCAAATCTCATTGCAGTAGTTATTGTGTCACCATCAGATTAATCACATTTGAAATATGTATAAGAAACTCATACATTTCCTTGGTGAACCTAAAGAGTGGAATTTGGGACGACTATAAAAGAAAATTAACAAATTTTAACAAGCTGTGCACCCCTACAAAAGAGCATCACCAATTTTTCTGTGATTTTGAGGCCAAGAGGATCTATACTCAGTCATGCATATATTTAGATACATAGTACATATTCAAATATTACCTTTTATATATACTTCTAAAGAAACTACGTATTTATATGATAATATTTAAGGATAAATGACATCCAAAGTTTTGAATCATGATTTGGACCCAGAATTAGCCAAGATTTCACTAAAGGTGTATGGATTGTCGTGACATAAACAGCAGGTCAGGGATGTGTAGTGTGTAAGTTTAAATCCCTTGTTAAACAAAAATAAAGTTAATGATAATAATCTTAGAAAAAGAGAAATATATGTAAAAAAGGAGAGACATTCTACAGCGGGATAGAATATAATCCGAATCAAAGATAGATTTACAAAAGAGATTGGGGAGAGAAATATAAAAAGGTAGCAAAGGATTTTAAAAAATAATGAAAGCTTGTGGATACCTTACATAGTTTAAGTACAAAATCAGTTTTTTTAAAAAGATTTTTCTATTACCGGCGTCCTTATCAAAATCTTAATTTATCAATTTGGATTTTATAAGATCTTACACCCCATTAAGTTACCACTTGAACAAGGGTGGACGTTAACCTCAACAGATTTACAATCACCTTAAAAAAAAAGAGCCCTGATTCGTAGAATTAGGGCAAAGTTTATAATTCTTCATTGTGACTTGCTTACCAAATCTGAGTCTTCTAAAATTAAACGCGCCCCTCCTGCAAGGTTTTTTGGCAAATCTCATTGCAGTAGTTATTGTGTCACCATCAGATTAATCACATTTGAAATATGTATAAGAAACTCATACATTTCCTTGGTGAACCTAAAGAGTGGAATTTGGGACGACTATAAAAGAAAATTAACAAATTTTAACAAGCTGTGCACCCCTACAAAAGAGCATCACCAATTTTTCTGTGATTTTGAGGCCAAGAGGATCTATACTCAGTCATGCATATATTTAGATACATAGTACATATTCAAATATTACCTTTTATATATACTTCTAAAGAAACTACGTATTTATATGATAATATTTAAGGATAAATGACATCCAAAGTTTTGAATCATGATTTGGACCCAGAATTAGCCAAGATTTCACTAAAGGTGTATGGATTGTCGTGACATAAACAGCAGGTCAGGGATGTGTAGTGTGTAAGTTTAAATCCCTTGTTAAACAAAAATAAAGTTAATGATAATAATCTTAGAAAAAGAGAAATATATGTAAAAAAGGAGAGACATTCTACAGCGGGATAGAATATAATCCGAATCAAAGATAGATTTACAAAAGAGATTGGGGAGAGAAATATAAAAAGGTAGCAAAGGATTTTAAAAAATAATGAAAGCTTGTGGATACCTTACATAGTTTAAGTACAAAATCAGTTTTTTTAAAAAGATTTTTCTATTACCGGCGTCCTTATCAAAATCTTAATTTATCAATTTGGATTTTATAAGATCTTACACCCCATTAAGTTACCACTTGAACAAGGGTGGACGTTAACCTCAACAGATTTACAATCACCTTTAAAAAAAGAGCCCTGATTCGTAGAATTAGGGCAAAGTTTATAATTCTTCATTGTGACTTGCTTACCAAATCTGAGTCTTCTAAAATTAAACGCGCCCCTCCTGCAAGGTTTTTTGGCAAATCTCATTGCAGTAGTTATTGTGTCACCATCAGATTAATCACATTTGAAATATGTATAAGAAACTCATACATTTCCTTGGTGAACCTAAAGAGTGGAATTTGGGACGACTATAAAAGAAAATTAACAAATTTTAACAAGCTGTGCACCCCTACAAAAGAGCATCACCAATTTTTCTGTGATTTTGAGGCCAAGAGGATCTATACTCAGTCATGCATATATTTAGATACATAGTACATATTCAAATATTACCTTTTATATATACTTCTAAAGAAACTACGTATTTATATGATAATATTTAAGGATAAATGACATCCAAAGTTTTGAATCATGATTTGGACCCAGAATTAGCCAAGATTTCACTAAAGGTGTATGGATTGTCGTGACATAAACAGCAGGTCAGGGATGTGTAGTGTGTAAGTTTAAATCCCTTGTTAAACAAAAATAAAGTTAATGATAATAATCTTAGAAAAAGAGAAATATATGTAAAAAAGGAGAGACATTCTACAGCGGGATAGAATATAATCCGAATCAAAGATAGATTTACAAAAGAGATTGGGGAGAGAAATATAAAAAGGTAGCAAAGGATTTTAAAAAATAATGAAAGCTTGTGGATACCTTACATAGTTTAAGTACAAAATCAGTTTTTTTAAAAAGATTTTTCTATTACCGGCGTCCTTATCAAAATCTTAATTTATCAATTTGGATTTTATAAGATCTTACACCCCATTAAGTTACCACTTGAACAAGGGTGGACGTTAACCTCAACAGATTTACAATCACCTTAAAAAAAAAAGAGCCCTGATTCGTAGAATTAGGGCAAAGTTTATAATTCTTCATTGTGACTTGCTTACCAAATCTGAGTCTTCTAAAATTAAACGCGCCCCTCCTGCAAGGTTTTTTGGCAAATCTCATTGCAGTAGTTATTGTGTCACCATCAGATTAATCACATTTGAAATATGTATAAGAAACTCATACATTTCCTTGGTGAACCTAAAGAGTGGAATTTGGGACGACTATAAAAGAAAATTAACAAATTTTAACAAGCTGTGCACCCCTACAAAAGAGCATCACCAATTTTTCTGTGATTTTGAGGCCAAGAGGATCTATACTCAGTCATGCATATATTTAGATACATAGTACATATTCAAATATTACCTTTTATATATACTTCTAAAAGAAACTACGTATTTATATGATAATATTTAAGGATAAATGACATCCAAAGTTTTGAATCATGATTTGGACCCAGAATTAGCCAAGATTTCACTAAAGGTGTATGGATTGTCGTGACATAAACAGCAGGTCAGGGATGTGTAGTGTGTAAGTTTAAATCCCTTGTTAAACAAAAATAAAGTTAATGATAATAATCTTAGAAAAAGAGAAATATATGTAAAAAAGGAGAGACATTCTACAGCGGGATAGAATATAATCCGAATCAAAGATAGATTTACAAAAGAGATTGGGGAGAGAAATATAAAAAGGTAGCAAAGGATTTTAAAAAATAATGAAAGCTTGTGGATACCTTACATAGTTTAAGTACAAAATCAGTTTTTTTAAAAAGATTTTTCTATTACCGGCGTCCTTATCAAAATCTTAATTTATCAATTTGGATTTTATAAGATCTTACACCCCATTAAGTTACCACTTGAACAAGGGTGGACGTTAACCTCAACAGATTTACAATCACCTTAAAAAAAAAAGAGCCCTGATTCGTAGAATTAGGGCAAAGTTTATAATTCTTCATTGTGACTTGCTTACCAAATCTGAGTCTTCTAAAATTAAACGCGCCCCTCCTGCAAGGTTTTTTGGCAAATCTCATTGCAGTAGTTATTGTGTCACCATCAGATTAATCACATTTGAAATATGTATAAGAAACTCATACATTTCCTTGGTGAACCTAAAGAGTGGAATTTGGGACGACTATAAAAGAAAATTAACAAATTTTAACAAGCTGTGCACTCCTACAAAAGAGCATCACCAATTTTTCTGTGATTTTGAGGCCAAGAGGATCTATACTCAGTCATGCATATATTTAGATACATAGTACATATTCAAATATTACCTTTTATATATACTTCTAAAGAAACTACGTATTTATATGATAATATTTAAGGATAAATGACATCCAAAGTTTTGAATCATGATTTGGACCCAGAATTAGCCAAGATTTCACTAAAGGTGTATGGATTGTCGTGACATAAACAGCAGGTCAGGGATGTGTAGTGTGTAAGTTTAAATCCCTTGTTAAACAAAAATAAAGTTAATGATAATAATCTTAGAAAAAGAGAAATATATGTAAAAAAAGGAGAGACATTCTACAGCGGGATAGAATATAATCCGAATCAAAGATAGATTTACAAAAGAGATTGGGGAGAGAAATATAAAAAGGTAGCAAAGGATTTTAAAAAATAATGAAAGCTTGTGGATACCTTACATAGTTTAAGTACAAAATCAGTTTTTTTAAAAGATTTTTCTATTACCGGCGTCCTTATCAAAATCTTAATTTATCAATTTGGATTTTATAAGATCTTACACCCCATTAAGTTACCACTTGAACAAGGGTGGACGTTAACCTCAACAGATTTACAATCACCTTAAAAAAAAAGAGCCCTGATTCGTAGAATTAGGGCAAAGTTTATAATTCTTCATTGTGACTTGCTTACCAAATCTGAGTCTTCTAAAATTAAACGCGCCCCTCCTGCAAGGTTTTTTGGCAAATCTCATTGCAGTAGTTATTGTGTCACCATCAGATTAATCACATTTGAAATATGTATAAGAAACTCATACATTTCCTTGGTGAACCTAAAGAGTGGAATTTGGGACGACTATAAAAGAAAATTAACAAATTTTAACAAGCTGTGCACCCCTACAAAAGAGCATCACCAATTTTTCTGTGATTTTGAGGCCAAGAGGATCTATACTCAGTCATGCATATATTTAGATACATAGTACATATTCAAATATTACCTTTTATATATACTTCTAAAGAAACTACGTATTTATATGATAATATTTAAGGATAAATGACATCCAAAGTTTTGAATCATGATTTGGACCCAGAATTAGCCAAGATTTCACTAAAGGTGTATGGATTGTCGTGACATAAACAGCAGGTCAGGGATGTGTAGTGTGTAAGTTTAAATCCCTTGTTAAACAAAAATAAAGTTAATGATAATAATCTTAGAAAAAGAGAAATATATGTAAAAAAGGAGAGACATTCTACAGCGGGATAGAATATAATCCGAATCAAAGATAGATTTACAAAAGAGATTGGGGAGAGAAATATAAAAAGGTAGCAAAGGATTTTAAAAAATAATGAAAGCTTGTGGATACCTTACATAGTTTAAGTACAAAATCAGTTTTTTTAAAAAGATTTTTCTATTACCGGCGTCCTTATCAAAATCTTAATTTATCAATTTGGATTTTATAAGATCTTACACCCCATTAAGTTACCACTTGAACAAGGGTGGACGTTAACCTCAACAGATTTACAATCACCTTAAAAAAAAGAGCCCTGATTCGTAGAATTAGGGCAAAGTTTATAATTCTTCATTGTGACTTGCTTACCAAATCTGAGTCTTCTAAAATTAAACGCGCCCCTCCTGCAAGGTTTTTTGGCAAATCTCATTGCAGTAGTTATTGTGTCACCATCAGATTAATCACATTTGAAATATGTATAAGAAACTCATACATTTCCTTGGTGAACCTAAAGAGTGGAATTTGGGACGACTATAAAAGAAAATTAACAAATTTTAACAAGCTGTGCACCCCTACAAAAGAGCATCACCAATTTTTCTGTGATTTTGAGGCCAAGAGGATCTATACTCAGTCATGCATATATTTAGATACATAGTACATATTCAAATATTACCTTTTATATATACTTCTAAAGAAACTACGTATTTATATGATAATATTTAAGGATAAATGACATCCAAAGTTTTGAATCATGATTTGGACCCAGAATTAGCCAAGATTTCACTAAAGGTGTATGGATTGTCGTGACATAAACAGCAGGTCAGGGATGTGTAGTGTGTAAGTTTAAATCCCTTGTTAAACAAAAATAAAGTTAATGATAATAATCTTAGAAAAAGAGGAATATATGTAAAAAAGGAGAGACATTCTACAGCGGGATAGAATATAATCCGAATCAAAGATAGATTTACAAAAGAGATTGGGGAGAGAAATATAAAAAGGTAGCAAAGGATTTTAAAAAATAATGAAAGCTTGTGGATACCTTACATAGTTTAAGTACAAAATCAGTTTTTTTAAAAAGATTTTTCTATTACCGGCGTCCTTATCAAAATCTTAATTTATCAATTTGGATTTTATAAGATCTTACACCCCATTAAGTTACCACTTGAACAAGGGTGGACGTTAACCTCAACAGATTTACAATCACCTTAAAAAAAAAGAGCCCTGATTCGTAGAATTAGGGCAAAGTTTATAATTCTTCATTGTGACTTGCTTACCAAATCTGAGTCTTCTAAAATTAAACGCGCCCCTCCTGCAAGGTTTTTTGGCAAATCTCATTGCAGTAGTTATTGTGTCACCATCAGATTAATCACATTTGAAATATGTATAAGAAACTCATACATTTCCTTGGTGAACCTAAAGAGTGGAATTTGGGACGACTATAAAAGAAAATTAACAAATTTTAACAAGCTGTGCACCCCTACAAAAGAGCATCACCAATTTTTCTGTGATTTGGAGGCCAAGAGGATCTATACTCAGTCATGCATATATTTAGATACATAGTACATATTCAAATATTACCTTTTATATATACTTCTAAAGAAACTACGTATTTATATGATAATATTTAAGGATAAATGACATCCAAAGTTTTGAATCATGATTTGGACCCAGAATTAGCCAAGATTTCACTAAAGGTGTATGGATTGTCGTGACATAAACAGCAGGTCAGGGATGTGTAGTGTGTAAGTTTAAATCCCTTGTTAAACAAAAATAAAGTTAATGATAATAATCTTAGAAAAAGAGGAATATATGTAAAAAAGGAGAGACATTCTACAGCGGGATAGAATATAATCCGAATCAAAGATAGATTTACAAAAGAGATTGGGGAGAGAAATATAAAAAGGTAGCAAAGGATTTTAAAAAATAATGAAAGCTTGTGGATACCTTACATAGTTTAAGTACAAAATCAGTTTTTTTAAAAAGATTTTTCTATTACCGGCGTCCTTATCAAAATCTTAATTTATCAATTTGGATTTTATAAGATCTTACACCCCATTAAGTTACCACTTGAACAAGGGTGGACGTTAACCTCAACAGATTTACAATCACCTTAAAAAAAAAGAGCCCTGATTCGTAGAATTAGGGCAAAGTTTATAATTCTTCATTGTGACTTGCTTACCAAATCTGAGTCTTCTAAAATTAAACGCGCCCCTCCTGCAAGGTTTTTTGGCAAATCTCATTGCAGTAGTTATTGTGTCACCATCAGATTAATCACATTTGAAATATGTATAAGAAACTCATACATTTCCTTGGTGAACCTAAAGAGTGGAATTTGGGACGACTATAAAAGAAAATTAACAAATTTTAACAAGCTGTGCACCCCTACAAAAGAGCATCACCAATTTTTCTGTGATTTGGAGGCCAAGAGGATCTATACTCAGTCATGCATATATTTAGATACATAGTACATATTCAAATATTACCTTTTATATATACTTCTAAAGAAACTACGTATTTATATGATAATATTTAAGGATAAATGACATCCAAAGTTTTGAATCATGATTTGGACCCAGAATTAGCCAAGATTTCACTAAAGGTGTATGGATTGTCGTGACATAAACAGCAGGTCAGGGATGTGTAGTGTGTAAGTTTAAATCCCTTGTTAAACAAAAATAAAGTTAATGATAATAATCTTAGAAAAAGAGGAATATATGTAAAAAAGGAGAGACATTCTACAGCGGGATAGAATATAATCCGAATCAAAGATAGATTTACAAAAGAGATTGGGGAGAGAAATATAAAAAGGTAGCAAAGGATTTTAAAAAATAATGAAAGCTTGTGGATACCTTACATAGTTTAAGTACAAAATCAGTTTTTTTAAAAAGATTTTTCTATTACCGGCGTCCTTATCAAAATCTTAATTTATCAATTTGGATTTTATAAGATCTTACACCCCATTAAGTTACCACTTGAACAAGGGTGGACGTTAACCTCAACAGATTTACAATCACCTTAAAAAAAAAGAGCCCTGATTCGTAGAATTAGGGCAAAGTTTATAATTCTTCATTGTGACTTGCTTACCAAATCTGAGTCTTCTAAAATTAAACGCGCCCCTCCTGCAAGGTTTTTTGGCAAATCTCATTGCAGTAGTTATTGTGTCACCATCAGATTAATCACATTTGAAATATGTATAAGAAACTCATACATTTCCTTGGTGAACCTAAAGAGTGGAATTTGGGACGACTATAAAAGAAAATTAACAAATTTTAACAAGCTGTGCACCCCTACAAAAGAGCATCACCAATTTTTCTGTGATTTGGAGGCCAAGAGGATCTATACTCAGTCATGCATATATTTAGATACATAGTACATATTCAAATATTACCTTTTATATATACTTCTAAAGAAACTACGTATTTATATGATAATATTTAAGGATAAATGACATCCAAAGTTTTGAATCATGATTTGGACCCAGAATTAGCCAAGATTTCACTAAAGGTGTATGGATTGTCGTGACATAAACAGCAGGTCAGGGATGTGTAGTGTGTAAGTTTAAATCCCTTGTTAAACAAAAATAAAGTTAATGATAATAATCTTAGAAAAAGAGGAATATATGTAAAAAAGGAGAGACATTCTACAGCGGGATAGAATATAATCCGAATCAAAGATAGATTTACAAAAGAGATTGGGGAGAGAAATATAAAAAGGTAGCAAAGGATTTTAAAAAATAATGAAAGCTTGTGGATACCTAACATAGTTTAAGTACAAAATCAGTTTTTTTAAAAAGATTTTTCTATTACCGGCGTCCTTATCAAAATCTTAATTTATCAATTTGGATTTTATAAGATCTTACACCCCATTAAGTTACCACTTGAACAAGGGTGGACGTTAACCTCAACAGATTTACAATCACCTTAAAAAAAAAGAGCCCTGATTCGTAGAATTAGGGCAAAGTTTATAATTCTTCATTGTGACTTGCTTACCAAATCTGAGTCTTCTAAAATTAAACGCGCCCCTCCTGCAAGGTTTTTTGGCAAATCTCATTGCAGTAGTTATTGTGTCACCATCAGATTAATCACATTTGAAATATGTATAAGAAACTCATACATTTCCTTGGTGAACCTAAAGAGTGGAATTTGGGACGACTATAAAAGAAAATTAACAAATTTTAACAAGCTGTGCACCCCTACAAAAGAGCATCACCAATTTTTCTGTGATTTGGAGGCCAAGAGGATCTATACTCAGTCATGCATATATTTAGATACATAGTACATATTCAAATATTACCTTTTATATATACTTCTAAAGAAACTACGTATTTATATGATAATATTTAAGGATAAATGACATCCAAAGTTTTGAATCATGATTTGGACCCAGAATTAGCCAAGATTTCACTAAAGGTGTATGGATTGTCGTGACATAAACAGCAGGTCAGGGATGTGTAGTGTGTAAGTTTAAATCCCTTGTTAAACAAAAATAAAGTTAATGATAATAATCTTAGAAAAAGAGGAATATATGTAAAAAAGGAGAGACATTCTACAGCGGGATAGAATATAATCCGAATCAAAGATAGATTTACAAAAGAGATTGGGGAGAGAAATATAAAAAGGTAGCAAAGGATTTTAAAAAATAATGAAAGCTTGTGGATACCTTACATAGTTTAAGTACAAAATCAGTTTTTTTAAAAAGATTTTTCTATTACCGGCGTCCTTATCAAAATCTTAATTTATCAATTTGGATTTTATAAGATCTTACACCCCATTAAGTTACCACTTGAACAAGGGTGGACGTTAACCTCAACAGATTTACAATCACCTTAAAAAAAAAGAGCCCTGATTCGTAGAATTAGGGCAAAGTTTATAATTCTTCATTGTGACTTGCTTACCAAATCTGAGTCTTCTAAAATTAAACGCGCCCCTCCTGCAAGGTTTTTTGGCAAATCTCATTGCAGTAGTTATTGTGTCACCATCAGATTAATCACATTTGAAATATGTATAAGAAACTCATACATTTCCTTGGTGAACCTAAAGAGTGGAATTTGGGACGACTATAAAAGAAAATTAACAAATTTTAACAAGCTGTGCACCCCTACAAAAGAGCATCACCAATTTTTCTGTGATTTGGAGGCCAAGAGGATCTATACTCAGTCATGCATATATTTAGATACATAGTACATATTCAAATATTACCTTTTATATATACTTCTAAAGAAACTACGTATTTATATGATAATATTTAAGGATAAATGACATCCAAAGTTTTGAATCATGATTTGGACCCAGAATTAGCCAAGATTTCACTAAAGGTGTATGGATTGTCGTGACATAAACAGCAGGTCAGGGATGTGTAGTGTGTAAGTTTAAATCCCTTGTTAAACAAAAATAAAGTTAATGATAATAATCTTAGAAAAAGAGGAATATATGTAAAAAAGGAGAGACATTCTACAGCGGGATAGAATATAATCCGAATCAAAGATAGATTTACAAAAGAGATTGGGGAGAGAAATATAAAAAGGTAGCAAAGGATTTTAAAAAATAATGAAAGCTTGTGGATACCTTACATAGTTTAAGTACAAAATCAGTTTTTTTAAAAAGATTTTTCTATTACCGGCGTCCTTATCAAAATCTTAATTTATCAATTTGGATTTTATAAGATCTTACACCCCATTAAGTTACCACTTGAACAAGGGTGGACGTTAACCTCAACAGATTTACAATCACCTTAAAAAAAAAGAGCCCTGATTCGTAGAATTAGGGCAAAGTTTATAATTCTTCATTGTGACTTGCTTACCAAATCTGAGTCTTCTAAAATTAAACGCGCCCCTCCTGCAAGGTTTTTTGGCAAATCTCATTGCAGTAGTTATTGTGTCACCATCAGATTAATCACATTTGAAATATGTATAAGAAACTCATACATTTCCTTGGTGAACCTAAAGAGTGGAATTTGGGACGACTATAAAAGAAAATTAACAAATTTTAACAAGCTGTGCACCCCTACAAAAGAGCATCACCAATTTTTCTGTGATTTGGAGGCCAAGAGGATCTATACTCAGTCATGCATATATTTAGATACATAGTACATATTCAAATATTACCTTTTATATATACTTCTAAAGAAACTACGTATTTATATGATAATATTTAAGGATAAATGACATCCAAAGTTTTGAATCATGATTTGGACCCAGAATTAGCCAAGATTTCACTAAAGGTGTATGGATTGTCGTGACATAAACAGCAGGTCAGGGATGTGTAGTGTGTAAGTTTAAATCCCTTGTTAAACAAAAATAAAGTTAATGATAATAATCTTAGAAAAAGAGGAATATATGTAAAAAAGGAGAGACATTCTACAGCGGGATAGAATATAATCCGAATCAAAGATAGATTTACAAAAGAGATTGGGGAGAGAAATATAAAAAGGTAGCAAAGGATTTTAAAAAATAATGAAAGCTTGTGGATACCTTACATAGTTTAAGTACAAAATCAGTTTTTTTAAAAAGATTTTTCTATTACCGGCGTCCTTATCAAAATCTTAATTTATCAATTTGGATTTTATAAGATCTTACACCCCATTAAGTTACCACTTGAACAAGGGTGGACGTTAACCTCAACAGATTTACAATCACCTTAAAAAAAAAGAGCCCTGATTCGTAGAATTAGGGCAAAGTTTATAATTCTTCATTGTGACTTGCTTACCAAATCTGAGTCTTCTAAAATTAAACGCGCCCCTCCTGCAAGGTTTTTTGGCAAATCTCATTGCAGTAGTTATTGTGTCACCATCAGATTAATCACATTTGAAATATGTATAAGAAACTCATACATTTCCTTGGTGAACCTAAAGAGTGGAATTTGGGACGACTATAAAAGAAAATTAACAAATTTTAACAAGCTGTGCACCCCTACAAAAGAGCATCACCAATTTTTCTGTGATTTGGAGGCCAAGAGGATCTATACTCAGTCATGCATATATTTAGATACATAGTACATATTCAAATATTACCTTTTATATATACTTCTAAAGAAACTACGTATTTATATGATAATATTTAAGGATAAATGACATCCAAAGTTTTGAATCATGATTTGGACCCAGAATTAGCCAAGATTTCACTAAAGGTGTATGGATTGTCGTGACATAAACAGCAGGTCAGGGATGTGTAGTGTGTAAGTTTAAATCCCTTGTTAAACAAAAATAAAGTTAATGATAATAATCTTAGAAAAAGAGGAATATATGTAAAAAAGGAGAGACATTCTACAGCGGGATAGAATATAATCCGAATCAAAGATAGATTTACAAAAGAGATTGGGGAGAGAAATATAAAAAGGTAGCAAAGGATTTTAAAAAATAATGAAAGCTTGTGGATACCTTACATAGTTTAAGTACAAAATCAGTTTTTTTAAAAAGATTTTTCTATTACCGGCGTCCTTATCAAAATCTTAATTTATCAATTTGGATTTTATAAGATCTTACACCCCATTAAGTTACCACTTGAACAAGGGTGGACGTTAACCTCAACAGATTTACAATCACCTTAAAAAAAAAGAGCCCTGATTCGTAGAATTAGGGCAAAGTTTATAATTCTTCATTGTGACTTGCTTACCAAATCTGAGTCTTCTAAAATTAAACGCGCCCCTCCTGCAAGGTTTTTTGGCAAATCTCATTGCAGTAGTTATTGTGTCACCATCAGATTAATCACATTTGAAATATGTATAAGAAACTCATACATTTCCTTGGTGAACCTAAAGAGTGGAATTTGGGACGACTATAAAAGAAAATTAACAAATTTTAACAAGCTGTGCACCCCTACAAAAGAGCATCACCAATTTTTCTGTGATTTGGAGGCCAAGAGGATCTATACTCAGTCATGCATATATTTAGATACATAGTACATATTCAAATATTACCTTTTATATATACTTCTAAAGAAACTACGTATTTATATGATAATATTTAAGGATAAATGACATCCAAAGTTTTGAATCATGATTTGGACCCAGAATTAGCCAAGATTTCACTAAAGGTGTATGGATTGTCGTGACATAAACAGCAGGTCAGGGATGTGTAGTGTGTAAGTTTAAATCCCTTGTTAAACAAAAATAAAGTTAATGATAATAATCTTAGAAAAAGAGGAATATATGTAAAAAAGGAGAGACATTCTACAGCGGGATAGAATATAATCCGAATCAAAGATAGATTTACAAAAGAGATTGGGGAGAGAAATATAAAAAGGTAGCAAAGGATTTTAAAAAATAATGAAAGCTTGTGGATACCTTACATAGTTTAAGTACAAAATCAGTTTTTTTAAAAAGATTTTTCTATTACCGGCGTCCTTATCAAAATCTTAATTTATCAATTTGGATTTTATAAGATCTTACACCCCATTAAGTTACCACTTGAACAAGGGTGGACGTTAACCTCAACAGATTTACAATCACCTTAAAAAAAAAGAGCCCTGATTCGTAGAATTAGGGCAAAGTTTATAATTCTTCATTGTGACTTGCTTACCAAATCTGAGTCTTCTAAAATTAAACGCGCCCCTCCTGCAAGGTTTTTTGGCAAATCTCATTGCAGTAGTTATTGTGTCACCATCAGATTAATCACATTTGAAATATGTATAAGAAACTCATACATTTCCTTGGTGAACCTAAAGAGTGGAATTTGGGACGACTATAAAAGAAAATTAACAAATTTTAACAAGCTGTGCACCCCTACAAAAGAGCATCACCAATTTTTCTGTGATTTGGAGGCCAAGAGGATCTATACTCAGTCATGCATATATTTAGATACATAGTACATATTCAAATATTACCTTTTATATATACTTCTAAAGAAACTACGTATTTATATGATAATATTTAAGGATAAATGACATCCAAAGTTTTGAATCATGATTTGGACCCAGAATTAGCCAAGATTTCACTAAAGGTGTATGGATTGTCGTGACATAAACAGCAGGTCAGGGATGTGTAGTGTGTAAGTTTAAATCCCTTGTTAAACAAAAATAAAGTTAATGATAATAATCTTAGAAAAAGAGGAATATATGTAAAAAAGGAGAGACATTCTACAGCGGGATAGAATATAATCCGAATCAAAGATAGATTTACAAAAGAGATTGGGGAGAGAAATATAAAAAGGTAGCAAAGGATTTTAAAAAATAATGAAAGCTTGTGGATACCTTACATAGTTTAAGTACAAAATCAGTTTTTTTAAAAAGATTTTTCTATTACCGGCGTCCTTATCAAAATCTTAATTTATCAATTTGGATTTTATAAGATCTTACACCCCATTAAGTTACCACTTGAACAAGGGTGGACGTTAACCTCAACAGATTTACAATCACCTTAAAAAAAAAAGAGCCCTGATTCGTAGAATTAGGGCAAAGTTTATAATTCTTCATTGTGACTTGCTTACCAAATCTGAGTCTTCTAAAATTAAACGCGCCCCTCCTGCAAGGTTTTTTGGCAAATCTCATTGCAGTAGTTATTGTGTCACCATCAGATTAATCACATTTGAAATATGTATAAGAAACTCATACATTTCCTTGGTGAACCTAAAGAGTGGAATTTGGGACGACTATAAAAGAAAATTAACAAATTTTAACAAGCTGTGCACCCCTACAAAAGAGCATCACCAATTTTTCTGTGATTTGGAGGCCAAGAGGATCTATACTCAGTCATGCATATATTTAGATACATAGTACATATTCAAATATTACCTTTTATATATACTTCTAAAGAAACTACGTATTTATATGATAATATTTAAGGATAAATGACATCCAAAGTTTTGAATCATGATTTGGACCCAGAATTAGCCAAGATTTCACTAAAGGTGTATGGATTGTCGTGACATAAACAGCAGGTCAGGGATGTGTAGTGTGTAAGTTTAAATCCCTTGTTAAACAAAAATAAAGTTAATGATAATAATCTTAGAAAAAGAGGAATATATGTAAAAAAGGAGAGACATTCTACAGCGGGATAGAATATAATCCGAATCAAAGATAGATTTACAAAAGAGATTGGGGAGAGAAATATAAAAAGGTAGCAAAGGATTTTAAAAAATAATGAAAGCTTGTGGATACCTTACATAGTTTAAGTACAAAATCAGTTTTTTTAAAAAGATTTTTCTATTACCGGCGTCCTTATCAAAATCTTAATTTATCAATTTGGATTTTATAAGATCTTACACCCCATTAAGTTACCACTTGAACAAGGGTGGACGTTAACCTCAACAGATTTACAATCACCTTAAAAAAAAAAAGAGCCCTGATTCGTAGAATTAGGGCAAAGTTTATAATTCTTCATTGTGACTTGCTTACCAAATCTGAGTCTTCTAAAATTAAACGCGCCCCTCCTGCAAGGTTTTTTGGCAAATCTCATTGCAGTAGTTATTGTGTCACCATCAGATTAATCACATTTGAAATATGTATAAGAAACTCATACATTTCCTTGGTGAACCTAAAGAGTGGAATTTGGGACGACTATAAAAGAAAATTAACAAATTTTAACAAGCTGTGCACCCCTACAAAAGAGCATCACCAATTTTTCTGTGATTTGGAGGCCAAGAGGATCTATACTCAGTCATGCATATATTTAGATACATAGTACATATTCAAATATTACCTTTTATATATACTTCTAAAGAAACTACGTATTTATATGATAATATTTAAGGATAAATGACATCCAAAGTTTTGAATCATGATTTGGACCCAGAATTAGCCAAGATTTCACTAAAGGTGTATGGATTGTCGTGACATAAACAGCAGGTCAGGGATGTGTAGTGTGTAAGTTTAAATCCCTTGTTAAACAAAAATAAAGTTAATGATAATAATCTTAGAAAAAGAGGAATATATGTAAAAAAGGAGAGACATTCTACAGCGGGATAGAATATAATCCGAATCAAAGATAGATTTACAAAAGAGATTGGGGAGAGAAATATAAAAAGGTAGCAAAGGATTTTAAAAAATAATGAAAGCTTGTGGATACCTTACATAGTTTAAGTACAAAATCAGTTTTTTTAAAAAGATTTTTCTATTACCGGCGTCCTTATCAAAATCTTAATTTATCAATTTGGATTTTATAAGATCTTACACCCCATTAAGTTACCACTTGAACAAGGGTGGACGTTAACCTCAACAGATTTACAATCACCTTAAAAAAAAAAAGAGCCCTGATTCGTAGAATTAGGGCAAAGTTTATAATTCTTCATTGTGACTTGCTTACCAAATCTGAGTCTTCTAAAATTAAACGCGCCCCTCCTGCAAGGTTTTTTGGCAAATCTCATTGCAGTAGTTATTGTGTCACCATCAGATTAATCACATTTGAAATATGTATAAGAAACTCATACATTTCCTTGGTGAACCTAAAGAGTGGAATTTGGGACGACTATAAAAGAAAATTAACAAATTTTAACAAGCTGTGCACCCCTACAAAAGAGCATCACCAATTTTTCTGTGATTTGGAGGCCAAGAGGATCTATACTCAGTCATGCATATATTTAGATACATAGTACATATTCAAATATTACCTTTTATATATACTTCTAAAGAAACTACGTATTTATATGATAATATTTAAGGATAAATGACATCCAAAGTTTTGAATCATGATTTGGACCCAGAATTAGCCAGGATTTCACTAAAGGTGTATGGATTGTCGTGACATAAACAGCAGGTCAGGGATGTGTAGTGTGTAAGTTTAAATCCCTTGTTAAACAAAAATAAAGTTAATGATAATAATCTTAGAAAAAGAGAAATATATGTAAAAAAGGAGAGACATTCTACAGCGGGATAGAATATAATCCGAATCAAAGATAGATTTACAAAAGAGATTGGGGAGAGAAATATAAAAAGGTAGCAAAGGATTTTAAAAAATAATGAAAGCTTGTGGATACCTTACATAGTTTAAGTACAAAATCAGTTTTTTTAAAAAGATTTTTCTATTACCGGCGTCCTTATCAAAATCTTAATTTATCAATTTGGATTTTATAAGATCTTACACCCCATTAAGTTACCACTTGAACAAGGGTGGACGTTAACCTCAACAGATTTACAATCACCTTAAAAAAAAAAGAGCCCTGATTCGTAGAATTAGGGCAAAGTTTATAATTCTTCATTGTGACTTGCTTACCAAATCTGAGTCTTCTAAAATTAAACGCGCCCCTCCTGCAAGGTTTTTTGGCAAATCTCATTGCAGTAGTTATTGTGTCACCATCAGATTAATCACATTTGAAATATGTATAAGAAACTCATACATTTCCTTGGTGAACCTAAAGAGTGGAATTTGGGACGACTATAAAAGAAAATTAACAAATTTTAACAAGCTGTGCACCCCTACAAAAGAGCATCACCAATTTTTCTGTGATTTGGAGGCCAAGAGGATCTATACTCAGTCATGCATATATTTAGATACATAGTACATATTCAAATATTACCTTTTATATATACTTCTAAAGAAACTACGTATTTATATGATAATATTTAAGGATAAATGACATCCAAAGTTTTGAATCATGATTTGGACCCAGAATTAGCCAAGATTTCACTAAAGGTGTATGGATTGTCGTGACATAAACAGCAGGTCAGGGATGTGTAGTGTGTAAGTTTAAATCCCTTGTTAAACAAAAATAAAGTTAATGATAATAATCTTAGAAAAAGAGGAATATATGTAAAAAAGGAGAGACATTCTACAGCGGGATAGAATATAATCCGAATCAAAGATAGATTTACAAAAGAGATTGGGGAGAGAAATATAAAAAGGTAGCAAAGGATTTTAAAAAATAATGAAAGCTTGTGGATACCTTACATAGTTTAAGTACAAAATCAGTTTTTTTAAAAAGATTTTTCTATTACCGGCGTCCTTATCAAAATCTTAATTTATCAATTTGGATTTTATAAGATCTTACACCCCATTAAGTTACCACTTGAACAAGGGTGGACGTTAACCTCAACAGATTTACAATCACCTTAAAAAAAAAAGAGCCCTGATTCGTAGAATTAGGGCAAAGTTTATAATTCTTCATTGTGACTTGCTTACCAAATCTGAGTCTTCTAAAATTAAACGCGCCCCTCCTGCAAGGTTTTTTGGCAAATCTCATTGCAGTAGTTATTGTGTCACCATCAGATTAATCACATTTGAAATATGTATAAGAAACTCATACATTTCCTTGGTGAACCTAAAGAGTGGAATTTGGGACGACTATAAAAGAAAATTAACAAATTTTAACAAGCTGTGCACCCCTACAAAAGAGCATCACCAATTTTTCTGTGATTTGGAGGCCAAGAGGATCTATACTCAGTCATGCATATATTTAGATACATAGTACATATTCAAATATTACCTTTTATATATACTTCTAAAGAAACTACGTATTTATATGATAATATTTAAGGATAAATGACATCCAAAGTTTTGAATCATGATTTGGACCCAGAATTAGCCAAGATTTCACTAAAGGTGTATGGATTGTCGTGACATAAACAGCAGGTCAGGGATGTGTAGTGTGTAAGTTTAAATCCCTTGTTAAACAAAAATAAAGTTAATGATAATAATCTTAGAAAAAGAGGAATATATGTAAAAAAGGAGAGACATTCTACAGCGGGATAGAATATAATCCGAATCAAAGATAGATTTACAAAAGAGATTGGGGAGAGAAATATAAAAAGGTAGCAAAGGATTTTAAAAAATAATGAAAGCTTGTGGATACCTTACATAGTTTAAGTACAAAATCAGTTTTTTTAAAAGATTTTTCTATTACCGGCGTCCTTATCAAAATCTTAATTTATCAATTTGGATTTTATAAGATCTTACACCCCATTAAGTTACCACTTGAACAAGGGTGGACGTTAACCTCAACAGATTTACAATCACCTTAAAAAAAAAAGAGCCCTGATTCGTAGAATTAGGGCAAAGTTTATAATTCTTCATTGTGACTTGCTTACCAAATCTGAGTCTTCTAAAATTAAACGCGCCCCTCCTGCAAGGTTTTTTGGCAAATCTCATTGCAGTAGTTATTGTGTCACCATCAGATTAATCACATTTGAAATATGTATAAGAAACTCATACATTTCCTTGGTGAACCTAAAGAGTGGAATTTGGGACGACTATAAAAGAAAATTAACAAATTTTAACAAGCTGTGCACCCCTACAAAAGAGCATCACCAATTTTTCTGTGATTTGGAGGCCAAGAGGATCTATACTCAGTCATGCATATATTTAGATACATAGTACATATTCAAATATTACCTTTTATATATACTTCTAAAGAAACTACGTATTTATATGATAATATTTAAGGATAAATGACATCCAAAGTTTTGAATCATGATTTGGACCCAGAATTAGCCAGGATTTCACTAAAGGTGTATGGATTGTCGTGACATAAACAGCAGGTCAGGGATGTGTAGTGTGTAAGTTTAAATCCCTTGTTAAACAAAAATAAAGTTAATGATAATAATCTTAGAAAAAGAGGAATATATGTAAAAAAGGAGAGACATTCTACAGCGGGATAGAATATAATCCGAATCAAAGATAGATTTACAAAAGAGATTGGGGAGAGAAATATAAAAAGGTAGCAAAGGATTTTAAAAAATAATGAAAGCTTGTGGATACCTTACATAGTTTAAGTACAAAATCAGTTTTTTTAAAAAGATTTTTCTATTACCGGCGTCCTTATCAAAATCTTAATTTATCAATTTGGATTTTATAAGATCTTACACCCCATTAAGTTACCACTTGAACAAGGGTGGACGTTAACCTCAACAGATTTACAATCACCTTAAAAAAAAAAGAGCCCTGATTCGTAGAATTAGGGCAAAGTTTATAATTCTTCATTGTGACTTGCTTACCAAATCTGAGTCTTCTAAAATTAAACGCGCCCCTCCTGCAAGGTTTTTTGGCAAATCTCATTGCAGTAGTTATTGTGTCACCATCAGATTAATCACATTTGAAATATGTATAAGAAACTCATACATTTCCTTGGTGAACCTAAAGAGTGGAATTTGGGACGACTATAAAAGAAAATTAACAAATTTTAACAAGCTGTGCACCCCTACAAAAGAGCATCACCAATTTTTCTGTGATTTGGAGGCCAAGAGGATCTATACTCAGTCATGCATATATTTAGATACATAGTACATATTCAAATATTACCTTTTATATATACTTCTAAAGAAACTACGTATTTATATGATAATATTTAAGGATAAATGACATCCAAAGTTTTGAATCATGATTTGGACCCAGAATTAGCCAGGATTTCACTAAAGGTGTATGGATTGTCGTGACATAAACAGCAGGTCAGGGATGTGTAGTGTGTAAGTTTAAATCCCTTGTTAAACAAAAATAAAGTTAATGATAATAATCTTAGAAAAAGAGAAATATATGTAAAAAAGGAGAGACATTCTACAGCGGGATAGAATATAATCCGAATCAAAGATAGATTTACAAAAGAGATTGGGGAGAGAAATATAAAAAGGTAGCAAAGGATTTTAAAAAATAATGAAAGCTTGTGGATACCTTACATAGTTTAAGTACAAAATCAGTTTTTTTAAAAAGATTTTTCTATTACCGGCGTCCTTATCAAAATCTTAATTTATCAATTTGGATTTTATAAGATCTTACACCCCATTAAGTTACCACTTGAACAAGGGTGGACGTTAACCTCAACAGATTTACAATCACCTTAAAAAAAAAAGAGCCCTGATTCGTAGAATTAGGGCAAAGTTTATAATTCTTCATTGTGACTTGCTTACCAAATCTGAGTCTTCTAAAATTAAACGCGCCCCTCCTGCAAGGTTTTTTGGCAAATCTCATTGCAGTAGTTATTGTGTCACCATCAGATTAATCACATTTGAAATATGTATAAGAAACTCATACATTTCCTTGGTGAACCTAAAGAGTGGAATTTGGGACGACTATAAAAGAAAATTAACAAATTTTAACAAGCTGTGCACCCCTACAAAAGAGCATCACCAATTTTTCTGTGATTTGGAGGCCAAGAGGATCTATACTCAGTCATGCATATATTTAGATACATAGTACATATTCAAATATTACCTTTTATATATACTTCTAAAGAAACTACGTATTTATATGATAATATTTAAGGATAAATGACATCCAAAGTTTTGAATCATGATTTGGACCCAGAATTAGCCAGGATTTCACTAAAGGTGTATGGATTGTCGTGACATAAACAGCAGGTCAGGGATGTGTAGTGTGTAAGTTTAAATCCCTTGTTAAACAAAAATAAAGTTAATGATAATAATCTTAGAAAAAGAGAAATATATGTAAAAAAGGAGAGACATTCTACAGCGGGATAGAATATAATCCGAATCAAAGATAGATTTACAAAAGAGATTGGGGAGAGAAATATAAAAAGGTAGCAAAGGATTTTAAAAAATAATGAAAGCTTGTGGATACCTTACATAGTTTAAGTACAAAATCAGTTTTTTTAAAAAGATTTTTCTATTACCGGCGTCCTTATCAAAATCTTAATTTATCAATTTGGATTTTATAAGATCTTACACCCCATTAAGTTACCACTTGAACAAGGGTGGACGTTAACCTCAACAGATTTACAATCACCTTAAAAAAAAAAGAGCCCTGATTCGTAGAATTAGGGCAAAGTTTATAATTCTTCATTGTGACTTGCTTACCAAATCTGAGTCTTCTAAAATTAAACGCGCCCCTCCTGCAAGGTTTTTTGGCAAATCTCATTGCAGTAGTTATTGTGTCACCATCAGATTAATCACATTTGAAATATGTATAAGAAACTCATACATTTCCTTGGTGAACCTAAAGAGTGGAATTTGGGACGACTATAAAAGAAAATTAACAAATTTTAACAAGCTGTGCACCCCTACAAAAGAGCATCACCAATTTTTCTGTGATTTGGAGGCCAAGAGGATCTATACTCAGTCATGCATATATTTAGATACATAGTACATATTCAAATATTACCTTTTATATATACTTCTAAAGAAACTACGTATTTATATGATAATATTTAAGGATAAATGACATCCAAAGTTTTGAATCATGATTTGGACCCAGAATTAGCCAGGATTTCACTAAAGGTGTATGGATTGTCGTGACATAAACAGCAGGTCAGGGATGTGTAGTGTGTAAGTTTAAATCCCTTGTTAAACAAAAATAAAGTTAATGATAATAATCTTAGAAAAAGAGAAATATATGTAAAAAAGGAGAGACATTCTACAGCGGGATAGAATATAATCCGAATCAAAGATAGATTTACAAAAGAGATTGGGGAGAGAAATATAAAAAGGTAGCAAAGGATTTTAAAAAATAATGAAAGCTTGTGGATACCTTACATAGTTTAAGTACAAAATCAGTTTTTTTAAAAAGATTTTTCTATTACCGGCGTCCTTATCAAAATCTTAATTTATCAATTTGGATTTTATAAGATCTTACACCCCATTAAGTTACCACTTGAACAAGGGTGGACGTTAACCTCAACAGATTTACAATCACCTTAAAAAAAAAAGAGCCCTGATTCGTAGAATTAGGGCAAAGTTTATAATTCTTCATTGTGACTTGCTTACCAAATCTGAGTCTTCTAAAATTAAACGCGCCCCTCCTGCAAGGTTTTTTGGCAAATCTCATTGCAGTAGTTATTGTGTCACCATCAGATTAATCACATTTGAAATATGTATAAGAAACTCATACATTTCCTTGGTGAACCTAAAGAGTGGAATTTGGGACGACTATAAAAGAAAATTAACAAATTTTAACAAGCTGTGCACCCCTACAAAAGAGCATCACCAATTTTTCTGTGATTTGGAGGCCAAGAGGATCTATACTCAGTCATGCATATATTTAGATACATAGTACATATTCAAATATTACCTTTTATATATACTTCTAAAGAAACTACGTATTTATATGATAATATTTAAGGATAAATGACATCCAAAGTTTTGAATCATGATTTGGACCCAGAATTAGCCAGGATTTCACTAAAGGTGTATGGATTGTCGTGACATAAACAGCAGGTCAGGGATGTGTAGTGTGTAAGTTTAAATCCCTTGTTAAACAAAAATAAAGTTAATGATAATAATCTTAGAAAAAGAGAAATATATGTAAAAAAGGAGAGACATTCTACAGCGGGATAGAATATAATCCGAATCAAAGATAGATTTACAAAAGAGATTGGGGAGAGAAATATAAAAAGGTAGCAAAGGATTTTAAAAAATAATGAAAGCTTGTGGATACCTTACATAGTTTAAGTACAAAATCAGTTTTTTTAAAAAGATTTTTCTATTACCGGCGTCCTTATCAAAATCTTAATTTATCAATTTGGATTTTATAAGATCTTACACCCCATTAAGTTACCACTTGAACAAGGGTGGACGTTAACCTCAACAGATTTACAATCACCTTAAAAAAAAAAGAGCCCTGATTCGTAGAATTAGGGCAAAGTTTATAATTCTTCATTGTGACTTGCTTACCAAATCTGAGTCTTCTAAAATTAAACGCGCCCCTCCTGCAAGGTTTTTTGGCAAATCTCATTGCAGTAGTTATTGTGTCACCATCAGATTAATCACATTTGAAATATGTATAAGAAACTCATACATTTCCTTGGTGAACCTAAAGAGTGGAATTTGGGACGACTATAAAAGAAAATTAACAAATTTTAACAAGCTGTGCACCCCTACAAAAGAGCATCACCAATTTTTCTGTGATTTGGAGGCCAAGAGGATCTATACTCAGTCATGCATATATTTAGATACATAGTACATATTCAAATATTACCTTTTATATATACTTCTAAAGAAACTACGTATTTATATGATAATATTTAAGGATAAATGACATCCAAAGTTTTGAATCATGATTTGGACCCAGAATTAGCCAGGATTTCACTAAAGGTGTATGGATTGTCGTGACATAAACAGCAGGTCAGGGATGTGTAGTGTGTAAGTTTAAATCCCTTGTTAAACAAAAATAAAGTTAATGATAATAATCTTAGAAAAAGAGAAATATATGTAAAAAAGGAGAGACATTCTACAGCGGGATAGAATATAATCCGAATCAAAGATAGATTTACAAAAGAGATTGGGGAGAGAAATATAAAAAGGTAGCAAAGGATTTTAAAAAATAATGAAAGCTTGTGGATACCTTACATAGTTTAAGTACAAAATCAGTTTTTTTAAAAAGATTTTTCTATTACCGGCGTCCTTATCAAAATCTTAATTTATCAATTTGGATTTTATAAGATCTTACACCCCATTAAGTTACCACTTGAACAAGGGTGGACGTTAACCTCAACAGATTTACAATCACCTTAAAAAAAAAAGAGCCCTGATTCGTAGAATTAGGGCAAAGTTTATAATTCTTCATTGTGACTTGCTTACCAAATCTGAGTCTTCTAAAATTAAACGCGCCCCTCCTGCAAGGTTTTTTGGCAAATCTCATTGCAGTAGTTATTGTGTCACCATCAGATTAATCACATTTGAAATATGTATAAGAAACTCATACATTTCCTTGGTGAACCTAAAGAGTGGAATTTGGGACGACTATAAAAGAAAATTAACAAATTTTAACAAGCTGTGCACCCCTACAAAAGAGCATCACCAATTTTTCTGTGATTTGGAGGCCAAGAGGATCTATACTCAGTCATGCATATATTTAGATACATAGTACATATTCAAATATTACCTTTTATATATACTTCTAAAGAAACTACGTATTTATATGATAATATTTAAGGATAAATGACATCCAAAGTTTTGAATCATGATTTGGACCCAGAATTAGCCAAGATTTCACTAAAGGTGTATGGATTGTCGTGACATAAACAGCAGGTCAGGGATGTGTAGTGTGTAAGTTTAAATCCCTTGTTAAACAAAAATAAAGTTAATGATAATAATCTTAGAAAAAGAGAAATATATGTAAAAAAGGAGAGACATTCTACAGCGGGATAGAATATAATCCGAATCAAAGATAGATTTACAAAAGAGATTGGGGAGAGAAATATAAAAAGGTAGCAAAGGATTTTAAAAAATAATGAAAGCTTGTGGATACCTTACATAGTTTAAGTACAAAATCAGTTTTTTTAAAAAGATTTTTCTATTACCGGCGTCCTTATCAAAATCTTAATTTATCAATTTGGATTTTATAAGATCTTACACCCCATTAAGTTACCACTTGAACAAGGGTGGACGTTAACCTCAACAGATTTACAATCACCTTAAAAAAAAAAGAGCCCTGATTCGTAGAATTAGGGCAAAGTTTATAATTCTTCATTGTGACTTGCTTACCAAATCTGAGTCTTCTAAAATTAAACGCGCCCCTCCTGCAAGGTTTTTTGGCAAATCTCATTGCAGTAGTTATTGTGTCACCATCAGATTAATCACATTTGAAATATGTATAAGAAACTCATACATTTCCTTGGTGAACCTAAAGAGTGGAATTTGGGACGACTATAAAAGAAAATTAACAAATTTTAACAAGCTGTGCACCCCTACAAAAGAGCATCACCAATTTTTCTGTGATTTGGAGGCCAAGAGGATCTATACTCAGTCATGCATATATTTAGATACATAGTACATATTCAAATATTACCTTTTATATATACTTCTAAAGAAACTACGTATTTATATGATAATATTTAAGGATAAATGACATCCAAAGTTTTGAATCATGATTTGGACCCAGAATTAGCCAAGATTTCACTAAAGGTGTATGGATTGTCGTGACATAAACAGCAGGTCAGGGATGTGTAGTGTGTAAGTTTAAATCCCTTGTTAAACAAAAATAAAGTTAATGATAATAATCTTAGAAAAAGAGAAATATATGTAAAAAAGGAGAGACATTCTACAGCGGGATAGAATATAATCCGAATCAAAGATAGATTTACAAAAGAGATTGGGGAGAGAAATATAAAAAGGTAGCAAAGGATTTTAAAAAATAATGAAAGCTTGTGGATACCTTACATAGTTTAAGTACAAAATCAGTTTTTTTAAAAAGATTTTTCTATTACCGGCGTCCTTATCAAAATCTTAATTTATCAATTTGGATTTTATAAGATCTTACACCCCATTAAGTTACCACTTGAACAAGGGTGGACGTTAACCTCAACAGATTTACAATCACCTTAAAAAAAAAAGAGCCCTGATTCGTAGAATTAGGGCAAAGTTTATAATTCTTCATTGTGACTTGCTTACCAAATCTGAGTCTTCTAAAATTAAACGCGCCCCTCCTGCAAGGTTTTTTGGCAAATCTCATTGCAGTAGTTATTGTGTCACCATCAGATTAATCACATTTGAAATATGTATAAGAAACTCATACATTTCCTTGGTGAACCTAAAGAGTGGAATTTGGGACGACTATAAAAGAAAATTAACAAATTTTAACAAGCTGTGCACCCCTACAAAAGAGCATCACCAATTTTTCTGTGATTTGGAGGCCAAGAGGATCTATACTCAGTCATGCATATATTTAGATACATAGTACATATTCAAATATTACCTTTTATATATACTTCTAAAGAAACTACGTATTTATATGATAATATTTAAGGATAAATGACATCCAAAGTTTTGAATCATGATTTGGACCCAGAATTAGCCAAGATTTCACTAAAGGTGTATGGATTGTCGTGACATAAACAGCAGGTCAGGGATGTGTAGTGTGTAAGTTTAAATCCCTTGTTAAACAAAAATAAAGTTAATGATAATAATCTTAGAAAAAGAGAAATATATGTAAAAAAGGAGAGACATTCTACAGCGGGATAGAATATAATCCGAATCAAAGATAGATTTACAAAAGAGATTGGGGAGAGAAATATAAAAAGGTAGCAAAGGATTTTAAAAAATAATGAAAGCTTGTGGATACCTTACATAGTTTAAGTACAAAATCAGTTTTTTTAAAAAGATTTTTCTATTACCGGCGTCCTTATCAAAATCTTAATTTATCAATTTGGATTTTATAAGATCTTACACCCCATTAAGTTACCACTTGAACAAGGGTGGACGTTAACCTCAACAGATTTACAATCACCTTAAAAAAAAAAGAGCCCTGATTCGTAGAATTAGGGCAAAGTTTATAATTCTTCATTGTGACTTGCTTACCAAATCTGAGTCTTCTAAAATTAAACGCGCCCCTCCTGCAAGGTTTTTTGGCAAATCTCATTGCAGTAGTTATTGTGTCACCATCAGATTAATCACATTTGAAATATGTATAAGAAACTCATACATTTCCTTGGTGAACCTAAAGAGTGGAATTTGGGACGACTATAAAAGAAAATTAACAAATTTTAACAAGCTGTGCACCCCTACAAAAGAGCATCACCAATTTTTCTGTGATTTGGAGGCCAAGAGGATCTATACTCAGTCATGCATATATTTAGATACATAGTACATATTCAAATATTACCTTTTATATATACTTCTAAAGAAACTACGTATTTATATGATAATATTTAAGGATAAATGACATCCAAAGTTTTGAATCATGATTTGGACCCAGAATTAGCCAAGATTTCACTAAAGGTGTATGGATTGTCGTGACATAAACAGCAGGTCAGGGATGTGTAGTGTGTAAGTTTAAATCCCTTGTTAAACAAAAATAAAGTTAATGATAATAATCTTAGAAAAAGAGAAATATATGTAAAAAAGGAGAGACATTCTACAGCGGGATAGAATATAATCCGAATCAAAGATAGATTTACAAAAGAGATTGGGGAGAGAAATATAAAAAGGTAGCAAAGGATTTTAAAAAATAATGAAAGCTTGTGGATACCTTACATAGTTTAAGTACAAAATCAGTTTTTTTAAAAAGATTTTTCTATTACCGGCGTCCTTATCAAAATCTTAATTTATCAATTTGGATTTTATAAGATCTTACACCCCATTAAGTTACCACTTGAACAAGGGTGGACGTTAACCTCAACAGATTTACAATCACCTTAAAAAAAAAAGAGCCCTGATTCGTAGAATTAGGGCAAAGTTTATAATTCTTCATTGTGACTTGCTTACCAAATCTGAGTCTTCTAAAATTAAACGCGCCCCTCCTGCAAGGTTTTTTGGCAAATCTCATTGCAGTAGTTATTGTGTCACCATCAGATTAATCACATTTGAAATATGTATAAGAAACTCATACATTTCCTTGGTGAACCTAAAGAGTGGAATTTGGGACGACTATAAAAGAAAATTAACAAATTTTAACAAGCTGTGCACCCCTACAAAAGAGCATCACCAATTTTTCTGTGATTTGGAGGCCAAGAGGATCTATACTCAGTCATGCATATATTTAGATACATAGTACATATTCAAATATTACCTTTTATATATACTTCTAAAGAAACTACGTATTTATATGATAATATTTAAGGATAAATGACATCCAAAGTTTTGAATCATGATTTGGACCCAGAATTAGCCAAGATTTCACTAAAGGTGTATGGATTGTCGTGACATAAACAGCAGGTCAGGGATGTGTAGTGTGTAAGTTTAAATCCCTTGTTAAACAAAAATAAAGTTAATGATAATAATCTTAGAAAAAGAGAAATATATGTAAAAAAGGAGAGACATTCTACAGCGGGATAGAATATAATCCGAATCAAAGATAGATTTACAAAAGAGATTGGGGAGAGAAATATAAAAAGGTAGCAAAGGATTTTAAAAAATAATGAAAGCTTGTGGATACCTTACATAGTTTAAGTACAAAATCAGTTTTTTTAAAAAGATTTTTCTATTACCGGCGTCCTTATCAAAATCTTAATTTATCAATTTGGATTTTATAAGATCTTACACCCCATTAAGTTACCACTTGAACAAGGGTGGACGTTAACCTCAACAGATTTACAATCACCTTAAAAAAAAGAGCCCTGATTCGTAGAATTGGGGCAAAGTTTATAATTCTTCATTGTGACTTGCTTACCAAATCTGAGTCTTCTAAAATTAAACGCGCCCCTCCTGCAAGGTTTTTTGGCAAATCTCATTGCAGTAGTTATTGTGTCACCATCAGATTAATCACATTTGAAATATGTATAAGAAACTCATACATTTCCTTGGTGAACCTAAAGAGTGGAATTTGGGACGACTATAAAAGAAAATTAACAAATTTTAACAAGCTGTGCACCCCTACAAAAGAGCATCACCAATTTTTCTGTGATTTGGAGGCCAGGAGGATCTATACTCAGTCATGCATATATTTAGATACATAGTACATATTCAAATATTACCTTTTATATATACTTCTAAAGAAACTACGTATTTATATGATAATATTTAAGGATAAATGACATCCAAAGTTTTGAATCATGATTTGGACCCAGAATTAGCCAAGATTTCACTAAAGGTGTATGGATTGTCGTGACATAAACAGCAGGTCAGGGATGTGTAGTGTGTAAGTTTAAATCCCTTGTTAAACAAAAATAAAGTTAATGATAATAATCTTAGAAAAAGAGAAATATATGTAAAAAAGGAGAGACATTCTACAGCGGGATAGAATATAATCCGAATCAAAGATAGATTTACAAAAGAGATTGGGGAGAGAAATATAAAAAGGTAGCAAAGGATTTTAAAAAATAATGAAAGCTTGTGGATACCTTACATAGTTTAAGTACAAAATCAGTTTTTTTAAAAAGATTTTTCTATTACCGGCGTCCTTATCAAAATCTTAATTTATCAATTTGGATTTTATAAGATCTTACACCCCATTAAGTTACCACTTGAACAAGGGTGGACGTTAACCTCAACAGATTTACAATCACCTTAAAAAAAAGAGCCCTGATTCGTAGAATTGGGGCAAAGTTTATAATTCTTCATTGTGACTTGCTTACCAAATCTGAGTCTTCTAAAATTAAACGCGCCCCTCCTGCAAGGTTTTTTGGCAAATCTCATTGCAGTAGTTATTGTGTCACCATCAGATTAATCACATTTGAAATATGTATAAGAAACTCATACATTTCCTTGGTGAACCTAAAGAGTGGAATTTGGGACGACTATAAAAGAAAATTAACAAATTTTAACAAGCTGTGCACCCCTACAAAAGAGCATCACCAATTTTTCTGTGATTTGGAGGCCAGGAGGATCTATACTCAGTCATGCATATATTTAGATACATAGTACATATTCAAATATTACCTTTTATATATACTTCTAAAGAAACTACGTATTTATATGATAATATTTAAGGATAAATGACATCCAAAGTTTTGAATCATGATTTGGACCCAGAATTAGCCAAGATTTCACTAAAGGTGTATGGATTGTCGTGACATAAACAGCAGGTCAGGGATGTGTAGTGTGTAAGTTTAAATCCCTTGTTAAACAAAAATAAAGTTAATGATAATAATCTTAGAAAAAGAGAAATATATGTAAAAAAGGAGAGACATTCTACAGCGGGATAGAATATAATCCGAATCAAAGATAGATTTACAAAAGAGATTGGGGAGAGAAATATAAAAAGGTAGCAAAGGATTTTAAAAAATAATGAAAGCTTGTGGATACCTTACATAGTTTAAGTACAAAATCAGTTTTTTTAAAAAGATTTTTCTATTACCGGCGTCCTTATCAAAATCTTAATTTATCAATTTGGATTTTATAAGATCTTACACCCCATTAAGTTACCACTTGAACAAGGGTGGACGTTAACCTCAACAGATTTACAATCACCTTAAAAAAAAAAGAGCCCTGATTCGTAGAATTAGGGCAAAGTTTATAATTCTTCATTGTGACTTGCTTACCAAATCTGAGTCTTCTAAAATTAAACGCGCCCCTCCTGCAAGGTTTTTTGGCAAATCTCATTGCAGTAGTTATTGTGTCACCATCAGATTAATCACATTTGAAATATGTATAAGAAACTCATACATTTCCTTGGTGAACCTAAAGAGTGGAATTTGGGACGACTATAAAAGAAAATTAACAAATTTTAACAAGCTGTGCACCCCTACAAAAGAGCATCACCAATTTTTCTGTGATTTGGAGGCCAAGAGGATCTATACTCAGTCATGCATATATTTAGATACATAGTACATATTCAAATATTACCTTTTATATATACTTCTAAAGAAACTACGTATTTATATGATAATATTTAAGGATAAATGACATCCAAAGTTTTGAATCATGATTTGGACCCAGAATTAGCCAAGATTTCACTAAAGGTGTATGGATTGTCGTGACATAAACAGCAGGTCAGGGATGTGTAGTGTGTAAGTTTAAATCCCTTGTTAAACAAAAATAAAGTTAATGATAATAATCTTAGAAAAAGAGAAATATATGTAAAAAAGGAGAGACATTCTACAGCGGGATAGAATATAATCCGAATCAAAGATAGATTTACAAAAGAGATTGGGGAGAGAAATATAAAAAGGTAGCAAAGGATTTTAAAAAATAATGAAAGCTTGTGGATACCTTACATAGTTTAAGTACAAAATCAGTTTTTTTAAAAAGATTTTTCTATTACCGGCGTCCTTATCAAAATCTTAATTTATCAATTTGGATTTTATAAGATCTTACACCCCATTAAGTTACCACTTGAACAAGGGTGGACGTTAACCTCAACAGATTTACAATCACCTTAAAAAAAAGAGCCCTGATTCGAAGAATTAGGGCAAAGTTTATAATTCTTCATTGTGACTTGCTTACCAAATCTGAGTCTTCTAAAATTAAACGCGCCCCTCCTGCAAGGTTTTTTGGCAAATCTCATTGCAGTAGTTATTGTGTCACCATCAGATTAATCACATTTGAAATATGTATAAGAAACTCATACATTTCCTTGGTGAACCTAAAGAGTGGAATTTGGGACGACTATAAAAGAAAATTAACAAATTTTAACAAGCTGTGCACTCCTACAAAAGAGCATCACCAATTTTTCTGTGATTTGGAGGCCAAGAGGATCTATACTCAGTCATGCATATATTTAGATACATAGTACATATTCAAATATTACCTTTTATATATACTTCTAAAGAAACTACGTATTTATATGATAATATTTAAGGATAAATGACATCCAAAGTTTTGAATCATGATTTGGACCCAGAATTAGCCAAGATTTCACTAAAGGTGTATGGATTGTCGTGACATAAACAGCAGGTCAGGGATGTGTAGTGTGTAAGTTTAAATCCCTTGTTAAACAAAAATAAAGTTAATGATAATAATCTTAGAAAAAGAGAAATATATGTAAAAAAGGAGAGACATTCTACAGCGGGATAGAATATAATCCGAATCAAAGATAGATTTACAAAAGAGATTGGGGAGAGAAATATAAAAAGGTAGCAAAGGATTTTAAAAAATAATGAAAGCTTGTGGATACCTTACATAGTTTAAGTACAAAATCAGTTTTTTTAAAAAGATTTTTCTATTACCGGCGTCCTTATCAAAATCTTAATTTATCAATTTGGATTTTATAAGATCTTACACCCCATTAAGTTACCACTTGAACAAGGGTGGACGTTAACCTCAACAGATTTACAATCACCTTAAAAAAAAGAGCCCTGATTCGTAGAATTGGGGCAAAGTTTATAATTCTTCATTGTGACTTGCTTACCAAATCTGAGTCTTCTAAAATTAAACGCGCCCCTCCTGCAAGGTTTTTTGGCAAATCTCATTGCAGTAGTTATTGTGTCACCATCAGATTAATCACATTTGAAATATGTATAAGAAACTCATACATTTCCTTGGTGAACCTAAAGAGTGGAATTTGGGACGACTATAAAAGAAAATTAACAAATTTTAACAAGCTGTGCACCCCTACAAAAGAGCATCACCAATTTTTCTGTGATTTTGAGGCCAGGAGGATCTATACTCAGTCATGCATATATTTAGATACATAGTACATATTCAAATATTACCTTTTATATATACTTCTAAAGAAACTACGTATTTATATGATAATATTTAAGGATAAATGACATCCAAAGTTTTGAATCATGATTTGGACCCAGAATTAGCCAAGATTTCACTAAAGGTGTATGGATTGTCGTGACATAAACAGCAGGTCAGGGATGTGTAGTGTGTAAGTTTAAATCCCTTGTTAAACAAAAATAAAGTTAATGATAATAATCTTAGAAAAAGAGAAATATATGTAAAAAAGGAGAGACATTCTACAGCGGGATAGAATATAATCCGAATCAAAGATAGATTTACAAAAGAGATTGGGGAGAGAAATATAAAAAGGTAGCAAAGGATTTTAAAAAATAATGAAAGCTTGTGGATACCTTACATAGTTTAAGTACAAAATCAGTTTTTTTAAAAAGATTTTTCTATTACCGGCGTCCTTATCAAAATCTTAATTTATCAATTTGGATTTTATAAGATCTTACACCCCATTAAGTTACCACTTGAACAAGGGTGGACGTTAACCTCAACAGATTTACAATCACCTTAAAAAAAAGAGCCCTGATTCGTAGAATTGGGGCAAAGTTTATAATTCTTCATTGTGACTTGCTTACCAAATCTGAGTCTTCTAAAATTAAACGCGCCCCTCCTGCAAGGTTTTTTGGCAAATCTCATTGCAGTAGTTATTGTGTCACCATCAGATTAATCACATTTGAAATATGTATAAGAAACTCATACATTTCCTTGGTGAACCTAAAGAGTGGAATTTGGGACGACTATAAAAGAAAATTAACAAATTTTAACAAGCTGTGCACCCCTACAAAAGAGCATCACCAATTTTTCTGTGATTTTGAGGCCAGGAGGATCTATACTCAGTCATGCATATATTTAGATACATAGTACATATTCAAATATTACCTTTTATATATACTTCTAAAGAAACTACGTATTTATATGATAATATTTAAGGATAAATGACATCCAAAGTTTTGAATCATGATTTGGACCCAGAATTAGCCAAGATTTCACTAAAGGTGTATGGATTGTCGTGACATAAACAGCAGGTCAGGGATGTGTAGTGTGTAAGTTTAAATCCCTTGTTAAACAAAAATAAAGTTAATGATAATAATCTTAGAAAAAGAGAAATATATGTAAAAAAGGAGAGACATTCTACAGCGGGATAGAATATAATCCGAATCAAAGATAGATTTACAAAAGAGATTGGGGAGAGAAATATAAAAAGGTAGCAAAGGATTTTAAAAAATAATGAAAGCTTGTGGATACCTTACATAGTTTAAGTACAAAATCAGTTTTTTTAAAAAGATTTTTCTATTACCGGCGTCCTTATCAAAATCTTAATTTATCAATTTGGATTTTATAAGATCTTACACCCCATTAAGTTACCACTTGAACAAGGGTGGACGTTAACCTCAACAGATTTACAATCACCTTAAAAAAAAAAGAGCCCTGATTCGTAGAATTAGGGCAAAGTTTATAATTCTTCATTGTGACTTGCTTACCAAATCTGAGTCTTCTAAAATTAAACGCGCCCCTCCTGCAAGGTTTTTTGGCAAATCTCATTGCAGTAGTTATTGTGTCACCATCAGATTAATCACATTTGAAATATGTATAAGAAACTCATACATTTCCTTGGTGAACCTAAAGAGTGGAATTTGGGACGACTATAAAAGAAAATTAACAAATTTTAACAAGCTGTGCACCCCTACAAAAGAGCATCACCAATTTTTCTGTGATTTTGAGGCCAAGAGGATCTATACTCAGTCATGCATATATTTAGATACATAGTACATATTCAAATATTACCTTTTATATATACTTCTAAAGAAACTACGTATTTATATGATAATATTTAAGGATAAATGACATCCAAAGTTTTGAATCATGATTTGGACCCAGAATTAGCCAAGATTTCACTAAAGGTGTATGGATTGTCGTGACATAAACAGCAGGTCAGGGATGTGTAGTGTGTAAGTTTAAATCCCTTGTTAAACAAAAATAAAGTTAATGATAATAATCTTAGAAAAAGAGAAATATATGTAAAAAAGGAGAGACATTCTACAGCGGGATAGAATATAATCCGAATCAAAGATAGATTTACAAAAGAGATTGGGGAGAGAAATATAAAAAGGTAGCAAAGGATTTTAAAAAATAATGAAAGCTTGTGGATACCTTACATAGTTTAAGTACAAAATCAGTTTTTTTAAAAAGATTTTTCTATTACCGGCGTCCTTATCAAAATCTTAATTTATCAATTTGGATTTTATAAGATCTTACACCCCATTAAGTTACCACTTGAACAAGGGTGGACGTTAACCTCAACAGATTTACAATCACCTTAAAAAAAAGAGCCCTGATTCGAAGAATTAGGGCAAAGTTTATAATTCTTCATTGTGACTTGCTTACCAAATCTGAGTCTTCTAAAATTAAACGCGCCCCTCCTGCAAGGTTTTTTGGCAAATCTCATTGCAGTAGTTATTGTGTCACCATCAGATTAATCACATTTGAAATATGTATAAGAAACTCATACATTTCCTTGGTGAACCTAAAGAGTGGAATTTGGGACGACTATAAAAGAAAATTAACAAATTTTAACAAGCTGTGCACCCCTACAAAAGAGCATCACCAATTTTTCTGTGATTTGGAGGCCAAGAGGATCTATACTCAGTCATGCATATATTTAGATACATAGTACATATTCAAATATTACCTTTTATATATACTTCTAAAGAAACTACGTATTTATATGATAATATTTAAGGATAAATGACATCCAAAGTTTTGAATCATGATTTGGACCCAGAATTAGCCAAGATTTCACTAAAGGTGTATGGATTGTCGTGACATAAACAGCAGGTCAGGGATGTGTAGTGTGTAAGTTTAAATCCCTTGTTAAACAAAAATAAAGTTAATGATAATAATCTTAGAAAAAGAGAAATATATGTAAAAAAGGAGAGACATTCTACAGCGGGATAGAATATAATCCGAATCAAAGATAGATTTACAAAAGAGATTGGGGAGAGAAATATAAAAAGGTAGCAAAGGATTTTAAAAAATAATGAAAGCTTGTGGATACCTTACATAGTTTAAGTACAAAATCAGTTTTTTTAAAAAGATTTTTCTATTACCGGCGTCCTTATCAAAATCTTAATTTATCAATTTGGATTTTATAAGATCTTACACCCCATTAAGTTACCACTTGAACAAGGGTGGACGTTAACCTCAACAGATTTACAATCACCTTAAAAAAAAGAGCCCTGATTCGTAGAATTGGGGCAAAGTTTATAATTCTTCATTGTGACTTGCTTACCAAATCTGAGTCTTCTAAAATTAAACGCGCCCCTCCTGCAAGGTTTTTTGGCAAATCTCATTGCAGTAGTTATTGTGTCACCATCAGATTAATCACATTTGAAATATGTATAAGAAACTCATACATTTCCTTGGTGAACCTAAAGAGTGGAATTTGGGACGACTATAAAAGAAAATTAACAAATTTTAACAAGCTGTGCACCCCTACAAAAGAGCATCACCAATTTTTCTGTGATTTTGAGGCCAGGAGGATCTATACTCAGTCATGCATATATTTAGATACATAGTACATATTCAAATATTACCTTTTATATATACTTCTAAAGAAACTACGTATTTATATGATAATATTTAAGGATAAATGACATCCAAAGTTTTGAATCATGATTTGGACCCAGAATTAGCCAAGATTTCACTAAAGGTGTATGGATTGTCGTGACATAAACAGCAGGTCAGGGATGTGTAGTGTGTAAGTTTAAATCCCTTGTTAAACAAAAATAAAGTTAATGATAATAATCTTAGAAAAAGAGAAATATATGTAAAAAAGGAGAGACATTCTACAGCGGGATAGAATATAATCCGAATCAAAGATAGATTTACAAAAGAGATTGGGGAGAGAAATATAAAAAGGTAGCAAAGGATTTTAAAAAATAATGAAAGCTTGTGGATACCTTACATAGTTTAAGTACAAAATCAGTTTTTTTAAAAAGATTTTTCTATTACCGGCGTCCTTATCAAAATCTTAATTTATCAATTTGGATTTTATAAGATCTTACACCCCATTAAGTTACCACTTGAACAAGGGTGGACGTTAACCTCAACAGATTTACAATCACCTTAAAAAAAAAAGAGCCCTGATTCGTAGAATTAGGGCAAAGTTTATAATTCTTCATTGTGACTTGCTTACCAAATCTGAGTCTTCTAAAATTAAACGCGCCCCTCCTGCAAGGTTTTTTGGCAAATCTCATTGCAGTAGTTATTGTGTCACCATCAGATTAATCACATTTGAAATATGTATAAGAAACTCATACATTTCCTTGGTGAACCTAAAGAGTGGAATTTGGGACGACTATAAAAGAAAATTAACAAATTTTAACAAGCTGTGCACCCCTACAAAAGAGCATCACCAATTTTTCTGTGATTTTGAGGCCAAGAGGATCTATACTCAGTCATGCATATATTTAGATACATAGTACATATTCAAATATTACCTTTTATATATACTTCTAAAGAAACTACGTATTTATATGATAATATTTAAGGATAAATGACATCCAAAGTTTTGAATCATGATTTGGACCCAGAATTAGCCAAGATTTCACTAAAGGTGTATGGATTGTCGTGACATAAACAGCAGGTCAGGGATGTGTAGTGTGTAAGTTTAAATCCCTTGTTAAACAAAAATAAAGTTAATGATAATAATCTTAGAAAAAGAGAAATATATGTAAAAAAGGAGAGACATTCTACAGCGGGATAGAATATAATCCGAATCAAAGATAGATTTACAAAAGAGATTGGGGAGAGAAATATAAAAAGGTAGCAAAGGATTTTAAAAAATAATGAAAGCTTGTGGATACCTTACATAGTTTAAGTACAAAATCAGTTTTTTTAAAAAGATTTTTCTATTACCGGCGTCCTTATCAAAATCTTAATTTATCAATTTGGATTTTATAAGATCTTACACCCCATTAAGTTACCACTTGAACAAGGGTGGACGTTAACCTCAACAGATTTACAATCACCTTAAAAAAAAAAGAGCCCTGATTCGTAGAATTAGGGCAAAGTTTATAATTCTTCATTGTGACTTGCTTACCAAATCTGAGTCTTCTAAAATTAAACGCGCCCCTCCTGCAAGGTTTTTTGGCAAATCTCATTGCAGTAGTTATTGTGTCACCATCAGATTAATCACATTTGAAATATGTATAAGAAACTCATACATTTCCTTGGTGAACCTAAAGAGTGGAATTTGGGACGACTATAAAAGAAAATTAACAAATTTTAACAAGCTGTGCACCCCTACAAAAGAGCATCACCAATTTTTCTGTGATTTTGAGGCCAAGAGGATCTATACTCAGTCATGCATATATTTAGATACATAGTACATATTCAAATATTACCTTTTATATATACTTCTAAAGAAACTACGTATTTATATGATAATATTTAAGGATAAATGACATCCAAAGTTTTGAATCATGATTTGGACCCAGAATTAGCCAAGATTTCACTAAAGGTGTATGGATTGTCGTGACATAAACAGCAGGTCAGGGATGTGTAGTGTGTAAGTTTAAATCCCTTGTTAAACAAAAATAAAGTTAATGATAATAATCTTAGAAAAAGAGAAATATATGTAAAAAAGGAGAGACATTCTACAGCGGGATAGAATATAATCCGAATCAAAGATAGATTTACAAAAGAGATTGGGGAGAGAAATATAAAAAGGTAGCAAAGGATTTTAAAAAATAATGAAAGCTTGTGGATACCTTACATAGTTTAAGTACAAAATCAGTTTTTTTAAAAAGATTTTTCTATTACCGGCGTCCTTATCAAAATCTTAATTTATCAATTTGGATTTTATAAGATCTTACACCCCATTAAGTTACCACTTGAACAAGGGTGGACGTTAACCTCAACAGATTTACAATCACCTTTAAAAAAAGAGCCCTGATTCGTAGAATTAGGGCAAAGTTTATAATTCTTCATTGTGACTTGCTTACCAAATCTGAGTCTTCTAAAATTAAACGCGCCCCTCCTGCAAGGTTTTTTGGCAAATCTCATTGCAGTAGTTATTGTGTCACCATCAGATTAATCACATTTGAAATATGTATAAGAAACTCATACATTTCCTTGGTGAACCTAAAGAGTGGAATTTGGGACGACTATAAAAGAAAATTAACAAATTTTAACAAGCTGTGCACCCCTACAAAAGAGCATCACCAATTTTTCTGTGATTTTGAGGCCAAGAGGATCTATACTCAGTCATGCATATATTTAGATACATAGTACATATTCAAATATTACCTTTTATATATACTTCTAAAGAAACTACGTATTTATATGATAATATTTAAGGATAAATGACATCCAAAGTTTTGAATCATGATTTGGACCCAGAATTAGCCAAGATTTCACTAAAGGTGTATGGATTGTCGTGACATAAACAGCAGGTCAGGGATGTGTAGTGTGTAAGTTTAAATCCCTTGTTAAACAAAAATAAAGTTAATGATAATAATCTTAGAAAAAGAGAAATATATGTAAAAAAGGAGAGACATTCTACAGCGGGATAGAATATAATCCGAATCAAAGATAGATTTACAAAAGAGATTGGGGAGAGAAATATAAAAAGGTAGCAAAGGATTTTAAAAAATAATGAAAGCTTGTGGATACCTTACATAGTTTAAGTACAAAATCAGTTTTTTTAAAAAGATTTTTCTATTACCGGCGTCCTTATCAAAATCTTAATTTATCAATTTGGATTTTATAAGATCTTACACCCCATTAAGTTACCACTTGAACAAGGGTGGACGTTAACCTCAACAGATTTACAATCACCTTAAAAAAAAAAGAGCCCTGATTCGTAGAATTAGGGCAAAGTTTATAATTCTTCATTGTGACTTGCTTACCAAATCTGAGTCTTCTAAAATTAAACGCGCCCCTCCTGCAAGGTTTTTTGGCAAATCTCATTGCAGTAGTTATTGTGTCACCATCAGATTAATCACATTTGAAATATGTATAAGAAACTCATACATTTCCTTGGTGAACCTAAAGAGTGGAATTTGGGACGACTATAAAAGAAAATTAACAAATTTTAACAAGCTGTGCACCCCTACAAAAGAGCATCACCAATTTTTCTGTGATTTTGAGGCCAAGAGGATCTATACTCAGTCATGCATATATTTAGATACATAGTACATATTCAAATATTACCTTTTATATATACTTCTAAAGAAACTACGTATTTATATGATAATATTTAAGGATAAATGACATCCAAAGTTTTGAATCATGATTTGGACCCAGAATTAGCCAAGATTTCACTAAAGGTGTATGGATTGTCGTGACATAAACAGCAGGTCAGGGATGTGTAGTGTGTAAGTTTAAATCCCTTGTTAAACAAAAATAAAGTTAATGATAATAATCTTAGAAAAAGAGAAATATATGTAAAAAAGGAGAGACATTCTACAGCGGGATAGAATATAATCCGAATCAAAGATAGATTTACAAAAGAGATTGGGGAGAGAAATATAAAAAGGTAGCAAAGGATTTTAAAAAATAATGAAAGCTTGTGGATACCTTACATAGTTTAAGTACAAAATCAGTTTTTTTAAAAAGATTTTTCTATTACCGGCGTCCTTATCAAAATCTTAATTTATCAATTTGGATTTTATAAGATCTTACACCCCATTAAGTTACCACTTGAACAAGGGTGGACGTTAACCTCAACAGATTTACAATCACCTTAAAAAAAAAAGAGCCCTGATTCGTAGAATTAGGGCAAAGTTTATAATTCTTCATTGTGACTTGCTTACCAAATCTGAGTCTTCTAAAATTAAACGCGCCCCTCCTGCAAGGTTTTTTGGCAAATCTCATTGCAGTAGTTATTGTGTCACCATCAGATTAATCACATTTGAAATATGTATAAGAAACTCATACATTTCCTTGGTGAACCTAAAGAGTGGAATTTGGGACGACTATAAAAGAAAATTAACAAATTTTAACAAGCTGTGCACCCCTACAAAAGAGCATCACCAATTTTTCTGTGATTTTGAGGCCAAGAGGATCTATACTCAGTCATGCATATATTTAGATACATAGTACATATTCAAATATTACCTTTTATATATACTTCTAAAGAAACTACGTATTTATATGATAATATTTAAGGATAAATGACATCCAAAGTTTTGAATCATGATTTGGACCCAGAATTAGCCAAGATTTCACTAAAGGTGTATGGATTGTCGTGACATAAACAGCAGGTCAGGGATGTGTAGTGTGTAAGTTTAAATCCCTTGTTAAACAAAAATAAAGTTAATGATAATAATCTTAGAAAAAGAGAAATATATGTAAAAAAGGAGAGACATTCTACAGCGGGATAGAATATAATCCGAATCAAAGATAGATTTACAAAAGAGATTGGGGAGAGAAATATAAAAAGGTAGCAAAGGATTTTAAAAAATAATGAAAGCTTGTGGATACCTTACATAGTTTAAGTACAAAATCAGTTTTTTTAAAAAGATTTTTCTATTACCGGCGTCCTTATCAAAATCTTAATTTATCAATTTGGATTTTATAAGATCTTACACCCCATTAAGTTACCACTTGAACAAGGGTGGACGTTAACCTCAACAGATTTACAATCACCTTAAAAAAAAAAGAGCCCTGATTCGTAGAATTAGGGCAAAGTTTATAATTCTTCATTGTGACTTGCTTACCAAATCTGAGTCTTCTAAAATTAAACGCGCCCCTCCTGCAAGGTTTTTTGGCAAATCTCATTGCAGTAGTTATTGTGTCACCATCAGATTAATCACATTTGAAATATGTATAAGAAACTCATACATTTCCTTGGTGAACCTAAAGAGTGGAATTTGGGACGACTATAAAAGAAAATTAACAAATTTTAACAAGCTGTGCACTCCTACAAAAGAGCATCACCAATTTTTCTGTGATTTTGAGGCCAAGAGGATCTATACTCAGTCATGCATATATTTAGATACATAGTACATATTCAAATATTACCTTTTATATATACTTCTAAAGAAACTACGTATTTATATGATAATATTTAAGGATAAATGACATCCAAAGTTTTGAATCATGATTTGGACCCAGAATTAGCCAAGATTTCACTAAAGGTGTATGGATTGTCGTGACATAAACAGCAGGTCAGGGATGTGTAGTGTGTAAGTTTAAATCCCTTGTTAAACAAAAATAAAGTTAATGATAATAATCTTAGAAAAAGAGAAATATATGTAAAAAAGGAGAGACATTCTACAGCGGGATAGAATATAATCCGAATCAAAGATAGATTTACAAAAGAGATTGGGGAGAGAAATATAAAAAGGTAGCAAAGGATTTTAAAAAATAATGAAAGCTTGTGGATACCTTACATAGTTTAAGTACAAAATCAGTTTTTTTAAAAAGATTTTTCTATTACCGGCGTCCTTATCAAAATCTTAATTTATCAATTTGGATTTTATAAGATCTTACACCCCATTAAGTTACCACTTGAACAAGGGTGGACGTTAACCTCAACAGATTTACAATCACCTTAAAAAAAAAAGAGCCCTGATTCGTAGAATTAGGGCAAAGTTTATAATTCTTCATTGTGACTTGCTTACCAAATCTGAGTCTTCTAAAATTAAACGCGCCCCTCCTGCAAGGTTTTTTGGCAAATCTCATTGCAGTAGTTATTGTGTCACCATCAGATTAATCACATTTGAAATATGTATAAGAAACTCATACATTTCCTTGGTGAACCTAAAGAGTGGAATTTGGGACGACTATAAAAGAAAATTAACAAATTTTAACAAGCTGTGCACCCCTACAAAAGAGCATCACCAATTTTTCTGTGATTTTGAGGCCAAGAGGATCTATACTCAGTCATGCATATATTTAGATACATAGTACATATTCAAATATTACCTTTTATATATACTTCTAAAGAAACTACGTATTTATATGATAATATTTAAGGATAAATGACATCCAAAGTTTTGAATCATGATTTGGACCCAGAATTAGCCAAGATTTCACTAAAGGTGTATGGATTGTCGTGACATAAACAGCAGGTCAGGGATGTGTAGTGTGTAAGTTTAAATCCCTTGTTAAACAAAAATAAAGTTAATGATAATAATCTTAGAAAAAGAGAAATATATGTAAAAAAGGAGAGACATTCTACAGCGGGATAGAATATAATCCGAATCAAAGATAGATTTACAAAAGAGATTGGGGAGAGAAATATAAAAAGGTAGCAAAGGATTTTAAAAAATAATGAAAGCTTGTGGATACCTTACATAGTTTAAGTACAAAATCAGTTTTTTTAAAAAGATTTTTCTATTACCGGCGTCCTTATCAAAATCTTAATTTATCAATTTGGATTTTATAAGATCTTACACCCCATTAAGTTACCACTTGAACAAGGGTGGACGTTAACCTCAACAGATTTACAATCACCTTAAAAAAAAGAGCCCTGATTCGTAGAATTGGGGCAAAGTTTATAATTCTTCATTGTGACTTGCTTACCAAATCTGAGTCTTCTAAAATTAAACGCGCCCCTCCTGCAAGGTTTTTTGGCAAATCTCATTGCAGTAGTTATTGTGTCACCATCAGATTAATCACATTTGAAATATGTATAAGAAACTCATACATTTCCTTGGTGAACCTAAAGAGTGGAATTTGGGACGACTATAAAAGAAAATTAACAAATTTTAACAAGCTGTGCACCCCTACAAAAGAGCATCACCAATTTTTCTGTGATTTTGAGGCCAGGAGGATCTATACTCAGTCATGCATATATTTAGATACATAGTACATATTCAAATATTACCTTTTATATATACTTCTAAAGAAACTACGTATTTATATGATAATATTTAAGGATAAATGACATCCAAAGTTTTGAATCATGATTTGGACCCAGAATTAGCCAAGATTTCACTAAAGGTGTATGGATTGTCGTGACATAAACAGCAGGTCAGGGATGTGTAGTGTGTAAGTTTAAATCCCTTGTTAAACAAAAATAAAGTTAATGATAATAATCTTAGAAAAAGAGAAATATATGTAAAAAAGGAGAGACATTCTACAGCGGGATAGAATATAATCCGAATCAAAGATAGATTTACAAAAGAGATTGGGGAGAGAAATATAAAAAGGTAGCAAAGGATTTTAAAAAATAATGAAAGCTTGTGGATACCTTACATAGTTTAAGTACAAAATCAGTTTTTTTAAAAAGATTTTTCTATTACCGGCGTCCTTATCAAAATCTTAATTTATCAATTTGGATTTTATAAGATCTTACACCCCATTAAGTTACCACTTGAACAAGGGTGGACGTTAACCTCAACAGATTTACAATCACCTTAAAAAAAAAAGAGCCCTGATTCGTAGAATTAGGGCAAAGTTTATAATTCTTCATTGTGACTTGCTTACCAAATCTGAGTCTTCTAAAATTAAACGCGCCCCTCCTGCAAGGTTTTTTGGCAAATCTCATTGCAGTAGTTATTGTGTCACCATCAGATTAATCACATTTGAAATATGTATAAGAAACTCATACATTTCCTTGGTGAACCTAAAGAGTGGAATTTGGGACGACTATAAAAGAAAATTAACAAATTTTAACAAGCTGTGCACCCCTACAAAAGAGCATCACCAATTTTTCTGTGATTTTGATGCCAGGAGGATCTATACTCAGTCATGCATATATTTAGATACATAGTACATATTCAAATATTACCTTTTATATATACTTCTAAAGAAACTACGTATTTATATGATAATATTTAAGGATAAATGACATCCAAAGTTTTGAATCATGATTTGGACCCAGAATTAGCCAAGATTTCACTAAAGGTGTATGGATTGTCGTGACATAAACAGCAGGTCAGGGATGTGTAGTGTGTAAGTTTAAATCCCTTGTTAAACAAAAATAAAGTTAATGATAATAATCTTAGAAAAAGAGAAATATATGTAAAAAAGGAGAGACATTCTACAGCGGGATAGAATATAATCCGAATCAAAGATAGATTTACAAAAGAGATTGGGGAGAGAAATATAAAAAGGTAGCAAAGGATTTTAAAAAATAATGAAAGCTTGTGGATACCTTACATAGTTTAAGTACAAAATCAGTTTTTTTAAAAAGATTTTTCTATTACCGGCGTCCTTATCAAAATCTTAATTTATCAATTTGGATTTTATAAGATCTTACACCCCATTAAGTTACCACTTGAACAAGGGTGGACGTTAACCTCAACAGATTTACAATCACCTTAAAAAAAAAAGAGCCCTGATTCGTAGAATTAGGGCAAAGTTTATAATTCTTCATTGTGACTTGCTTACCAAATCTGAGTCTTCTAAAATTAAACGCGCCCCTCCTGCAAGGTTTTTTGGCAAATCTCATTGCAGTAGTTATTGTGTCACCATCAGATTAATCACATTTGAAATATGTATAAGAAACTCATACATTTCCTTGGTGAACCTAAAGAGTGGAATTTGGGACGACTATAAAAGAAAATTAACAAATTTTAACAAGCTGTGCACCCCTACAAAAGAGCATCACCAATTTTTCTGTGATTTTGAGGCCAAGAGGATCTATACTCAGTCATGCATATATTTAGATACATAGTACATATTCAAATATTACCTTTTATATATACTTCTAAAGAAACTACGTATTTATATGATAATATTTAAGGATAAATGACATCCAAAGTTTTGAATCATGATTTGGACCCAGAATTAGCCAAGATTTCACTAAAGGTGTATGGATTGTCGTGACATAAACAGCAGGTCAGGGATGTGTAGTGTGTAAGTTTAAATCCCTTGTTAAACAAAAATAAAGTTAATGATAATAATCTTAGAAAAAGAGAAATATATGTAAAAAAGGAGAGACATTCTACAGCGGGATAGAATATAATCCGAATCAAAGATAGATTTACAAAAGAGATTGGGGAGAGAAATATAAAAAGGTAGCAAAGGATTTTAAAAAATAATGAAAGCTTGTGGATACCTTACATAGTTTAAGTACAAAATCAGTTTTTTTAAAAAGATTTTTCTATTACCGGCGTCCTTATCAAAATCTTAATTTATCAATTTGGATTTTATAAGATCTTACACCCCATTAAGTTACCACTTGAACAAGGGTGGACGTTAACCTCAACAGATTTACAATCACCTTAAAAAAAAAAGAGCCCTGATTCGTAGAATTAGGGCAAAGTTTATAATTCTTCATTGTGACTTGCTTACCAAATCTGAGTCTTCTAAAATTAAACGCGCCCCTCCTGCAAGGTTTTTTGGCAAATCTCATTGCAGTAGTTATTGTGTCACCATCAGATTAATCACATTTGAAATATGTATAAGAAACTCATACATTTCCTTGGTGAACCTAAAGAGTGGAATTTGGGACGACTATAAAAGAAAATTAACAAATTTTAACAAGCTGTGCACCCCTACAAAAGAGCATCACCAATTTTTCTGTGATTTTGAGGCCAAGAGGATCTATACTCAGTCATGCATATATTTAGATACATAGTACATATTCAAATATTACCTTTTATATATACTTCTAAAGAAACTACGTATTTATATGATAATATTTAAGGATAAATGACATCCAAAGTTTTGAATCATGATTTGGACCCAGAATTAGCCAAGATTTCACTAAAGGTGTATGGATTGTCGTGACATAAACAGCAGGTCAGGGATGTGTAGTGTGTAAGTTTAAATCCCTTGTTAAACAAAAATAAAGTTAATGATAATAATCTTAGAAAAAGAGAAATATATGTAAAAAAGGAGAGACATTCTACAGCGGGATAGAATATAATCCGAATCAAAGATAGATTTACAAAAGAGATTGGGGAGAGAAATATAAAAAGGTAGCAAAGGATTTTAAAAAATAATGAAAGCTTGTGGATACCTTACATAGTTTAAGTACAAAATCAGTTTTTTTAAAAAGATTTTTCTATTACCGGCGTCCTTATCAAAATCTTAATTTATCAATTTGGATTTTATAAGATCTTACACCCCATTAAGTTACCACTTGAACAAGGGTGGACGTTAACCTCAACAGATTTACAATCACCTTAAAAAAAAAAGAGCCCTGATTCGTAGAATTAGGGCAAAGTTTATAATTCTTCATTGTGACTTGCTTACCAAATCTGAGTCTTCTAAAATTAAACGCGCCCCTCCTGCAAGGTTTTTTGGCAAATCTCATTGCAGTAGTTATTGTGTCACCATCAGATTAATCACATTTGAAATATGTATAAGAAACTCATACATTTCCTTGGTGAACCTAAAGAGTGGAATTTGGGACGACTATAAAAGAAAATTAACAAATTTTAACAAGCTGTGCACCCCTACAAAAGAGCATCACCAATTTTTCTGTGATTTTGAGGCCAAGAGGATCTATACTCAGTCATGCATATATTTAGATACATAGTACATATTCAAATATTACCTTTTATATATACTTCTAAAGAAACTACGTATTTATATGATAATATTTAAGGATAAATGACATCCAAAGTTTTGAATCATGATTTGGACCCAGAATTAGCCAAGATTTCACTAAAGGTGTATGGATTGTCGTGACATAAACAGCAGGTCAGGGATGTGTAGTGTGTAAGTTTAAATCCCTTGTTAAACAAAAATAAAGTTAATGATAATAATCTTAGAAAAAGAGAAATATATGTAAAAAAGGAGAGACATTCTACAGCGGGATAGAATATAATCCGAATCAAAGATAGATTTACAAAAGAGATTGGGGAGAGAAATATAAAAAGGTAGCAAAGGATTTTAAAAAATAATGAAAGCTTGTGGATACCTTACATAGTTTAAGTACAAAATCAGTTTTTTTAAAAAGATTTTTCTATTACCGGCGTCCTTATCAAAATCTTAATTTATCAATTTGGATTTTATAAGATCTTACACCCCATTAAGTTACCACTTGAACAAGGGTGGACGTTAACCTCAACAGATTTACAATCACCTTAAAAAAAAAAGAGCCCTGATTCGTAGAATTAGGGCAAAGTTTATAATTCTTCATTGTGACTTGCTTACCAAATCTGAGTCTTCTAAAATTAAACGCGCCCCTCCTGCAAGGTTTTTTGGCAAATCTCATTGCAGTAGTTATTGTGTCACCATCAGATTAATCACATTTGAAATATGTATAAGAAACTCATACATTTCCTTGGTGAACCTAAAGAGTGGAATTTGGGACGACTATAAAAGAAAATTAACAAATTTTAACAAGCTGTGCACCCCTACAAAAGAGCATCACCAATTTTTCTGTGATTTTGAGGCCAAGAGGATCTATACTCAGTCATGCATATATTTAGATACATAGTACATATTCAAATATTACCTTTTATATATACTTCTAAAGAAACTACGTATTTATATGATAATATTTAAGGATAAATGACATCCAAAGTTTTGAATCATGATTTGGACCCAGAATTAGCCAAGATTTCACTAAAGGTGTATGGATTGTCGTGACATAAACAGCAGGTCAGGGATGTGTAGTGTGTAAGTTTAAATCCCTTGTTAAACAAAAATAAAGTTAATGATAATAATCTTAGAAAAAGAGAAATATATGTAAAAAAGGAGAGACATTCTACAGCGGGATAGAATATAATCCGAATCAAAGATAGATTTACAAAAGAGATTGGGGAGAGAAATATAAAAAGGTAGCAAAGGATTTTAAAAAATAATGAAAGCTTGTGGATACCTTACATAGTTTAAGTACAAAATCAGTTTTTTTAAAAAGATTTTTCTATTACCGGCGTCCTTATCAAAATCTTAATTTATCAATTTGGATTTTATAAGATCTTACACCCCATTAAGTTACCACTTGAACAAGGGTGGACGTTAACCTCAACAGATTTACAATCACCTTAAAAAAAAAAGAGCCCTGATTCGTAGAATTAGGGCAAAGTTTATAATTCTTCATTGTGACTTGCTTACCAAATCTGAGTCTTCTAAAATTAAACGCGCCCCTCCTGCAAGGTTTTTTGGCAAATCTCATTGCAGTAGTTATTGTGTCACCATCAGATTAATCACATTTGAAATATGTATAAGAAACTCATACATTTCCTTGGTGAACCTAAAGAGTGGAATTTGGGACGACTATAAAAGAAAATTAACAAATTTTAACAAGCTGTGCACTCCTACAAAAGAGCATCACCAATTTTTCTGTGATTTTGAGGCCAAGAGGATCTATACTCAGTCATGCATATATTTAGATACATAGTACATATTCAAATATTACCTTTTATATATACTTCTAAAGAAACTACGTATTTATATGATAATATTTAAGGATAAATGACATCCAAAGTTTTGAATCATGATTTGGACCCAGAATTAGCCAAGATTTCACTAAAGGTGTATGGATTGTCGTGACATAAACAGCAGGTCAGGGATGTGTAGTGTGTAAGTTTAAATCCCTTGTTAAACAAAAATAAAGTTAATGATAATAATCTTAGAAAAAGAGAAATATATGTAAAAAAGGAGAGACATTCTACAGCGGGATAGAATATAATCCGAATCAAAGATAGATTTACAAAAGAGATTGGGGAGAGAAATATAAAAAGGTAGCAAAGGATTTTAAAAAATAATGAAAGCTTGTGGATACCTTACATAGTTTAAGTACAAAATCAGTTTTTTTAAAAAGATTTTTCTATTACCGGCGTCCTTATCAAAATCTTAATTTATCAATTTGGATTTTATAAGATCTTACACCCCATTAAGTTACCACTTGAACAAGGGTGGACGTTAACCTCAACAGATTTACAATCACCTTAAAAAAAAAAGAGCCCTGATTCGTAGAATTAGGGCAAAGTTTATAATTCTTCATTGTGACTTGCTTACCAAATCTGAGTCTTCTAAAATTAAACGCGCCCCTCCTGCAAGGTTTTTTGGCAAATCTCATTGCAGTAGTTATTGTGTCACCATCAGATTAATCACATTTGAAATATGTATAAGAAACTCATACATTTCCTTGGTGAACCTAAAGAGTGGAATTTGGGACGACTATAAAAGAAAATTAACAAATTTTAACAAGCTGTGCACCCCTACAAAAGAGCATCACCAATTTTTCTGTGATTTTGAGGCCAAGAGGATCTATACTCAGTCATGCATATATTTAGATACATAGTACATATTCAAATATTACCTTTTATATATACTTCTAAAGAAACTACGTATTTATATGATAATATTTAAGGATAAATGACATCCAAAGTTTTGAATCATGATTTGGACCCAGAATTAGCCAAGATTTCACTAAAGGTGTATGGATTGTCGTGACATAAACAGCAGGTCAGGGATGTGTAGTGTGTAAGTTTAAATCCCTTGTTAAACAAAAATAAAGTTAATGATAATAATCTTAGAAAAAGAGAAATATATGTAAAAAAGGAGAGACATTCTACAGCGGGATAGAATATAATCCGAATCAAAGATAGATTTACAAAAGAGATTGGGGAGAGAAATATAAAAAGGTAGCAAAGGATTTTAAAAAATAATGAAAGCTTGTGGATACCTTACATAGTTTAAGTACAAAATCAGTTTTTTTAAAAAGATTTTTCTATTACCGGCGTCCTTATCAAAATCTTAATTTATCAATTTGGATTTTATAAGATCTTACACCCCATTAAGTTACCACTTGAACAAGGGTGGACGTTAACCTCAACAGATTTACAATCACCTTAAAAAAAAAAGAGCCCTGATTCGTAGAATTAGGGCAAAGTTTATAATTCTTCATTGTGACTTGCTTACCAAATCTGAGTCTTCTAAAATTAAACGCGCCCCTCCTGCAAGGTTTTTTGGCAAATCTCATTGCAGTAGTTATTGTGTCACCATCAGATTAATCACATTTGAAATATGTATAAGAAACTCATACATTTCCTTGGTGAACCTAAAGAGTGGAATTTGGGACGACTATAAAAGAAAATTAACAAATTTTAACAAGCTGTGCACCCCTACAAAAGAGCATCACCAATTTTTCTGTGATTTTGAGGCCAAGAGGATCTATACTCAGTCATGCATATATTTAGATACATAGTACATATTCAAATATTACCTTTTATATATACTTCTAAAGAAACTACGTATTTATATGATAATATTTAAGGATAAATGACATCCAAAGTTTTGAATCATGATTTGGACCCAGAATTAGCCAAGATTTCACTAAAGGTGTATGGATTGTCGTGACATAAACAGCAGGTCAGGGATGTGTAGTGTGTAAGTTTAAATCCCTTGTTAAACAAAAATAAAGTTAATGATAATAATCTTAGAAAAAGAGAAATATATGTAAAAAAGGAGAGACATTCTACAGCGGGATAGAATATAATCCGAATCAAAGATAGATTTACAAAAGAGATTGGGGAGAGAAATATAAAAAGGTAGCAAAGGATTTTAAAAAATAATGAAAGCTTGTGGATACCTTACATAGTTTAAGTACAAAATCAGTTTTTTTAAAAAGATTTTTCTATTACCGGCGTCCTTATCAAAATCTTAATTTATCAATTTGGATTTTATAAGATCTTACACCCCATTAAGTTACCACTTGAACAAGGGTGGACGTTAACCTCAACAGATTTACAATCACCTTAAAAAAAAAAGAGCCCTGATTCGTAGAATTAGGGCAAAGTTTATAATTCTTCATTGTGACTTGCTTACCAAATCTGAGTCTTCTAAAATTAAACGCGCCCCTCCTGCAAGGTTTTTTGGCAAATCTCATTGCAGTAGTTATTGTGTCACCATCAGATTAATCACATTTGAAATATGTATAAGAAACTCATACATTTCCTTGGTGAACCTAAAGAGTGGAATTTGGGACGACTATAAAAGAAAATTAACAAATTTTAACAAGCTGTGCACCCCTACAAAAGAGCATCACCAATTTTTCTGTGATTTTGAGGCCAAGAGGATCTATACTCAGTCATGCATATATTTAGATACATAGTACATATTCAAATATTACCTTTTATATATACTTCTAAAGAAACTACGTATTTATATGATAATATTTAAGGATAAATGACATCCAAAGTTTTGAATCATGATTTGGACCCAGAATTAGCCAAGATTTCACTAAAGGTGTATGGATTGTCGTGACATAAACAGCAGGTCAGGGATGTGTAGTGTGTAAGTTTAAATCCCTTGTTAAACAAAAATAAAGTTAATGATAATAATCTTAGAAAAAGAGAAATATATGTAAAAAAGGAGAGACATTCTACAGCGGGATAGAATATAATCCGAATCAAAGATAGATTTACAAAAGAGATTGGGGAGAGAAATATAAAAAGGTAGCAAAGGATTTTAAAAAATAATGAAAGCTTGTGGATACCTTACATAGTTTAAGTACAAAATCAGTTTTTTTAAAAAGATTTTTCTATTACCGGCGTCCTTATCAAAATCTTAATTTATCAATTTGGATTTTATAAGATCTTACACCCCATTAAGTTACCACTTGAACAAGGGTGGACGTTAACCTCAACAGATTTACAATCACCTTAAAAAAAAAAGAGCCCTGATTCGTAGAATTAGGGCAAAGTTTATAATTCTTCATTGTGACTTGCTTACCAAATCTGAGTCTTCTAAAATTAAACGCGCCCCTCCTGCAAGGTTTTTTGGCAAATCTCATTGCAGTAGTTATTGTGTCACCATCAGATTAATCACATTTGAAATATGTATAAGAAACTCATACATTTCCTTGGTGAACCTAAAGAGTGGAATTTGGGACGACTATAAAAGAAAATTAACAAATTTTAACAAGCTGTGCACTCCTACAAAAGAGCATCACCAATTTTTCTGTGATTTTGAGGCCAAGAGGATCTATACTCAGTCATGCATATATTTAGATACATAGTACATATTCAAATATTACCTTTTATATATACTTCTAAAGAAACTACGTATTTATATGATAATATTTAAGGATAAATGACATCCAAAGTTTTGAATCATGATTTGGACCCAGAATTAGCCAAGATTTCACTAAAGGTGTATGGATTGTCGTGACATAAACAGCAGGTCAGGGATGTGTAGTGTGTAAGTTTAAATCCCTTGTTAAACAAAAATAAAGTTAATGATAATAATCTTAGAAAAAGAGAAATATATGTAAAAAAGGAGAGACATTCTACAGCGGGATAGAATATAATCCGAATCAAAGATAGATTTACAAAAGAGATTGGGGAGAGAAATATAAAAAGGTAGCAAAGGATTTTAAAAAATAATGAAAGCTTGTGGATACCTTACATAGTTTAAGTACAAAATCAGTTTTTTTAAAAAGATTTTTCTATTACCGGCGTCCTTATCAAAATCTTAATTTATCAATTTGGATTTTATAAGATCTTACACCCCATTAAGTTACCACTTGAACAAGGGTGGACGTTAACCTCAACAGATTTACAATCACCTTAAAAAAAAAAGAGCCCTGATTCGTAGAATTAGGGCAAAGTTTATAATTCTTCATTGTGACTTGCTTACCAAATCTGAGTCTTCTAAAATTAAACGCGCCCCTCCTGCAAGGTTTTTTGGCAAATCTCATTGCAGTAGTTATTGTGTCACCATCAGATTAATCACATTTGAAATATGTATAAGAAACTCATACATTTCCTTGGTGAACCTAAAGAGTGGAATTTGGGACGACTATAAAAGAAAATTAACAAATTTTAACAAGCTGTGCACCCCTACAAAAGAGCATCACCAATTTTTCTGTGATTTTGAGGCCAAGAGGATCTATACTCAGTCATGCATATATTTAGATACATAGTACATATTCAAATATTACCTTTTATATATACTTCTAAAGAAACTACGTATTTATATGATAATATTTAAGGATAAATGACATCCAAAGTTTTGAATCATGATTTGGACCCAGAATTAGCCAAGATTTCACTAAAGGTGTATGGATTGTCGTGACATAAACAGCAGGTCAGGGATGTGTAGTGTGTAAGTTTAAATCCCTTGTTAAACAAAAATAAAGTTAATGATAATAATCTTAGAAAAAGAGAAATATATGTAAAAAAGGAGAGACATTCTACAGCGGGATAGAATATAATCCGAATCAAAGATAGATTTACAAAAGAGATTGGGGAGAGAAATATAAAAAGGTAGCAAAGGATTTTAAAAAATAATGAAAGCTTGTGGATACCTTACATAGTTTAAGTACAAAATCAGTTTTTTTAAAAAGATTTTTCTATTACCGGCGTCCTTATCAAAATCTTAATTTATCAATTTGGATTTTATAAGATCTTACACCCCATTAAGTTACCACTTGAACAAGGGTGGACGTTAACCTCAACAGATTTACAATCACCTTAAAAAAAAAAGAGCCCTGATTCGTAGAATTAGGGCAAAGTTTATAATTCTTCATTGTGACTTGCTTACCAAATCTGAGTCTTCTAAAATTAAACGCGCCCCTCCTGCAAGGTTTTTTGGCAAATCTCATTGCAGTAGTTATTGTGTCACCATCAGATTAATCACATTTGAAATATGTATAAGAAACTCATACATTTCCTTGGTGAACCTAAAGAGTGGAATTTGGGACGACTATAAAAGAAAATTAACAAATTTTAACAAGCTGTGCACCCCTACAAAAGAGCATCACCAATTTTTCTGTGATTTTGAGGCCAAGAGGATCTATACTCAGTCATGCATATATTTAGATACATAGTACATATTCAAATATTACCTTTTATATATACTTCTAAAGAAACTACGTATTTATATGATAATATTTAAGGATAAATGACATCCAAAGTTTTGAATCATGATTTGGACCCAGAATTAGCCAAGATTTCACTAAAGGTGTATGGATTGTCGTGACATAAACAGCAGGTCAGGGATGTGTAGTGTGTAAGTTTAAATCCCTTGTTAAACAAAAATAAAGTTAATGATAATAATCTTAGAAAAAGAGAAATATATGTAAAAAAGGAGAGACATTCTACAGCGGGATAGAATATAATCCGAATCAAAGATAGATTTACAAAAGAGATTGGGGAGAGAAATATAAAAAGGTAGCAAAGGATTTTAAAAAATAATGAAAGCTTGTGGATACCTTACATAGTTTAAGTACAAAATCAGTTTTTTTAAAAAGATTTTTCTATTACCGGCGTCCTTATCAAAATCTTAATTTATCAATTTGGATTTTATAAGATCTTACACCCCATTAAGTTACCACTTGAACAAGGGTGGACGTTAACCTCAACAGATTTACAATCACCTTAAAAAAAAAAGAGCCCTGATTCGTAGAATTAGGGCAAAGTTTATAATTCTTCATTGTGACTTGCTTACCAAATCTGAGTCTTCTAAAATTAAACGCGCCCCTCCTGCAAGGTTTTTTGGCAAATCTCATTGCAGTAGTTATTGTGTCACCATCAGATTAATCACATTTGAAATATGTATAAGAAACTCATACATTTCCTTGGTGAACCTAAAGAGTGGAATTTGGGACGACTATAAAAGAAAATTAACAAATTTTAACAAGCTGTGCACCCCTACAAAAGAGCATCACCAATTTTTCTGTGATTTTGAGGCCAAGAGGATCTATACTCAGTCATGCATATATTTAGATACATAGTACATATTCAAATATTACCTTTTATATATACTTCTAAAGAAACTACGTATTTATATGATAATATTTAAGGATAAATGACATCCAAAGTTTTGAATCATGATTTGGACCCAGAATTAGCCAAGATTTCACTAAAGGTGTATGGATTGTCGTGACATAAACAGCAGGTCAGGGATGTGTAGTGTGTAAGTTTAAATCCCTTGTTAAACAAAAATAAAGTTAATGATAATAATCTTAGAAAAAGAGAAATATATGTAAAAAAGGAGAGACATTCTACAGCGGGATAGAATATAATCCGAATCAAAGATAGATTTACAAAAGAGATTGGGGAGAGAAATATAAAAAGGTAGCAAAGGATTTTAAAAAATAATGAAAGCTTGTGGATACCTTACATAGTTTAAGTACAAAATCAGTTTTTTTAAAAAGATTTTTCTATTACCGGCGTCCTTATCAAAATCTTAATTTATCAATTTGGATTTTATAAGATCTTACACCCCATTAAGTTACCACTTGAACAAGGGTGGACGTTAACCTCAACAGATTTACAATCACCTTAAAAAAAAAAGAGCCCTGATTCGTAGAATTAGGGCAAAGTTTATAATTCTTCATTGTGACTTGCTTACCAAATCTGAGTCTTCTAAAATTAAACGCGCCCCTCCTGCAAGGTTTTTTGGCAAATCTCATTGCAGTAGTTATTGTGTCACCATCAGATTAATCACATTTGAAATATGTATAAGAAACTCATACATTTCCTTGGTGAACCTAAAGAGTGGAATTTGGGACGACTATAAAAGAAAATTAACAAATTTTAACAAGCTGTGCACCCCTACAAAAGAGCATCACCAATTTTTCTGTGATTTTGAGGCCAAGAGGATCTATACTCAGTCATGCATATATTTAGATACATAGTACATATTCAAATATTACCTTTTATATATACTTCTAAAGAAACTACGTATTTATATGATAATATTTAAGGATAAATGACATCCAAAGTTTTGAATCATGATTTGGACCCAGAATTAGCCAAGATTTCACTAAAGGTGTATGGATTGTCGTGACATAAACAGCAGGTCAGGGATGTGTAGTGTGTAAGTTTAAATCCCTTGTTAAACAAAAATAAAGTTAATGATAATAATCTTAGAAAAAGAGAAATATATGTAAAAAAGGAGAGACATTCTACAGCGGGATAGAATATAATCCGAATCAAAGATAGATTTACAAAAGAGATTGGGGAGAGAAATATAAAAAGGTAGCAAAGGATTTTAAAAAATAATGAAAGCTTGTGGATACCTTACATAGTTTAAGTACAAAATCAGTTTTTTTAAAAAGATTTTTCTATTACCGGCGTCCTTATCAAAATCTTAATTTATCAATTTGGATTTTATAAGATCTTACACCCCATTAAGTTACCACTTGAACAAGGGTGGACGTTAACCTCAACAGATTTACAATCACCTTAAAAAAAAAAGAGCCCTGATTCGTAGAATTAGGGCAAAGTTTATAATTCTTCATTGTGACTTGCTTACCAAATCTGAGTCTTCTAAAATTAAACGCGCCCCTCCTGCAAGGTTTTTTGGCAAATCTCATTGCAGTAGTTATTGTGTCACCATCAGATTAATCACATTTGAAATATGTATAAGAAACTCATACATTTCCTTGGTGAACCTAAAGAGTGGAATTTGGGACGACTATAAAAGAAAATTAACAAATTTTAACAAGCTGTGCACCCCTACAAAAGAGCATCACCAATTTTTCTGTGATTTTGAGGCCAAGAGGATCTATACTCAGTCATGCATATATTTAGATACATAGTACATATTCAAATATTACCTTTTATATATACTTCTAAAGAAACTACGTATTTATATGATAATATTTAAGGATAAATGACATCCAAAGTTTTGAATCATGATTTGGACCCAGAATTAGCCAAGATTTCACTAAAGGTGTATGGATTGTCGTGACATAAACAGCAGGTCAGGGATGTGTAGTGTGTAAGTTTAAATCCCTTGTTAAACAAAAATAAAGTTAATGATAATAATCTTAGAAAAAGAGAAATATATGTAAAAAAGGAGAGACATTCTACAGCGGGATAGAATATAATCCGAATCAAAGATAGATTTACAAAAGAGATTGGGGAGAGAAATATAAAAAGGTAGCAAAGGATTTTAAAAAATAATGAAAGCTTGTGGATACCTTACATAGTTTAAGTACAAAATCAGTTTTTTTAAAAAGATTTTTCTATTACCGGCGTCCTTATCAAAATCTTAATTTATCAATTTGGATTTTATAAGATCTTACACCCCATTAAGTTACCACTTGAACAAGGGTGGACGTTAACCTCAACAGATTTACAATCACCTTAAAAAAAAAAGAGCCCTGATTCGTAGAATTAGGGCAAAGTTTATAATTCTTCATTGTGACTTGCTTACCAAATCTGAGTCTTCTAAAATTAAACGCGCCCCTCCTGCAAGGTTTTTTGGCAAATCTCATTGCAGTAGTTATTGTGTCACCATCAGATTAATCACATTTGAAATATGTATAAGAAACTCATACATTTCCTTGGTGAACCTAAAGAGTGGAATTTGGGACGACTATAAAAGAAAATTAACAAATTTTAACAAGCTGTGCACCCCTACAAAAGAGCATCACCAATTTTTCTGTGATTTTGAGGCCAAGAGGATCTATACTCAGTCATGCATATATTTAGATACATAGTACATATTCAAATATTACCTTTTATATATACTTCTAAAGAAACTACGTATTTATATGATAATATTTAAGGATAAATGACATCCAAAGTTTTGAATCATGATTTGGACCCAGAATTAGCCAAGATTTCACTAAAGGTGTATGGATTGTCGTGACATAAACAGCAGGTCAGGGATGTGTAGTGTGTAAGTTTAAATCCCTTGTTAAACAAAAATAAAGTTAATGATAATAATCTTAGAAAAAGAGAAATATATGTAAAAAAGGAGAGACATTCTACAGCGGGATAGAATATAATCCGAATCAAAGATAGATTTACAAAAGAGATTGGGGAGAGAAATATAAAAAGGTAGCAAAGGATTTTAAAAAATAATGAAAGCTTGTGGATACCTTACATAGTTTAAGTACAAAATCAGTTTTTTTAAAAAGATTTTTCTATTACCGGCGTCCTTATCAAAATCTTAATTTATCAATTTGGATTTTATAAGATCTTACACCCCATTAAGTTACCACTTGAACAAGGGTGGACGTTAACCTCAACAGATTTACAATCACCTTAAAAAAAAAAGAGCCCTGATTCGTAGAATTAGGGCAAAGTTTATAATTCTTCATTGTGACTTGCTTACCAAATCTGAGTCTTCTAAAATTAAACGCGCCCCTCCTGCAAGGTTTTTTGGCAAATCTCATTGCAGTAGTTATTGTGTCACCATCAGATTAATCACATTTGAAATATGTATAAGAAACTCATACATTTCCTTGGTGAACCTAAAGAGTGGAATTTGGGACGACTATAAAAGAAAATTAACAAATTTTAACAAGCTGTGCACCCCTACAAAAGAGCATCACCAATTTTTCTGTGATTTTGAGGCCAAGAGGATCTATACTCAGTCATGCATATATTTAGATACATAGTACATATTCAAATATTACCTTTTATATATACTTCTAAAGAAACTACGTATTTATATGATAATATTTAAGGATAAATGACATCCAAAGTTTTGAATCATGATTTGGACCCAGAATTAGCCAAGATTTCACTAAAGGTGTATGGATTGTCGTGACATAAACAGCAGGTCAGGGATGTGTAGTGTGTAAGTTTAAATCCCTTGTTAAACAAAAATAAAGTTAATGATAATAATCTTAGAAAAAGAGAAATATATGTAAAAAAGGAGAGACATTCTACAGCGGGATAGAATATAATCCGAATCAAAGATAGATTTACAAAAGAGATTGGGGAGAGAAATATAAAAAGGTAGCAAAGGATTTTAAAAAATAATGAAAGCTTGTGGATACCTTACATAGTTTAAGTACAAAATCAGTTTTTTTAAAAAGATTTTTCTATTACCGGCGTCCTTATCAAAATCTTAATTTATCAATTTGGATTTTATAAGATCTTACACCCCATTAAGTTACCACTTGAACAAGGGTGGACGTTAACCTCAACAGATTTACAATCACCTTAAAAAAAAAGAGCCCTGATTCGTAGAATTAGGGCAAAGTTTATAATTCTTCATTGTGACTTGCTTACCAAATCTGAGTCTTCTAAAATTAAACGCGCCCCTCCTGCAAGGTTTTTTGGCAAATCTCATTGCAGTAGTTATTGTGTCACCATCAGATTAATCACATTTGAAATATGTATAAGAAACTCATACATTTCCTTGGTGAACCTAAAGAGTGGAATTTGGGACGACTATAAAAGAAAATTAACAAATTTTAACAAGCTGTGCACTCCTACAAAAGAGCATCACCAATTTTTCTGTGATTTTGAGGCCAAGAGGATCTATACTCAGTCATGCATATATTTAGATACATAGTACATATTCAAATATTACCTTTTATATATACTTCTAAAGAAACTACGTATTTATATGATAATATTTAAGGATAAATGACATCCAAAGTTTTGAATCATGATTTGGACCCAGAATTAGCCAAGATTTCACTAAAGGTGTATGGATTGTCGTGACATAAACAGCAGGTCAGGGATGTGTAGTGTGTAAGTTTAAATCCCTTGTTAAACAAAAATAAAGTTAATGATAATAATCTTAGAGAAAGAGAAATATATGTAAAAAAGGAGAGACATTCTACAGCGGGATAGAATATAATCCGAATCAAAGATAGATTTACAAAAGAGATTGGGGAGAGAAATATAAAAAGGTAGCAAAGGATTTTAAAAAATAATGAAAGCTTGTGGATACCTTACATAGTTTAAGTACAAAATCAGTTTTTTTAAAAAGATTTTTCTATTACCGGCGTCCTTATCAAAATCTTAATTTATCAATTTGGATTTTATAAGATCTTACACCCCATTAAGTTACCACTTGAACAAGGGTGGACGTTAACCTCAACAGATTTACAATCACCTTAAAAAAAAAAGAGCCCTGATTCGTAGAATTAGGGCAAAGTTTATAATTCTTCATTGTGACTTGCTTACCAAATCTGAGTCTTCTAAAATTAAACGCGCCCCTCCTGCAAGTTTTTTTGGCAAATCTCATTGCAGTAGTTATTGTGTCACCATCAGATTAATCACATTTGAAATATGTATAAGAAACTCATACATTTCCTTGGTGAACCTAAAGAGTGGAATTTGGGACGACTATAAAAGAAAATTAACAAATTTTAACAAGCTGTGCACTCCTACAAAAGAGCATCACCAATTTTTCTGTGATTTTGAGGCCAAGAGGATCTATACTCAGTCATGCATATATTTAGATACATAGTACATATTCAAATATTACCTTTTATATATACTTCTAAAGAAACTACGTATTTATATGATAATATTTAAGGATAAATGACATCCAAAGTTTTGAATCATGATTTGGACCCAGAATTAGCCAAGATTTCACTAAAGGTGTATGGATTGTCGTGACATAAACAGCAGGTCAGGGATGTGTAGTGTGTAAGTTTAAATCCCTTGTTAAACAAAAATAAAGTTAATGATAATAATCTTAGAGAAAGAGAAATATATGTAAAAAAGGAGAGACATTCTACAGCGGGATAGAATATAATCCGAATCAAAGATAGATTTACAAAAGAGATTGGGGAGAGAAATATAAAAAGGTAGCAAAGGATTTTAAAAAATAATGAAAGCTTGTGGATACCTTACATAGTTTAAGTACAAAATCAGTTTTTTTAAAAAGATTTTTCTATTACCGGCGTCCTTATCAAAATCTTAATTTATCAATTTGGATTTTATAAGATCTTACACCCCATTAAGTTACCACTTGAACAAGGGTGGACGTTAACCTCAACAGATTTACAATCACCTTAAAAAAAAAAGAGCCCTGATTCGTAGAATTAGGGCAAAGTTTATAATTCTTCATTGTGACTTGCTTACCAAATCTGAGTCTTCTAAAATTAAACGCGCCCCTCCTGCAAGGTTTTTTGGCAAATCTCATTGCAGTAGTTATTGTGTCACCATCAGATTAATCACATTTGAAATATGTATAAGAAACTCATACATTTCCTTGGTGAACCTAAAGAGTGGAATTTGGGACGACTATAAAAGAAAATTAACAAATTTTAACAAGCTGTGCACTCCTACAAAAGAGCATCACCAATTTTTCTGTGATTTTGAGGCCAAGAGGATCTATACTCAGTCATGCATATATTTAGATACATAGTACATATTCAAATATTACCTTTTATATATACTTCTAAAGAAACTACGTATTTATATGATAATATTTAAGGATAAATGACATCCAAAGTTTTGAATCATGATTTGGACCCAGAATTAGCCAAGATTTCACTAAAGGTGTATGGATTGTCGTGACATAAACAGCAGGTCAGGGATGTGTAGTGTGTAAGTTTAAATCCCTTGTTAAACAAAAATAAAGTTAATGATAATAATCTTAGAAAAAGAGAAATATATGTAAAAAAGGAGAGACATTCTACAGCGGGATAGAATATAATCCGAATCAAAGATAGATTTACAAAAGAGATTGGGGAGAGAAATATAAAAAGGTAGCAAAGGATTTTAAAAAATAATGAAAGCTTGTGGATACCTTACATAGTTTAAGTACAAAATCAGTTTTTTTAAAAAGATTTTTCTATTACCGGCGTCCTTATCAAAATCTTAATTTATCAATTTGGATTTTATAAGATCTTACACCCCATTAAGTTACCACTTGAACAAGGGTGGACGTTAACCTCAACAGATTTACAATCACCTTAAAAAAAAAAGAGCCCTGATTCGTAGAATTAGGGCAAAGTTTATAATTCTTCATTGTGACTTGCTTACCAAATCTGAGTCTTCTAAAATTAAACGCGCCCCTCCTGCAAGGTTTTTTGGCAAATCTCATTGCAGTAGTTATTGTGTCACCATCAGATTAATCACATTTGAAATATGTATAAGAAACTCATACATTTCCTTGGTGAACCTAAAGAGTGGAATTTGGGACGACTATAAAAGAAAATTAACAAATTTTAACAAGCTGTGCACTCCTACAAAAGAGCATCACCAATTTTTCTGTGATTTTGAGGCCAAGAGGATCTATACTCAGTCATGCATATATTTAGATACATAGTACATATTCAAATATTACCTTTTATATATACTTCTAAAGAAACTACGTATTTATATGATAATATTTAAGGATAAATGACATCCAAAGTTTTGAATCATGATTTGGACCCAGAATTAGCCAAGATTTCACTAAAGGTGTATGGATTGTCGTGACATAAACAGCAGGTCAGGGATGTGTAGTGTGTAAGTTTAAATCCCTTGTTAAACAAAAATAAAGTTAATGATAATAATCTTAGAGAAAGAGAAATATATGTAAAAAAGGAGAGACATTCTACAGCGGGATAGAATATAATCCGAATCAAAGATAGATTTACAAAAGAGATTGGGGAGAGAAATATAAAAAGGTAGCAAAGGATTTTAAAAAATAATGAAAGCTTGTGGATACCTTACATAGTTTAAGTACAAAATCAGTTTTTTTAAAAAGATTTTTCTATTACCGGCGTCCTTATCAAAATCTTAATTTATCAATTTGGATTTTATAAGATCTTACACCCCATTAAGTTACCACTTGAACAAGGGTGGACGTTAACCTCAACAGATTTACAATCACCTTAAAAAAAAAAGAGCCCTGATTCGTAGAATTAGGGCAAAGTTTATAATTCTTCATTGTGACTTGCTTACCAAATCTGAGTCTTCTAAAATTAAACGCGCCCCTCCTGCAAGGTTTTTTGGCAAATCTCATTGCAGTAGTTATTGTGTCACCATCAGATTAATCACATTTGAAATATGTATAAGAAACTCATACATTTCCTTGGTGAACCTAAAGAGTGGAATTTGGGACGACTATAAAAGAAAATTATCAAATTTTAACAAGCTGTGCACTCCTACAAAAGAGCATCACCAATTTTTCTGTGATTTTGAGGCCAAGAGGATCTATACTCAGTCATGCATATATTTAGATACATAGTACATATTCAAATATTACCTTTTATATATACTTCTAAAGAAACTACGTATTTATATGATAATATTTAAGGATAAATGACATCCAAAGTTTTGAATCATGATTTGGACCCAGAATTAGCCAAGATTTCACTAAAGGTGTATGGATTGTCGTGACATAAACAGCAGGTCAGGGATGTGTAGTGTGTAAGTTTAAATCCCTTGTTAAACAAAAATAAAGTTAATGATAATAATCTTAGAAAAAGAGAAATATATGTAAAAAAGGAGAGACATTCTACAGCGGGATAGAATATAATCCGAATCAAAGATAGATTTACAAAAGAGATTGGGGAGAGAAATATAAAAAGGTAGCAAAGGATTTTAAAAAATAATGAAAGCTTGTGGATACCTTACATAGTTTAAGTACAAAATCAGTTTTTTTAAAAAGATTTTTCTATTACCGGCGTCCTTATCAAAATCTTAATTTATCAATTTGGATTTTATAAGATCTTACACCCCATTAAGTTACCACTTGAACAAGGGTGGACGTTAACCTCAACAGATTTACAATCACCTTAAAAAAAAAAGAGCCCTGATTCGTAGAATTAGGGCAAAGTTTATAATTCTTCATTGTGACTTGCTTACCAAATCTGAGTCTTCTAAAATTAAACGCGCCCCTCCTGCAAGGTTTTTTGGCAAATCTCATTGCAGTAGTTATTGTGTCACCATCAGATTAATCACATTTGAAATATGTATAAGAAACTCATACATTTCCTTGGTGAACCTAAAGAGTGGAATTTGGGACGACTATAAAAGAAAATTAACAAATTTTAACAAGCTGTGCACTCCTACAAAAGAGCATCACCAATTTTTCTGTGATTTTGAGGCCAAGAGGATCTATACTCAGTCATGCATATATTTAGATACATAGTACATATTCAAATATTACCTTTTATATATACTTCTAAAGAAACTACGTATTTATATGATAATATTTAAGGATAAATGACATCCAAAGTTTTGAATCATGATTTGGACCCAGAATTAGCCAAGATTTCACTAAAGGTGTATGGATTGTCGTGACATAAACAGCAGGTCAGGGATGTGTAGTGTGTAAGTTTAAATCCCTTGTTAAACAAAAATAAAGTTAATGATAATAATCTTAGAGAAAGAGAAATATATGTAAAAAAGGAGAGACATTCTACAGCGGGATAGAATATAATCCGAATCAAAGATAGATTTACAAAAGAGATTGGGGAGAGAAATATAAAAAGGTAGCAAAGGATTTTAAAAAATAATGAAAGCTTGTGGATACCTTACATAGTTTAAGTACAAAATCAGTTTTTTTAAAAAGATTTTTCTATTACCGGCGTCCTTATCAAAATCTTAATTTATCAATTTGGATTTTATAAGATCTTACACCCCATTAAGTTACCACTTGAACAAGGGTGGACGTTAACCTCAACAGATTTACAATCACCTTAAAAAAAAAAGAGCCCTGATTCGTAGAATTAGGGCAAAGTTTATAATTCTTCATTGTGACTTGCTTACCAAATCTGAGTCTTCTAAAATTAAACGCGCCCCTCCTGCAAGGTTTTTTGGCAAATCTCATTGCAGTAGTTATTGTGTCACCATCAGATTAATCACATTTGAAATATGTATAAGAAACTCATACATTTCCTTGGTGAACCTAAAGAGTGGAATTTGGGACGACTATAAAAGAAAATTAACAAATTTTAACAAGCTGTGCACCCCTACAAAAGAGCATCACCAATTTTTCTGTGATTTTGAGGCCAAGAGGATCTATACTCAGTCATGCATATATTTAGATACATAGTACATATTCAAATATTACCTTTTATATATACTTCTAAAGAAACTACGTATTTATATGATAATATTTAAGGATAAATGACATCCAAAGTTTTGAATCATGATTTGGACCCAGAATTAGCCAAGATTTCACTAAAGGTGTATGGATTGTCGTGACATAAACAGCAGGTCAGGGATGTGTAGTGTGTAAGTTTAAATCCCTTGTTAAACAAAAATAAAGTTAATGATAATAATCTTAGAAAAAGAGAAATATATGTAAAAAAGGAGAGACATTCTACAGCGGGATAGAATATAATCCGAATCAAAGATAGATTTACAAAAGAGATTGGGGAGAGAAATATAAAAAGGTAGCAAAGGATTTTAAAAAATAATGAAAGCTTGTGGATACCTTACATAGTTTAAGTACAAAATCAGTTTTTTTAAAAAGATTTTTCTATTACCGGCGTCCTTATCAAAATCTTAATTTATCAATTTGGATTTTATAAGATCTTACACCCCATTAAGTTACCACTTGAACAAGGGTGGACGTTAACCTCAACAGATTTACAATCACCTTAAAAAAAAAAGAGCCCTGATTCGTAGAATTAGGGCAAAGTTTATAATTCTTCATTGTGACTTGCTTACCAAATCTGAGTCTTCTAAAATTAAACGCGCCCCTCCTGCAAGGTTTTTTGGCAAATCTCATTGCAGTAGTTATTGTGTCACCATCAGATTAATCACATTTGAAATATGTATAAGAAACTCATACATTTCCTTGGTGAACCTAAAGAGTGGAATTTGGGACGACTATAAAAGAAAATTAACAAATTTTAACAAGCTGTGCACCCCTACAAAAGAGCATCACCAATTTTTCTGTGATTTGGAGGCCAAGAGGATCTATACTCAGTCATGCATATATTTAGATACATAGTACATATTCAAATATTACCTTTTATATATACTTCTAAAGAAACTACGTATTTATATGATAATATTTAAGGATAAATGACATCCAAAGTTTTGAATCATGATTTGGACCCAGAATTAGCCAAGATTTCACTAAAGGTGTATGGATTGTCGTGACATAAACAGCAGGTCAGGGATGTGTAGTGTGTAAGTTTAAATCCCTTGTTAAACAAAAATAAAGTTAATGATAATAATCTTAGAAAAAGAGAAATATATGTAAAAAAGGAGAGACATTCTACAGCGGGATAGAATATAATCCGAATCAAAGATAGATTTACAAAAGAGATTGGGGAGAGAAATATAAAAAGGTAGCAAAGGATTTTAAAAAATAATGAAAGCTTGTGGATACCTTACATAGTTTAAGTACAAAATCAGTTTTTTTAAAAAGATTTTTCTATTACCGGCGTCCTTATCAAAATCTTAATTTATCAATTTGGATTTTATAAGATCTTACACCCCATTAAGTTACCACTTGAACAAGGGTGGACGTTAACCTCAACAGATTTACAATCACCTTAAAAAAAAAAGAGCCCTGATTCGTAGAATTAGGGCAAAGTTTATAATTCTTCATTGTGACTTGCTTACCAAATCTGAGTCTTCTAAAATTAAACGCGCCCCTCCTGCAAGGTTTTTTGGCAAATCTCATTGCAGTAGTTATTGTGTCACCATCAGATTAATCACATTTGAAATATGTATAAGAAACTCATACATTTCCTTGGTGAACCTAAAGAGTGGAATTTGGGACGACTATAAAAGAAAATTAACAAATTTTAACAAGCTGTGCACCCCTACAAAAGAGCATCACCAATTTTTCTGTGATTTGGAGGCCAAGAGGATCTATACTCAGTCATGCATATATTTAGATACATAGTACATATTCAAATATTACCTTTTATATATACTTCTAAAGAAACTACGTATTTATATGATAATATTTAAGGATAAATGACATCCAAAGTTTTGAATCATGATTTGGACCCAGAATTAGCCAAGATTTCACTAAAGGTGTATGGATTGTCGTGACATAAACAGCAGGTCAGGGATGTGTAGTGTGTAAGTTTAAATCCCTTGTTAAACAAAAATAAAGTTAATGATAATAATCTTAGAAAAAGAGAAATATATGTAAAAAAGGAGAGACATTCTACAGCGGGATAGAATATAATCCGAATCAAAGATAGATTTACAAAAGAGATTGGGGAGAGAAATATAAAAAGGTAGCAAAGGATTTTAAAAAATAATGAAAGCTTGTGGATACCTTACATAGTTTAAGTACAAAATCAGTTTTTTTAAAAAGATTTTTCTATTACCGGCGTCCTTATCAAAATCTTAATTTATCAATTTGGATTTTATAAGATCTTACACCCCATTAAGTTACCACTTGAACAAGGGTGGACGTTAACCTCAACAGATTTACAATCACCTTAAAAAAAAAAGAGCCCTGATTCGTAGAATTAGGGCAAAGTTTATAATTCTTCATTGTGACTTGCTTACCAAATCTGAGTCTTCTAAAATTAAACGCGCCCCTCCTGCAAGGTTTTTTGGCAAATCTCATTGCAGTAGTTATTGTGTCACCATCAGATTAATCACATTTGAAATATGTATAAGAAACTCATACATTTCCTTGGTGAACCTAAAGAGTGGAATTTGGGACGACTATAAAAGAAAATTAACAAATTTTAACAAGCTGTGCACCCCTACAAAAGAGCATCACCAATTTTTCTGTGATTTGGAGGCCAAGAGGATCTATACTCAGTCATGCATATATTTAGATACATAGTACATATTCAAATATTACCTTTTATATATACTTCTAAAGAAACTACGTATTTATATGATAATATTTAAGGATAAATGACATCCAAAGTTTTGAATCATGATTTGGACCCAGAATTAGCCAAGATTTCACTAAAGGTGTATGGATTGTCGTGACATAAACAGCAGGTCAGGGATGTGTAGTGTGTAAGTTTAAATCCCTTGTTAAACAAAAATAAAGTTAATGATAATAATCTTAGAAAAAGAGAAATATATGTAAAAAAGGAGAGACATTCTACAGCGGGATAGAATATAATCCGAATCAAAGATAGATTTACAAAAGAGATTGGGGAGAGAAATATAAAAAGGTAGCAAAGGATTTTAAAAAATAATGAAAGCTTGTGGATACCTTACATAGTTTAAGTACAAAATCAGTTTTTTTAAAAAGATTTTTCTATTACCGGCGTCCTTATCAAAATCTTAATTTATCAATTTGGATTTTATAAGATCTTACACCCCATTAAGTTACCACTTGAACAAGGGTGGACGTTAACCTCAACAGATTTACAATCACCTTAAAAAAAAAAGAGCCCTGATTCGTAGAATTAGGGCAAAGTTTATAATTCTTCATTGTGACTTGCTTACCAAATCTGAGTCTTCTAAAATTAAACGCGCCCCTCCTGCAAGGTTTTTTGGCAAATCTCATTGCAGTAGTTATTGTGTCACCATCAGATTAATCACATTTGAAATATGTATAAGAAACTCATACATTTCCTTGGTGAACCTAAAGAGTGGAATTTGGGACGACTATAAAAGAAAATTAACAAATTTTAACAAGCTGTGCACCCCTACAAAAGAGCATCACCAATTTTTCTGTGATTTGGAGGCCAAGAGGATCTATACTCAGTCATGCATATATTTAGATACATAGTACATATTCAAATATTACCTTTTATATATACTTCTAAAGAAACTACGTATTTATATGATAATATTTAAGGATAAATGACATCCAAAGTTTTGAATCATGATTTGGACCCAGAATTAGCCAAGATTTCACTAAAGGTGTATGGATTGTCGTGACATAAACAGCAGGTCAGGGATGTGTAGTGTGTAAGTTTAAATCCCTTGTTAAACAAAAATAAAGTTAATGATAATAATCTTAGAAAAAGAGAAATATATGTAAAAAAGGAGAGACATTCTACAGCGGGATAGAATATAATCCGAATCAAAGATAGATTTACAAAAGAGATTGGGGAGAGAAATATAAAAAGGTAGCAAAGGATTTTAAAAAATAATGAAAGCTTGTGGATACCTTACATAGTTTAAGTACAAAATCAGTTTTTTTAAAAAGATTTTTCTATTACCGGCGTCCTTATCAAAATCTTAATTTATCAATTTGGATTTTATAAGATCTTACACCCCATTAAGTTACCACTTGAACAAGGGTGGACGTTAACCTCAACAGATTTACAATCACCTTAAAAAAAAAAGAGCCCTGATTCGTAGAATTAGGGCAAAGTTTATAATTCTTCATTGTGACTTGCTTACCAAATCTGAGTCTTCTAAAATTAAACGCGCCCCTCCTGCAAGGTTTTTTGGCAAATCTCATTGCAGTAGTTATTGTGTCACCATCAGATTAATCACATTTGAAATATGTATAAGAAACTCATACATTTCCTTGGTGAACCTAAAGAGTGGAATTTGGGACGACTATAAAAGAAAATTAACAAATTTTAACAAGCTGTGCACCCCTACAAAAGAGCATCACCAATTTTTCTGTGATTTGGAGGCCAAGAGGATCTATACTCAGTCATGCATATATTTAGATACATAGTACATATTCAAATATTACCTTTTATATATACTTCTAAAGAAACTACGTATTTATATGATAATATTTAAGGATAAATGACATCCAAAGTTTTGAATCATGATTTGGACCCAGAATTAGCCAAGATTTCACTAAAGGTGTATGGATTGTCGTGACATAAACAGCAGGTCAGGGATGTGTAGTGTGTAAGTTTAAATCCCTTGTTAAACAAAAATAAAGTTAATGATAATAATCTTAGAAAAAGAGAAATATATGTAAAAAAGGAGAGACATTCTACAGCGGGATAGAATATAATCCGAATCAAAGATAGATTTACAAAAGAGATTGGGGAGAGAAATATAAAAAGGTAGCAAAGGATTTTAAAAAATAATGAAAGCTTGTGGATACCTTACATAGTTTAAGTACAAAATCAGTTTTTTTAAAAAGATTTTTCTATTACCGGCGTCCTTATCAAAATCTTAATTTATCAATTTGGATTTTATAAGATCTTACACCCCATTAAGTTACCACTTGAACAAGGGTGGACGTTAACCTCAACAGATTTACAATCACCTTAAAAAAAAAAGAGCCCTGATTCGTAGAATTAGGGCAAAGTTTATAATTCTTCATTGTGACTTGCTTACCAAATCTGAGTCTTCTAAAATTAAACGCGCCCCTCCTGCAAGGTTTTTTGGCAAATCTCATTGCAGTAGTTATTGTGTCACCATCAGATTAATCACATTTGAAATATGTATAAGAAACTCATACATTTCCTTGGTGAACCTAAAGAGTGGAATTTGGGACGACTATAAAAGAAAATTAACAAATTTTAACAAGCTGTGCACCCCTACAAAAGAGCATCACCAATTTTTCTGTGATTTGGAGGCCAAGAGGATCTATACTCAGTCATGCATATATTTAGATACATAGTACATATTCAAATATTACCTTTTATATATACTTCTAAAGAAACTACGTATTTATATGATAATATTTAAGGATAAATGACATCCAAAGTTTTGAATCATGATTTGGACCCAGAATTAGCCAAGATTTCACTAAAGGTGTATGGATTGTCGTGACATAAACAGCAGGTCAGGGATGTGTAGTGTGTAAGTTTAAATCCCTTGTTAAACAAAAATAAAGTTAATGATAATAATCTTAGAAAAAGAGAAATATATGTAAAAAAGGAGAGACATTCTACAGCGGGATAGAATATAATCCGAATCAAAGATAGATTTACAAAAGAGATTGGGGAGAGAAATATAAAAAGGTAGCAAAGGATTTTAAAAAATAATGAAAGCTTGTGGATACCTTACATAGTTTAAGTACAAAATCAGTTTTTTTAAAAAGATTTTTCTATTACCGGCGTCCTTATCAAAATCTTAATTTATCAATTTGGATTTTATAAGATCTTACACCCCATTAAGTTACCACTTGAACAAGGGTGGACGTTAACCTCAACAGATTTACAATCACCTTAAAAAAAAGAGCCCTGATTCGAAGAATTAGGGCAAAGTTTATAATTCTTCATTGTGACTTGCTTACCAAATCTGAGTCTTCTAAAATTAAACGCGCCCCTCCTGCAAGGTTTTTTGGCAAATCTCATTGCAGTAGTTATTGTGTCACCATCAGATTAATCACATTTGAAATATGTATAAGAAACTCATACATTTCCTTGGTGAACCTAAAGAGTGGAATTTGGGACGACTATAAAAGAAAATTAACAAATTTTAACAAGCTGTGCACTCCTACAAAAGAGCATCACCAATTTTTCTGTGATTTGGAGGCCACGAGGATCTATACTCAGTCATGCATATATTTAGATACATAGTACATATTCAAATATTACCTTTTATATATACTTCTAAAGAAACTACGTATTTATATGATAATATTTAAGGATAAATGACATCCAAAGTTTTGAATCATGATTTGGACCCAGAATTAGCCAAGATTTCACTAAAGGTGTATGGATTGTCGTGACATAAACAGCAGGTCAGGGATGTGTAGTGTGTAAGTTTAAATCCCTTGTTAAACAAAAATAAAGTTAATGATAATAATCTTAGAAAAAGAGAAATATATGTAAAAAAGGAGAGACATTCTACAGCGGGATAGAATATAATCCGAATCAAAGATAGATTTACAAAAGAGATTGGGGAGAGAAATATAAAAAGGTAGCAAAGGATTTTAAAAAATAATGAAAGCTTGTGGATACCTTACATAGTTTAAGTACAAAATCAGTTTTTTTAAAAAGATTTTTCTATTACCGGCGTCCTTATCAAAATCTTAATTTATCAATTTGGATTTTATAAGATCTTACACCCCATTAAGTTACCACTTGAACAAGGGTGGACGTTAACCTCAACAGATTTACAATCACCTTAAAAAAAAGAGCCCTGATTCGTAGAATTGGGGCAAAGTTTATAATTCTTCATTGTGACTTGCTTACCAAATCTGAGTCTTCTAAAATTAAACGCGCCCCTCCTGCAAGGTTTTTTGGCAAATCTCATTGCAGTAGTTATAGTGTCACCATCAGATTAATCACATTTGAAATATGTATAAGAAACTCATACATTTCCTTGGTGAACCTAAAGAGTGGAATTTGGGACGACTATAAAAGAAAATTAACAAATTTTAACAAGCTGTGCACCCCTACAAAAGAGCATCACCAATTTTTCTGTGATTTTGAGGCCAGGAGGATCTATACTCAGTCATGCATATATTTAGATACATAGTACATATTCAAATATTACCTTTTATATATACTTCTAAAGAAACTACGTATTTATATGATAATATTTAAGGATAAATGACATCCAAAGTTTTGAATCATGATTTGGACCCAGAATTAGCCAAGATTTCACTAAAGGTGTATGGATTGTCGTGACATAAACAGCAGGTCAGGGATGTGTAGTGTGTAAGTTTAAATCCCTTGTTAAACAAAAATAAAGTTAATGATAATAATCTTAGAAAAAGAGAAATATATGTAAAAAAGGAGAGACATTCTACAGCGGGATAGAATATAATCCGAATCAAAGATAGATTTACAAAAGAGATTGGGGAGAGAAATATAAAAAGGTAGCAAAGGATTTTAAAAAATAATGAAAGCTTGTGGATACCTTACATAGTTTAAGTACAAAATCAGTTTTTTTAAAAAGATTTTTCTATTACCGGCGTCCTTATCAAAATCTTAATTTATCAATTTGGATTTTATAAGATCTTACACCCCATTAAGTTACCACTTGAACAAGGGTGGACGTTAACCTCAACAGATTTACAATCACCTTAAAAAAAAAAGAGCCCTGATTCGTAGAATTAGGGCAAAGTTTATAATTCTTCATTGTGACTTGCTTACCAAATCTGAGTCTTCTAAAATTAAACGCGCCCCTCCTGCAAGGTTTTTTGGCAAATCTCATTGCAGTAGTTATTGTGTCACCATCAGATTAATCACATTTGAAATATGTATAAGAAACTCATACATTTCCTTGGTGAACCTAAAGAGTGGAATTTGGGACGACTATAAAAGAAAATTAACAAATTTTAACAAGCTGTGCACCCCTACAAAAGAGCATCACCAATTTTTCTGTGATTTTGAGGCCAAGAGGATCTATACTCAGTCATGCATATATTTAGATACATAGTACATATTCAAATATTACCTTTTATATATACTTCTAAAGAAACTACGTATTTATATGATAATATTTAAGGATAAATGACATCCAAAGTTTTGAATCATGATTTGGACCCAGAATTAGCCAAGATTTCACTAAAGGTGTATGGATTGTCGTGACATAAACAGCAGGTCAGGGATGTGTAGTGTGTAAGTTTAAATCCCTTGTTAAACAAAAATAAAGTTAATGATAATAATCTTAGAAAAAGAGAAATATATGTAAAAAAGGAGAGACATTCTACAGCGGGATAGAATATAATCCGAATCAAAGATAGATTTACAAAAGAGATTGGGGAGAGAAATATAAAAAGGTAGCAAAGGATTTTAAAAAATAATGAAAGCTTGTGGATACCTTACATAGTTTAAGTACAAAATCAGTTTTTTTAAAAAGATTTTTCTATTACCGGCGTCCTTATCAAAATCTTAATTTATCAATTTGGATTTTATAAGATCTTACACCCCATTAAGTTACCACTTGAACAAGGGTGGACGTTAACCTCAACAGATTTACAATCACCTTAAAAAAAAAAGAGCCCTGATTCGTAGAATTAGGGCAAAGTTTATAATTCTTCATTGTGACTTGCTTACCAAATCTGAGTCTTCTAAAATTAAACGCGCCCCTCCTGCAAGGTTTTTTGGCAAATCTCATTGCAGTAGTTATTGTGTCACCATCAGATTAATCACATTTGAAATATGTATAAGAAACTCATACATTTCCTTGGTGAACCTAAAGAGTGGAATTTGGGACGACTATAAAAGAAAATTAACAAATTTTAACAAGCTGTGCACCCCTACAAAAGAGCATCACCAATTTTTCTGTGATTTTGAGGCCAAGAGGATCTATACTCAGTCATGCATATATTTAGATACATAGTACATATTCAAATATTACCTTTTATATATACTTCTAAAGAAACTACGTATTTATATGATAATATTTAAGGATAAATGACATCCAAAGTTTTGAATCATGATTTGGACCCAGAATTAGCCAAGATTTCACTAAAGGTGTATGGATTGTCGTGACATAAACAGCAGGTCAGGGATGTGTAGTGTGTAAGTTTAAATCCCTTGTTAAACAAAAATAAAGTTAATGATAATAATCTTAGAAAAAGAGAAATATATGTAAAAAAGGAGAGACATTCTACAGCGGGATAGAATATAATCCGAATCAAAGATAGATTTACAAAAGAGATTGGGGAGAGAAATATAAAAAGGTAGCAAAGGATTTTAAAAAATAATGAAAGCTTGTGGATACCTTACATAGTTTAAGTACAAAATCAGTTTTTTTAAAAAGATTTTTCTATTACCGGCGTCCTTATCAAAATCTTAATTTATCAATTTGGATTTTATAAGATCTTACACCCCATTAAGTTACCACTTGAACAAGGGTGGACGTTAACCTCAACAGATTTACAATCACCTTTAAAAAAAGAGCCCTGATTCGTAGAATTAGGGCAAAGTTTATAATTCTTCATTGTGACTTGCTTACCAAATCTGAGTCTTCTAAAATTAAACGCGCCCCTCCTGCAAGGTTTTTTGGCAAATCTCATTGCAGTAGTTATTGTGTCACCATCAGATTAATCACATTTGAAATATGTATAAGAAACTCATACATTTCCTTGGTGAACCTAAAGAGTGGAATTTGGGACGACTATAAAAGAAAATTAACAAATTTTAACAAGCTGTGCACCCCTACAAAAGAGCATCACCAATTTTTCTGTGATTTTGAGGCCAAGAGGATCTATACTCAGTCATGCATATATTTAGATACATAGTACATATTCAAATATTACCTTTTATATATACTTCTAAAGAAACTACGTATTTATATGATAATATTTAAGGATAAATGACATCCAAAGTTTTGAATCATGATTTGGACCCAGAATTAGCCAAGATTTCACTAAAGGTGTATGGATTGTCGTGACATAAACAGCAGGTCAGGGATGTGTAGTGTGTAAGTTTAAATCCCTTGTTAAACAAAAATAAAGTTAATGATAATAATCTTAGAAAAAGAGAAATATATGTAAAAAAGGAGAGACATTCTACAGCGGGATAGAATATAATCCGAATCAAAGATAGATTTACAAAAGAGATTGGGGAGAGAAATATAAAAAGGTAGCAAAGGATTTTAAAAAATAATGAAAGCTTGTGGATACCTTACATAGTTTAAGTACAAAATCAGTTTTTTTAAAAAGATTTTTCTATTACCGGCGTCCTTATCAAAATCTTAATTTATCAATTTGGATTTTATAAGATCTTACACCCCATTAAGTTACCACTTGAACAAGGGTGGACGTTAACCTCAACAGATTTACAATCACCTTAAAAAAAAAAGAGCCCTGATTCGTAGAATTAGGGCAAAGTTTATAATTCTTCATTGTGACTTGCTTACCAAATCTGAGTCTTCTAAAATTAAACGCGCCCCTCCTGCAAGGTTTTTTGGCAAATCTCATTGCAGTAGTTATTGTGTCACCATCAGATTAATCACATTTGAAATATGTATAAGAAACTCATACATTTCCTTGGTGAACCTAAAGAGTGGAATTTGGGACGACTATAAAAGAAAATTAACAAATTTTAACAAGCTGTGCACCCCTACAAAAGAGCATCACCAATTTTTCTGTGATTTTGAGGCCAAGAGGATCTATACTCAGTCATGCATATATTTAGATACATAGTACATATTCAAATATTACCTTTTATATATACTTCTAAAGAAACTACGTATTTATATGATAATATTTAAGGATAAATGACATCCAAAGTTTTGAATCATGATTTGGACCCAGAATTAGCCAAGATTTCACTAAAGGTGTATGGATTGTCGTGACATAAACAGCAGGTCAGGGATGTGTAGTGTGTAAGTTTAAATCCCTTGTTAAACAAAAATAAAGTTAATGATAATAATCTTAGAAAAAGAGAAATATATGTAAAAAAGGAGAGACATTCTACAGCGGGATAGAATATAATCCGAATCAAAGATAGATTTACAAAAGAGATTGGGGAGAGAAATATAAAAAGGTAGCAAAGGATTTTAAAAAATAATGAAAGCTTGTGGATACCTTACATAGTTTAAGTACAAAATCAGTTTTTTTAAAAAGATTTTTCTATTACCGGCGTCCTTATCAAAATCTTAATTTATCAATTTGGATTTTATAAGATCTTACACCCCATTAAGTTACCACTTGAACAAGGGTGGACGTTAACCTCAACAGATTTACAATCACCTTTAAAAAAAGAGCCCTGATTCGTAGAATTAGGGCAAAGTTTATAATTCTTCATTGTGACTTGCTTACCAAATCTGAGTCTTCTAAAATTAAACGCGCCCCTCCTGCAAGGTTTTTTGGCAAATCTCATTGCAGTAGTTATTGTGTCACCATCAGATTAATCACATTTGAAATATGTATAAGAAACTCATACATTTCCTTGGTGAACCTAAAGAGTGGAATTTGGGACGACTATAAAAGAAAATTAACAAATTTTAACAAGCTGTGCACCCCTACAAAAGAGCATCACCAATTTTTCTGTGATTTTGAGGCCAAGAGGATCTATACTCAGTCATGCATATATTTAGATACATAGTACATATTCAAATATTACCTTTTATATATACTTCTAAAGAAACTACGTATTTATATGATAATATTTAAGGATAAATGACATCCAAAGTTTTGAATCATGATTTGGACCCAGAATTAGCCAAGATTTCACTAAAGGTGTATGGATTGTCGTGACATAAACAGCAGGTCAGGGATGTGTAGTGTGTAAGTTTAAATCCCTTGTTAAACAAAAATAAAGTTAATGATAATAATCTTAGAAAAAGAGAAATATATGTAAAAAAGGAGAGACATTCTACAGCGGGATAGAATATAATCCGAATCAAAGATAGATTTACAAAAGAGATTGGGGAGAGAAATATAAAAAGGTAGCAAAGGATTTTAAAAAATAATGAAAGCTTGTGGATACCTTACATAGTTTAAGTACAAAATCAGTTTTTTTAAAAAGATTTTTCTATTACCGGCGTCCTTATCAAAATCTTAATTTATCAATTTGGATTTTATAAGATCTTACACCCCATTAAGTTACCACTTGAACAAGGGTGGACGTTAACCTCAACAGATTTACAATCACCTTAAAAAAAAAAGAGCCCTGATTCGTAGAATTAGGGCAAAGTTTATAATTCTTCATTGTGACTTGCTTACCAAATCTGAGTCTTCTAAAATTAAACGCGCCCCTCCTGCAAGGTTTTTTGGCAAATCTCATTGCAGTAGTTATTGTGTCACCATCAGATTAATCACATTTGAAATATGTATAAGAAACTCATACATTTCCTTGGTGAACCTAAAGAGTGGAATTTGGGACGACTATAAAAGAAAATTAACAAATTTTAACAAGCTGTGCACCCCTACAAAAGAGCATCACCAATTTTTCTGTGATTTTGAGGCCAAGAGGATCTATACTCAGTCATGCATATATTTAGATACATAGTACATATTCAAATATTACCTTTTATATATACTTCTAAAGAAACTACGTATTTATATGATAATATTTAAGGATAAATGACATCCAAAGTTTTGAATCATGATTTGGACCCAGAATTAGCCAAGATTTCACTAAAGGTGTATGGATTGTCGTGACATAAACAGCAGGTCAGGGATGTGTAGTGTGTAAGTTTAAATCCCTTGTTAAACAAAAATAAAGTTAATGATAATAATCTTAGAAAAAGAGAAATATATGTAAAAAAGGAGAGACATTCTACAGCGGGATAGAATATAATCCGAATCAAAGATAGATTTACAAAAGAGATTGGGGAGAGAAATATAAAAAGGTAGCAAAGGATTTTAAAAAATAATGAAAGCTTGTGGATACCTTACATAGTTTAAGTACAAAATCAGTTTTTTTAAAAAGATTTTTCTATTACCGGCGTCCTTATCAAAATCTTAATTTATCAATTTGGATTTTATAAGATCTTACACCCCATTAAGTTACCACTTGAACAAGGGTGGACGTTAACCTCAACAGATTTACAATCACCTTAAAAAAAAAGAGCCCTGATTCGTAGAATTAGGGCAAAGTTTATAATTCTTCATTGTGACTTGCTTACCAAATCTGAGTCTTCTAAAATTAAACGCGCCCCTCCTGCAAGGTTTTTTGGCAAATCTCATTGCAGTAGTTATTGTGTCACCATCAGATTAATCACATTTGAAATATGTATAAGAAACTCATACATTTCCTTGGTGAACCTAAAGAGTGGAATTTGGGACGACTATAAAAGAAAATTAACAAATTTTAACAAGCTGTGCACCCCTACAAAAGAGCATCACCAATTTTTCTGTGATTTTGAGGCCAAGAGGATCTATACTCAGTCATGCATATATTTAGATACATAGTACATATTCAAATATTACCTTTTATATATACTTCTAAAGAAACTACGTATTTATATGATAATATTTAAGGATAAATGACATCCAAAGTTTTGAATCATGATTTGGACCCAGAATTAGCCAAGATTTCACTAAAGGTGTATGGATTGTCGTGACATAAACAGCAGGTCAGGGATGTGTAGTGTGTAAGTTTAAATCCCTTGTTAAACAAAAATAAAGTTAATGATAATAATCTTAGAAAAAGAGAAATATATGTAAAAAAGGAGAGACATTCTACAGCGGGATAGAATATAATCCGAATCAAAGATAGATTTACAAAAGAGATTGGGGAGAGAAATATAAAAAGGTAGCAAAGGATTTTAAAAAATAATGAAAGCTTGTGGATACCTTACATAGTTTAAGTACAAAATCAGTTTTTTTAAAAAGATTTTTCTATTACCGGCGTCCTTATCAAAATCTTAATTTATCAATTTGGATTTTATAAGATCTTACACCCCATTAAGTTACCACTTGAACAAGGGTGGACGTTAACCTCAACAGATTTACAATCACCTTTAAAAAAAGAGCCCTGATTCGTAGAATTAGGGCAAAGTTTATAATTCTTCATTGTGACTTGCTTACCAAATCTGAGTCTTCTAAAATTAAACGCGCCCCTCCTGCAAGGTTTTTTGGCAAATCTCATTGCAGTAGTTATTGTGTCACCATCAGATTAATCACATTTGAAATATGTATAAGAAACTCATACATTTCCTTGGTGAACCTAAAGAGTGGAATTTGGGACGACTATAAAAGAAAATTAACAAATTTTAACAAGCTGTGCACCCCTACAAAAGAGCATCACCAATTTTTCTGTGATTTTGAGGCCAAGAGGATCTATACTCAGTCATGCATATATTTAGATACATAGTACATATTCAAATATTACCTTTTATATATACTTCTAAAGAAACTACGTATTTATATGATAATATTTAAGGATAAATGACATCCAAAGTTTTGAATCATGATTTGGACCCAGAATTAGCCAAGATTTCACTAAAGGTGTATGGATTGTCGTGACATAAACAGCAGGTCAGGGATGTGTAGTGTGTAAGTTTAAATCCCTTGTTAAACAAAAATAAAGTTAATGATAATAATCTTAGAAAAAGAGAAATATATGTAAAAAAGGAGAGACATTCTACAGCGGGATAGAATATAATCCGAATCAAAGATAGATTTACAAAAGAGATTGGGGAGAGAAATATAAAAAGGTAGCAAAGGATTTTAAAAAATAATGAAAGCTTGTGGATACCTTACATAGTTTAAGTACAAAATCAGTTTTTTTAAAAAGATTTTTCTATTACCGGCGTCCTTATCAAAATCTTAATTTATCAATTTGGATTTTATAAGATCTTACACCCCATTAAGTTACCACTTGAACAAGGGTGGACGTTAACCTCAACAGATTTACAATCACCTTAAAAAAAAAAGAGCCCTGATTCGTAGAATTAGGGCAAAGTTTATAATTCTTCATTGTGACTTGCTTACCAAATCTGAGTCTTCTAAAATTAAACGCGCCCCTCCTGCAAGGTTTTTTGGCAAATCTCATTGCAGTAGTTATTGTGTCACCATCAGATTAATCACATTTGAAATATGTATAAGAAACTCATACATTTCCTTGGTGAACCTAAAGAGTGGAATTTGGGACGACTATAAAAGAAAATTAACAAATTTTAACAAGCTGTGCACCCCTACAAAAGAGCATCACCAATTTTTCTGTGATTTTGAGGCCAAGAGGATCTATACTCAGTCATGCATATATTTAGATACATAGTACATATTCAAATATTACCTTTTATATATACTTCTAAAGAAACTACGTATTTATATGATAATATTTAAGGATAAATGACATCCAAAGTTTTGAATCATGATTTGGACCCAGAATTAGCCAAGATTTCACTAAAGGTGTATGGATTGTCGTGACATAAACAGCAGGTCAGGGATGTGTAGTGTGTAAGTTTAAATCCCTTGTTAAACAAAAATAAAGTTAATGATAATAATCTTAGAAAAAGAGAAATATATGTAAAAAAGGAGAGACATTCTACAGCGGGATAGAATATAATCCGAATCAAAGATAGATTTACAAAAGAGATTGGGGAGAGAAATATAAAAAGGTAGCAAAGGATTTTAAAAAATAATGAAAGCTTGTGGATACCTTACATAGTTTAAGTACAAAATCAGTTTTTTTAAAAAGATTTTTCTATTACCGGCGTCCTTATCAAAATCTTAATTTATCAATTTGGATTTTATAAGATCTTACACCCCATTAAGTTACCACTTGAACAAGGGTGGACGTTAACCTCAACAGATTTACAATCACCTTAAAAAAAAAAGAGCCCTGATTCGTAGAATTAGGGCAAAGTTTATAATTCTTCATTGTGACTTGCTTACCAAATCTGAGTCTTCTAAAATTAAACGCGCCCCTCCTGCAAGGTTTTTTGGCAAATCTCATTGCAGTAGTTATTGTGTCACCATCAGATTAATCACATTTGAAATATGTATAAGAAACTCATACATTTCCTTGGTGAACCTAAAGAGTGGAATTTGGGACGACTATAAAAGAAAATTAACAAATTTTAACAAGCTGTGCACCCCTACAAAAGAGCATCACCAATTTTTCTGTGATTTTGAGGCCAAGAGGATCTATACTCAGTCATGCATATATTTAGATACATAGTACATATTCAAATATTACCTTTTATATATACTTCTAAAGAAACTACGTATTTATATGATAATATTTAAGGATAAATGACATCCAAAGTTTTGAATCATGATTTGGACCCAGAATTAGCCAAGATTTCACTAAAGGTGTATGGATTGTCGTGACATAAACAGCAGGTCAGGGATGTGTAGTGTGTAAGTTTAAATCCCTTGTTAAACAAAAATAAAGTTAATGATAATAATCTTAGAAAAAGAGAAATATATGTAAAAAAGGAGAGACATTCTACAGCGGGATAGAATATAATCCGAATCAAAGATAGATTTACAAAAGAGATTGGGGAGAGAAATATAAAAAGGTAGCAAAGGATTTTAAAAAATAATGAAAGCTTGTGGATACCTTACATAGTTTAAGTACAAAATCAGTTTTTTTAAAAAGATTTTTCTATTACCGGCGTCCTTATCAAAATCTTAATTTATCAATTTGGATTTTATAAGATCTTACACCCCATTAAGTTACCACTTGAACAAGGGTGGACGTTAACCTCAACAGATTTACAATCACCTTAAAAAAAAAAGAGCCCTGATTCGTAGAATTAGGGCAAAGTTTATAATTCTTCATTGTGACTTGCTTACCAAATCTGAGTCTTCTAAAATTAAACGCGCCCCTCCTGCAAGGTTTTTTGGCAAATCTCATTGCAGTAGTTATTGTGTCACCATCAGATTAATCACATTTGAAATATGTATAAGAAACTCATACATTTCCTTGGTGAACCTAAAGAGTGGAATTTGGGACGACTATAAAAGAAAATTAACAAATTTTAACAAGCTGTGCACCCCTACAAAAGAGCATCACCAATTTTTCTGTGATTTTGAGGCCAAGAGGATCTATACTCAGTCATGCATATATTTAGATACATAGTACATATTCAAATATTACCTTTTATATATACTTCTAAAGAAACTACGTATTTATATGATAATATTTAAGGATAAATGACATCCAAAGTTTTGAATCATGATTTGGACCCAGAATTAGCCAAGATTTCACTAAAGGTGTATGGATTGTCGTGACATAAACAGCAGGTCAGGGATGTGTAGTGTGTAAGTTTAAATCCCTTGTTAAACAAAAATAAAGTTAATGATAATAATCTTAGAAAAAGAGAAATATATGTAAAAAAGGAGAGACATTCTACAGCGGGATAGAATATAATCCGAATCAAAGATAGATTTACAAAAGAGATTGGGGAGAGAAATATAAAAAGGTAGCAAAGGATTTTAAAAAATAATGAAAGCTTGTGGATACCTTACATAGTTTAAGTACAAAATCAGTTTTTTTAAAAAGATTTTTCTATTACCGGCGTCCTTATCAAAATCTTAATTTATCAATTTGGATTTTATAAGATCTTACACCCCATTAAGTTACCACTTGAACAAGGGTGGACGTTAACCTCAACAGATTTACAATCACCTTTAAAAAAAGAGCCCTGATTCGTAGAATTAGGGCAAAGTTTATAATTCTTCATTGTGACTTGCTTACCAAATCTGAGTCTTCTAAAATTAAACGCGCCCCTCCTGCAAGGTTTTTTGGCAAATCTCATTGCAGTAGTTATTGTGTCACCATCAGATTAATCACATTTGAAATATGTATAAGAAACTCATACATTTCCTTGGTGAACCTAAAGAGTGGAATTTGGGACGACTATAAAAGAAAATTAACAAATTTTAACAAGCTGTGCACCCCTACAAAAGAGCATCACCAATTTTTCTGTGATTTTGAGGCCAAGAGGATCTATACTCAGTCATGCATATATTTAGATACATAGTACATATTCAAATATTACCTTTTATATATACTTCTAAAGAAACTACGTATTTATATGATAATATTTAAGGATAAATGACATCCAAAGTTTTGAATCATGATTTGGACCCAGAATTAGCCAAGATTTCACTAAAGGTGTATGGATTGTCGTGACATAAACAGCAGGTCAGGGATGTGTAGTGTGTAAGTTTAAATCCCTTGTTAAACAAAAATAAAGTTAATGATAATAATCTTAGAAAAAGAGAAATATATGTAAAAAAGGAGAGACATTCTACAGCGGGATAGAATATAATCCGAATCAAAGATAGATTTACAAAAGAGATTGGGGAGAGAAATATAAAAAGGTAGCAAAGGATTTTAAAAAATAATGAAAGCTTGTGGATACCTTACATAGTTTAAGTACAAAATCAGTTTTTTTAAAAAGATTTTTCTATTACCGGCGTCCTTATCAAAATCTTAATTTATCAATTTGGATTTTATAAGATCTTACACCCCATTAAGTTACCACTTGAACAAGGGTGGACGTTAACCTCAACAGATTTACAATCACCTTAAAAAAAAAAGAGCCCTGATTCGTAGAATTAGGGCAAAGTTTATAATTCTTCATTGTGACTTGCTTACCAAATCTGAGTCTTCTAAAATTAAACGCGCCCCTCCTGCAAGGTTTTTTGGCAAATCTCATTGCAGTAGTTATTGTGTCACCATCAGATTAATCACATTTGAAATATGTATAAGAAACTCATACATTTCCTTGGTGAACCTAAAGAGTGGAATTTGGGACGACTATAAAAGAAAATTAACAAATTTTAACAAGCTGTGCACCCCTACAAAAGAGCATCACCAATTTTTCTGTGATTTTGAGGCCAAGAGGATCTATACTCAGTCATGCATATATTTAGATACATAGTACATATTCAAATATTACCTTTTATATATACTTCTAAAGAAACTACGTATTTATATGATAATATTTAAGGATAAATGACATCCAAAGTTTTGAATCATGATTTGGACCCAGAATTAGCCAAGATTTCACTAAAGGTGTATGGATTGTCGTGACATAAACAGCAGGTCAGGGATGTGTAGTGTGTAAGTTTAAATCCCTTGTTAAACAAAAATAAAGTTAATGATAATAATCTTAGAAAAAGAGAAATATATGTAAAAAAGGAGAGACATTCTACAGCGGGATAGAATATAATCCGAATCAAAGATAGATTTACAAAAGAGATTGGGGAGAGAAATATAAAAAGGTAGCAAAGGATTTTAAAAAATAATGAAAGCTTGTGGATACCTTACATAGTTTAAGTACAAAATCAGTTTTTTTAAAAAGATTTTTCTATTACCGGCGTCCTTATCAAAATCTTAATTTATCAATTTGGATTTTATAAGATCTTACACCCCATTAAGTTACCACTTGAACAAGGGTGGACGTTAACCTCAACAGATTTACAATCACCTTTAAAAAAAGAGCCCTGATTCGTAGAATTAGGGCAAAGTTTATAATTCTTCATTGTGACTTGCTTACCAAATCTGAGTCTTCTAAAATTAAACGCGCCCCTCCTGCAAGGTTTTTTGGCAAATCTCATTGCAGTAGTTATTGTGTCACCATCAGATTAATCACATTTGAAATATGTATAAGAAACTCATACATTTCCTTGGTGAACCTAAAGAGTGGAATTTGGGACGACTATAAAAGAAAATTAACAAATTTTAACAAGCTGTGCACCCCTACAAAAGAGCATCACCAATTTTTCTGTGATTTTGAGGCCAAGAGGATCTATACTCAGTCATGCATATATTTAGATACATAGTACATATTCAAATATTACCTTTTATATATACTTCTAAAGAAACTACGTATTTATATGATAATATTTAAGGATAAATGACATCCAAAGTTTTGAATCATGATTTGGACCCAGAATTAGCCAAGATTTCACTAAAGGTGTATGGATTGTCGTGACATAAACAGCAGGTCAGGGATGTGTAGTGTGTAAGTTTAAATCCCTTGTTAAACAAAAATAAAGTTAATGATAATAATCTTAGAAAAAGAGAAATATATGTAAAAAAGGAGAGACATTCTACAGCGGGATAGAATATAATCCGAATCAAAGATAGATTTACAAAAGAGATTGGGGAGAGAAATATAAAAAGGTAGCAAAGGATTTTAAAAAATAATGAAAGCTTGTGGATACCTTACATAGTTTAAGTACAAAATCAGTTTTTTTAAAAAGATTTTTCTATTACCGGCGTCCTTATCAAAATCTTAATTTATCAATTTGGATTTTATAAGATCTTACACCCCATTAAGTTACCACTTGAACAAGGGTGGACGTTAACCTCAACAGATTTACAATCACCTTAAAAAAAAAAGAGCCCTGATTCGTAGAATTAGGGCAAAGTTTATAATTCTTCATTGTGACTTGCTTACCAAATCTGAGTCTTCTAAAATTAAACGCGCCCCTCCTGCAAGGTTTTTTGGCAAATCTCATTGCAGTAGTTATTGTGTCACCATCAGATTAATCACATTTGAAATATGTATAAGAAACTCATACATTTCCTTGGTGAACCTAAAGAGTGGAATTTGGGACGACTATAAAAGAAAATTAACAAATTTTAACAAGCTGTGCACCCCTACAAAAGAGCATCACCAATTTTTCTGTGATTTTGAGGCCAAGAGGATCTATACTCAGTCATGCATATATTTAGATACATAGTACATATTCAAATATTACCTTTTATATATACTTCTAAAGAAACTACGTATTTATATGATAATATTTAAGGATAAATGACATCCAAAGTTTTGAATCATGATTTGGACCCAGAATTAGCCAAGATTTCACTAAAGGTGTATGGATTGTCGTGACATAAACAGCAGGTCAGGGATGTGTAGTGTGTAAGTTTAAATCCCTTGTTAAACAAAAATAAAGTTAATGATAATAATCTTAGAAAAAGAGAAATATATGTAAAAAAGGAGAGACATTCTACAGCGGGATAGAATATAATCCGAATCAAAGATAGATTTACAAAAGAGATTGGGGAGAGAAATATAAAAAGGTAGCAAAGGATTTTAAAAAATAATGAAAGCTTGTGGATACCTTACATAGTTTAAGTACAAAATCAGTTTTTTTAAAAAGATTTTTCTATTACCGGCGTCCTTATCAAAATCTTAATTTATCAATTTGGATTTTATAAGATCTTACACCCCATTAAGTTACCACTTGAACAAGGGTGGACGTTAACCTCAACAGATTTACAATCACCTTTAAAAAAAGAGCCCTGATTCGTAGAATTAGGGCAAAGTTTATAATTCTTCATTGTGACTTGCTTACCAAATCTGAGTCTTCTAAAATTAAACGCGCCCCTCCTGCAAGGTTTTTTGGCAAATCTCATTGCAGTAGTTATTGTGTCACCATCAGATTAATCACATTTGAAATATGTATAAGAAACTCATACATTTCCTTGGTGAACCTAAAGAGTGGAATTTGGGACGACTATAAAAGAAAATTAACAAATTTTAACAAGCTGTGCACCCCTACAAAAGAGCATCACCAATTTTTCTGTGATTTTGAGGCCAAGAGGATCTATACTCAGTCATGCATATATTTAGATACATAGTACATATTCAAATATTACCTTTTATATATACTTCTAAAGAAACTACGTATTTATATGATAATATTTAAGGATAAATGACATCCAAAGTTTTGAATCATGATTTGGACCCAGAATTAGCCAAGATTTCACTAAAGGTGTATGGATTGTCGTGACATAAACAGCAGGTCAGGGATGTGTAGTGTGTAAGTTTAAATCCCTTGTTAAACAAAAATAAAGTTAATGATAATAATCTTAGAAAAAGAGAAATATATGTAAAAAAGGAGAGACATTCTACAGCGGGATAGAATATAATCCGAATCAAAGATAGATTTACAAAAGAGATTGGGGAGAGAAATATAAAAAGGTAGCAAAGGATTTTAAAAAATAATGAAAGCTTGTGGATACCTTACATAGTTTAAGTACAAAATCAGTTTTTTTAAAAAGATTTTTCTATTACCGGCGTCCTTATCAAAATCTTAATTTATCAATTTGGATTTTATAAGATCTTACACCCCATTAAGTTACCACTTGAACAAGGGTGGACGTTAACCTCAACAGATTTACAATCACCTTAAAAAAAAAAGAGCCCTGATTCGTAGAATTAGGGCAAAGTTTATAATTCTTCATTGTGACTTGCTTACCAAATCTGAGTCTTCTAAAATTAAACGCGCCCCTCCTGCAAGGTTTTTTGGCAAATCTCATTGCAGTAGTTATTGTGTCACCATCAGATTAATCACATTTGAAATATGTATAAGAAACTCATACATTTCCTTGGTGAACCTAAAGAGTGGAATTTGGGACGACTATAAAAGAAAATTAACAAATTTTAACAAGCTGTGCACCCCTACAAAAGAGCATCACCAATTTTTCTGTGATTTTGAGGCCAAGAGGATCTATACTCAGTCATGCATATATTTAGATACATAGTACATATTCAAATATTACCTTTTATATATACTTCTAAAGAAACTACGTATTTATATGATAATATTTAAGGATAAATGACATCCAAAGTTTTGAATCATGATTTGGACCCAGAATTAGCCAAGATTTCACTAAAGGTGTATGGATTGTCGTGACATAAACAGCAGGTCAGGGATGTGTAGTGTGTAAGTTTAAATCCCTTGTTAAACAAAAATAAAGTTAATGATAATAATCTTAGAAAAAGAGAAATATATGTAAAAAAGGAGAGACATTCTACAGCGGGATAGAATATAATCCGAATCAAAGATAGATTTACAAAAGAGATTGGGGAGAGAAATATAAAAAGGTAGCAAAGGATTTTAAAAAATAATGAAAGCTTGTGGATACCTTACATAGTTTAAGTACAAAATCAGTTTTTTTAAAAAGATTTTTCTATTACCGGCGTCCTTATCAAAATCTTAATTTATCAATTTGGATTTTATAAGATCTTACACCCCATTAAGTTACCACTTGAACAAGGGTGGACGTTAACCTCAACAGATTTACAATCACCTTAAAAAAAAAAGAGCCCTGATTCGTAGAATTAGGGCAAAGTTTATAATTCTTCATTGTGACTTGCTTACCAAATCTGAGTCTTCTAAAATTAAACGCGCCCCTCCTGCAAGGTTTTTTGGCAAATCTCATTGCAGTAGTTATTGTGTCACCATCAGATTAATCACATTTGAAATATGTATAAGAAACTCATACATTTCCTTGGTGAACCTAAAGAGTGGAATTTGGGACGACTATAAAAGAAAATTAACAAATTTTAACAAGCTGTGCACTCCTACAAAAGAGCATCACCAATTTTTCTGTGATTTTGAGGCCAAGAGGATCTATACTCAGTCATGCATATATTTAGATACATAGTACATATTCAAATATTACCTTTTATATATACTTCTAAAGAAACTACGTATTTATATGATAATATTTAAGGATAAATGACATCCAAAGTTTTGAATCATGATTTGGACCCAGAATTAGCCAAGATTTCACTAAAGGTGTATGGATTGTCGTGACATAAACAGCAGGTCAGGGATGTGTAGTGTGTAAGTTTAAATCCCTTGTTAAACAAAAATAAAGTTAATGATAATAATCTTAGAAAAAGAGAAATATATGTAAAAAAGGAGAGACATTCTACAGCGGGATAGAATATAATCCGAATCAAAGATAGATTTACAAAAGAGATTGGGGAGAGAAATATAAAAAGGTAGCAAAGGATTTTAAAAAATAATGAAAGCTTGTGGATACCTTACATAGTTTAAGTACAAAATCAGTTTTTTTAAAAAGATTTTTCTATTACCGGCGTCCTTATCAAAATCTTAATTTATCAATTTGGATTTTATAAGATCTTACACCCCATTAAGTTACCACTTGAACAAGGGTGGACGTTAACCTCAACAGATTTACAATCACCTTAAAAAAAAAAGAGCCCTGATTCGTAGAATTAGGGCAAAGTTTATAATTCTTCATTGTGACTTGCTTACCAAATCTGAGTCTTCTAAAATTAAACGCGCCCCTCCTGCAAGGTTTTTTGGCAAATCTCATTGCAGTAGTTATTGTGTCACCATCAGATTAATCACATTTGAAATATGTATAAGAAACTCATACATTTCCTTGGTGAACCTAAAGAGTGGAATTTGGGACGACTATAAAAGAAAATTAACAAATTTTAACAAGCTGTGCACCCCTACAAAAGAGCATCACCAATTTTTCTGTGATTTTGAGGCCAAGAGGATCTATACTCAGTCATGCATATATTTAGATACATAGTACATATTCAAATATTACCTTTTATATATACTTCTAAAGAAACTACGTATTTATATGATAATATTTAAGGATAAATGACATCCAAAGTTTTGAATCATGATTTGGACCCAGAATTAGCCAAGATTTCACTAAAGGTGTATGGATTGTCGTGACATAAACAGCAGGTCAGGGATGTGTAGTGTGTAAGTTTAAATCCCTTGTTAAACAAAAATAAAGTTAATGATAATAATCTTAGAAAAAGAGAAATATATGTAAAAAAGGAGAGACATTCTACAGCGGGATAGAATATAATCCGAATCAAAGATAGATTTACAAAAGAGATTGGGGAGAGAAATATAAAAAGGTAGCAAAGGATTTTAAAAAATAATGAAAGCTTGTGGATACCTTACATAGTTTAAGTACAAAATCAGTTTTTTTAAAAAGATTTTTCTATTACCGGCGTCCTTATCAAAATCTTAATTTATCAATTTGGATTTTATAAGATCTTACACCCCATTAAGTTACCACTTGAACAAGGGTGGACGTTAACCTCAACAGATTTACAATCACCTTAAAAAAAAGAGCCCTGATTCGTAGAATTAGGGCAAAGTTTATAATTCTTCATTGTGACTTGCTTACCAAATCTGAGTCTTCTAAAATTAAACGCGCCCCTCCTGCAAGGTTTTTTGGCAAATCTCATTGCAGTAGTTATTGTGTCACCATCAGATTAATCACATTTGAAATATGTATAAGAAACTCATACATTTCCTTGGTGAACCTAAAGAGTGGAATTTGGGACGACTATAAAAGAAAATTAACAAATTTTAACAAGCTGTGCACCCCTACAAAAGAGCATCACCAATTTTTCTGTGATTTTGAGGCCAAGAGGATCTATACTCAGTCATGCATATATTTAGATACATAGTACATATTCAAATATTACCTTTTATATATACTTCTAAAGAAACTACGTATTTATATGATAATATTTAAGGATAAATGACATCCAAAGTTTTGAATCATGATTTGGACCCAGAATTAGCCAAGATTTCACTAAAGGTGTATGGATTGTCGTGACATAAACAGCAGGTCAGGGATGTGTAGTGTGTAAGTTTAAATCCCTTGTTAAACAAAAATAAAGTTAATGATAATAATCTTAGAAAAAGAGAAATATATGTAAAAAAGGAGAGACATTCTACAGCGGGATAGAATATAATCCGAATCAAAGATAGATTTACAAAAGAGATTGGGGAGAGAAATATAAAAAGGTAGCAAAGGATTTTAAAAAATAATGAAAGCTTGTGGATACCTTACATAGTTTAAGTACAAAATCAGTTTTTTTAAAAAGATTTTTCTATTACCGGCGTCCTTATCAAAATCTTAATTTATCAATTTGGATTTTATAAGATCTTACACCCCATTAAGTTACCACTTGAACAAGGGTGGACGTTAACCTCAACAGATTTACAATCACCTTAAAAAAAAAAGAGCCCTGATTCGTAGAATTAGGGCAAAGTTTATAATTCTTCATTGTGACTTGCTTACCAAATCTGAGTCTTCTAAAATTAAACGCGCCCCTCCTGCAAGGTTTTTTGGCAAATCTCATTGCAGTAGTTATTGTGTCACCATCAGATTAATCACATTTGAAATATGTATAAGAAACTCATACATTTCCTTGGTGAACCTAAAGAGTGGAATTTGGGACGACTATAAAAGAAAATTAACAAATTTTAACAAGCTGTGCACCCCTACAAAAGAGCATCACCAATTTTTCTGTGATTTTGAGGCCAAGAGGATCTATACTCAGTCATGCATATATTTAGATACATAGTACATATTCAAATATTACCTTTTATATATACTTCTAAAGAAACTACGTATTTATATGATAATATTTAAGGATAAATGACATCCAAAGTTTTGAATCATGATTTGGACCCAGAATTAGCCAAGATTTCACTAAAGGTGTATGGATTGTCGTGACATAAACAGCAGGTCAGGGATGTGTAGTGTGTAAGTTTAAATCCCTTGTTAAACAAAAATAAAGTTAATGATAATAATCTTAGAAAAAGAGAAATATATGTAAAAAAGGAGAGACATTCTACAGCGGGATAGAATATAATCCGAATCAAAGATAGATTTACAAAAGAGATTGGGGAGAGAAATATAAAAAGGTAGCAAAGGATTTTAAAAAATAATGAAAGCTTGTGGATACCTTACATAGTTTAAGTACAAAATCAGTTTTTTTAAAAAGATTTTTCTATTACCGGCGTCCTTATCAAAATCTTAATTTATCAATTTGGATTTTATAAGATCTTACACCCCATTAAGTTACCACTTGAACAAGGGTGGACGTTAACCTCAACAGATTTACAATCACCTTAAAAAAAAGAGCCCTGATTCGTAGAATTAGGGCAAAGTTTATAATTCTTCATTGTGACTTGCTTACCAAATCTGAGTCTTCTAAAATTAAACGCGCCCCTCCTGCAAGGTTTTTTGGCAAATCTCATTGCAGTAGTTATTGTGTCACCATCAGATTAATCACATTTGAAATATGTATAAGAAACTCATACATTTCCTTGGTGAACCTAAAGAGTGGAATTTGGGACGACTATAAAAGAAAATTAACAAATTTTAACAAGCTGTGCACCCCTACAAAAGAGCATCACCAATTTTTCTGTGATTTTGAGGCCAAGAGGATCTATACTCAGTCATGCATATATTTAGATACATAGTACATATTCAAATATTACCTTTTATATATACTTCTAAAGAAACTACGTATTTATATGATAATATTTAAGGATAAATGACATCCAAAGTTTTGAATCATGATTTGGACCCAGAATTAGCCAAGATTTCACTAAAGGTGTATGGATTGTCGTGACATAAACAGCAGGTCAGGGATGTGTAGTGTGTAAGTTTAAATCCCTTGTTAAACAAAAATAAAGTTAATGATAATAATCTTAGAAAAAGAGAAATATATGTAAAAAAGGAGAGACATTCTACAGCGGGATAGAATATAATCCGAATCAAAGATAGATTTACAAAAGAGATTGGGGAGAGAAATATAAAAAGGTAGCAAAGGATTTTAAAAAATAATGAAAGCTTGTGGATACCTTACATAGTTTAAGTACAAAATCAGTTTTTTTAAAAAGATTTTTCTATTACCGGCGTCCTTATCAAAATCTTAATTTATCAATTTGGATTTTATAAGATCTTACACCCCATTAAGTTACCACTTGAACAAGGGTGGACGTTAACCTCAACAGATTTACAATCACCTTAAAAAAAAAAGAGCCCTGATTCGTAGAATTAGGGCAAAGTTTATAATTCTTCATTGTGACTTGCTTACCAAATCTGAGTCTTCTAAAATTAAACGCGCCCCTCCTGCAAGGTTTTTTGGCAAATCTCATTGCAGTAGTTATTGTGTCACCATCAGATTAATCACATTTGAAATATGTATAAGAAACTCATACATTTCCTTGGTGAACCTAAAGAGTGGAATTTGGGACGACTATAAAAGAAAATTAACAAATTTTAACAAGCTGTGCACCCCTACAAAAGAGCATCACCAATTTTTCTGTGATTTTGAGGCCAAGAGGATCTATACTCAGTCATGCATATATTTAGATACATAGTACATATTCAAATATTACCTTTTATATATACTTCTAAAGAAACTACGTATTTATATGATAATATTTAAGGATAAATGACATCCAAAGTTTTGAATCATGATTTGGACCCAGAATTAGCCAAGATTTCACTAAAGGTGTATGGATTGTCGTGACATAAACAGCAGGTCAGGGATGTGTAGTGTGTAAGTTTAAATCCCTTGTTAAACAAAAATAAAGTTAATGATAATAATCTTAGAAAAAGAGAAATATATGTAAAAAAGGAGAGACATTCTACAGCGGGATAGAATATAATCCGAATCAAAGATAGATTTACAAAAGAGATTGGGGAGAGAAATATAAAAAGGTAGCAAAGGATTTTAAAAAATAATGAAAGCTTGTGGATACCTTACATAGTTTAAGTACAAAATCAGTTTTTTTAAAAAGATTTTTCTATTACCGGCGTCCTTATCAAAATCTTAATTTATCAATTTGGATTTTATAAGATCTTACACCCCATTAAGTTACCACTTGAACAAGGGTGGACGTTAACCTCAACAGATTTACAATCACCTTAAAAAAAAAAGAGCCCTGATTCGTAGAATTAGGGCAAAGTTTATAATTCTTCATTGTGACTTGCTTACCAAATCTGAGTCTTCTAAAATTAAACGCGCCCCTCCTGCAAGGTTTTTTGGCAAATCTCATTGCAGTAGTTATTGTGTCACCATCAGATTAATCACATTTGAAATATGTATAAGAAACTCATACATTTCCTTGGTGAACCTAAAGAGTGGAATTTGGGACGACTATAAAAGAAAATTAACAAATTTTAACAAGCTGTGCACTCCTACAAAAGAGCATCACCAATTTTTCTGTGATTTTGAGGCCAAGAGGATCTATACTCAGTCATGCATATATTTAGATACATAGTACATATTCAAATATTACCTTTTATATATACTTCTAAAGAAACTACGTATTTATATGATAATATTTAAGGATAAATGACATCCAAAGTTTTGAATCATGATTTGGACCCAGAATTAGCCAAGATTTCACTAAAGGTGTATGGATTGTCGTGACATAAACAGCAGGTCAGGGATGTGTAGTGTGTAAGTTTAAATCCCTTGTTAAACAAAAATAAAGTTAATGATAATAATCTTAGAAAAAGAGAAATATATGTAAAAAAGGAGAGACATTCTACAGCGGGATAGAATATAATCCGAATCAAAGATAGATTTACAAAAGAGATTGGGGAGAGAAATATAAAAAGGTAGCAAAGGATTTTAAAAAATAATGAAAGCTTGTGGATACCTTACATAGTTTAAGTACAAAATCAGTTTTTTTAAAAAGATTTTTCTATTACCGGCGTCCTTATCAAAATCTTAATTTATCAATTTGGATTTTATAAGATCTTACACCCCATTAAGTTACCACTTGAACAAGGGTGGACGTTAACCTCAACAGATTTACAATCACCTTAAAAAAAAAAGAGCCCTGATTCGTAGAATTAGGGCAAAGTTTATAATTCTTCATTGTGACTTGCTTACCAAATCTGAGTCTTCTAAAATTAAACGCGCCCCTCCTGCAAGGTTTTTTGGCAAATCTCATTGCAGTAGTTATTGTGTCACCATCAGATTAATCACATTTGAAATATGTATAAGAAACTCATACATTTCCTTGGTGAACCTAAAGAGTGGAATTTGGGACGACTATAAAAGAAAATTAACAAATTTTAACAAGCTGTGCACTCCTACAAAAGAGCATCACCAATTTTTCTGTGATTTTGAGGCCAAGAGGATCTATACTCAGTCATGCATATATTTAGATACATAGTACATATTCAAATATTACCTTTTATATATACTTCTAAAGAAACTACGTATTTATATGATAATATTTAAGGATAAATGACATCCAAAGTTTTGAATCATGATTTGGACCCAGAATTAGCCAAGATTTCACTAAAGGTGTATGGATTGTCGTGACATAAACAGCAGGTCAGGGATGTGTAGTGTGTAAGTTTAAATCCCTTGTTAAACAAAAATAAAGTTAATGATAATAATCTTAGAAAAAGAGAAATATATGTAAAAAAGGAGAGACATTCTACAGCGGGATAGAATATAATCCGAATCAAAGATAGATTTACAAAAGAGATTGGGGAGAGAAATATAAAAAGGTAGCAAAGGATTTTAAAAAATAATGAAAGCTTGTGGATACCTTACATAGTTTAAGTACAAAATCAGTTTTTTTAAAAAGATTTTTCTATTACCGGCGTCCTTATCAAAATCTTAATTTATCAATTTGGATTTTATAAGATCTTACACCCCATTAAGTTACCACTTGAACAAGGGTGGACGTTAACCTCAACAGATTTACAATCACCTTAAAAAAAAAAGAGCCCTGATTCGTAGAATTAGGGCAAAGTTTATAATTCTTCATTGTGACTTGCTTACCAAATCTGAGTCTTCTAAAATTAAACGCGCCCCTCCTGCAAGGTTTTTTGGCAAATCTCATTGCAGTAGTTATTGTGTCACCATCAGATTAATCACATTTGAAATATGTATAAGAAACTCATACATTTCCTTGGTGAACCTAAAGAGTGGAATTTGGGACGACTATAAAAGAAAATTAACAAATTTTAACAAGCTGTGCACCCCTACAAAAGAGCATCACCAATTTTTCTGTGATTTTGAGGCCAAGAGGATCTATACTCAGTCATGCATATATTTAGATACATAGTACATATTCAAATATTACCTTTTATATATACTTCTAAAGAAACTACGTATTTATATGATAATATTTAAGGATAAATGACATCCAAAGTTTTGAATCATGATTTGGACCCAGAATTAGCCAAGATTTCACTAAAGGTGTATGGATTGTCGTGACATAAACAGCAGGTCAGGGATGTGTAGTGTGTAAGTTTAAATCCCTTGTTAAACAAAAATAAAGTTAATGATAATAATCTTAGAAAAAGAGAAATATATGTAAAAAAGGAGAGACATTCTACAGCGGGATAGAATATAATCCGAATCAAAGATAGATTTACAAAAGAGATTGGGGAGAGAAATATAAAAAGGTAGCAAAGGATTTTAAAAAATAATGAAAGCTTGTGGATACCTTACATAGTTTAAGTACAAAATCAGTTTTTTTAAAAAGATTTTTCTATTACCGGCGTCCTTATCAAAATCTTAATTTATCAATTTGGATTTTATAAGATCTTACACCCCATTAAGTTACCACTTGAACAAGGGTGGACGTTAACCTCAACAGATTTACAATCACCTTAAAAAAAAAAGAGCCCTGATTCGTAGAATTAGGGCAAAGTTTATAATTCTTCATTGTGACTTGCTTACCAAATCTGAGTCTTCTAAAATTAAACGCGCCCCTCCTGCAAGGTTTTTTGGCAAATCTCATTGCAGTAGTTATTGTGTCACCATCAGATTAATCACATTTGAAATATGTATAAGAAACTCATACATTTCCTTGGTGAACCTAAAGAGTGGAATTTGGGACGACTATAAAAGAAAATTAACAAATTTTAACAAGCTGTGCACTCCTACAAAAGAGCATCACCAATTTTTCTGTGATTTTGAGGCCAAGAGGATCTATACTCAGTCATGCATATATTTAGATACATAGTACATATTCAAATATTACCTTTTATATATACTTCTAAAGAAACTACGTATTTATATGATAATATTTAAGGATAAATGACATCCAAAGTTTTGAATCATGATTTGGACCCAGAATTAGCCAAGATTTCACTAAAGGTGTATGGATTGTCGTGACATAAACAGCAGGTCAGGGATGTGTAGTGTGTAAGTTTAAATCCCTTGTTAAACAAAAATAAAGTTAATGATAATAATCTTAGAAAAAGAGAAATATATGTAAAAAAGGAGAGACATTCTACAGCGGGATAGAATATAATCCGAATCAAAGATAGATTTACAAAAGAGATTGGGGAGAGAAATATAAAAAGGTAGCAAAGGATTTTAAAAAATAATGAAAGCTTGTGGATACCTTACATAGTTTAAGTACAAAATCAGTTTTTTTAAAAAGATTTTTCTATTACCGGCGTCCTTATCAAAATCTTAATTTATCAATTTGGATTTTATAAGATCTTACACCCCATTAAGTTACCACTTGAACAAGGGTGGACGTTAACCTCAACAGATTTACAATCACCTTAAAAAAAAAAGAGCCCTGATTCGTAGAATTAGGGCAAAGTTTATAATTCTTCATTGTGACTTGCTTACCAAATCTGAGTCTTCTAAAATTAAACGCGCCCCTCCTGCAAGGTTTTTTGGCAAATCTCATTGCAATAGTTATTGTGTCACCATCAGATTAATCACATTTGAAATATGTATAAGAAACTCATACATTTCCTTGGTGAACCTAAAGAGTGGAATTTGGGACGACTATAAAAGAAAATTAACAAATTTTAACAAGCTGTGCACCCCTACAAAAGAGCATCACCAATTTTTCTGTGATTTTGAGGCCAAGAGGATCTATACTCAGTCATGCATATATTTAGATACATAGTACATATTCAAATATTACCTTTTATATATACTTCTAAAGAAACTACGTATTTATATGATAATATTTAAGGATAAATGACATCCAAAGTTTTGAATCATGATTTGGACCCAGAATTAGCCAAGATTTCACTAAAGGTGTATGGATTGTCGTGACATAAACAGCAGGTCAGGGATGTGTAGTGTGTAAGTTTAAATCCCTTGTTAAACAAAAATAAAGTTAATGATAATAATCTTAGAAAAAGAGAAATATATGTAAAAAAGGAGAGACATTCTACAGCGGGATAGAATATAATCCGAATCAAAGATAGATTTACAAAAGAGATTGGGGAGAGAAATATAAAAAGGTAGCAAAGGATTTTAAAAAATAATGAAAGCTTGTGGATACCTTACATAGTTTAAGTACAAAATCAGTTTTTTTAAAAAGATTTTTCTATTACCGGCGTCCTTATCAAAATCTTAATTTATCAATTTGGATTTTATAAGATCTTACACCCCATTAAGTTACCACTTGAACAAGGGTGGACGTTAACCTCAACAGATTTACAATCACCTTAAAAAAAAAAGAGCCCTGATTCGTAGAATTAGGGCAAAGTTTATAATTCTTCATTGTGACTTGCTTACCAAATCTGAGTCTTCTAAAATTAAACGCGCCCCTCCTGCAAGGTTTTTTGGCAAATCTCATTGCAGTAGTTATTGTGTCACCATCAGATTAATCACATTTGAAATATGTATAAGAAACTCATACATTTCCTTGGTGAACCTAAAGAGTGGAATTTGGGACGACTATAAAAGAAAATTAACAAATTTTAACAAGCTGTGCACTCCTACAAAAGAGCATCACCAATTTTTCTGTGATTTTGAGGCCAAGAGGATCTATACTCAGTCATGCATATATTTAGATACATAGTACATATTCAAATATTACCTTTTATATATACTTCTAAAGAAACTACGTATTTATATGATAATATTTAAGGATAAATGACATCCAAAGTTTTGAATCATGATTTGGACCCAGAATTAGCCAAGATTTCACTAAAGGTGTATGGATTGTCGTGACATAAACAGCAGGTCAGGGATGTGTAGTGTGTAAGTTTAAATCCCTTGTTAAACAAAAATAAAGTTAATGATAATAATCTTAGAAAAAGAGAAATATATGTAAAAAAGGAGAGACATTCTACAGCGGGATAGAATATAATCCGAATCAAAGATAGATTTACAAAAGAGATTGGGGAGAGAAATATAAAAAGGTAGCAAAGGATTTTAAAAAATAATGAAAGCTTGTGGATACCTTACATAGTTTAAGTACAAAATCAGTTTTTTTAAAAAGATTTTTCTATTACCGGCGTCCTTATCAAAATCTTAATTTATCAATTTGGATTTTATAAGATCTTACACCCCATTAAGTTACCACTTGAACAAGGGTGGACGTTAACCTCAACAGATTTACAATCACCTTAAAAAAAAAGAGCCCTGATTCGTAGAATTAGGGCAAAGTTTATAATTCTTCATTGTGACTTGCTTACCAAATCTGAGTCTTCTAAAATTAAACGCGCCCCTCCTGCAAGGTTTTTTGGCAAATCTCATTGCAGTAGTTATTGTGTCACCATCAGATTAATCACATTTGAAATATGTATAAGAAACTCATACATTTCCTTGGTGAACCTAAAGAGTGGAATTTGGGACGACTATAAAAGAAAATTAACAAATTTTAACAAGCTGTGCACTCCTACAAAAGAGCATCACCAATTTTTCTGTGATTTTGAGGCCAAGAGGATCTATACTCAGTCATGCATATATTTAGATACATAGTACATATTCAAATATTACCTTTTATATATACTTCTAAAGAAACTACGTATTTATATGATAATATTTAAGGATAAATGACATCCAAAGTTTTGAATCATGATTTGGACCCAGAATTAGCCAAGATTTCACTAAAGGTGTATGGATTGTCGTGACATAAACAGCAGGTCAGGGATGTGTAGTGTGTAAGTTTAAATCCCTTGTTAAACAAAAATAAAGTTAATGATAATAATCTTAGAGAAAGAGAAATATATGTAAAAAAGGAGAGACATTCTACAGCGGGATAGAATATAATCCGAATCAAAGATAGATTTACAAAAGAGATTGGGGAGAGAAATATAAAAAGGTAGCAAAGGATTTTAAAAAATAATGAAAGCTTGTGGATACCTTACATAGTTTAAGTACAAAATCAGTTTTTTTAAAAAGATTTTTCTATTACCGGCGTCCTTATCAAAATCTTAATTTATCAATTTGGATTTTATAAGATCTTACACCCCATTAAGTTACCACTTGAACAAGGGTGGACGTTAACCTCAACAGATTTACAATCACCTTAAAAAAAAAAGAGCCCTGATTCGTAGAATTAGGGCAAAGTTTATAATTCTTCATTGTGACTTGCTTACCAAATCTGAGTCTTCTAAAATTAAACGCGCCCCTCCTGCAAGTTTTTTTGGCAAATCTCATTGCAGTAGTTATTGTGTCACCATCAGATTAATCACATTTGAAATATGTATAAGAAACTCATACATTTCCTTGGTGAACCTAAAGAGTGGAATTTGGGACGACTATAAAAGAAAATTAACAAATTTTAACAAGCTGTGCACTCCTACAAAAGAGCATCACCAATTTTTCTGTGATTTTGAGGCCAAGAGGATCTATACTCAGTCATGCATATATTTAGATACATAGTACATATTCAAATATTACCTTTTATATATACTTCTAAAGAAACTACGTATTTATATGATAATATTTAAGGATAAATGACATCCAAAGTTTTGAATCATGATTTGGACCCAGAATTAGCCAAGATTTCACTAAAGGTGTATGGATTGTCGTGACATAAACAGCAGGTCAGGGATGTGTAGTGTGTAAGTTTAAATCCCTTGTTAAACAAAAATAAAGTTAATGATAATAATCTTAGAAAAAGAGAAATATATGTAAAAAAGGAGAGACATTCTACAGCGGGATAGAATATAATCCGAATCAAAGATAGATTTACAAAAGAGATTGGGGAGAGAAATATAAAAAGGTAGCAAAGGATTTTAAAAAATAATGAAAGCTTGTGGATACCTTACATAGTTTAAGTACAAAATCAGTTTTTTTAAAAAGATTTTTCTATTACCGGCGTCCTTATCAAAATCTTAATTTATCAATTTGGATTTTATAAGATCTTACACCCCATTAAGTTACCACTTGAACAAGGGTGGACGTTAACCTCAACAGATTTACAATCACCTTAAAAAAAAAAGAGCCCTGATTCGTAGAATTAGGGCAAAGTTTATAATTCTTCATTGTGACTTGCTTACCAAATCTGAGTCTTCTAAAATTAAACGCGCCCCTCCTGCAAGGTTTTTTGGCAAATCTCATTGCAGTAGCTATTGTGTCACCATCAGATTAATCACATTTGAAATATGTATAAGAAACTCATACATTTCCTTGGTGAACCTAAAGAGTGGAATTTGGGACGACTATAAAAGAAAATTAACAAATTTTAACAAGCTGTGCACTCCTACAAAAGAGCATCACCAATTTTTCTGTGATTTTGAGGCCAAGAGGATCTATACTCAGTCATGCATATATTTAGATACATAGTACATATTCAAATATTACCTTTTATATATACTTCTAAAGAAACTACGTATTTATATGATAATATTTAAGGATAAATGACATCCAAAGTTTTGAATCATGATTTGGACCCAGAATTAGCCAAGATTTCACTAAAGGTGTATGGATTGTCGTGACATAAACAGCAGGTCAGGGATGTGTAGTGTGTAAGTTTAAATCCCTTGTTAAACAAAAATAAAGTTAATGATAATAATCTTAGAGAAAGAGAAATATATGTAAAAAAGGAGAGACATTCTACAGCGGGATAGAATATAATCCGAATCAAAGATAGATTTACAAAAGAGATTGGGGAGAGAAATATAAAAAGGTAGCAAAGGATTTTAAAAAATAATGAAAGCTTGTGGATACCTTACATAGTTTAAGTACAAAATCAGTTTTTTTAAAAAGATTTTTCTATTACCGGCGTCCTTATCAAAATCTTAATTTATCAATTTGGATTTTATAAGATCTTACACCCCATTAAGTTACCACTTGAACAAGGGTGGACGTTAACCTCAACAGATTTCCAATCACCTTAAAAAAAAAAGAGCCCTGATTCGTAGAATTAGGGCAAAGTTTATAATTCTTCATTGTGACTTGCTTACCAAATCTGAGTCTTCTAAAATTAAACGCGCCCCTCCTGCAAGGTTTTTTGGCAAATCTCATTGCAGTAGTTATTGTGTCACCATCAGATTAATCACATTTGAAATATGTATAAGAAACTCATACATTTCCTTGGTGAACCTAAAGAGTGGAATTTGGGACGACTATAAAAGAAAATTATCAAATTTTAACAAGCTGTGCACTCCTACAAAAGAGCATCACCAATTTTTCTGTGATTTTGAGGCCAAGAGGATCTATACTCAGTCATGCATATATTTAGATACATAGTACATATTCAAATATTACCTTTTATATATACTTCTAAAGAAACTACGTATTTATATGATAATATTTAAGGATAAATGACATCCAAAGTTTTGAATCATGATTTGGACCCAGAATTAGCCAAGATTTCACTAAAGGTGTATGGATTGTCGTGACATAAACAGCAGGTCAGGGATGTGTAGTGTGTAAGTTTAAATCCCTTGTTAAACAAAAATAAAGTTAATGATAATAATCTTAGAAAAAGAGAAATATATGTAAAAAAGGAGAGACATTCTACAGCGGGATAGAATATAATCCGAATCAAAGATAGATTTACAAAAGAGATTGGGGAGAGAAATATAAAAAGGTAGCAAAGGATTTTAAAAAATAATGAAAGCTTGTGGATACCTTACATAGTTTAAGTACAAAATCAGTTTTTTTAAAAAGATTTTTCTATTACCGGCGTCCTTATCAAAATCTTAATTTATCAATTTGGATTTTATAAGATCTTACACCCCATTAAGTTACCACTTGAACAAGGGTGGACGTTAACCTCAACAGATTTACAATCACCTTAAAAAAAAAAGAGCCCTGATTCGTAGAATTAGGGCAAAGTTTATAATTCTTCATTGTGACTTGCTTACCAAATCTGAGTCTTCTAAAATTAAACGCGCCCCTCCTGCAAGGTTTTTTGGCAAATCTCATTGCAGTAGTTATTGTGTCACCATCAGATTAATCACATTTGAAATATGTATAAGAAACTCATACATTTCCTTGGTGAACCTAAAGAGTGGAATTTGGGACGACTATAAAAGAAAATTAACAAATTTTAACAAGCTGTGCACTCCTACAAAAGAGCATCACCAATTTTTCTGTGATTTTGAGGCCAAGAGGATCTATACTCAGTCATGCATATATTTAGATACATAGTACATATTCAAATATTACCTTTTATATATACTTCTAAAGAAACTACGTATTTATATGATAATATTTAAGGATAAATGACATCCAAAGTTTTGAATCATGATTTGGACCCAGAATTAGCCAAGATTTCACTAAAGGTGTATGGATTGTCGTGACATAAACAGCAGGTCAGGGATGTGTAGTGTGTAAGTTTAAATCCCTTGTTAAACAAAAATAAAGTTAATGATAATAATCTTAGAGAAAGAGAAATATATGTAAAAAAGGAGAGACATTCTACAGCGGGATAGAATATAATCCGAATCAAAGATAGATTTACAAAAGAGATTGGGGAGAGAAATATAAAAAGGTAGCAAAGGATTTTAAAAAATAATGAAAGCTTGTGGATACCTTACATAGTTTAAGTACAAAATCAGTTTTTTTAAAAAGATTTTTCTATTACCGGCGTCCTTATCAAAATCTTAATTTATCAATTTGGATTTTATAAGATCTTACACCCCATTAAGTTACCACTTGAACAAGGGTGGACGTTAACCTCAACAGATTTCCAATCACCTTAAAAAAAAAAGAGCCCTGATTCGTAGAATTAGGGCAAAGTTTATAATTCTTCATTGTGACTTGCTTACCAAATCTGAGTCTTCTAAAATTAAACGCGCCCCTCCTGCAAGGTTTTTTGGCAAATCTCATTGCAGTAGTTATTGTGTCACCATCAGATTAATCACATTTGAAATATGTATAAGAAACTCATACATTTCCTTGGTGAACCTAAAGAGTGGAATTTGGGACGACTATAAAAGAAAATTATCAAATTTTAACAAGCTGTGCACTCCTACAAAAGAGCATCACCAATTTTTCTGTGATTTTGAGGCCAAGAGGATCTATACTCAGTCATGCATATATTTAGATACATAGTACATATTCAAATATTACCTTTTATATATACTTCTAAAGAAACTACGTATTTATATGATAATATTTAAGGATAAATGACATCCAAAGTTTTGAATCATGATTTGGACCCAGAATTAGCCAAGATTTCACTAAAGGTGTATGGATTGTCGTGACATAAACAGCAGGTCAGGGATGTGTAGTGTGTAAGTTTAAATCCCTTGTTAAACAAAAATAAAGTTAATGATAATAATCTTAGAAAAAGAGAAATATATGTAAAAAAGGAGAGACATTCTACAGCGGGATAGAATATAATCCGAATCAAAGATAGATTTACAAAAGAGATTGGGGAGAGAAATATAAAAAGGTAGCAAAGGATTTTAAAAAATAATGAAAGCTTGTGGATACCTTACATAGTTTAAGTACAAAATCAGTTTTTTTAAAAAGATTTTTCTATTACCGGCGTCCTTATCAAAATCTTAATTTATCAATTTGGATTTTATAAGATCTTACACCCCATTAAGTTACCACTTGAACAAGGGTGGACGTTAACCTCAACAGATTTACAATCACCTTAAAAAAAAAAGAGCCCTGATTCGTAGAATTAGGGCAAAGTTTATAATTCTTCATTGTGACTTGCTTACCAAATCTGAGTCTTCTAAAATTAAACGCGCCCCTCCTGCAAGGTTTTTTGGCAAATCTCATTGCAGTAGTTATTGTGTCACCATCAGATTAATCACATTTGAAATATGTATAAGAAACTCATACATTTCCTTGGTGAACCTAAAGAGTGGAATTTGGGACGACTATAAAAGAAAATTAACAAATTTTAACAAGCTGTGCACTCCTACAAAAGAGCATCACCAATTTTTCTGTGATTTTGAGGCCAAGAGGATCTATACTCAGTCATGCATATATTTAGATACATAGTACATATTCAAATATTACCTTTTATATATACTTCTAAAGAAACTACGTATTTATATGATAATATTTAAGGATAAATGACATCCAAAGTTTTGAATCATGATTTGGACCCAGAATTAGCCAAGATTTCACTAAAGGTGTATGGATTGTCGTGACATAAACAGCAGGTCAGGGATGTGTAGTGTGTAAGTTTAAATCCCTTGTTAAACAAAAATAAAGTTAATGATAATAATCTTAGAGAAAGAGAAATATATGTAAAAAAGGAGAGACATTCTACAGCGGGATAGAATATAATCCGAATCAAAGATAGATTTACAAAAGAGATTGGGGAGAGAAATATAAAAAGGTAGCAAAGGATTTTAAAAAATAATGAAAGCTTGTGGATACCTTACATAGTTTAAGTACAAAATCAGTTTTTTTAAAAAGATTTTTCTATTACCGGCGTCCTTATCAAAATCTTAATTTATCAATTTGGATTTTATAAGATCTTACACCCCATTAAGTTACCACTTGAACAAGGGTGGACGTTAACCTCAACAGATTTATAATCACCTTAAAAAAAAAAGAGCCCTGATTCGTAGAATTAGGGCAAAGTTTATAATTCTTCATTGTGACTTGCTTACCAAATCTGAGTCTTCTAAAATTAAACGCGCCCCTCCTGCAAGGTTTTTTGGCAAATCTCATTGCAGTAGTTATTGTGTCACCATCAGATTAATCACATTTGAAATATGTATAAGAAACTCATACATTTCCTTGGTGAACCTAAAGAGTGGAATTTGGGACGACTATAAAAGAAAATTAACAAATTTTAACAAGCTGTGCACTCCTACAAAAGAGCATCACCAATTTTTCTGTGATTTTGAGGCCAAGAGGATCTATACTCAGTCATGCATATATTTAGATACATAGTACATATTCAAATATTACCTTTTATATATACTTCTAAAGAAACTACGTATTTATATGATAATATTTAAGGATAAATGACATCCAAAGTTTTGAATCATGATTTGGACCCAGAATTAGCCAAGATTTCACTAAAGGTGTATGGATTGTCGTGACATAAACAGCAGGTCAGGGATGTGTAGTGTGTAAGTTTAAATCCCTTGTTAAACAAAAATAAAGTTAATGATAATAATCTTAGAAAAAGAGAAATATATGTAAAAAAGGAGAGACATTCTACAGCGGGATAGAATATAATCCGAATCAAAGATAGATTTACAAAAGAGATTGGGGAGAGAAATATAAAAAGGTAGCAAAGGATTTTAAAAAATAATGAAAGCTTGTGGATACCTTACATAGTTTAAGTACAAAATCAGTTTTTTTAAAAAGATTTTTCTATTACCGGCGTCCTTATCAAAATCTTAATTTATCAATTTGGGTTTTATAAGATCTTACACCCCATTAAGTTACCACTTGAACAAGGGTGGACGTTAACCTCAACAGATTTACAATCACCTTAAAAAAAAAAGAGCCCTGATTCGTAGAATTAGGGCAAAGTTTATAATTCTTCATTGTGACTTGCTTACCAAATCTGAGTCTTCTAAAATTAAACGCGCCCCTCCTGCAAGGTTTTTTGGCAAATCTCATTGCAGTAGTTATTGTGTCACCATCAGATTAATCACATTTGAAATATGTATAAGAAACTCATACATTTCCTTGGTGAACCTAAAGAGTGGAATTTGGGACGACTATAAAAGAAAATTAACAAATTTTAACAAGCTGTGCACTCCTACAAAAGAGCATCACCAATTTTTCTGTGATTTTGAGGCCAAGAGGATCTATACTCAGTCATGCATATATTTAGATACATAGTACATATTCAAATATTACCTTTTATATATACTTCTAAAGAAACTACGTATTTATATGATAATATTTAAGGATAAATGACATCCAAAGTTTTGAATCATGATTTGGACCCAGAATTAGCCAAGATTTCACTAAAGGTGTATGGATTGTCGTGACATAAACAGCAGGTCAGGGATGTGTAGTGTGTAAGTTTAAATCCCTTGTTAAACAAAAATAAAGTTAATGATAATAATCTTAGAAAAAGAGAAATATATGTAAAAAAGGAGAGACATTCTACAGCGGGATAGAATATAATCCGAATCAAAGATAGATTTACAAAAGAGATTGGGGAGAGAAATATAAAAAGGTAGCAAAGGATTTTAAAAAATAATGAAAGCTTGTGGATACCTTACATAGTTTAAGTACAAAATCAGTTTTTTTAAAAAGATTTTTCTATTACCGGCGTCCTTATCAAAATCTTAATTTATCAATTTGGATTTTATAAGATCTTACACCCCATTAAGTTACCACTTGAACAAGGGTGGACGTTAACCTCAACAGATTTACAATCACCTTAAAAAAAAAAGAGCCCTGATTCGTAGAATTAGGGCAAAGTTTATAATTCTTCATTGTGACTTGCTTACCAAATCTGAGTCTTCTAAAATTAAACGCGCCCCTCCTGCAAGGTTTTTTGGCAAATCTCATTGCAGTAGTTATTGTGTCACCATCAGATTAATCACATTTGAAATATGTATAAGAAACTCATACATTTCCTTGGTGAACCTAAAGAGTGGAATTTGGGACGACTATAAAAGAAAATTAACAAATTTTAACAAGCTGTGCACTCCTACAAAAGAGCATCACCAATTTTTCTGTGATTTTGAGGCCAAGAGGATCTATACTCAGTCATGCATATATTTAGATACATAGTACATATTCAAATATTACCTTTTATATATACTTCTAAAGAAACTACGTATTTATATGATAATATTTAAGGATAAATGACATCCAAAGTTTTGAATCATGATTTGGACCCAGAATTAGCCAAGATTTCACTAAAGGTGTATGGATTGTCGTGACATAAACAGCAGGTCAGGGATGTGTAGTGTGTAAGTTTAAATCCCTTGTTAAACAAAAATAAAGTTAATGATAATAATCTTAGAAAAAGAGAAATATATGTAAAAAAGGAGAGACATTCTACAGCGGGATAGAATATAATCCGAATCAAAGATAGATTTACAAAAGAGATTGGGGAGAGAAATATAAAAAGGTAGCAAAGGATTTAAAAAAATAATGAAAGCTTGTGGATACCTTACATAGTTTAAGTACAAAATCAGTTTTTTTAAAAAGATTTTTCTATTACCGGCGTCCTTATCAAAATCTTAATTTATCAATTTGGATTTTATAAGATCTTACACCCCATTAAGTTACCACTTGAACAAGGGTGGACGTTAACCTCAACAGATTTACAATCACCTTAAAAAAAAAAGAGCCCTGATTCGTAGAATTAGGGCAAAGTTTATAATTCTTCATTGTGACTTGCTTACCAAATCTGAGTCTTCTAAAATTAAACGCGCCCCTCCTGCAAGGTTTTTTGGCAAATCTCATTGCAGTAGTTATTGTGTCACCATCAGATTAATCACATTTGAAATATGTATAAGAAACTCATACATTTCCTTGGTGAACCTAAAGAGTGGAATTTGGGACGACTATAAAAGAAAATTAACAAATTTTAACAAGCTGTGCACTCCTACAAAAGAGCATCACCAATTTTTCTGTGATTTTGAGGCCAAGAGGATCTATACTCAGTCATGCATATATTTAGATACATAGTACATATTCAAATATTACCTTTTATATATACTTCTAAAGAAACTACGTATTTATATGATAATATTTAAGGATAAATGACATCCAAAGTTTTGAATCATGATTTGGACCCAGAATTAGCCAAGATTTCACTAAAGGTGTATGGATTGTCGTGACATAAACAGCAGGTCAGGGATGTGTAGTGTGTAAGTTTAAATCCCTTGTTAAACAAAAATAAAGTTAATGATAATAATCTTAGAAAAAGAGAAATATATGTAAAAAAGGAGAGACATTCTACAGCGGGATAGAATATAATCCGAATCAAAGATAGATTTACAAAAGAGATTGGGGAGAGAAATATAAAAAGGTAGCAAAGGATTTTAAAAAATAATGAAAGCTTGTGGATACCTTACATAGTTTAAGTACAAAATCAGTTTTTTTAAAAAGATTTTTCTATTACCGGCGTCCTTATCAAAATCTTAATTTATCAATTTGGATTTTATAAGATCTTACACCCCATTAAGTTACCACTTGAACAAGGGTGGACGTTAACCTCAACAGATTTACAATCACCTTAAAAAAAAAAGAGCCCTGATTCGTAGAATTAGGGCAAAGTTTATAATTCTTCATTGTGACTTGCTTACCAAATCTGAGTCTTCTAAAATTAAACGCGCCCCTCCTGCAAGGTTTTTTGGCAAATCTCATTGCAGTAGTTATTGTGTCACCATCAGATTAATCACATTTGAAATATGTATAAGAAACTCATACATTTCCTTGGTGAACCTAAAGAGTGGAATTTGGGACGACTATAAAAGAAAATTAACAAATTTTAACAAGCTGTGCACTCCTACAAAAGAGCATCACCAATTTTTCTGTGATTTTGAGGCCAAGAGGATCTATACTCAGTCATGCATATATTTAGATACATAGTACATATTCAAATATTACCTTTTATATATACTTCTAAAGAAACTACGTATTTATATGATAATATTTAAGGATAAATGACATCCAAAGTTTTGAATCATGATTTGGACCCAGAATTAGCCAAGATTTCACTAAAGGTGTATGGATTGTCGTGACATAAACAGCAGGTCAGGGATGTGTAGTGTGTAAGTTTAAATCCCTTGTTAAACAAAAATAAAGTTAATGATAATAATCTTAGAAAAAGAGAAATATATGTAAAAAAGGAGAGACATTCTACAGCGGGATAGAATATAATCCGAATCAAAGATAGATTTACAAAAGAGATTGGGGAGAGAAATATAAAAAGGTAGCAAAGGATTTTAAAAAATAATGAAAGCTTGTGGATACCTTACATAGTTTAAGTACAAAATCAGTTTTTTTAAAAAGATTTTTCTATTACCGGCGTCCTTATCAAAATCTTAATTTATCAATTTGGATTTTATAAGATCTTACACCCCATTAAGTTACCACTTGAACAAGGGTGGACGTTAACCTCAACAGATTTACAATCACCTTAAAAAAAAAAGAGCCCTGATTCGTAGAATTAGGGCAAAGTTTATAATTCTTCATTGTGACTTGCTTACCAAATCTGAGTCTTCTAAAATTAAACGCGCCCCTCCTGCAAGGTTTTTTGGCAAATCTCATTGCAGTAGTTATTGTGTCACCATCAGATTAATCACATTTGAAATATGTATAAGAAACTCATACATTTCCTTGGTGAACCTAAAGAGTGGAATTTGGGACGACTATAAAAGAAAATTAACAAATTTTAACAAGCTGTGCACTCCTACAAAAGAGCATCACCAATTTTTCTGTGATTTTGAGGCCAAGAGGATCTATACTTAGTCATGCATATATTTAGATACATAGTACATATTCAAATATTACCTTTTATATATACTTCTAAAGAAACTACGTATTTATATGATAATATTTAAGGATAAATGACATCCAAAGTTTTGAATCATGATTTGGACCCAGAATTAGCCAAGATTTCACTAAAGGTGTATGGATTGTCGTGACATAAACAGCAGGTCAGGGATGTGTAGTGTGTAAGTTTAAATCCCTTGTTAAACAAAAATAAAGTTAATGATAATAATTTTAGAAAAAGAGAAATATATGTAAAAAAGGAGAGACATTCTACAGCGGGATAGAATATAATCCGAATCAAAGATAGATTTACAAAAGAGATTGGGGAGAGAAATATAAAAAGGTAGCAAAGGATTTAAAAAAATAATGAAAGCTTGTGGATACCTTACATAATTTAAGTACAAAATCAGTTTTTTAATCTTAAGAATATATATATAAAATATTCAGGTGAGTCGTGAGAACAACCTAGCAACCAATCCAAGCTATGCACAAATAGGTACCCCCTAATAATCACTGATCCCAAGGATTGACACACATCCTAATGGACCGAACCGTTGGATTGAGGGTTGAATTTTTTTTTTTAATATGAAGCATTTAAACTTATGGGCTACAGGTGAAGGGGTGAGGGCATGAGGTTGGGGTCAAGTTTCATACCTAGGGTGGTCTTATATAAATCTTTTCAACCCCCTGGTCCCATCGCCAAGGATATAGATATATATATATATATATATATATAAAGTGGGGGGATCACACAGGCTGCAGCCTGTGTTATCACAGGCTGCACGCACACGTGCGAGGGCCCAGGGCCTCTGCCCACACGTGTGACACAGGCTGCAGCCTGTGATAACATAGGCTGCAGCCTGTGGGATCCCACCTCATATATAAAAGAAACCATTTTGTATATATGATTTATAAAAATAAAAATAAAAGTAACAACAAACATGTAGCTCCATTTGCATTGATATGACGATTATGTATATATTACTAAACTTTGAGATGACAGAAGATAGACAAATGGGTTTGAGAAACGCACTTGAGTAACATGGAATTGCTATCAACTTGCATTGGATGCGACGATGAAGTATCGTTGGCTACTGTTCTGAACAATGAAGGATTAGCGAGAAAGAACTGCTTCGTAGAGGGTTTCTTTTCTTGCAATGATGACACTCACAGAGGACACTGAGTTTGTTAGACGAGAAAAACTCTATTTATAAACTTACCGTATACATAATACGATGAAGGGCTAAGATTATTTCATTTGTTAATTATCCAATTGATAAAATCTTTAGATTCTATCTGTTACCATGTAAAAAAAAATGAATAAAAACAAACTTATTTATAGGCATACCAATCTTCTCCTCGATTTCAAAATGAATCCTTCTTTAAGGCCACCTCGATGTGGAGCCCTACAAGCATAACCCAGCAATAATTGCCACAGTAGAAAGCGTTTTTTTAACAATGAAGTACGTAAATAACAGGTAATGTAATCGAATAAAAGATCAATGGAAAAATGACTGTTTGGTTATATATATTTGAAAAATATGTGGTTACTAGTGTTGATAATGAATCTATTATCCAACGATTTTAATACATGAAAACCTATTGAGGGCAGCTGTAAGAATTTATCTATTTGGATTTTGCTTTTGGATTAAGAACTATTACTAAATTTTCTTTTTAGAATTCAATATTATCTTTGTTGGATTACCGAAAATAAATTATTTGGTAATTTGAGACTATATTTGTCGAATTATCTATATAACAAATGTTGATAAAGAGAAAAATAAATTTATTCGATTTGCAGAAGATAGGTCTTTTGTTGACCCCACTGACTCGAATACCTAAAGCCGCCACTGTATAGATAGACTTCTTACAAAACCATGCAAGAACTCCTTGGGTAGAGTCTTGTAATAAAATCTAGTGGTGAGCCTTAGACTTACTAAAGTGAAACTTGAGTAGATAAGAATTGTAATTGCAAATGGTTTGGATTTCATAGGTGGGTTAACAAATGGATTATGACATTACTAATTTTATGACATTGCTAAAACATTCGATCATAGGTAGGGGCCCACTTATGAAATCCAAATTACTAAAGATTTATCGTAAATTTAAGCGATACAAAGTTTTAGAGGCCCCGTAATTTGGATTTTCATAAGTGTACCCACTAATGAATTTATAGCACTTTTTCAATGATAACACTGAGATTCCATTGTGGGGGCCCTCTAGTAAGTTAGGAAGAAGAAAGTAAAAAATATGAAAAAAGAAAAATACATGAGGAAAAAAGAAGAAGGGGTAGAATATCCAACGGCTTTTAAGAGCATAGCCATGCTCTTTTTTCTTCCCTTTGCCTCTTTTCATAGCAATGAATGCCGTTATGTTTTTATTGGGTGTTAAGTTGGGGCAAAAACATCCATTTTTAAAAGGAGCATTTTGCAGAATTCCTCTTTATATATTAAAGCAAATATTCCATCTGCTAATCCTTTTAAAGACTTCAAGTACTTCCTTATGATAATTTGTTGATCTTTTATTAAAGTAATTTAGATTTAGATAATTGTATTGTATATTCCTTATTAAATTGAACTAAATTCATTAATAATTCCATATTGTAGTGCAAGGAAATTCAATAATAATCCTAATTAAGACTAATTGCATTCTCGAATATGTAGGTTAAGTAAATTACATTCTCATGCTAGAGTCATGTCTTCCTCTTAGTTTTGGTCCAAAGCTTCTCCCTGAACCTGAAAAACCAAATCTTTTGACTCAGCAACAAATGTCTGAAAGCGCGCGGAGCTCTAACCTATGACTGGAAGTTTGAACTATGAAGGTGCATATCTCTTACTTTCCCTCTCTTATTATAACAGGTTCTAATCTTCAATTTACAGTCAAAATATTGCAGCTTTGCCTCCATTACATCATTGCAGTCTCAACTTTTTTTTTCCTTTTATTAGTTTATTGTTTGATGGTGATTCATACATGAGATATGTTGTTACATGAATATCCAATCCTATTATCACCCATGAAGATTGATTTCTGACTAGGATGAGAATTCAGCTTTTATGAAAGCAATTGATTTCAAGTCTTTTGATTGTTGATCATTGATGATGCCAAAAAGTGGTTTTCGGGCACCACCGGTCAAGTGATAAGCAATTAATGAGAAAATTAATGGAGAGAGAGAGGATTTATAGTGGTTCGGTCAGTGTGACCTACGTCCACTTCAATTGGTTACTTTACTGCTCCGGGGAAGGGATTACAAAGTAGATGAGTACAATGATAATGAAAAAGTAGATCCTCTCTGCTTCTTTGATAGGACTCTCTTTTTATACTCTTCCTCTAACGGATGGGGACGATTCTCCAACGAGTACGCTCCATCCTGGTGGAGTCTTTCGAACCGTCTTCAACAGACGAGCAGATAAGATCTCCTCCGCGGGAATTGGCAAAGCAGGTAGATGGAACGACGCGCTGACTTTGTCATTATGTGGATCTGGACTCGGCCTTTAATGATTGGACTTGGACCACTTTGGGCTTGGTGAGTCCTTATAAGATTGGGCTTCCCACATGGATTGGACCGTTTGGGCTTGGCCCATCATTGTGGACTGAGTCATTTGGGCATGACCCATCATTTGCCCCTCAATGCCTTACGCCAAAGGAAACTTTGAGAGTGAGGCATTTTGGATATCAGGCCTTTTTTTTTTTTTTTTTGCCGAGCATTTGTAGCTTTCCTAGACACTGTTCGTCTCCTCTGTTCCCTTTTTAATACATGCACTTCACAGAGGGGGTCCGGGGGTGTCCCCCGGCGGTGGTCTAGTTGACCGGTAAGCTCGCCGGGGCCCAGGGGGCAGCGCCCCCGGGGGGGTTCGGGGGCTGGCCCCCTGCTAGGGGCTTTGCCCCCGGACCAAAAAATCTTGTTGGCGACGGAGGTGCTGGACGGGGCAGGGGTGCCCGCCTAGGCGCGCGGGGAGCGGGCGCAAGCGAGGAGCGCCTGCGCACGGATGCTGGGCGCCCAGGCTGCTGGTGCTGGCCGGGGCGCCCCCTTGGGCGCGGGCGAGGCTGCAACAAGCGATGGAAAGGGCGCCCAGGCTGCGCCTATTCCTGCGATGAGCCACGGATGGGTGGCGCCCCTAATGCTGCCCCAATTGCCGGCGTCTCTGATGCTGTGAAACAAAGGGGAAGGGGCTGCCCGTGGTCTACACAGAGGAGGAACTGGGCGCCAAGCTGCTGTGTGCCAATGTGGGCGAGCACGCAGGTGAGCAGGCTACTCTAGTCCATCAGGCACCAAGGGATGCTGATCCATGCGAGCAAAAGGAAAACTATTTTGGGCGAGCAGACCGTGTCAGGTGCCCTGATAGGCGCTGTTCCAGCTGGTTTGACTCATTTGGGCGGCCAGACAGTTGGGTACGCTAATTTAATGTAGTCCCCCGAGTTGCAGATGACCTGTGTTTCAAGATCCTACCTAGAGATAGCAAAAATAATGTTATTCGAAATATTAAAATATTTAACATGATTACCTGGTGAAAGAGGCAGACTGCTTGCGTGAGAGCAAAGACAGAGTCTGAGGATTGCTCGTGAGAGAGCTTGAGACCGTGCTTTTGGCGCCCCATGAAAGAGTCGCTAAGTTGGAGATAAGTTGTCTGTTTGAGAACAATGTAGAGATCGGCCAAGCTTTTTAGCGACCCCCGAGAGAGCTGCTAAGCTGGGGATAGACTGCCTGTTTAAGAACAGTGCAGAGGTAGGCCAAACTTTTTTGGCGACCCGCGAGAGAGCCGCTAAGCTGGAGATAAGCTGCCTGTTTGAGAACAGTGCAGAGGTAGGCCAAGCTTTTTGGCGACCAGCGAGAGAGCCGCTAAGCTGGAGATAGACTGCCTGTTTAAGAACAATGCAGAGGCAGGTCAAGCTTTTGGCCATCCACGAGATGATTCACCTCGCCTGGACCTGTTGATTTCCTCAGCATTCATATATTTTTGAGCTTTTGCCAATAGTTCTGGCATGCTCTTTGGTGGTCGCTTCATTACTGAAAAGAGGAAACTGGATGAACGGAGGCCTCCCAGAAAGGCGGTCGTGGTGACTTTGTCATTGGGCTCCTCGACTTGGAGGACCTCCTCGTTAAAACGAGTGAGGTAACTCCTCAGACTCTCATCTCAGTCCTGTTTTATGCTGAGCAGGTGTGTGACAGGCTTCTGGGGGCGGCGTCCTCCAATGAAGTGTGACACGAAGGACTTACTTAACTCTGCAAAGGTGGAGATGGAGGCCGGGGCCAGACTGGAGAACCATTGCCGTGCGGAGCCCTTCAAGGTGGTTGGAAATGCTCTACACATGATCTCGTCAGGGATGTTGTATAGTTGCATCAGAGTTTTATAAGTTTCCAAGTGATCCAGCGGGTCCTTGGTTCCATCAAAGGTCTCCATGGTCGGCATTTTGAATTTTTTGGGGAATGAGTAATTCGCCACGGAGGGTTTGAACGGTGTGTCCGTTTGTTGTACCAGGTAGTCTATTGATTCTGGTACCTGTGCCTTCATGGCATTGAAGACATTGCCAATCTGATTTTGCATCTCTTTGATCTTCTCGTCCCAATGGTTGGGGGCCTCCCTGGACTGACCTTGGAAATGGCTCTCGTCTTCCAGGCTGTAATTCTCGCTTCCCTCCTCCTGGAAATCAGGATCCTCATCATTGGAAGCAGAGGGAGGAGGTGGAAGTCCACCGCGATTCGACCCTCCTAGGGTTCCACCCGGGGGAGGAAGTACGTCGAGATGAGCACGACCTTGAGGGTCGACCAGGAGTCTTCCGTGTGGGACGAGAGGGGGAGCTCCAGCAGATGTGCCCTGGGCGTGGGCGCCCATGAGGGTGCCATGAGGATGGGCGCCCAAGGGTGTTCCTCGACCCTGGGCGCCCTGGGAATGGGCGCCCAGGTGAGGGTGGTGTCGGACGGCGCCTCGGCCCCGGGCCCCATGCGGACGGGCGCCCGTGTGAGGTGCCCCTCTGCGTGTAGCAACAAGTTGCTCCGGGCGCGGTACTTCCTGCGGTCCTACACCAGCTAGTGCTCCTCCCTGCCCTGCCAGCATGAGCTGCAATATTTGTTCGTTCTGAGTCACCAGCTGCTGCATGGTCTCCAGCATCTGTTGAGGAGAGGGAGCGGGAGCATTCGGTGCAGGGTTAGTCGGTGGAGGATTACCCTCGCCCTGCTGCGAAGGATTACCATCTTGTCGCCTTGTTGACCTTGTGGTGATCGGCATGGCTTTGGAAAAAGGAAATTCTTTTCGTTTCCCACAGACGGCGTCAAACTGATGATGTCAAAAAGTGGTTTTCGGGCACCACCGGTCAAGTGATAAGCAATTAATGAGAAAATTAATGGAGAGAGAGAGAGAGGATTTATAGTGGTTCGGTCAGTGTGACCTACGTCCACTTCAATTGGTTACTTTACTGCTCCGGGGAAGGGATTACAAAGTAGATGAGTACAATGATAATGAAAAAGTAGATCCTCTCTGCTTCTTTGATAGGACTCTCTTTTTATACTCTTCCTCTAACGGATGGGGACGATTCTCCAGCGAGTACGCTCCATCCTGGTGGGGTCTTTCGAACCGTCCTCAACAGACGAGCAGATAAGATCTCCTCCGCGGGAATTGGCAAAGCAGGTAGATGTAACGACGCGCTGACTTTGTCATTATGTGGATCTGGACCCGGCCTTTAATGATTGGACTTGGACCACTTTGGGCTTGGTGAGTCCTTATAAGATTGGGCTTCCCACATGGATTGGGCCGTTTGGGCTTGGCCCATCATTGTGGACTGAGTCATTTGGGCCTGACCCATCAATCATCATACGAGACCCACTGCTCAAGTGGTGCATATGGTTTGATCATCACTCCATTCACTTGTAGGATATGCAAATGAAACCGGTGGACCCAAATGGTCTTCCATCAAGTCCAATCTGAGATGACCTTGATCCGAGTTGTTTACAATCATAGAATCCATACCTTGATCTATGGTAATAATGTAATAGGATCATAATCTTGTTACCATTTATTAGTGAGATATATGATCTTATTAGTTCGCATTAAGATCTTATGATAATAACCATTTTGATAAGGTATTAAATATGATCCTATCCTATTCAGTCTTAAACAAGATCTTATTAGTAATTATGAATTTATTAGTAACAAGATCTTACTAATAATTATGTTCTAATTAATAATTACAAAATCTTGTTATAATACGACACGTCATCTTATTACTTAAAATAAAGATAGGATGTCCATCTTATTATACTGTAAATATAGCAACCCTATGTTTGTTTACAAAGATATGTAATCTATCAAATCCTGTTGGTTGGATGGAGCCCACTTATTATAAAACAAGATTTTCAAGATGACTCTAAGCAATTATTGATCTAGTTTGGTGTGCACAAATGCCCATCTTATATGATAATTCTACTCTCTCACACTTGTTACCTCAAGGACCACCCACCTCAATGTGGACTCTCTTATATATAACATTAGATTAATTGAGAAAGAAACCCATTCCTGATTAAATATTGTTTTTAGGAATTAAATCATGTAAAATGAACAAATGAGCCTCAATTTTCACTTAACAAGGTCATTTATTATCTCATTTTTCTTACGTTTGGAATGGCCAGGTGGGCCCAATGGACTAGATGTTCAATATGTGCCATCTGTCATACATTAATCGACAATTAACTAATTCTTTTATTGCCGTAGAAAAGGGCGTTTTCATGATAAAAAGTAGGAAATAATAATGAATGAAAAAAAGGCGCATTATCATCTTTTCACTCTTAACCAATGGGGATATAGCTAATAAAAGTGGTTTTTTCTCCTAAAAATAGGAGCAGATCCATCCATCACATAGCTTGGTTCTTTCATTTTTAAGTATAACATCAACTCCCTTCATATATGTATAACAACGTCTCTCTAACATTTCTCTATGCGTATAAGTTTTTTAATCTACCAACACGCTCATCATTGAGTGGTGTTGGCACCTCATTGGTATCACATGCAAAAAAATAAAGATTAATCCTTGAGTGTTTAGGTTGGTAGTATCATTCTTGGCCCATAGGCCAACTTCAAAATTTTGTTTCTTTCCAGCATATACTTACATTTTTCCTGGAAAGACCATAATGTAATCTTTCCAGCAAAATAAAAATAAAAAAAATCTTTTAATCAACACATTCGCCTGCTGGCTGCTGGTAATAAGTTAGCATAGTTTGACTTGGTAAAATCCCACCAATTGAAAATAAAGGTTTCTGTTGTCTGAAGGGAAGGAAAGCAACTTTGACATTTCTCCTTTCTCCAGGGGAAAAGCAACTTTGACACAGCCCTAGTATTTGACAATTGACAAGCTACTCTCTCTCTCTCTCTCTCTCTAAATGAGAAGTTAATCAGATAAACCAAGTAGGCCCTACTTTATATGTGATTGAAAACCCCAACTACTCTTTTGGGTAAGGCTGATTTTGAACCATTTCATGTCCAGGTGATTTAGTTATTGGGCCTAATTTTCAAGGCTTAGATCAATCTTATTGCAAATATATTGTGTAGCTTTCTTTATTTTTTCTATTTTCATAGTTTCCCCCTTATCAAGGTTCTCTAACACCAACAATAGAATTGGCACAGCCACACTCCTACAAAACACAGCCCAAATCTAGCCAGACCTAGATCCATTCCAGCCCATCAAAAGCATATACTTTTGAAGGACTTGTTGAGAGAAGTAAATGGATGGTGAAGATTGTCCAATCAGCTTGATTATCACCTAATTCATTTTAAGATCGCTGGATGAACATGTGAGAACCATGTAAATTCATTAATTAAAAATAAGAAGGAACAAGTGTTCTACACTCAAGGTTTTCAATTAGATCCCCCAATTATCAACTCGTTTCCTTTAACAGGGTTTCTTTTTCCATTGCAATCTTAGAAGAAGACTCTTTGGAAGTTTGAATGCAATTTTCCAATGTTTCCTTCCACCCAATCATGTTTATTATACTATAGTTTATGTTAAGACCAATGCTTAAACATTATTGAAATTACACGCACAATAACGTATCTAAGCATGTGCCCAAAATCCATAAAAGAATGTGAATTCATTAGCTAAGCTGATATTAGAAATTGAAGGATCTAGTCAAACACTCAACCCAATTGGTGGCATTTTTGCCTTTTTTTTTTCCTTATATTTTCAAAAAAGATCTGGTTTTGATGTCCTAACTCCAAGATCCTAGGTTCAAACTTCAAAAAAAGTTTTCTCCATTTTTAAACAATGAGGCCTACCTGTGTTCAATTGTAACCGTTACACCTACCAAGCATGCAACAGATTGGCATTGATGCCCATCCAACAAATTCATAAAAACTGCACTAAAAAAACTATTACTATTAGACTTTAAGGGCCCTAAGAGGAGGATTAAGATCCCCTAACCCAAATAAAACCCTCAGTCAAAGTGATCTCATCTCCTAACCCTTGATTAGCAAGCATTTAAAAAAGTGAGGAGCACTTCTACTAACTAAACCTGGATTTGTCTCTTGTGGGCAAAACTGAGAGGTTCAGTGCCAGGACCCAAGGCCTTACATAGTTGCAGCTCTCTTCTCCTCTGCTCTGTTTTTTGTCACTGTTTTTTCGTTTGGCCTCCTTATCCTTTGTAATCTTTTTATAGGGGGGCTTGGTTTTTTTTCCCTTAGCCCTTGACCCTTGAGTTCTTTTCTCTTAATACTATTTGCATTTTAGCAAAGAAACAAAAAAACCTAAGAATGCAGCAATGTAACATTTTTTTGGGAAACCTAGCCAAGGCGGTTGGAGCCCAAGAGAGACACACGCATACCGGAAGAGAGCCCGCATAAGCAGGAAGAAGGTTTATACAAGTGGGAAAGGAGCCTGTCTAAGCAGTAATGTATACATTGAACATTGGTGTGGAGAGAAGAATCCTTGGTGACACCAATCTCTATATAACAGTAATTGTAATCAGGCTAGCTAAATGCATCACCGACTACTGATCACTGTGGTTTTGACGGCTAACCACAGCGATTAAGCGTACTGTACTATTTAAAATGGAAAAAGAAAAAACTGAATGTGTCTCTTGGAAAGATGTTCTTGTTGTCACATACACCAAAAGCAATGGCAAAGAGTGGATTCAGATTGGATGGTTAAGTTGTAAACAATATGAGAAAAAGACTTAAAGCAGTTCCCTCTTTATTCATCTTGCTTTAATACAAACTGGTGCAAATCTATTGTATTCTAAGCAATTATTCAGAGCTGTTGGAGGTATGGACCACAAGGCTAAATGGCGCCACATTGTAGGTCGAAAGGCAGGATTGACTGGTTCAGTCATTGGGTTGGATTGACTCAAAGAACTTGATGCATCTAGTGAGTAGGACAAAAGTATTTACAACTTTATCTTTAATTATAGAGTAACTTAGACAAGTGGTTCTTCTTGGCCTACATCTCAAACTGGATTGGACTATAAATGCAAACCTAGTCAAATCATTAGTGGTTTTAACAAAAACCATATACGCCCTAAAAAAAACATGTTTAGTTAAGAAAACCATCAATTTAAAAGAAAATGAAGCTCCCTGTTCTTCAATACTGTTGGAAGATCGTTTGATGAAGATTTACAACAACCAATCAAGATCAATGAAAATTTACCCAATGATCTATCAAATTAATCTTTGAAAACAATCTTTTTATTATTGGTTTGATTAGAATTTAATGATAGAATTGGTTTTCATGACTCAAAAAAAAAAAGGGTATTTTTAGACCGAGTTGACCCATTGAGTTTTGAACTCTATGTCACATGTAGCTTCAATTTGGTAAAATAAAGCATCCTACTAACAAAACAAGTATTAAAGTAGGGTCACATGAATCATGATATCCCAATAAGGTGACTTTAGGAGCAGCTTTCCCAGCCTTTCACCACACCATCAACATGAAATTATAATGAAATGCCATTGGGGAAAGATAGTCAGTACATAAAAGGAAATTAAGAGACTCAAAGGTTGTAGGACTTGGTCCCATTTTATAAAGAAGTACCCACTAGAAAAAAGAGATGATGCAGTTTAATATGATGAATTGCATTCCTTTCTGTCATAAGAGTAATGTGGCATGTTAGTGGGATTGAATCCCTTATCCCATAGTAGGAGATTGGTTGTGAGTGGAGTGAGCATAAAGAGCCACCAAACAATGAAGATTTTGATGGGCTGCATGGCAATGCCATGAACAAAACGTGCAGACAGAGGTGATTGAAATGAATTCTCTATGCACTAGACTTTTGTTGAGGATTCTGTTCTTTTTTCCCTTTCACTTTCACAAGAGATTACAAACAAGCTTTCTCATACACATGAACGATATAAAGTCAAATAGTTCAATTGAACTGTTAGACTTGGGCCTTACAATGGATTTGGTATATCATTCAATTTAAAGACTCTTTGATCTTCAAAAATTACTACACCTTTGGACCTGGATCATTCCAAAATCTGTGGAATGATTTTTCAAGCCAAGGATGAATAAGGTTGCAACTGGGCAAAGCCTGACAAATACAGGATTGTCCAGGCACAGCCCAGATATCTGTGGGGCCTAATTCTCAGTATGGTGCCAGTACATTGGGCTGAGAGTGAGCTCCAACCAGCTCATCAGTCAAGCTCTATGCTTGCATTGGGCAGTGAAGGTCCTGTTATCGGGCCATTAGGCATACAGATGCTCTGGCTGAGCCCATTTAGCTACAAAGAGAGAAAATAAGGCCCCATCTCAGCTTACAGCCCTATAGACATGGTGGGCTCGACTGGCACATGTACAATTACTATAAAATTTAGCATAAAGCAATATAGAGATTGTTCAAGCTCCCTTCCTAGAGCATGTGAGGAATTCAAAAAATACTGTGAGATTCTTGACTAAATGGGTGCATTTAAGGTCACTTAGCTCGCTGGCATTGTGGGTTTATCATTGCTCCTGAAATCGTAACGATGCCATGGTGTGGGCAATATTCAGGTATGGTTTTCTACCACTTTTATCATGCATAATGTAACAATTTCTATGCGACAGTTACTGGCAATCATGGGTTTGATGTAAATGTACAAACAAGTATCAAAGCAGCCAAATCATGTTTATACAGAAAACTTGTTGATGATTTTGTTGCATCACTACCCGAGTTGCAGTGATTGATGTCAATATGATCAGTTCTTCACTGATTCTGTGATGTTATACACCAATATAGAAAAATCAGAAACAATGAGATCTGATTCATAGTGATATGCATTCTTCTTGATAATAGATTAGAGTTTAGGCTTCAAAGATCTCCACTTATCAAATGGTTTAGATGCAAAAGACTTATTAAAAGAAGGTGACTTGGCTGAGACTCCCCTATATTTGATGCGGTTTTTCATCAAAATGAGACTATTCGGGAAAGTCGAGAGTCAACTCAGGAGTTTCCAATCTTGATGCAAACCGGTTTTATGCCTTTTTTTTTTCTTTTTATTCGTTCATATGTAGATTACAATTTACAGTTGTATGGGATTTACTGCCTTTTGCTACAGATATAAATCTTTGAAGGATCATCCTGACAAAAGTATCATGCAATTAAATTCCATTTGCAATTGCCTCCAGAATAATTGGAAGGTACTCATTGCTCATTGTTGTGACCACAAGGCTGCAATTTGAGTTAGCTTACCTTTCAAAAAGAAAAAAAATAAAAACACAGCAATGATCTAGATTCAGCATGACAAGGTCCACTGTATAATGGCCAAGATCTTCCACTGTGTATGATTTTTGGGGTCATTAATTATCCGTAGGAGTGGCTAGTAAATTTTCTCATTATCGGCATGTCATGAGCAACAATGTAATAGAAAACTACCAGTTATACAAAAGGGTTGATAATGAGACACAGTTTACCATATTTTTTAGCATGTTCGCATGCAAAAACCACCAAAATGGACAAAATGGATAATCATTCTTAGCCTTGTACCTTGTGTTTGTTGCAGATCAATTGTTGTTGCATCTGATGTTCATAAAAAACAGACACACAATCCCTCATGGCCAGTCTTCTATTTGTAAGGATTTTACTCATTTTATCTTGATACTAAACTGCTTCTTCAGTAGAGAAAAAATATTGCTGCTTTTGAAGGTCGGTGCTATTTGGACATAAATACAGAAATATCTTACATGGATTTCATTGCTACACATATGCATGATTGTTAATCACAACCATTGATTGATGGTCCTAAATGCTAGATTTCCAGAACAGACCAACAACAACTAGAATATCTTGTTGCATGAAATGGATCATTGATCTTTTTTTAAAATCCTTTCTTAGATGTATGGCCAGGCGATGATCATGAGCTTATCCACTACTTATTTACTGTTGTAGAAGATTTATACATGTTAAGACACAATGTTTATGTAGTCTTGTATTGGACAAGCTTCGAATTTCCCTGAAAATGGCCAATGATATATCCTATTAAGTATTGTATTGGCTCAGACCATGGACCTAATTTTTGTATTTCTAGCAACGTAGGAAAACTCAGGAAGTTGAGTCGTGACTTGCAAAGTTACCTCGTTCTAATGAATTACCAAGTGAAATATAGAGAGGAAACAGCCGAGCAACCTCCTTTTGATCATTTGTTTGCATTCTGAACTAGTTGATACATTGATTCGATTCTAAATAATGCTTGTGTCTTGGAGTTAACAATTAAAAAAGATAATTGTAATTTAGTTTGAGACTTATATTTTATATTCTATCTTCAATGTTTGCGCTTAAAAATTATATCATATGCAAGATTTTTTGATTTTCTTTCTTATAGTATTTTTCTTGCACATGGAAGTTTATTAATTTGAATTGATTATCATGAATATATGTAAAAAAATAAAAAAGAATATTTATATTTTAGAAGTATTTAGTCTATTTTTAGATATTATTAGGATTGTTATATAAAAAGCCTGACTCTCCTGAGTGACTGTCTCAACTCTCTAGGAGTCGGTTTTTTTAGCTGAAAAATCTAAAGCCTGAGTCCCCAGTTTTTCTAACCTTGGTTTGCATGCCAAGCGTGACCTAATAATCCTGATTAATAATTGGGCCAGGCTCAAGCTTAAAATTGTAGGACACAAAGGCATTGCCAACGCTGGCCCTCATAAGCCTTTTAAAGGAAATGAATCATCTGCAAAGGTTTTTAATTTTCTTCAGCTTTTTTCTTAGGTCTCTTGGGTTCTTCTCTAGCCATTGCTCAAATCTAGCGTTAGTGGCTGTAGCCTCCTTGGTGGTCATCATCGACTCACCATCTAAGGTGAGTTTCCCTCTTCCTTCTTTTTACTTTATTTTGGCCCCCTTTGGATCATTGGAAACTCTGTTGTAACTCTAATTACCTATCATTGGTTAAAATGAAGAGGATAATTTCTCCCTGTGGAATCTGAAATCCCAAGTGGAAGCCTATGAGATTTTTTATGGATGCCCTTAATTCAGGGATCTTTTTTAGTAGGTGATAAGGATTAAGGCTGTCAAAGGGTAGAAGCCAACATTGTTCAAGTCCTATCCTCAATATATGCTAGTTGGGCCCACGGCGGACAAACGGCCTACACTGCCTAGGCATTTTATCCAGCTTTGCAAGCCATGGCAAGTTGGGGCAGACTGGGGGGCGGCACTGTGTGCAGAAGAAAGTTTTTGAGAGGGCCACATATAAAAAATGCATGTAGCTTTCAAATATATAGGGGATTTTTTGAAAACTTTGAAGGGACCATATGTAAGAAGTTATATAATTTTATAAAAAGAAAGGGGGTTTTCTGAAATTTGTGGGGGGAGGGGGGGTTGGGCCAGGGTGGGCCAGCCCCCCATTGGTTCCGCCAGTGAGGGCAAGGCCAAGGTTCACACACACCACACAACACACACACACAAAGATATATATATATATATAGCGAAATGTTCCTATGAGAGTAATTTTCATACTACTGTAAGAGTAAGAAATACAAGCCATTGAATCTATATCTAGATCCAACGGCCTAATAAAAAAGCAACGGAAACCAAAAAGCAAAAAAACCCTCCTTTATTTTCACTCTCCCGCTCGTACCAAAATTAAACATCAAACATTTATCTTTTTAGGCAATTGGATCTGGATGTGGATCGAATGACTTAGATTTCTTATTCTCACTGTTGAGATCTAGGGCCTACGAGAAGAGATCAATTACGCACAGAGAACACAAGATTTACGTGGTTGAGTCTTTATTTATAATATCAGCCCTTATTAATTACTAGTGAGCCATACTAATTAACACTCACGATAGTGTGAGAGTTACTCTCATACGAGCATCTATTATATATATATTTATATATATATAGAAAATCAATTTCTTTTATATTTGAGTTTGATAAAAAAAAAAAAAGGCATTGCACTAAGTTCTCATGAATTAAATACCGAATAAACAAATAAAGCTTATATATGAAAAGAAAAGAAACCCTCTCATAGTTTCCTCTATGGCATGCTATTGATATTTTGAGGCATTTTGTTTTTCAAGCTGTGGCACATCCAAGAAGTGGGAATTGAATTAAAATAGAATGCTAAACAATAGACATAATAGCTAAAGAGAAGTGACGCTATGCTATTAAAAATCCATACAAGAACCACATAAAGTCATACGAAAATAAACCCACATACATGATTAAATAAATCCACATATAACACAATTGAACATAGATAAGCCATTAACAAAAATCACATATAAATCATGAATTGACTTACTTATATAAAACCGACATAAGAATCACATGAAAATCACATGACAATCGTACAAAAAATTAATAAAAGAATCACATAGGAGCCTACCTCAAATCAATTCACACACATATATATCTATATATATATATATCTATATATATATATATATATCTATATATATATATATATATATCTATATATATATATATATATATCTATATATATATATATATATATGGCTTACTTGGGGTTCCACTTGGGAATGGGATTGTTGGATCTCTTCATCTTATTAGGGTTTACATGATTAGGGGTGCTCATGGACCGGGCTTGGAAATTTTGTTTAAGGCTGGGCTCGGATATTTTATTTTGGCCCGTTTAATAGATGGGTTGGGCTTGGACTCGATTGTAGAGAGCCCAAAGCCTGGCCCGTCTGAAAGTCAGTAATAGGAATTATGAAGAAAGGGGAGAATGAGTTCGAATTGTGGTGCTTTTACAAAGAATGATCGAGACAAAACCATTTAAACTACACAAACCCACCTTCTAACTTATCACTCTTTTTAAATTATTCATCAATGTTAGAATAGGCTCGGGCCTAGGCCTGGCTTAGACATACAGAACGGCCCTAGAGTACATGTGTATATAATATGGGCCCTATCTCATCTTCCTAATATTTTCATCAACAGCCAATAAGTTTTACCCTTTCTAAATTTGACTTGTCAATCTAACGGCACAAAGTCTATTTTAATGAGTGTAAAATGGGAAAAAAGAAAAAGAAAGGACTAGTGTAGTTCAGTGGAGTCCTAGTTTAATGGTCCGTTCAATGGGTGCGCCGGTGGGCATAGGATAATGTATATAACAAAAATAAGTGGGCCGGGCCCACTATTGTCGAAGGTCGTCCCTTAAATTGGCTAATCGGCGAAGATTTTATCCACGCTTGACCATCAGGCTTTAAAAAAAAACACAAAAACTCATCATTTTGTAGGCCTTTGGAGGGCCAAGTACTATTATAGACGGCCCAAAAGACAACCTAAAATGACAATTGAAAATCAAGCACCACTTCACTACAACGAAAACCAATAGAATTGTCACAATTAAACAACCGAGTTTATGACTAATTACAAGAAGTTTGCTTGATTTACAAACAAAATAGGTTTACCATCAAATGGGCCTTTTTTTTCTCTTCCTTCCCTGGCTTATAAATTTTGGCCTTGACAGAGCTCTTTTACTTCCTCTTGTTCTTTTTTATCCATCAGGTCCATAGGCTAATTTATTAAGGCCCAGAGTATTCTTTGAGCTGGGCTCTGACATTTCCAACTAGGCCCATGTCTTGTTCTCTTTTAGGTTAAGTTAAAAGAGGAGAGAAGCACTGGCCCAGCATAAGACCTAGCCCTACTTTATTCGATTTCTACTCTGATTTGGTTCTGTTTCGAAACACTCTCTTCCAAGTCCCCCCCAATACAACAGGCAAGCGAAAATGCTCTCTGGAGATGTTCCTCCAAATCAAACCATCTACATCAAGAACTTGAACGAGAAAATCAAGAAAGAAGGTAGTAGCATTTCCCTTCTCCCTTTTTTTCTTTTGTTTCTCTGTTCTCGTTTGCTCTCTTAATCAGTTGTTGCATTTAACAAGGGTTTTGTTGAAATCCATCAGACATTGTTTTCGTCTTTGCTTCTTCCTCAATTCTTGCAATTAGACTCAGTTTCCTATCTGGGGTTTTATTCTTTTGGGATTTTGATATCTGCTTCTGGGAGAAACGTAGTTTGCTTCAGTTTCATCTCTGGATTTGTATACTAGTATTAGGCTTTTATAGCAAATAGATCCTGTTTTCAATCTGTTTTGGTTTTTTGGGTGATTGGGGTTCTTTCTTTCTTTTTTTCTGTGGAAATCTCTCTCTCTCTCTCTCTCTCTCTCTCTCTCTCTCTCTCTCTCTCTCTCTCTCTCTCTCTCTCTCTCTCTCTCTCTCTCTCTCTCTCTCTCTCTCCAGATGTAGAAGCATTGCGGTTTGATTGAATATCTCATGGACATTGTATTATTGCTTTTGTTGCAACTTTCTTCTTCTTAAATCTGATTCTACATGTTTTGAGTACAAGAAGAAGAAAGAGGTTGGGGTCCCTTTTGTAAGAATTAAGGGAATATGCAGAATTGTATGAACTGCAGAGCTACCAGATTTAGGGTTTTATTTATTTATGTATTTTAGGAGTTCTACTTTGGAACTTTAGGGGGTAGATGTAGAGATTCACCTATGTGAAGAAGCTAATGTTCTTGAGAGGCAATTTGGGTTTATGCCAGGCAGAACAGAAACAAGACTGGCACATCATTCAAAAAAAAAAAAAAAAAGACTGGCACAACTCATGGAAATTTAGAGAGTATGAGAAAAATGTGCAAATGTACTTAAATCGATTTAGAGAAGACCTACAGCAGGGTGCTGAGGTTGTTTGTTTTTCAGCCATTAAAGACAATGTGTTCCCAATGGTTATATTGGAATTCCAATGGCATACATGAAGGGGTGGTAGCAAGTGTCAGAACTGTAATGGGAGATGGTTGCGCAAAAATGAACCAAACTTGAGTTCTAAGATAGGTGCTTCTTTTTCTCCTCTCAGCAATTAGGTGCCTTGTCTGAAACTAGACTGTTAATGGGCCAGCTTGAGTTCAGCAAAATCGGAGTTTTTGAATAGGCCTACTAGCCCTACATTCTCGATATGGTAGTTGAGAAATCTTGGCTCAACCCTCTCACATCTAATTATGGGAACCACTTCAGATGAGTTAGACTAGTCTCTTGGTTGCGTTCACCTCACAAGTTGCCATCTCAGAATATGAAAAGAAGCCATCATCATCATCAATGTCAATCTCATCTATCTGGGTTTGACACAATATCAATAAATGGTGACTTTTCATGAGAGCAATCTGATTACTTGACTTCTCTTATGAAGAAAATTTGACACATCCAATGCAATTGTAGATTATTGCTAAAGAACACCAAAGATGAAGCTAAAGATAGATAAGTTGCAACGAAGGAAGAGGGTTGCTTGAGGAAAGCTGGGCCCAATTAGAATTGGAGGGATTCTTAGATATCCAAGGAGAAGGAAAAGTATCCCATCTTCTGGAGAAAGAATTAGATTTAATGATTTGATTTAAAAAAAGAACCAAGAATAGATATTACGTTGGAGTTGTAAGGGTTCTCTTGGGAAGGGAAAAAGGAAAAGGTTAGGAAATTGACAGGAAAAGGGAGGAGATGCTTACATCATTATTCTTACTAGGTGGTAGAATTAATTTTATTGGTACAAAGAGGAAATTGTTTTAATCGATAATATGACTTGAACCCACAACCTCAAGGTTGCACCAGTGAGTACCTTCCACTGTGCCATGAGCTCTTGTCCAAAGAGGAAGCTTTTGGAAAATGAAAAAGGGAAATGGGGAGAACTTTTAAAAGGAAAGGGAAGAGGTAAGAAGGAAAAGAAAATTTTGAAACTGTGAAGGAGATTATTGCATTGGTCTCCGAGGAGAACGATTTTGAAAGGAAAAAAGAATGTTGAAGTATTTCAGATTACGGTTTTTATGAAAATAGTAGAGTTATATTAGGGAAGATGGAAGGATAAAATCTATGGAAGTAAAAAGTGAAACTAACAACAGAAGGAAAAAAAAATTAAGCTACCACTAAAAATAAGAGAAAAGAAATTAACCTTATATTAGGGAAGATGGAAGGATAAAATCTATGGAAGTAAAAAGTGAAACTAACAACAGAAGGAAAAAAAAATTAAGCTACCACTAAAAATAAGAGAAAAGAAATTAACCTTTGGTTGATGTTGCTCTAGGTTTTAGAAAATGAAGTGAACACTAAAGGCCTTAAATAAATCTCAACACTTTCATATGATGTATTCATGGTGTTGTTATAAGAGACAAGAATGAAAAAAGAAAACGGAGAAGGGATGCCCAAGTAGTAGAACTGCCTGTAACTTACTCAGAAGTAGTGTTAGAAATCAGTCAAGATCCATTAAAGTCTGCAGTTATATAGAAATGTATTCCCTACTTCTTTAGCTAAACAGTAGACTTAAATTTAAAATGAGCTGTCAAACATGTGGTTTTTAGCTCTGATTTGAATTTTGACCAAAACATGCCTTGGTAGGTGATCCTAAACAGCTAATCAATTGATTTTTCATGCAGCGAATACAGATCATTCTAATAGTGAACGATCAGCAGTACGGTAATTTGAGGTTTTAGTTTGTTGAATTACCATGAGTTTTGGTCTCTCTTCATGAGTAGCCAGATTCCATTGACTCTGTCCAGCAAGATATGATTTGAATTGTAAATTCCAAATTGAATTTTTTTTCTCTCTCTGGTAAATGTTCTCACACCCACACAGACATCCTACCCAAGTCCCTTAACCATCAGTGCTACAACCAAGGATTGATCCCTGAATGTTTCCGTGGAGACGAAGGTGCCTCCCCACTGAGCTACCAGTGTATTGTCAATTGTAAATTGTTATAACTTATAAGGACTATACAGTTTATTTAGGGTCCATGGGCAAGCTGTATAGATATTGCTTAATTTTATTAACACCACTGACATGCTTGTTCAAATTATTCACCTTCATATTTGCACTGCCTTAATTTTGATCTCCATATTTAATTTTTTTCTTGAGTGATTTATAGAATGTTTTGTACATATTTTTGGATCTGAGTTACTTTAAACATGACGTTGTTGCATTTAAATGTTTATAGATATATAAACATTATTTGTTACGAGCATGTTATATAGGCTTTATGTACTTATGTTTTGTCTTTTATGGCAGAACTGAAGAGATCCCTGTATGGTTTGTTCTCTCAGTATGGAAGGATTTTGGATGTTGTTGCACTGAAGACACCAAAGCTTCGAGGCCAGGCGTGGATTGTATATGGTGATGTTACAGCTGCTAGTGCTGCAGTTCGCCAAATGCAAAACTTTCCATTTTACGATAAGCCAATGGTGGGTTTTAACTTGACCAGCTATTAATTAATATTGTGTAGCTACATTGTACTGTGCTGACAGGACCATTCGCAATAATCTAACTTTTACTCATAGTTGGATTGATCATGCAAAAACACAAAATTAGGCTTTCAGTGTAGAGGTTCTAACTTTGGGGCCATTGAATCAAGGGTTAGGATGATAGAATGCCCCCATTTTTTGCACACCCTTGGACCAGATAAAGACCTTCCAGTTCCTTCTTTGCCCATGATTAATATGCATGCAAGTAGGCCATACAAGTCTGGTCGTTATTTGCAAAATAGGTGCCTGGCTGCTCTAGAATAAAAGATTCCTCGAAGTCCACATATAGCTTGTAAAAGTTGTATGAATTTGACTCTCACCACTGGATTGAAGTAACCTTTGCATTTATTCTTAAGGCCTCAAATACATTAATGATCTGATGATGCTAATTCTAGGCATCCCTAATCCATACCTGATTTTGGGATTAATTTGCAATATAAAGAAATTCCTTTGTTGCGGACCCATTCAAGACTTTTAGATTTTACTGTAATGACTCAAAGGAGGTTTTCTGTATGAAGCCTTCTTATAATTTTTGTGGTACATAGCTCACAAGTATCTAATGGATTATCGGGTTACAAATAGGAAGGAATCTATTTTGTGGAATTATTCTCTTGTATCAGTTGGCAGAGTGGAATGAAAAAGTAACTGTACTTTTGGAAACGAAGTGCGTAGTCCAGAAGTGGTGGCTAGAGAGGTGTGTGCTCTAGTGAGTTGGTGGGCAATGCCTACGAAGAAGTTCTATGGATTACCATTTCTGGTGTTTGAAGATGTCAGAACTCAGAAGGAATGAAGTGCAATTGATGTTTCTTAATTAATGTTGATTTACTTTTGTTCTTTGTTATGAGGAAATGGTGCCTCTTCTGGAGATGTAATTGTGCTCTATCACAGAGCCTTAGTTTGTTGTTTTTGTGTTGTCTCTCTTGTGCTTTCTGCTTTCTGCTTTCTATCTTTTGCTGTCAGTACTTATCTCTTGTATTGTTTGCTCTTTTTCAATGAAAGTAACCATTCAAAAAAAAAAAAAAAAAAATGGTGCCTCTTTGGCAGTCCAGTTTCTTGTATATTTCTTTTTTGGTGAAATGAAGTTATTGGGTCATATTAGAAAATAGATACGTATATTATTCATTCTTATGTGATTGTTCATGGTGCAGCGGATACAATTTGCGAAAACAAAGTCAGACTGTGTTTCAAAAGCTGATGGCACTTATGTCCCAAGAGAGAAAAAGAAGAAGCAGGAAGAAAAAGGTAAGTTTAATTCCATGAAGAATTTGCAACTGTTTTAATATCCCCAGATGCTTTTGTCTTCAACATGATATAATTTATGATTAGAGTATTTTATATAGCAGGGAAATCTATTTTTCCCTTATTTTTATAACCTCATTTTTCTATGTTCCGCCATAGGGCTGCATTTACATCTCCAGAATTCCCTTATATCTTAATAATAATAATGATAATAATAACAATAAATGTTTCATCTTTCCTTATATCTCTTTTATATTGAAGTGTCATTAAAAGCTCACAATGCTATTTCAATCTTGGGGATGCATTTTTCTTTTAAACTTTGAAAAATTATATCATCTATTTAAGAGGAGATTAAATGTTTCTGCTGGGGCCCCAGTATGGTGCGTACAAGATCATCCTTCTAAATGGGTTAGAATTCCCAAGATTGAACACTATTATTTTAATCCCTAACTTAGCCCAAAAACATGTGCTAAGCACAGGTATACACATTCAATTCAAATTAAACAATAATGGATTTAAAACATAAACAATTTATATTGCAAATTAAGCATTCATAAATTTAGACATCACTTCATAGAACAATTAAACATTAATAAAAAAAATTTTAAAAATGCACATGATGAATAAGTTCGGAATGAACATCATGAAAAAGTCTTAACTATGAAAGAAACTAAATATCAGAGAAAGGGAATGAATATCACATTTTGTTTATCTTGAACAACTAAACAAGCAAAAAATGTGTATGCCATATGTGGAAAATGCAAATCAAGTATACTGTAGACCAAAACAATAAATGGTGCACTTCCTGCTTCCAACTTCTTCTCTGAAAACAGGGGAATGTAAAGAGGTAGAATGAGAGTTGAAATGAGTGGTTGATGGGAGAGGATAGAGTGGATGAAGAGGTAGAATTATATAGGTGAGTGAGTTGCATGTTTGTTAGAAGTGGTGGGGCAGGGCACATGGGAGTTGTATGAGTGGGGGAGTGCATGAGAGAGAACATGCTACAGTTATGAAAACTGAATGTAACTTCTAGTCAAAATAGAAATTATGGTCAAAACTAGGCTCAAAACCTCTTGCTTTAATATATTATAATAGAATACAGTATCATCCTGAAAGAGGAGAAAGTATTTAAAAAAGGTATAATAGCATCAAGTATCAAGTGCCTCTTATTAATTCCATATATATATATATATATATATATATATATATATGGGAGTTATCAGGTGAGCCCGGTGCACAAGAGGTGGGGCACACTTGATGGTCCATCCGAATGGACCACGCACACCCTGAGTTTCACATGGGGCCCACCTTTGCGCCCATCCGATGTACTGTACATTGTTGGATTGACTGCACACCCATTTGAATGGATTGTACACTGTTAAACTTGTGGGGGAGGTGATAGGGGTTGGGGATGGGGTCAGCTTTTGGCAGAGATGTAGGGCCAGGGGAGATCTTTCGACCCCCTGGTCTCAGTCCTAGGTGGGGCCCCCATGTGGGCCCCCCACGTTGAGGGGCACACTGATTCGCGCACTGGATCAGTACTCTCTCTCTCTCTCTCTCTCTAATATAAATCGAGAGAGATAGTAGGGGATTTACCAGAAAAAAAACACTTTAGGTGACCACATTCCATTCAAAAAAAAAAAAAGTGACTTCACACCACAGAGGCCTTCCCGCTCAAAAACCTTTTTTTTTTTTACCATTTTTGTCAAGGGTCAACGTCGACCCTTATTTTCAGTGTTGAGTGTCGTTGTCAACCTTAGACCTCATGTACTACTAAGCCAATAGCTATAAACCTACGTCACAATCGACCCTCAGTAGAATGGACCAAGGTTGACGTTGACCTTGGACCTCGTGTACTACTAAGCCAATAGCTGTAAACCTGCATCACAATCGACCCTCGGTTCCACCAAGGTCGACGTTGACCCTGACAACATCTTACTTTCAATGGACTACCCATATTCAATGTTATTCCATACATGGAGAAGCTGTGGCCCATTCTTCCATACATAGAGAAACTGTCATTCCTTATACAAATCCAAGCTATCATTCCATACACATTCAAACTGTCATTCTACATACATATCCAAACTGTCATGTATACACATCCAAACTGTCATTCCATATATCCAAACGGTCATTTGATTCGCATTACAATTTCCCATTCCGTATACATATAAAAAATTGCCAACCATCTTTCCTAAATACCAATTAAACATCGCAAAATCTCTATTGCTGAACTAGTGGATTACGGCAGTTCCCCCCATTGTGTCCCTTCTCTCTACAATTGGAATAAGTTACAACCCTGCGTTTTGTGGTTTCAATCCTTCACTTGGACTCTATGAATGAAAAGAGCAAATGTAAAATGAAAACTGAATGTTCTAGGGCAAAATGAAAACTCTACCTCTTTAATGGTGTCCACCAAACAATAGAATATGGCCTTAAAGATGTGGGAAGATTCCAAATGGTGGAAGAAAACGACAAGCTCTGGCTTTTAGGCTCACTTTACAGTGCAGTAAAGTGGGTAAAAGTCGAATGTAAGGGTTGGGCACTATGGGGAAGAAAGGCGAATCCTAATATGTATACTGCACAGGGTCGACGTCGGCTCTCGACACCGAAAATGAGGGTCCACAGCGACCCTCAACACTGAAAATGTGGGTTGACATCAATCCTTGAAAAAAATGGTTTTTGGGCAGGAAGGCCTCTTTGGTGTGAGGTCACTTTGGTATAGTGGTCACCTAAAGTGTTTTTTCTAGTAAAACCCCCTAAAGAGTATCAAGAGCCTTTTTTTTTTACCTCAGAAGTGCAGTCACAACTGTCATTAAGTGGACTTGTTTTGGCTACCGACGATGATGCTTGAATATTCTTTTCTATGTGTAATCGTATTTATTCTATTTTTTCCATTTGGCAGTTCAGCTGCCTAATGAGAGTCAAACTAGCTCATTTTCTCCATTTTCATACTTGCCTTGCTACAATGCTACTTTGTCATTTTTCTCTTATTTGAAACATAACATGATTTTGTATTCACAGCTGAAAGAAGACGCAAGGCTGAAGAGGCAACGACAGCTGCTGCTAATGGTGCAAGTGCTCAAAGTAACGGGGGCATTCCTGTAAGTCTGCTATACTTCTAAGTTTCAACCACAATTTGGTTATTTTGAGTTATCATGTTGTTTTTCAACCAAGAATCTCATTGGATGAATACCTATGTACTCCGATCTTTTTAGTTTCATACACATTGAAGGTATCTATAAGAACATATTACTTTTGAGAGATTTTAACTCTTTAATTGTGATTCAGTCCAGGATACAACCTGAGTTGTCTGAATTATTATTAATTCGGCAAAATGGTTTTGGACAGGTTCAGACTTCAGACCAAATCTATATCAATCTGAAAATATTTGAACAAGCCTGGAATTATACCATTAAAAAAAAGCCCGAAATTATACCATAGCAAAGAAATCTCACTAAAAGATCAAAACCCAACCTGAATCATCGCAAACAGAGTGATAATGTGCCTACAACAAAAACCATCCCTTCAAGCTTTCACACTGTTGCGCGGCAGATGTGTATTTTATGCACCCAACATCAGGAAAGTATGTAAGAGCAAGCTACTTACAAGCATTATCTGACACACCCAATAAGATGTGTTGGCCCAAGAGCAAATAAAGGCTTCACACCTGAACTTTATAAGACCATTTTCCTTTTTGCTTCCCTTGATTTAAGGACTCAGACATTATTCCTATATTCTCTTGAAATAGTTGAAGTCTTATGGCTGCATCTTGACAAATTCTTTGATTTGTGTTATTGTGAATGGCCATTGATTATTTATCAACTTAATCTGGGGAAACCTAATCACAGTCACAATAAGAAACATAATTCCATGGGAAACCTAATTACATCCTAGTAATAGCCTGATATAATTCTAAACTATTCTAATCCTAATTTAGAGCAAACTTGCATTCATATTTACAAATATATACCAACTGTAATCAATACTTCTGACATCTCTACTGGATTCTGGATGACCACTTGGGTGGACATTGAGTTGTCAGCTCAAGATTTTGGTTGTTCCATAGTTTATTCTTTCACATACTAATTATACAAGGGAACCTCCTTTTGATTCTTTACAAGTTTCTAAGTTGTGGGCTAGATCCTAGATTCTGTTTGGAGTTTCTGTTGACCAAGTAACATTTTATGTTACATGCAGGCATCACAAGCATCGCGCCAAGGAAAGCCCGGTGTGCAAGAGGCTGCTGCTGCTCCAAACAACATCCTCTTTATCCAGAATCTTCCTCACGAAACCACAAGCATGATGCTGCAGGTGCTTTTCCGACAATATCCTGGTTTCAAGGAAGTTCGAATGGTCGAAGCAAAGCCAGGAATTGCTTTTGTAGAGTTTGGAGACGACATGCAATCTTCCATCGCTATGCAGGCCCTTCAGGGCTTCAAAATCACACCTCAAAACCCAATGTCCATCACATATGCAAAGAAGTGATGAGATCTTTTTGTATTACTTGTTTTCCTTGTCTTCTTCTATGTTTCTTTTCTTTTTTTTTTTCATTTTCGTGTTCTTTTTTGCTATTTAACCATCTGCTGAAGTATTGTAGTCAGTTTGACTATCTCAGAATTGGCATAAAAACTGCCATACCCTCTTGGAAGGAGTGCCCCGTATTTATATTAATGTCTACAATGTACAATTACATGAGTACCCTTTAGGAAGGTTTAAAGGAAGGATATATACAAGGGTAGATTGAGAAGAACTAATTGACAAGTAGTTATTTGGAGGGAATCAATCTTGTAGCATTTTATCATGCTCTGCCGATGCACTCTTCTTCACAAGTTTCTCACCTTTTTATGATAAGTTCCATAGGGTTGCATTACTTAGCTTTATGGTCAACTAATGTTCTGTTTATTGTTACTTGGTATGAAGTAAAACTTTATGCAGGCTAGAAGCAACCTTCATCTGTACTTTTCTTTCATTCTAAAATGTTTATTGAATTGTTAGATCCATATGCGGTGGATATTTACACTGGATAGGTGTGCAAGTCGTTGAATGTTTGAATGTAGGGCTTGTAGTTTGACTATCCAACTATTGTATTTCGGACTGTTGATTTGATGACTCCTAGTCTAGGTTGGAGATATGCCACAAATCACCAATTAGGAAGATTCTATTACTGTCCATCCTTTTTAAAAGCCCTTTCTACAGGCATCTGCATTTTTGTTATATCTGACCTTCAATTTGTAGATGATCGGAATGTTTTACATATCCCCTACGGGGGTTCGGTTTTGGATCAACTCATGGGTTCACACATATGGACTGATGCATGAAATGGTCATGCAATTCCTCAGTTATGGTAAGATATGCATCTCTCTCTATATGGTTGGTGTTGCTGAAGTTAAATCTCCCTATATCTTTCCTGCGCTGTGCTGGCTTCCTTATTAACTGTGTTGCTTGCTTGGCATTCATCAAACTGCTGTGCAATTTATTTGGATGTTTATATTGGGCTGTCTGTTTGTCAACAACTGAGATGGCAATTCAAGTATTATCTTTGGTAGAATGAGGTCTAGATTGATTGTGATGGTCGGATTATAATTGGGGACCATCCATGCCATGAATCCCACTCTGGACTGGCTTGATGATTCCCACAATTTGAGCAATGGCAAGCTAATTGGATGTTCAATTGTATACTAAAATTGAAAGGGTGTATCATCAGTTCAGAATATAAATGTTGCATTTTCCACACGCATGTAGGGATGGGCTCAAACTTATGGCAATGGCAAGCTAATTGTAGTTCGCTTAGCTAGAATAGCTAGGACCAGATACTGACCTAACTGAGAGAAGCAAGGCCAGTCCCCTCAAGTCTTGTGATGAAAAATGCATACCCGTGGCCTGTGAACCATGCCAAGTCGAGGCATTTTATTTGGCACAGGCTGCCTAGTCATCAGGACCGTGGGCCTACTATATGATTCATGGAGAAGGTCAAAGAAAGAAATTCAAAACTCAGGAATTTTTAGATGAACCCAGCGAACAAGAGTCATGATTAGGTGTGGTAGGCGAGAAAACCATTGGTATGATTGCTACTTGGATTTTAGATTGTATTCTCTTTCCATTTCATTGGGTAACGGCACATTTGCAGGGCCTGATTGACAGAATTCCAACAGACAATTTTTTTTTTTGAGTAATGTTCTGGTTACTTAAAAGGAGGAGCTTGCCCCAGATTTGTCAACGAGGAGCCATCATAGCAATGATGGCCCAAGTGTTAAAAAGAGGGACAAAGGTCAGCATTTTTAGTACTTGATATCCACAGAAACAATGACTCATTCCAGAGAGACAGGGCTGGCTTTGGAGAGACTGGACATAACACTCCAGCCCGGCCCATTTGGCTAAGCTACCTATTTGAATTTTGATGGGGTATACGTAGACTTGATACGTCCCACTAGCTTTTAAAATTTCTGGTTCTGATCATACCTTGACTTTACAGACATTCTTTAAAATAATATCAGTGATCATCTATTCTTACAATCTGCCGTCAGATCCAGCAAACCCAATTTTCAGTACATAACTCATCCCTCTTCAATTTGGTGGGCCCTGCCAGCAGCCTTATGAGAGGATCTGGGCTCAAATCCCCATTAAAAACGGTTCTAACCATCTTCTTGAATGGTTTTAATAGAGACATTAACGAATGACATGTTGCCAAAGGTCCCGCATCCTTTGCACCCCCATGTAAAAGGTGTCAAATTCTTCTGTCAGTAACAGTGCCTCACATTTGATGTAAAGTAACAGTTGCACAGAAAGTACGGACGATTAGGGGCCCTAAACATTAAAGATGATCTAATAGTGGACCCTATTATTTAGGGCGAGTAGGACCTTCACTTCAGAGCCCCAAAAGCCTAGCCCAGTCAATCCTAACCATCCATCAAAATGATCAATTGGTACTCCAATTGCGGAATTGTTAGAGCATTAGATGGGCACACACAAAGCCCACCATCAATGGTGAAAACAAAGCCTATCTAATTATTTTTTTAGGTGGGCCCCACATGCAAATTCAATTCCAAAAATGGTTGGTTGTCTCACTTGTTTCTGAATCTGACCACAGTGATGAAGGCCCAAAGTGCCCAAACACCTTTACATTTGGGCAGATGAGCCCACAAATCGCGTGCAGAATTAACAAAGCCAACCTTATTCCAAGGTGGGCCCCACCTTGCACGCAATGACCCCATTTAACCTTTTGAGAAAAAGAAGAAGAAGAAGCACAAGCCGAGGGAAAGGGAGAAGAAGAAGAAGCTTTTGGCGAGGTTCCTTCCAAACTTGTTATCACGCGCGTCACGGTCACCAACTCTCGGGACTATTATTTCAACGTGCTCCCGCGACACACGCCGCTGATCCCTCTGAAACTTCTAACGTTTCTATCGTCTTATCTTGTAACCGAAACCGTTATTGATCCTGAATCCTACGGTCAATACTGTCAGGATTATGGCGGGTGTTGATGCGGGACCATCTCCGTGATTATCGGCAAGGACTACCGAAATGGTGTCCTCCATCATTATATCTACCGTCTTTTTCACGCCTCTCTCTCTGCCTTTCTAAGTCTTGTCTCTCTGTTCTATAGCACTCTTGCAGAGCTCTAATGGTGAGATTGTAGAAGACGAGACGAGTCATTTGATGGTTGTCGTGGAAAAATAAGAGAAACCCATATCAGGAATAGAGGCATTGATCGGTAACAGAAATGCCCGTGTCGAGATACCAGCTGAGGAACGAGTACACTTTAGCGGATCCGGAGCTCTATGGAGCTGCTGATCGAGATGATTCAGAAGCGGTACTCGAAGGTGTGGCCATGGCTGGCCTCGTTGGGCTGTTGCGCCAGCTGGGCGACCTCGCCGAGTGAGTTTCTCTATTGGGTTTTTTTTTTGTTCTGTTTTGATTGGATGTGTTCTTTTGAATTTTGTGGTGTTTTAACAGAATGCGGATATATCTGGGGTTGAATTGGGTTCATTTGTAATGAGTTCTAGTTTTGTATTTATGGGTCTTGGATTTTTCTTTTTGTAAATGTACTGTTGTGTTTGCTGTTTTCAAATCTTTAAGAGATTGGATTGTTGATGGAGAGACTTCAGACTTGTTTTTTGGATGGAGACTTAGCATTCGTTCATTGCAGTCTTGGGTTGTTTGGGTATTTAATTTTTACTCTTTTTTTTTTTGGTTAGATTGATATCTGGGTGAAGAAATATTCCATAATCATGTTACTTGGTTTCTATCATTATATCAAACTTGTGTTTCTTTGATGGTCCATCTAGATCCCAGCCAAGGACTCTGCTTTTTCAAATCTCTACCATATAGATATCAATTCAAGTATCCTTGTGGACGCTTTATAGCATGAGAAAAATGGCGGGTATTGGGAAAGTATTATCACGGACACGGGGATTGTTAAAACTTGTGATGGACAAGTATGTATGTAGCATATGGCACTTGTTGATGTAAACAAGACTTATCATATTCATAGTGCTTTAGGAACACAAAGTTTATTGAGGTTGCGTTCAATACAGGGAGTAAGTTCATAGACCCTTTGACTTGTGGAAGATTATGATCAGGCCAAGCCAATAGAATGTTATATTGCAATAATTGATTGGTCCTTGTCCTCTTTTTTTTTTTTTTTTGTTTAAGAAAAAGAAAAAAAAAATTCTAAATTTCTTTGCCTTGCATATTTAATAATATAATATTAGAGGAACTTTCTATTCTAATCATGGTGAACCACCAGTTAACATTCAAGATTCATATGTAGTTTGAGATTTGAATGAGTCCAACATTTCATTTCTGCTCAGCGAAGTGCATGTGGCAAAATTGGTGCCGAACTTGTGTTTGGGTGTATTTACAACAGATTTGGTAGCATGTGTGCATAAATAGCACCTTTCTCTGCTCTTAAACAGTTAGGTTTGCATGCATGTTCTGACCCAAACATCTACTTACCTTGCTTAATTATTGTTAGTCATATCTGTGTAGCGTTAGGAGTGTTTTGTGACATTGGAGTTATGGATTACACTTTCATCTCACTATCTTCTATTTTCACTAACCATAATTTTGTAAGTTTTAGCATATGCTCGTGTTTAACCCACATGTTTCGCTTTTTTCGTTTTGTTTATTTTTCTTATGTTATAGGTTTGCAGCAGGAATCTTCCATGATTTACATGAAGAAGTAATGACTACTGCTGCAAGAGGTCATGGATTGATGATTCGTGTCCAACAGCTAGAGGCAGATTTCCCGTCAATTGAGAAGGCTATTCTCTCTCTAACCAATCATTCACATTTCACTTATAATGCAGGTTTGCTTGCCTTTTATAAGACGTATTTTCATCAATTATCTAACTCTTAATACAACATCTGAAATCAATAAGTTATGCTGTGCTACAAGACTCTCTGTGGGATGATTTTACAACCTTGTGTAAGGATCTGGGTCAATAAATCCAACTGGACAAGGAATCCTTTGCTTATTGTTTTCTTTTTACCTGCTATTCATACTATTTTAGTTTTATTTCTATTTTCGGATTAGCAAGACATGGATTCCCATATGAACCTTTCCTGCTGAATAATGAGTGGTGATTTTCTCTTTCCTAAATTCATTGTCTTCTTCCCATGAGGAAGAAGTTCCTCCCTCGAAAGAGAATTGAAAGTTGAAACCACATCCTTGCTTACTGAGCTAAAATCATATTATCTAGTAATATAGTCCACATTTATCAATAGCTCTAATCATATTAATGAGAAGCAGAACACCAAATACAGAGAAAGCCAATCAAAAGATTGGAACAAGACGGCATGAGGGCATTCTGTTTTCATACAATTCAATACTAAATGCAGCTGAAATGCATCATTGAACATTAAATTTCAATTATTGTGTAGATGAAAATGGGTGGCTCTTGGAAAATTTTAAGAAGTCATTCCTTCAGATTGCCCTCAATGTTGTCTCTCATGTCATATGGCTTTATTACACTTGATATGTATATTTCTTATTTTGGGAAACCATCTTTTTTAGGTATCAAGTGGCATGCTAGTCTCCGTTTGGACCAGAATCTTATCACTCAAGGAGATTATCCTCGCTTTATTATGGACTCTTATGAAGAATGCCGTGGCCCACCAAGGCTATTTTTGCTGGACAAGTATGGTGGCGTGGCCTTAGAACCCCATTTACCATGTGTAGAGCATATTGGTATATCTGATCTTGGATTACTTTTATTGTCTTAAACAGGTTTGATATTGCTGGTGCTGGGGCTTGTTTAAAGCGATATTCTGACCCATCAATTTTTAAGTCAGAATTTCCCCTTTCTGGAATGAAGAGAGAAGAGGTTAAAAGAGAAAAGAAAGTCCGTAAAGTTAAGGTATGATTTTAACGAATGTCCATGGATACTGTAGCATGTTGGCCATTTGTTTGTAGGCTTGTCTAATGAAACTTTCACAAGCATAATCTATTGAATGGAAATATATATTTCTTGGTACAGTCTAGTAATTGGCTTATTTTTCAACCTTTTATCATGAGATGGTGCTCTCCTTTTGTTAACCTATGCCTTTTATCTGTATCATGAACTAAGACATGCTCTACTGTCTCCTGTTGGTCCTAACTGTGTGATTGGTGGCTTGCAAATCAACATAGACTATGGTCCATTCTAGCAAGTGCAAACTTAAACACTCCACATCATTGTGGGAGGCTTTTAAGAATGTGTCACGAAATGAGGCATGCCTTATTATCTCTCTTGTTAGTCCTAGCTGTATGATTGGTGGCTTGCAAATGGACATAGACTACGACCCATTTTAGCAAGTGCAGACTTAAATACTTGAATCTTTATCATCATTATGGAGGCTTTCAATATCTCAGTTTCTTGAGTATAGCATTTGTGATGGAACCCGATACTGGAATGGGTGTCTGATTTAGTAAACCCCAAAATATAGGAATTGAGGATTCTGCATCATATTGAAATGACATAAATAAACTTTATTTTTATGTAAAATAAATGAGATCCAAAATACACTAATAAGCAGTAATGTGGTACACTAGAAGTAACAAACCTGTCAATATTTAGTTAGATTTCTAAAACAAGAAAATGAGTATTCATGCATAGAGACTAAACTATTGATAAAAACACCACACCCTGAGGCCCATGCATGGTATGTGGAAATGTGTGCATGTCAGCACAAAGCACAAGCTCCTTGGTCTCAGATATGCAAAGGCAAAATCACCCTGAGAAACCACAATTGGTGGGAAGCTGTTTTTCTTCCTATTCAACATCATTCATTTATCAGATTTAACATTACTTTTTTGAGGAAAAATAGTCAAAAGGATCAGCATAATTTGTTTCTGTCCTCCTTGCTTCACAAAACCAAAAAAAAAAAAACCAACCGATCCCTTGAATCATAACCCCAGATCTTCCTCCATTGTGCTTTTTATGCATCTTTCCTTTCATGATACTTTGGTAGGTTGCAGTTAATCAGCATTGGAGATTTCTTTTTCTATCGGTTTTGTGTATTGTTATCTGATTCTTTATGAATGCTAAGGTGCCTGCCTTTTCCTTTTTCTCTGTCAGAAAAAAGGAACACGTTGGTGGAATGAGGAACCCCCGGAGATCTTCAAAGCATCTGATTTCAATGCCAAGTATGCAATCAAAATTCTCCTACATGCCTCCACTTTTGATCTTGTAATCTTGCCTTGGTGGAAGGTGGACTAATTAGGGTTTTAACCTTTTGCCAAAACTTATATTGTTAAGATTTTCAGATCTGAGATGAATATTAAATGCTGTGGTGTATCAGCTGATGTTCTCCTTTGAGTCTGGACAGTCACTCTCATGATAATTTTGTAAATGTTGTCATATTAAATGCTGGAAATAATTCGTAGTCAATTGTCCAAAATCACCTTGGGGCTGTATTTTGAGAAGAACATTGATGATTATTTAAGATTTCCACCTTTTATTAAAAAAATTAGTATAAAAATATTCGGTTTTGAGTTAAAATTGTAACGGCTCAATTCTTACTTGAACATTTTAATCATACAATATATTTGCAACATTCTACAATAATCAATGCAGAGAGATGTCATGATTAAAATATCCCCATACCAAACTCATGCACAGTATTGCTCTATATCAGACCATAGTGATAATTGAACTTCTAAACCATTATGTTTTTAGGTAAATAATTGTTTGTATTTTGGATGACGCAGATTGAACAAGTTGGCTTCTGATGAGAACAATGCCTCTGACAAAACCCCTAGCCATGGTGTGAAGTTGAAGAGAAGACATTTGAATGGCTCCTCTTATAATTCTAGAACTGGAAAGAGCTATATGGAGTGTATTCTAGACACGCATCTGCCCAAATTGTTTCCTGAACTAAATGAGATTGAAACAGAGGATTTAACAAATAGATTTTTGTATAAGGAGAAAAACCTAGTTCAATCTCCTAATAGACAGGATGTTTTCAAACTGCCAATGATTGAATTAGGCAAGAATGTCATCAACGGTGGATATGTAAAAACCAAGCACATGCCAATTGCTGAATGCAGAGCAGGGGAAATTTCCTCCACCTTCAACCAGGCTCAAAAGGATTTATTGGCCGAAGGTATAAGCATGATCGAAGTCAGTGCTAATGGTTATGGATCTAATGAATTTGAACTAGAGAAAATCCCAATTATTGTCCAACTTGAGGATCGAAAGGATGCATTGGTTGATAGAGGAAGCATGGCAGCATCTGATGCTGATGATTATAGGTTAGAAGATGCCACCAGTGAGTTGGATAATTACATGGATGCCCTTACTGCCATGGAGTCAGAGATGGGGACAGATACCAATATCAAAGTAAAGCACGAGCCAGGTTTCTGTAAAGACATAAGACAGGTGGATTCAAACTTGACAGATGAACAGCAGGAGCTGTATGCTCAATGTTTGGACACATATTCAGTTAAAACTTCTAGTGTTGCATCGCATGATTGGAGTGGTTCCCTTGAGAATCAAGAATCTTGTCATTCAGACTTGGAAACTACAAGCAGTTCTGATTTGCAGACATCTCTAGGAAATGAAGTCAGCTCCTTAGATATGCCTGAAAATTGTGAAGTGCTGTCACCATCTGAACGAGCAGTTTTGGGCCTAACAAATAGTAGTTCATGTTTGAGATCTGCTGAGAAATTGAAATCTTCTTCAAATGGTGAAGTAGCTTCCGATCTGTATCTATACCAAATTCATGATATGTCTTCTGAAAAGCTCTCTAGTAATGGTGACATATTAGGATCCGAATCATCGGAAACTTTACTATCCAATGTCTCTGGCAATGATGTACCTGAGGCTCCAAGTCACATTCCTGAACTTGGTGAATCACCCTCTACTTCTTTTATTACAGGTTCAGCTTCTACCTGTGGCCATTCAAGTCTTGTTACAAGTTTGCATGAAATTCAGCCTGATAGATTGCACCCGGCTGAGGTTTTTTTGGGTTCTTTGGAGATTGATGGAGAATCGCCTTCCAACCCTGATGAAATTGAAAAACAAGTAGGTGATGACATTCCACATGGAGCTGGCGTCTCCATCGTTTCTTCTGAAACAAATGAAGGTGTCCAGTTTATTCAGTTTGCTGAAAAGTTTCCTTATGGCTCTTCCAGTGCTCTACTGCAATCATCTGACAGCTTAGATTGGTCTCGTGGAATGAAAGATGACGATGACATCTCCAAGGAAGTTTTTCCAATAGAGTATGCTGAAGATTGTTCTGCTGCTGAAATGATGAGGGTCAAAACCTTTGACTGCATATCTGGTGATCTTCCAGTGATTAAGACTTGTGATCTGCCTTCTAGAACAAATGACGATTCTATTCTTGAAAGAGCACCTATGCAATATGTTGAAGAAGGTCCTGGTGTTGATAATTCATCAAGTGGGAAGGTTGATTCATTAAATTTGATGAACGAAGAACCTGAGATCTTGACCAAAGAATACCAGGATGCTTCTTCAGGTGGGACATTGCCACAAACTTACTCAACCAATGTGCAAACTGTTAAGTATTCTTTGGTGATAGAAAATGTGGTCCTGCCAAATGAAAACTCAGAATCTTCAAGCTCAGCCATAGATTGTCAAGAGACTGATGATTTTCAAAGGGATTTTGATAAGATGACAACAGGCAGCGTCTTACTTAAGTCTCTTAACTTTTACGATGTGGGGCTTCTCGAAAGTCATCTAGAGGATTTGGGAGAACTTCCTAATGAATCCTCAGGAAGGGAAGCACTATCATCTAACAGTCAGGAATCTACTGCATCTGAGAGTGAGGTGAAAGATGAGAATGTTAGAGAAGGAAATCATTTGAGCAGCTTCAATGTGATGGAAAGCAGTTCTCTCCATGTCGATTTGTCATTGCTGCCCATGGAACCCAATTTTACAGTGGAGGCATTGCCTGTTGAAGCTTGTTCACAATCTGATGATGTAGGAGCCGGATGCATTCTAGTGGAGAAAAAACTTGTTGATTGCGTTCCTAAACATATTTCGCCAAAAGCGTCTAGTAACCGTAACCAAGTGCAAGATGAATGTTTTTCGAGCGAGAGAGTTCCAGAACTTCATGGGCACCAGAGCAATGAGTCATCTAACCAGGGGGTTCTCATTGGATCGCAGAATGAACTGAATCCTCTGGTTGTTGGTTCTACCGGCCTGGATCTGGTTCCATCTACTCCAGATTCTCCAGCTGCTTCTGGTTTTCTTGGCTGTGCCCATCATCCTGTGGAAATTCATATTCATTCTGGTAATGAAAACTCAGAGGCTTTCATTGCTTTGACAGAAAGTGACCAAGAATCAGAATTGAAATCTCCCCGCCACAGTCATTGTCTCAAGAGTGAAAAAGGTGCTGGTCTTCCTACCAGTTTTCATTTTGAGCCAGCAATTGCTTCAGAACAAGAGGCAGCAACTACTTCAGAACAAGCCCCAGTGGTACATGCGGTCTTGAACCAGAACACAGCATCTGAGAATGAAGAGGGATCCAGCCCTCAATGTTCTGACCTTCAATTTGAAACAGCGCAATCTCTGGAACAAATGGGTTCCTCACATGACTTCAAAGAAGGAATTCCACCTCCATGTGATCATGAAGTTGATGGTTGGAAGTTGACCGCATGCTCTCCTAATTCAAGCACCCAGGCTGCATTGGCACCCATCCTTCCTGCCCTCAAACTGCCAAACACTGAAACAGTCAAGCCAGTATCATTCGAGCAACACCCGAATCAACCCGATCTTGTTTTTCCATTAACTGATCCTAATCCTCTACAGCCCAGTTTGGAGGAGATGCCTCCACTGCCACCTCTGCCCCCTCTTGAATGGAGACTAGGAAAGCTTCAATATGGTTCTCTGTTTTTGGGACAAGAAACAATGCGTCGTCAGAGCTCATTCCCACAACTACCTACTAGAGAAAATCAGAATGTTCAACAAGGTTTCTCAACTACAGGAGTGAGTCAAGATTCACTGAACTCATCTGAACGACTACCAACCACTGAAGATGGGGTAATGCAGCCTGTTTTTCAATCTTTATTTGGTGAAACACCACAGCATTCAAAATTGCTTACACCATTACCTGCTGAAGAAGCTGATAAGCCTCAGCATGGTTTCTTCACTTTTGGGAAGAAAATGGCGGTGCCACCTCGAAGCTCATCTGCACCGCTACCAAATTTACTAGAAGAGAGGAAAGATGATAAGCCTCAAGATAGTTCACAACCTGCCACTGTAGATGATGAATCTCAAGGCATATTGCAAACTTCAGTTAGTGAAATGCCACAGCCTCCAAATTCATTTGCACAACCAACTTCAGAAGTTGGAAAGCCTCAATATGGTTTTTCCATTTTAGAGGAAAAAATGGTGCCATCTCAAAGCTCCTCAACACCACCGTCAAGTGTAGAGTTTGAGAAAGATAGCAAGCTTCGAGATGCTTCCCTAACTGTCGAGGGGAAGATGTTGCAGCCTCTGAGATCATACTTATCCCCACCAATTGCAGAAGATGAGAAGATTCAACATGGTTCGTTTGCATCAGATGGAGAAAGGACAGAGCCTCCAAATCCATTCTCAAGTTCCCCGATTCTAGAAGATAAGAAGCCAAATGGCGATGTTCAACCCAAACCAACTCGCCTAAGAGATCCTTTGATTGAGGGTGTAGCCTCTCACAAAAGAGTCCTGGTAAAATGAATTATTAATATGTTGATCTTCTAAGTGTGCATTACTTTCGAATGATATCATAGGGCTGGGTTCTTATATTTTGAACTGTGACAAATTTTGCAGCTAAGAAGGGCGTCAGAACGGATTCGACCCGAAGTCAAACTGAAAGCAGATGAAAAGGATTCGTTGCTAGAACAGATAAGAAGCAAGGTTGGAAATGAAGATCTATATTGAATTTTATTATTTTATGAAATCAATCTATAATGGGTGTTATATGACCCTCAATCAAACACAGATCTCTAAATTCAACCCAGTAAATCAAAAGGTTGGGATGATCTTTCAGATATTTATGTGCCCCATTATGGATGGGTAATGCTGCAAGAAATTCTCTCCAAGCGATCTTAACTTTCTGAATGGTGAAGTGAAATTGGACAATTTATCTGCTTTCCACATTCAAACAGAAAATAGATCCAATAATTGGCTTGGAGGGGAGAGGATTTTGGGCATGACCTGTGTGCATCATGAGTCTTTCCATATGAGCAATCTAGATCATCAGGAGGTGCACCCCACCTGTCAGCAGCTTTTTAAGGTTCTGACTAGACATCCTTACTTTGTTCTCAGTCTTTCAACCTGAGACCAGCAGCCATGAAGAAGCCTGCACTTCATGGGCCAAAGACGAACTTAAATGTTGCTGCCATTTTGGAGAAAGCGAATGCAATTCGCCAGGTTAGTAGGTTCTCTTTCTTTCATAGTCTACTTTCTGCTGGTGATAACCTAAGGTGTTGCAGCAACTTTAGCTACATACACCTGTCACCTGGGACCAGGATCCAACTGTTCATCTGGTGGGCCCTTATCATGGATAGGTCGCGATTGAGCAATTCTAACCCTCTGAGTGGAGGTTTCTTGAGTAAATGGCAGTCTTTTTTTCTGCTGAGAATCCATTTTCTTGCTCAGAAGCCTCTAATGTAATGGTTAGTATTGTCCAGTCTGTATGATATGTACACTATGGCACTTCCATGGCAAGCCTGTTGGGTGGTTCACACCTTCTAGTTCTGCACTGCATGCACGATATGGTCGCTGATATCTTAGTGTACTAAATCTTACTGAAATGCATATTCATTTAAATTAGGCATTTGCCGGAAGTGATGAAGATGATGAGAATGGTTGGAGTGATTCTTGATCACCTTCATCTGATTTTTGTTGGGAGTGCTGTGGTCAAATCTCTCTCCCTCTCAAGTAAAAGGTGATGAAAGCAATGAGCTGGATATCAGCGGCACTGAGAATTCACAAGTTAAAATTCTGAGGTGAAGTTTTGCTCGTAATTGGCGTTGTTCTGTACTTGTATAAATATGATTCTTTGTTAGAGAAAGTATTCATTAGTGGTGATCTTGTAATTTGTATCTACCCACAAGTTCGGAGTGTGGGGCAAATAGAGCATGGCCCAACTAGGTTACCAGCTCCTGTATATGTAAATTTGTTCCTGAGTCTTCAATGCAGATGAAACTGGTAACCCAGTACTCCTATCACATGAGCTTACCATGTGGCCTGGATTCTACTACACAAGCCATTGCATCCCTGCATGTTCTGGCGTAACGTACTGTTCTGAGATTGGCGGGCCAGTTCTGTCGCGCGTCCAGATTCTACAGAAAGGGGCTGTGCGTTCACTCTTCTATCAGATTTGAACTGCTGCATGTGGCCATCTCTGCAAATAGAGAATGTATGCATGCACGGTACTTTGTGAAAATTCATGGATACTAATGTGTTTGGTCTATTTTTTGCTCTTTTGTTTTACGCTCAATGGATAATCCTCGCTATTTGGATTGAAATATTTGAAAGAAAGAATCCCACCAAAGGAAATGAACAAGCCGACATTATATGGCATGTCCAACAAAACATTAATTCAGCATCCTTAACTAAGCCCTTTTTCCCCCTCCAAATATCAGGTATAATCATTATTAGTGTAATGAGACAAGGGTTGGTAGCTGAAGGTTTAAGGTGAAACACTAATTAAAAAAAATGGAACCTCTATGAACAAATCTTTCTCAAGGAGATGCTTTGGGGAAAGGTAATTGCATTAGTACGCTTAGACAAAAGAAAATAAAAGAACAAGCCAAAGGTCTGGATTTCCAGAATTATTTTTTGTTGGAGATTTGAAAGAAAATTTCCAGAATTATTTTTTGTTGGAGATTTGAAAGAAAATTTTTAGGGACATGTACCTGGAAAAATTCCATGTAACCACATTTGAGGACCATAAACTTTTATAATGACGGTTAACGACTTTCAATCCAAATTATCTCTATTTTGTTCCGTTTTGCCCTTTCTTTGTTGATGTTAAGATAACCATATTCTCTATTGATGTTATAAAAATAAAAACACTTTATTCTTTATTCCCAAGAATTGGTCTCTTCACCCAAATTGGCAGAAACTGAAGTCCCTTATTATGTCATTAGTAATATTTTTTGATATCAACAAAATATTTGTCAACATCAATATAAATTTTTGTTGACGTCGACAAAAACGATATATAATTTAGCACAATCAAGTGATCCCTGTACAGGTTAAGTATTTATGCATAGAATTTATAGACTTTGTTGACGTCAACAGAAGATTTATTGACATCAGTATAAATTTTTATCGACATCGACAAAAACGCCCTGTGCAAGTGACCAATGTACAACACAATTAAACATTTATACATAGAATTTATTAACGTTAACAGAAGATTTGTCGACATCAATATAGAATAACCTTAACATGGGATTAGGGTTACGTCGACGTCAACAAAAAAAGGGTAAAACAAGGGGAAAAAAAAAAAAAAAAGATGAGTTAGGATGAAGGTTATTGGTTGTCATTATAAAAGATAAAAATTTAGGTTTCTCAAATGTGGTTACTTTATTTAAGAGGATTTTTGGGGTGCATGTTCCAAAAATTTGAAGTTGAGGTAACCACCTAAATAGGCCTCAAAATCTTTGGAGAAAAAAAAAAAAAAAAACGAGGGAAACCGAGGAAAAATGGAGAGGTCGTTGGAGGAGCCTGTAATTCAGGTATTGGTGAATTAGATGTCCTCTTCTTCTTCTTCACTCTTCTTCTTCAAGGCTTTGGAGATCAAAAAACGCCTCCTTCAAGGATGCCAAACTTTCAATCAGCTCAAGCACCTTCACGCCCACCTCCTCCGCCTCGGCCTCGACCACAACAACTACCTCCTCAACATCATCTTGCGCTCCTGCTTCGAATCCCGCCACACCCTCCATGCCCGTCTCCTCTTCCACTGCGCCCCCAACCCCAATATCTTCCTCTGGAACACCATGATCCGTGGCTTCGTCTCCAATGACTGCTTCCACGAGGCCCTCGAATTCTACCGCCTCATGCGTCAGGCCGGCCTCTTCCCCAACAATTTCACCTTCCCTTTTGTCCTCAAGGCCTGCGCCCGCCTCCTCGATCTTCAGTTGGGGATGAAGATTCACACCCATCTGCTGAAAGCTGGCTTTGAGCTGGATGTGTTTGTGAAGACGAGTTTGGTCTGTCTGTATGCTAAATGCGGGCGGCTGAACGATGCCCACCAGGTGTTTGATGAGATTCCTGAGAGAAATGTTGTTTCTTGGACCGCCATCATTTGCGGGTACATGGAGGATGGGCGGTTTGGGGAGGCTGTGGATATGTTTCGGCGGATGTTGGAGATGGACTTGAGGCCTGATAGTTTTACTCTAGTTCGGGTTCTTTCCGCGTGTTCTCAGTTGGGCGATCTGACAAATGGGGAGTGGATACATAGGTACATTGAGGAAAGGGACATGGGAAGTAATGTGTTTGTTGCTACTTCCTTGGTGGATATGTACGCGAAATGTGGAACCATGGATAAGGCTCGTCGTGTTTTTGATGGGATGGCGGAGAGAGATGTGGTCACATGGAGTGCGATGATCGCTGGCTATTCATCGAATGGTCTCCCAAAGGAGGCATTGGACCTCTTCTTCAAAATGCAGGCGGAAAATTTGAGGCCAGATTGCTTCACCATGGTCGGGCTCCTTTCTGCTTGTGCCAGGTTAGGAGCTCTGGAGTTGGGTAATTGGGCTAGTGGTTTGATCAGTAAGAATGAATTTTTGTCAAACCCAGTCTTGGGTACTGCATTAATCGATCTGTATGCTAAATGTGGGTGTATGCCTCGTGCGTGGGCTGTCTTTCAAGGAATGAAAGAGAGAGATGTAGTTGTTTGGAATGCTATGATCACAGGGCTTGCAATGGCTGGTCATTGGAACATTGCATTTGGGCTTTTCACCCAGATGGAGAAGCTGGGTGTTTGGCCAGATGGGAACACCTTCCTTGGTCTTCTTTGCGGTTGCACTCACGCTGGACTAGTTGATGAAGGTCGTCGGTATTTCAATAGTATGGATCGTGTCTATTTCCTCACTCCTAGAATTGAACACTATGGCTGTATGGTCGACCTTCTTGGCCGTGCGGGCTTATTATATGAGGCGCACCAGCTGATCACAGATATGCCAATGGAGGCTAATGCAGTTGTTTGGGGTGCTCTATTGGGTGGCTGCAGGATATATCGTGATACCCGTATGGCGGAATATGTATTAAAGCAGCTTATCGAGCTGGAACCTCAGAATGCAGGGAATTACGTGCTTTTGTCAAACATTTATGCTTCAAGTGGTAGATGGGATGATGCAGCAAACCTCAGGCGTGTCATGAAAGAGAGAGGGATCCAAAAGACACCAGGATGTAGTTGGATTGAACTGGATGGTGTGGTTCATGAGTTCCGTGTGGGAGACAGATCGCACCCATTGTCTGAGAAGATCTATCTGAAGCTCAATGAGTTAGCCAAGCAATTGAAGGCAGTTGGCTATGTACCCATGACGGAATTAGTCTTGTTTGATGTAGAAGAGGAAGAGAAGGAGCATTCAATTGGTCATCACAGCGAGAAGTTGGCTATTGCATTCGGTCTTATCAGTACAACACCTACAGATCCCATTCGAGTAGTGAAAAATCTTCGTGTATGCAATGATTGCCATACAGCTATAAAACTCATCTCAAAGATAACGGGTAGAGAGATAATTGTTAGGGATAACAATCGATTCCATTGTTTTAAAGAGGGGTCATGCTCCTGTAAAGATTACTGGTGAGTTCATAAATTAATTATACAGTGTCATTCAAATCTGTTTGGAGCTTCCTTCCACTATTTCAGGATGGACCATATATGCATAACAAGCTTGATTTTTATACGATTCTTTTGTGATAATTTTTGGGGATATTGAGGAATGAAGAGGAAAGGTGATCACTATTAAAGCTCATTAGCCGAGGACGCCTGGAATTTCTCTAATCTGCAATTGGCAGATTATGTTTATAGTCAAAGCTACTTTTAATTAATCAGTAGAAGTGGTCAAGAAGCTTTTGGAATGGTCCAGTATTTCATTCACCTGGTCAATAGATTAGTCCAAGCAAATGGGGTGTTACCTTTTCTAAGCACTGCCTCTTGGATGTTAAAAGAAATTTCAAGGATACCTCGGTTATAGCAATATAGCCACAACGAAAAGCACACACATCATAGTTGTTAATATCGTTTCGGACCTTATTTCGCTCTGGCCTACAAAATAAAAAGTTTCGGCCGATTTGGGATTTCGGCGAAACTTTTCGGAATTACATTTAGGGAAAAATATAAAATAACATGTATATATATAAGTAAAAAAGTAGAAAAATTAAAAAATATAGATTTAATCCATTATAGTAATTTTTTTTGGAATTATATTTTGTAAAAATATAAGAAATACAAAATATGTGTAAAAAATAATATTGTAAAATTCCATTTCGGCCGAAAAGTCACATCTCAACTGAAATCCCGTATTTCGGACGAAATCTTGAATTTCGGCCAAGATTAACCGAAAGTCAAACTGAAAAGTTGACCACTTGATAGAAACTAAAATTTTTGGTCATTTCGACCTAAAGGAAACGAAATTAATAACGACTAGACACATTCACCTGTTTCGAAATGGAGAGAGCTGATGAGAAGCCATCTTTCTTCAAAATGCTCTGTGGAGAGTAACTGTCAATCCACCATGATCACTTCTGTCAAGTACTTGACGACAATGACTTTCCTTGTAGTGCACAAAATAAGAAAGTAAAGATATTTATTCCAAGATTATGGGAGGACTGGATGTGAGGAATATTCGGACTATTGAATTCAATGAGACCTTCTTGACTGCACTTATCTTGGTGGTGGTGTAGGTTTTATTCAAAATCTCAATGTCAGCGTTTTAAGTGAAATATCTTCAGGGACAGGGTTGAGTGGATACCTTGCCTTCGGAAACTATGATAAAATGAAGATGTGTAGAACTACTGACGTTGTAGTATGGTGTTAAAACACATGGTAGGCCTTGAACTGCCTCTTACCCTAGTGGTAAGAGATGTGAGTTCTTATAGCAGGCACTTTTTCTCATTCGAGGGCTGTGCTACCTCTTTGAGGTCTTCTTATCTCACGAGAGGGCTCGAGTCCCGGCCCCCATTTTAAAAAATCTTATCAGTACTAACACCCATTGTAGTGATTGGATGTAAATTATTACTCAAAGTGGCCCCCCTTTTGAAAATCTTATCAGCACTAACACCCATTGTAGTGATCCGCTGTAAATTATTACTCAAATTGGTAAGGTGGCCACCATTGGATTGACCAAATTTTGAATTTGTGATCAACTAACTTTACTTTTTTCTTTTTCCTTGGAAGAGTTCTTGTGTGTAACAATTCAATGATCAATCTAATGATGAGCCCACTAAAACTGACTTCGAATATTTAGATAGGGGATGAGAAAAAAAAGGGTGTTATGGCTGATAAGAAGCGTTGATTTTTGAAAAGTGTTGAGGGTCCCGGATATGAGTAATCCAAGGGAATTCAAGAGCTAGTTAAAACCCCAGTACCATGGACCCGATCGGGTGGCAGAAGTACGAAAAAAATTAATGGTGAATGGTCTCTCTCTTGAATCTTGATCAATTAATTCTCCGAACCACATATAGCCCAAATACATTTTATCAAAGGATCATAGTCATGTATCAGACGCATAAGCATATTAGAGCTGACCTTCGGTAACTGAGATAACAGAGCCCACCTTTGTCGGCCTTGTTGGCTATTATAAAAGGGAGTCCTGGAACTCTGGATCCCCAACTTGGATAAATTCTGATTTGAACAAGTGGAACGCCACACTTATTGAAAATTCCAGCCAATAAAAAATAGATGCCCTTCCAGTTCATGAGATATATCTAAAGTTTACTCCATTGGAGTTGTGCCCAAAGTAAGATTAATCATTAATTAGGTAATTAATATTAATTATATTTTTCATACAACCAATCTTATGAAAATACCAACTTCTATTGGTGTAAAACTTAATAATATATTATACATTTTTTTCTTATATTGCGTTGGTGGTCTCAGAGTGATACTTTTATTTTTTATTTAAGGATCAAGAATTGATTGATGTTTGGATTTATGTGTGAAATTAGGTGCTAACACCACTCAATAATGAGAGTTGAAATGATTGAATTTTCATTAAGTGGGCCTTGTTATGGGATCGGAGAATATTTTTCTTTTTTTCTTTTTTCTAGAAGAAGAGAACTTATAAGCTTCTCAGATCCAGCAGACCTTTGGAAGTAGTAGACTCCAACTTCTAAAGTGGTAGCCACTTTTGGATCTCTCTCATGTTATCCTACCACTTTTGGATTTCTCTCATGTTATCATATCACGGTTAATCCAGCTTTTGACTATATGTGATCTCTAGGAGGGCTTGATTTAGGAAGCATGGGGTCCATCTTCATTGATTAGAATAGTTCACACACATTCACAATCACAAGTAAGTCTTTGCATTGATGGATCAACAGTCCAGATTAAAAATTGTAAACTGGCCCCCACTCCCACTCAGAGAACAGTCCTGACCGCTCCACTCCATACACAATGGACTTGTCATCTCCAGAGTCCAGTCTACTTTCTTTCATTCTTTATACACAACAGAAAGAAAGGGTTTAGGCTAATCGTTTTCCAACGCTTGCCTTTTTGTCACCGGACAAACTTCTAAACCCTAATCCCATTCCAATACGAACCTTGCAAAAACAGATCCCTCTCCTCTCCTTCTTGTTCTTCTTTCTTATTTGTTCCGTTTTATGGGAAAACCGTTCCCTTCTGCAATCCATCTGCAAGATTTCGCTAGAATCACCTCGAAGCAGGTCAGCGGCCCCAGATTCTCGAAACCCAGATCTAAAAATCAGTTCTTTCCTGAGTTCCTGAAGTCGGGTGGAGGCGATTCGGATCGGGCGATACGGAAGATGGAAGGTTCGGAGCGGAATCGGATGCCCCTGTCAGCTGTCGTGTCCGACTGCGTGAAGCGGTGGTTCCAGGATACGCTCAAGGAGGCGCGAGCCGGAGACACTGCTATGCAGGTCTTGGTGGGTCAGATGTATTTCAGTGGATATGGGATTCCCAGAGACGAGAAGAAGGTGATAGATAATTCTGGGTTTTCAATTTCATCTATTATTTGTATTTCTGTTTGGGTAGAATTGGAGCTTTTAATTTTTTTTATGTACTGATTTGGTTATTCTTTTACTATCTTTTTAGGGTTTTTATTGGTAATCTTCATGTATATTGTTTAGTTGGGGTTTTTAGATTTTGTTTTGGTTGTTGGGTTTTGATAAAGATTCAAATGTTTCTCCTTTTTTATTAGAAAAAGAAAATATTCCAAATTTTAATTTATTTAACTGTTTAGACTTTTCATGGCAAGTCATGTTTTTCTCTCCCTCTTTTAATTTATTTAACTGTCTAGGCTTTCTATGAGTTTTTGGGATTACCCCTTTGGGAATTTCTCCTTTTTTGTGCTTTTTTTTTTGTGGGGGGGGGGGGGGGGGGGGGGGGGGGGGGGTTTGGTTGTGATAAAGATCTGGGTTTCGAGATATTTAAATGTTATATTATTTAATAGGGAATTGGCAAGTTGTTTGGGTAATTTGGTAACTCTTTGCTTGTTTTTGTGTAGATACCTTTGGTGTTTGGGGTTTGGGAGTTTTTTATTTTTTTAGTTTTGTATGATATTTTGGCTTGAAAAAGATATTGAGCTCTAGTTATTTAGCCTTTAATTGATAAAGGTTTTTGCAATTTTTGTAGATGTTGGATTTGTTATTTGGTAATTTGTTTTTCTTTATGGTTTTTTTTCCTGTTTCATGGTATTTTTTTATCTTGGGTTATGGAAGATGTGCTTTCTTTTGGTTGTTTTTATCATCATCATTGTTGCTATTGTTGTTGTTAATTGTTGTATTAGCAGGGAAGGGCTTGGATTACAAAAGCTGCAAGGAACCGTTCCTCTGTTTGGAAAGTTAGTGAGAAGCGCCCAGGTGAGTGTTTACTGCCTACATTGTTTTTCATTTTTTATCCTTTTTTTTAATATCTTGTAGCATTTTACTTGTGGATTTTTACTTGAGTTTTTGGTTGATTTTACTTCATTAGGTTATAATGCCAGTGATTCAGATTCAGATGAAGTGAAGGATGATTCGAAGTAAGATCAGATGTAGCTCCTATTTGAATCATGGACAACAAAGTGAGTCAGAGTACTCTCTCTTTTGCAGCTTTGGTGTTACTTAGCTAAATTTGGTTGTTTTAGTACATGAATTATAAGGAAGCTATTACATGATGTGACTCATAAATTGAATACCCTTCGTGCTTGAGTTGCTGGATATGTTAATATTTTGAAATTGTTGATTGTACCTGACATCTTTACTTCTATTCCTTGAAAATAGCTCAGACTTAAAAGCATTCCTTATCTTATTTGTTAAAGGGAAGGGGCGTCTTTTAACAAGAAAACAACCGGGTGTTTTGTAGTGATTTCTATAAATATTTTGATAGTTTGGTATCGAAGATGTATAAGAATTGGGATCTTCATTGTATACATAACATAATTTGTGTGAGGGTTTACCAAACCAATTAGGTATTGGACTGGGCATATCATATAACAAAAGAGTTTCAATCTTTATCGGAATTCTACTGTATTTTTGTAGATCTGTCTGTGTGTGTGAAGAACCATTACTAATTATTATATATGAAAACCACTAATCCTAACTGATCCAATTTTGATTTTGACCCTCCCAATTTTAATTGACCTCTCCCTCAATTTTGGATTTCTATGGCACCCACATTTTAATTTTTTTTTTTTTTTTTACTTTCAATTAAGTCTTCAGAGCTCACATTTTATTTGCAAATTTTGAGCATCATTGAAGCCCACAATGGGTCATATACTCATATGTGTGTGAAGTACCATATACTGACCCTCCCAACTTCAATTTTGACTTTCTATATCACCCACATGTTATTTGTAATTTTGACTTTCAATTAAGTCTTCCGAGCACACATTTTATTTGAAAATCTTGACCATCATTGAAGCCCACAATGTCTCTCTCTCTCTCTCTCTCTCTCTCTCTCTCTCTCTCTCTCTCTCTCTCTCACACACACACACACACACACACACACACGGAAGAACCATATATTGACCCTCCCAATTTCAATTTTGATCTCTTCCTCAATTTTGACTTTCTATGGTAATTTGAAAATTTTGACCGTCATTGAAGCCCACAACAGGTAGGATTTGGTATAGGTCAAGCCAATCCCGAATCCACTTGTTAGAAAGTTAAAATATACGACTTTCTAAATATATGACATTGTAAAGATTTGAACTCATAAACTCTTATTTCTTAAAGGTTTTGGAAGGGACTTTACCCACTAAACCACATAAATTTGTGTTAGAAATTCATTAGAAAATGTCAGAATTATTGCATGTTTGGCATCTCTATCTCCAATCTCTACTTGTCTAAGTCCTTGTTTGATATCTCTATTCTTATTCCAACGGAGCCGTCCAAAACAAAGCCATCAAAAAAAGAGGCTAAAGCTCTTATTTTCACATGCCTAGAAATGTAGCCTTTCATTTTAAAAGAATTTGCATATGCTTCTCTAAAGTGGATAGAGGGTAGAATTATGTGCCAAACACTCTTATTTGTCAAACCTCTACCGCCTTAGGCATTTAGATAAATAGGTCATCACCTAGTAGGGCTGAACAAAACGGGACCGCAGACCGGACCGGACCGCAAAACCGGACCGGACCGGACCGGATTAATAATAAAAAAAAAAATTAATTTTTTTAATACAAAACTTTAAGTATATAAAATTCCTAAGTCAAATACCCTAGTGAAATCAAAGATCTGCTGACTTCTTTTTCCCTTTTATTTTTGATGATTGGATCGATGGGGCATCAAAACTTCACAAGATGGGCCACAATGAGAAAGTTAATTAAAGAAAAATATTTCACGGGCTTTTTGTCTAAGCCTCCCCCATCAGCCATAGTAAACTGTCTTTAAAGAGAAAATGCCATGCAAATCGTAACCCGGAAGAAAGAATACTGTGTGTCTGAATTGTCACTGACTCACTGGAGACATAAGATAAAGAGTTTATATGGGCTTTGATAGATTGCATTTAGGGGTGCCAATGGAATTGGCTTTGTCAGACCTATGTGGGTGCAAGCCCAGACCATTTATATTTGGGTCTTGCAATGAGGCCAACCCAGCCTGGCTGTGTGGACTGTGGACCTCTGTCTCAGTCGCAAGCCCAGCTCTTGCAGAGGGTGTTTTAAGGGGTGGGCCTGGTTGGCCCTGATTTGGCGCAATGGTCCTTTACTCACCTAAATTATGGTTCACTGACATAAGGTGTGAGTTTACTCCCGACATATTGTGCTCGAGTCCCACCCCAAACTTAATTGGTGCTTGCCATCTTGGTCCGTTAGGGATATGAGGAAATGATTCATATTTTTGAATGATTTGCCTATATAAAACCTCCAAATTTGCAAGTCTAATTCGGGTTTTGGAAAAAAATTTTAATAACATTGATTTTATGACCCCAGACTCTATCCATGGTCTTTGCAATCTTGATATTAGCCGTAAAATTGCGGGCCAGGAGCTAAGAAAACCAGGACTAGAACCCATGGACCATTCTAATGTTGAATCAAAATCAAACAACTTACATCTAGAAAAAGAGGTAGGAAATGGGCTGAAAATGAAAAAATAAAATAAAAACTTAGGGGGAAAAAAAAACAAATGAAACCGGTCCGGACCACTTAAGTGGTCCGTTCCGGACCGTTTTGGACCGGACCGGACCACGTCCTCTCATTTAAGCCGGACCAGAAATCCGGTTGTGCAGCCCTATCACCTAGTGCAGGTTCCACTGAAGGAGGGTCCAAATTGGAGACAAACCTAACCTTTGGCAATTTTGCACAAACTGGCTGCTCGCAAGTCTCGAACCTGCATTATCACCCATGGCACCCAAGTTTTTTTACCATTGCACCAAAGCAATGACCCTTGGCATTTAGACAAATAGATATTTGGAAATAGAGATGCCAAACATGGGCTAAATGCCTCAAGCGGATCGAGGTTTGGGAAATAAGAGCATTTGGCACTTGATTCTACCATCTACCCGCTTTAGTGAAGTAGAGGCAAATCCTCTTAAAATGAAAAGCCCAAATTTCAGGTTTCTACAAGTAAGAGCCATGGGCGGGGTCTCAAAAAAGTAGAGGTAGAAGTTTTAATGTTTTTGTTTTATTTTTATTTTTATTAAGATGAAACATGTTTTCTGATTTTAGCCTCTTTTTTTTTATTTGGCTGTGTCGGAATAATAGTAGAGATACCAAACAAGTACTTAGTTATAGATGGGGTGGGCAGCCTTAGACATATGGGAGATGAAAGATTGGATTCATGTCACGACTATTATATGGAAAAATGCAATATATCATTTGCATAATTTCTTATATGAGACCCTATTAATATATACCTGAAGCCAGGTCTATATAAGTATGTATGTTTACAATATACAAATTCCATGATTTCTTCTTTGAGCTAGATTGGTCTAGTTTTGTCTTCTCATCGCGAGGGACCCACGACCGAGCCCATAGACACCACCTAACTAATCCAGAAGGGTTTTGGTTTATCTGCAGTTCTGCGCAAACATTGGAGTGGTCAACTGCTTATTTCTATTTTTTGTCTTGTTTTGCAAGTGTAGAGTCTTAGTCTTGTTGGATTCCGTCTATTTTGGAGTGTTTCTAATTAGTTGTTAAAAGATAAGGTGGTAAGAATCTTCACAGTTGTCTTAGCGTTTGCTTTGAATCTTTAGAAACACACTGTAAAAGGGTGATAGTTGAATATGCTAGTTAGAAAGGGAAAGAGTATGTCTTTCGGGATAAGACTTTCCGGCCTTCATATATTGTAATTTCAGACACTCTTAAAATTTAAGTTTATTCTTTGCAGCTTTGTAATCTGTTTTGTTTGTTCAAAACTCCAACAAGCCCAGTGGTGAAAACTCTGCTGGAAGCGTTGGGTGAAGGCTCCTAGGATCGTATATATATGCAGTTCCAAGGCCCAGATGGCGCTCGGTTCTCCCTATACTTTGTTCTTTTGAAAGACCTTGGCCGTTTACGGACACCAAACGTACCCAGGGAGAGAGCATGCAATCTCCTTCAAAGGAATAAGAAGGAAAGAACCAAACATCCTTAGTTCTGCCACAGACTTAACCTTGGCAATATCTTCAAATTCCAAATAGCTCCTTATTTCAGATTTTGATTTGCTTTTCAGCATATGTAAGCCTTTTGTGGATTTAATGCTCTTCCAGCTTCCAACGTCAAAACTGCCCCCTCAATTTGATCCGCAAAGATCAGTTTTTTGTTTTTTCAAGAATGATGATTTACCATCAATTTAGGCTCATGAACATTGGAAAGCTTTTAGTATTCTCTTATTATCAGCTTTGTTGTATTAGTCGGGGGCGTGGGGCTGCTGTTCATAAATTGTCCCTACTTATCAGCTTTGTTATTTTTTAATGGTTTATCAAAATACTAAAAGATAACATTGGAAAGGAGGAAGTGAGCATATATTTATTTTTTGTCAGTTTATTCTTTTAAAAAGTCTCAGATATTGGAGAATTTCCTTTCTGGAATTGCTTATATAGTTATATGTGGGTTTGATGGATTAATTTGATAAAAGTACTTCGATGGGTGGCTAATCTAATGGTAGTTTTGTGCTTGCAGTGCATATTTGAGCTGTGTATTGTCGCCTTCCTATTTGGTGGAGCTGCAGTAATCTCTAGGACGTTTTCATTGTATCCATAATCTATCCTGTACTGGAACTAAAGTTCATGGGTTATTATTAGGAAATTTTGTTCTTTTACTGTATTTGCAGATATCCAGTTTTCCCCTTTTCAGTTTTTATCTTCACTGGTTTGTTTTTCAGACAGTAATTTTTTACAGATAAGATATTTTTTTTTTTTTCAAACATCCTCATGTGAATGGACAGTTAAGCTAGTTTACAGTGGAGAAATGATAGGTAGTACCCACTGATGCCAAACCCACCTTTGATGCGCATGGACTGCTGTACACTGGATTTATTTACTGCTTGTATGGATTTGATTGATGGTTAAGATCACTCATCAGCCAGTGAGATTGGGCCCCCACGGTGCAAAATACTCTCTATCTCCGAAAGAATGCAAAGATACGGGACATTATGGACAACTGTTTGCTTCCTTTTTAATTTTTTTCCCAGATTAGTGTAAAATTTGAAGCCACTACTGCATAAGGTTCTGGCCTTCATAAAGTTCTGGCCCAGTTGTTTAGCTTGTTGCAAGATGAGATTTGTACTGTTAATCCTGTTGATAGACCACATGCATTGGATCAGTTCTTATTGTAATTGTTGGCATCATCGTCAACATCTTTCCCTGGCAGTTTGGAGGTCGGCAAAATGAGTCCTACATGCTTTGTCCACACTAGGTTTTGATGGCATAAAAGTGAAGTCCCCTTTGTACCCTTCATCCTACTAAAACCAACCTAAAGATTATGAGAAATATTTATGGATGGTTGCAATGGATTTTTACCCCTCACCCTAAATGTGGACTTAAATCATTTTGAAAAATCCTGTCATCATTTGGTAAAGTGAGATCACCACTTCCCTCTTTGGATCCTTGCAGCTCGGGTTTGCTTACAATCAATTTATCTGTAGCTGTTTACTTCCAATCTACTAGGGTAAAGAACAAGATAACTGGCCATCACATGTAATTCAGGTTAAACAAACACATGAATCCAACATGCAAAAATAGAGTTTGGGCCATGGATCCTTGTTAAGGAATTTTGATAACTTTCAGTTTAATATGGAGACAACTAATGAACTTCATTAAACAACCAATTCCCACCTTACTGCATAATCTTCAAGTTCCAAGCACTTTTTAGGCAACAAAAGATGAACAAGCTCAAAACTCTTACTAAATGAAGTACTGCTTTCTTTAACTGCAACCTGATCACAACCCCAAAAGTCATACCTGCCCCCAGCACAAGAGAACATGAACGGCACTAAGGGCCCACCAATATTTGCCACCCATCTAACTCAGTGTGTAGATCTACAAGGCCCTTTACCAGCCTCTTAATCATCATCATCTTAGCCTTACCAATCAACTTAGAACCACTTAACACATTCCACTCAACAGACAAGAAAACAAAGACCTGCATAAATGATCAATGTGTATCATGTCTGCAAAAGGAGCCAGGGAAGTGGCAATCAATCCTTACTGAGGCAATCATCATATAAGTGCAAAAATTACAGGATTTCATCACCTATCTGTATGACGTGGGCATGTACAATTTGTCTTTACAGCATTCTTCCATGCAGCTGCCACATATATTAGTTAATTCATCTGCACGTGTTAGTAGATATTGATCTTCTCCATCAATGGATACATCATCTGGAATCAGATGAGTCACCACTAATCCGGCCTAAAGTGCCCTTTACACTGGTGCCACAACCACACCATCTATCATGAGAAAATGCACCAAGCTTTAATATTACTGAGAGTCTCATTGCCAAAGTACATTTCTAGCATGTTTCAAACCCTTATTTAGTTTTGGGATTTAGTAAGATACATGTCTTTTTTTTTGGTACCTGGCTATAGGGGGCTGGGACCCCGCCCTCGGGTGAGGTGAGAGAGCCCTCAGGTGAGAGAATGTGGCAAGCCTAGGGTTTGAACCTTGGGAAGTTAGGTGAGAACTGACAGCTCTTAGCACTAAGGTAAGGGGCCGTTCTCAGTAAGATAAATGTAAAAAACATAGAAAATTAACCTAATGTACGAAACAAACTGAAGCACAGAAGAGATTCAAAACAATGCTTAATCAAAGTACATCAAAACAAGAGATACAGAACATGCTTAATAAAACTACATTAAAACATGAGCAATTTAGCTGTAGTTGTACCCAATTATCAATACATTAAAAGCAAAACAACCAGTCCATTGGTTCCTGTTGTGCTTGGAATCCTTAGCTTGGGTTTGAGTGCCTCAAGATAAAGAGGCTTCCATGCCTTGATTTCATTCATCCTGCATTTATGTACACTAATCTTCTCTTTAAATAGTTCAGCATTAACCTAATAATGTCTAAGCATTTTAGAGTGCTCGGATTTTGGACAGCCGAGTTAGAAGACCCGCGTCTCCATATAAGCATTATTTCGTTGATCTTTTCTCCAGTCCCATGGCTTTTGAGGATTTGGTAAAGCCCATAATCCAATGGAAGCTGCCCTGGCATCTCTTTCCCACTAACACAATCCAAACAATGGTTAAGCCTTTGAACAGTAACGGGTTTTACAGATATGAATAACTAGTGAACAAAGACATTGGTTACTTACAGATGCGAGTTTTGGACGTCGGTCATACGCTGTATAATGCCATGCAAGCCCCTTTTTTAACATGTACTCCTACAGAAGTAGTAGGGACTAAGATTAATAGATATCACAATGATGGTGAGTTTGCAAGTAACCTAAATCACAAGGCTAATATTTTGGCATAGAGCTGAAATAAATAAAATAAAATAAAAATGGTAGTTCAAGAGATTTTTTTAGAGACAAGGCAAAGAAGCAATTTCCCATGCTGTAACATATCTGCTTCCTTTGAAGAAAATGCCTTTTAAATCTATTACAGTTCGGTTTCCATCCAACAAACCAACCTTTCAGATGAAAACAAAAGAGAGAGAGAGAGAGAGTAAAGTATTTCATGTATATCTTTAGCAATTGCGAATACTTCATCACTGATTATACCTGCACAAATATGCCATTGCAATAAACATCTGCCACGCATCTCCCATAGCGATCTTCACCATAGGCGTGGACTGTTAAACACTTTCCTTGAAGCAACTTAGCCAGTTCTTCCTTAGCTTGCGCTCCAAAATCCATCAAACTCTCAGGTGCATCAACTCCTCTGTTATCATATTACACAATAAGTAAAAAATTAGTGATTAACAGTAATCAGCTTATTACACGTATCAAAATACATTTAATTAAAAATACCTTAGTCTAATTCGATATTTTTGTGCAAGGATTTCCTCGTTGTTCGGACCATTTATGATTCTGTGAGAAATAAAAGTGAAGTTGGATTACGAAGCAGGTTTATTACAAGGAAAAATGGCACCCAATTCACAATAAAGCTTGACACTTATGTCAAATACTATCAGCAATTTGAACAAGGAAAAAGTCATGTTGTAAACCATGTTTCTATACCAAGATACTTTTAATGTATTTTGATATATATATATATATAAGTTCGTGGTGGGGCCTACCTGGGTACCCACATGAGGATGGGGATGAGAGGGATTTCAAGGACTTCTTGGTACCCTCTTCTTTGCAAAAAATCAGCCTCAACTATGATTTCTATCATCTCCATCTAGGCCGCAAAAATTTAATGATTAACAGTCCATTCGGATCGGTACACAGTCGATCCAACGGTCCAGTAAATTCGGATCTGACCGAAAATTGGTAGACATGTGCAATTCAGGGGGGTCGTGTATTTGGTCCATTTGGATGGACCAAGGGTGGGCCCCATAAGCGTGAGCTTATGGAATTTTATCCTAAGCTTTAGCTTAGGAGAGCGTTGCCCTAAATGTGTGTGTGCACGTGCACGCGCGTGTGCATGTGTTTGTTTTTGTGTGCGCGCGCGTGCGTGTGTGTGCATATACACTCATGCATTTATATATACATGAATGTGTGTACATATATGAATGTGCAATATGTGATAAATGATAATCCTTCCCTAAGGGAATGGACATATACGCCCATCATTCTAAATGCACCTAATCTTTCTATTCCGATTTTGGAATACCTTTTTTTTTTACATAGGGTGACAACATAGAATCTTGACATGTGAACAAACAATACGAAATATACAATACGAAATATAGATGGTGCATTGGATGAAACCCACACCCTACTCAAAGATGGCAAAAAAGAGGCTATATAGATGGTCCGTCTCTCCACCCCATGTTTAGTAATCTCATACTTCCAATAAAAATAGAGGGGGTTCATTCTTTCGAATCTTATATAAATATATATTGCTTGGCTTTCTTACACCTTTGGTATTGTTCTAATGCAAAAAATAGATAGATCAGTTTTATGTTTTCTATCAAAACAAAAAAGAATCGGTGCATATATCATTTCCTTCCCTATATCAATTTGTAACTGTAAGAATGTGTCAGCTTGTTTGCTTTTCCAGGATCCTCGAGTATGAGGACCCATGTCCATGTCCATGTCCACGTCCACGTTACATATCCAGAACAATGATCTTAAATGGCTTTGGAGAGAAATGACCTATATCCCGCATCAAAGATTTTCTTCTGAAGCTCGTCTGCTTTACCATAGTTCTTTACCGCACGTGCATTGGATCTTTCGATAGCTGCTTCATGTATCTCTGTAGGAACACTAGCTGACACCATTGGATCCGCAGTATCCACATATACTGTAAATGAGTCCCCATCTCCAACAAGCTTCACATCCACCTAGAATTATTTTATATTAGCGCTATTTGTAGAAAAAATGAAAACCTTTATGGTGTACTCGCATGCTTCCAAAATCGTGCAGGTTTGAATGTTTTCACAGGATTGATAGTTATCTATTCCTTTATGCTCTTTAATGGTGTAGAAATTGGATCTGAGTAAATGACAGTAGGTGGAATTTTATTTCTCAAGAGTATTACCAAGGGACAACATAGACTAAAAAAACAAAATCTCACCCAATGCATTTTCAGATTTTCATGTTGCTCCAAATGCATGGCATAACAGATAACATCCGTTTTGCCAATGCCAAAATATTCATGCAGTTAGTCATTTGGAGTACATCCAAATATGCCTCCATAGAGCTGAACATTGGAAATTGAGTCAAAATGAAGGAGCAACTCACAGGAAGTGTCTGAAATTCAAACTGCACGCCTTCAGCCCACAACTGGGCATCTGAAGTTTCCAATTCAATGAGAGTATCAGGAAGGGGTAGACCATAGAAGGCCAATAGACCCTAAAAAGCACATAACTTTCATGAGCAAGATGGAGGAAATACATAAATTCTACATTGCATAGTGGTGAAGTCTGTGAGTGTCATTATTACTAAGCACATACCTCCACGTCAGCCTGTTGATGTTGGTGGAGGGTTTTAATGATAAGCCTAGCTGCTTCTTCAGGTGTTTTAGGAGGGGGTTTGGATTCCTTCCATGCATTTAGTAACTTCCCGTACCTTTACCAATAAAAAGGATGGATGAAGAGGAAATCACTGAATCACAAGAAACTTTTACACATGAAGCAACCTTTGTGCAGCATCTTCTGAATGAAATTCCTAAGAATTCTGAATGAAGTTCCAATTAAAGGATTATTAAAGAGGTGAGGGGTGAGGGGTGAAGGATAAAAGGTGGAGCGACTTTCATTTTCATGGGATTTGATTTACTAGGGTCATGGATGGGTCTCATCAATCAACTTTTAATTCAAGCGATATTATTTGATGGCCACCTATAGATCTTCACCTCTGTTTCTTCGGTTTTAACCACTTTTAAAAATTCATTTCCTAGAATTTCTAGGAATTCAATTCCATCAAGCAAACAGGTCCATATAGATCACAAAGATTTTCTCCTACTTTCATTGAGTTAAAAAAAAAAGAAAAAGGAAAAAAACCTTTCATTAGTGAAATATTAATGTTCAACATGTACTACAGTAGGTAAGGGGGAAATGCTCCTCGTGTGTTTTGGAGTATTATTTGTTAGCCTTGCTTTAACTTTTGAAGGTAACTAAGAATGCCACAGCCAACAAGTATTTTGATCAAAAGTGAGGCTTGGTGATGCACTACTGCTATTCCAATTCAGCACAATCTTTTAGAACACATCAGACTTTGGGACTCAAACAAAGCTGACACCTCAGACTCCACCAGCATCCATGGATGTGAAGCCACAGGGGTTCATACCTGAGGACCCAAACCACCGTATAATGGATACGTGTATGCATGTGCAGGCCCGCATATGCTAAATCCAACAAACTCACAGCACACCTCCTCTATGAATTAGCACTCAGAGTGTGCCTTGACACTTGGATTGATTGATAGAAAACACATCTCATCATCATCAAAACCTTATCCGGACTATGTTGAGGTTGGTTGTATGAATTCTGTCTCTCCATCCTGATCTATCCTTAAGTCAAATCTTTAGATGGGTTGCACTTGCACCTATTCATATCTATCCTAATTACTTCCATGCAAGTCCTCTATGTCCACATCCTTTCTTTGGTGGGCTCCTAATGGCTAGCCTAGGTTGGACATGTCTAAACAATCTCAAACTAGGAATAATTGCTTGCTATGGTGGTGTGCACAAAGCATCCCCATTGGGATGAAACTTTTCATGGCGCTGGCCTTAGTGGCCTCCATTGATTATTCTGTAGAGGATCTCACCACTCCCATCATCCAAACATGTTTATAGACGGCAGCACAGATATCCATTGATCTTTCTAATCTTGCTATCTTATTTTTCTTTCAACTCGAGGAATAATAAAAAATGGAGGACCGTGAAAAACACCCATGTGAAAATAAAATATGGTGGTGGTGTGTGATGTAAAGGACAAATTAATCAAATGGATCATGCCCTATACATGATTGTTGATAAAATTAAAAGAAGTTGGCAAACCCAAATACCATTTAGCCTGAGCCTTTCTGGAGCGTCCAACATGCTGATTCAGCCCTTCTGGAACCTACACTCAAAAACACTTTTTAACGTTCGATCAGTGCAATCAGCGAAACCCCCAAATCTCCCCTCATACACAATCAAAGGATGATGATGAATTAATTGATTGATAGATTTCACCTCAGATGTAATTTCAAAGTGGAAGAGATCATGAGCAAGAGCAGAGACACCAACAGTATCTGCAGTGACTCCATGGGGGCCTAAACTTTCAGTGCCAGCTTGTTCTTCTTCAACTGTGGGTTTGCCACAGTTGCCGCATAGAAACCTCAGAGCATTTCCCATTGCCAAAACCACAACCGAACACAAGGAAAAGGAGAATACGAAGAAGACAAGGTAGAGACCTATCGACTTCTCCAGCTCCAGTTCTTCTTTTTCTTCGACAACAGTGCTCCATTACCTTCTTTAACATTAATGGAGAAACAACTTTGACGACTTGACGATGTACGAACCAATGTAGAGACAGAAAAAATAACACGTGGCACTACTTTTCAGACTAATTGGGGCCGATTCAAGTTTGCTTCGTTTATCTATCTATTTTTATAAAAGACAACAAAATGCACTTCGCTTTCACTACATACCTAATCCATTTAAAATCCAATGACATAATTTGTATGGACCCACTCATATAATATAATATATATATATATATATATATCTATTTCATACATCTATACATTTTGTTATAAAAAATGAAATGTTGCATAGTTTTTTTACTACACCATTGTGGAGCCCACACCAAAATATTATAATAAAATATAATAATAATATATTATTATTATTATCTACTATAAACTATACTTCTATATATCTATCTATCTCTATATCTATACACTATTATAAAAGAGGGAATGTTGCATAGTTTTTTCACTACACCAATGTGTGGCCCACTCCAAAATATTATAATACAATATAATAATATATTATTATTAGTATCTATTATATATTATACTTCTATCTATTTATCTATCTACTATTATAAAAGAAGAGATATTGCAAACTTTTTCACTACACCATTGTGGGGTTCACCCCCAAATATTATAATATAATACAATAATATATTATTATGAGAAATTGCAAACTTTTTCACTACGCCTTTATGGGGCCTACCCCCAAATATTATAATACAAACTTTTTCACTACACCATTGTAGGGCCCACCCCCAAATATTATAATATAATATAATAATATATTATTATAAGAAACTGCAAACTTTTTCACTGCACCATTGTGGGGCGCACCCCAAATATTATCTACTATTATAAAAGAGGAGGTATTGCAAACTTTTTCATTACACCATTGTGGGGCCCACCCCCAATAATTATAATCTAATATAATAATATATTATTAGGAGAAATTGCAAACTTTTTCACTATACCTTTGTGGGGCCCACCCCCAAATATTATAATGCAAACTTTTTCACTACACCATTATAGGGCCCACCTCCAAATATTATAATATAATATAAATATATATTATTATAAGAAATTACAAACTTTTTCACTACACCATTATGGGGCCCACCCCAAATATTATAATATAATATAACAATATATTATTATGAGAAATTGTAAACTTTTTCACTACACTTGTGTGGGGCCCACCCCCAAATATTATAATATAATATACTATCTATACCCTTATTATAAAAGAGAATAGAGGTTGCATACTTTTTCACTACACCTTTGTGGGCCCCCCTAAATAATATAATATAATATAATAATATATTATTATTATATTATGATAATAATAATATAATATCTATACCCTTATTATAAAAGAGAAGAAAGTGTTATCCTTTTTCTTTACACATCTGTGAGCCCCACTTAGTATTATTATATTATATATAAAATAAAATAGAACTACACATATGTGGGCCCTGATGAAAGATAATAACTTGTCATGCTTTTTCTTTACACATCTGTTGGCCTCACTTAGTATTATGATATTATATATATATATAAAAAAAATAAAAGAAAACTGCACATCTGTGAGCCCCACTTAGTAGAAGAACTTGTAATGTTTTTTCTCTACATCTACACATCTGTGGGCCCTACTTAGTATTATTATATTATATATATAATACAAGAGAACTACACATCTGTGGGCCCCACTTAGTATTATTATAACATTTGTGGGCCCCACTTAGTATTATTACATTATATATATGTATCAAATAAAAGAGTACTACACATCTGTGGGCCCCACTTAGTATTATTATATTATATATATGATGATGAAAGGGAACTTCACATTTGTGGGCCCCACTTAGTATAAGAACTTGTCATGCTTTTTCTCTACAAATATGTGGGCCCCACTCAGTATTATTATATTATATTATAAATATATAATAAAAGAGAACAACACATCTGTGGGCCCCACTTAGTATTATTATATTTCGATGAAATGCTTAGCACAAATGTTCATGTAAAGGGTTGTGTTTGAAGAATTTGTACATTTGCTGCAAGAACTCAAATAAAAATTTTCAATTGAGATTTTCATATCTTGAAAATTTCAACTTCGATCTCAATGCCTGTAAAGACACAATTTGCTTGTCAGAGAAAGATATGAGAATGCCAAAGATTGCTTGGAATCCTTGTGATTTGTTGTTGATCCGTTTAAAGTTGTGAGTTGGGTACTATTCTGGTTGATTGGTACTTTGTTTCATTGAATTTTCAATGCTCGAAATGAAATATGTGAAATAGAATTGTGACATTTTAAACATTTAGTGCTCCAACAACATTCGACAAAGTGAACTTTGTGACAATAGAAATTCTCTTTTTAATGTTGGGCCTTTTTTTTATGTTACTGAAATAGTGAAATTTATTTTAAATTTTTATAAGCCTTTAAAAATGAAGAAAAGTTGAATATTCAAAAATGACCAACAATGTTAGAAATGAAATAGAATTTTAACATTCAGGGGAGGTAGTGACCAGTTGGTTTTTTTTTTTTTTTTTTTTTTTTTGTATTAGCCAGCTTGGTAGATTGGTTATCTTGTATGTCATCTTTGACATTAGTGGTTTTGGCAGAAGGTTTGGCCCATTTATGATTTTTTTTTAATCTTTTAATGCGTTCCCCTCTTTCTGGAAAAAGAAAAAGAAAAAAAAATAATTGTAACATGTTATACATTTTAGTGCCTCAAACTTTATAAGGAATGACAGAAAATCGTTCATGTAGTTCCTAAGAGTTATAGGGCTTCATATTTTCATTAGTGGTTGAAATGTAAAATCATACATGAATATTAAAAAATGACAATCAAATAACCTCTCTTTTAATGGAAATTGATTTGAGGAAAAATGAGAGATGAATGCTCATTCATCACCCTGGAACTCAAATCCCACGATGGTCAAGTTCCCTTGTGCATCCATAACCTCGTGTTTCTCACCCGTCACTTCTTTAATAATCTTTCAGCAAAGCTTATTTCACCATGAAATCCTGTATATGTTAGCAAATATGTTAGGGTGCAGTAGAAATCCGCAATCGATACAAAAAACTATGTAAGAGTAGATCTAACCAAATAGTCACTCTAAAAAATATAGAAAAATATTTTATGTGGTTTGATAGTATGCTTGTGTTAGATCAGAAAAAGAAATACTGGACATATAGATATCCCATTTACTAAGAAAGTATGGTGTTTTAATGCTTAGTGATGAGGACTTGGGTGACATTAGTGGGTTGAAATGAAGAAGATATTCCATTGACGTGTGGGTGCACTAGCCAAAGATATGGAGATGCTGTGGAGATGCTTAAGGTTTATTTAGATGTTTTATTTTCTTAGTAACCAGATAATCGAGGTGTCATGAAAGTTTTTTTTTTAATATGCAAGCGTTTGCAGATTTTTGTCATATAAGCCTTTTCTTGATTTTTTTCATTTCATGTAAGTTGGTTTTCTTTTAAATTTGATTACTATATATCAAACCAACATCCAGTGCAAGTGACTAATGGCTTGTCTTATTATTTCTTGAATTATGATAAGGTATTTTATTTTTCCTTTTAAGTTTTTATGAGTATGATGTGATGGAACCCATCATTTTGATATGCCGACTCATGTTTTTAGATCCACCCTCTTATGTTGATTTGAAGAGATTGCTTTAGGGCCCCTTTTTTTTTTTTTTTTTTTTTTGTTTTAGGCAATTTTGGCAACATGCATTCATTCATTATCATTCTACGTGCTAAACTGTGTTTAAGGGTGCTAATTGTCTTTCTTTATGATTTTCCATGCTTCATCCAATGCATCATCTTAGGTCGAACCAGTATTACTCTTGGACTTGATTCCCGTCCAACATTGCAACCACATTACTATAATGCTATGATAATGAATTTTCCATTAAACTTTCTTAGAAAGTTTGAAGGAAGTAGTTGTGCCCACCCTGAGAGTGCCTGAGAGTGCATGCCTAAAGATCTCTTTGTAGTTGGTTCTCTTGCTTCAAATTATGATATTTGTTTCAAAGATTCACTTACTACAAAATTAGAATGTAACATAACTGATTTATGATACATAAAAAGCTAACAAAAGTGCCACAAATGTACATGGTTCAAAATTTGGTAGTGGTGTCATCTTAATTCAATAAAGCTTTTTAAGTTGTTGCTCTGACCCTCATATTGACATATCAATTTTGTTTCTTTCCTTGATATTCAAATTTCTTTGTATTGGTATTACTGTCATTCGGTGCTTCTCAACATAAATTTTGTATATATTTGGCGCTAGCTTTTAGACAAATTTTAATGGGAAATAGGCCGGATTATCGATCTATATTGAAATTGGTGAGTATTTTGCCTAATCATGTATGGCCAGAAAAGGTTGGTTTTCAACTTTTTTTTCAGTTAATTTTCTTCCATATATCTTGTTATTCTATCTTCTTCTTACTTTTTTCTATTGAAGCTTCTACTGAATTTCATAAGAACAATTAGTGATTGTAAATTATTTAATTTGCCAAAAAAATAAGCTATATGTAAACTGGTCATTCTCCATTGGGATTGTTAATATTGAGTTTTTCAATGACTTTATTTTTTCAGATTATCACACTGAAAGATTGTGCACGTGCAGGGCTCCACTAGTTTTATGAAATTGGATCTCTTGTTGGATTGTACCAATAATTAGGGTGCCACATTGGCAAACATGTCACATTCTATCTCAAAAAAAAAAATCTATTTAAAAAAAAAAAAAAAACCCTCATTCCTTCTTGTGGCACCCCCTGAATGGAACCCAGTTAGGGGATCCCGATCCGGATCCTTATTTTATATCAGGTTTGAAGACAATCCGTGTAGGAATCAATGAATCATATAAAGAAAGGGAGAAAAAAACCTAAACCCTAGTCGGCCGGCAGAACACAACTCCTCTAGTCTCCTCACTTCATCACCAATAAGCGCGCGCGCTCTCTCTCTCTCCCTCCCTCCCTCTCCTCTATAAAAAGGAACATAAAATTATATCATGTTATGGATTGGATCTTGTAAAATTTCATTTTCAATGCTTCATTAAAAAGTTTTTATGATGTGTTTGTTCGTTAAAAACAGCCTCCTAAGCTTACTTAACATGTACCAAACTGGTTTTAATTTGTAAGTTATATAGGTTGTAACACTAATTTGATGGGCGCCAAAAATACCTCCCATTTGTTCTGGAACAAAGGGAAGCTCAGAGAAAGTAGAATCCCTTACAGTAGATACAGGCTCAAAACACGACAGTGGGCTTGTGGATGGGCTGTTTATTCCACCAAGGGAACCGAGGAAGTTGAATAAGTTGCTAAGGAAACAAGTGAAGGATACCACCGGTAAAAGTTGGTATGTCGATGCCCCCAAATTACTTTTTTAGGTGATGGGTCTTGTTAATTTTATAATTTGTAATCATTTCCTCTGCGTAGGTTCGACATGCCAGCTCCAACTGTTACACCAGAGATGAAGAAAAGATCTGCAAATAATAAAGGTGCATCTCTTAGTGTAGTTTTTTTTTTTTTTTTTTTTTCATCAACTATTATGAACATTTTTTCGTTGTTTTTTTTTCTTTTGTGGTGAGATAACTTTATTAATATGCGCAAAATGTATGAGTATAGGAGTTGTGTAACAAGATCATCTAAAAATGAAACCAGTGATCTGTCCTCTGAACTGCTGAGTTTTCTCAGCCCTTGAAACTCCCATGATCACTGATGCATCAGCTGTGAAGTTAAATCATGAAAAACTGCATGAACATTGTTGACATGTTCTTTAATCTCATTTAGCATGGGGAAAATCTACAAGGTACCCATTATTCCTCACTAAGCTATGCAATGGTATTCTTGACGTTTCCACTAGGTCCTAAGGTTCTCCCTTGGCAAAGTTCAAGGCATTCCACTATTACAGCTTTATTTGAAACTCCACAACCTTCTCATCTGAAAAAGACCAACAATAATGTGTGGTGGTCAACAATAATGTGTGGTGGTCATCCCTGATCTATCCACCAATGCGCACAGTTCTTGGTTATGCTAGCAATTTCCTGTCCATTTTTAGTTTGAGGACTGAGGACTCGCGATGTTGGTGAAGATCAATGACTGTGTAGCCGTTTTTGGTAAAAATGGCTATGTAGTTTAGAATGACAAAATGACCCTTCATTAATAAGTAATCAGTTTTTATCTAGATCCAGGAATGACATTTGTCATATCTTTGCGCATGTCCCATGAAAACAAGTTTGGTATACATAAGTTGAACCAATTTTCCTTTTTAGAGAAAGGACATAAGTTGAACCTAATGTACTGAGATCAGTGAGGGAAAAAAAAAGGAATACCAAATACGTTAGCCACAGATCAATGAAGAAAGATGAATAGTGACTCTCCATTCGATTGACATGTGAAACATGTAATTGGAAATAGCACTTTCTATTTTTTAGATGGTCTAATGCTGGAAATCAGGCAAATAGTATGTGTATCTTGTGGTGAGAAAGAAGCTGCTACCCTCCATGTCCTATGCTAATTGCATTTTGGAGTCTATACTTGTTGCATGGATGGGGATGACAAGAAGGATAAAAGAAAATGAAGGCTTCAAGAATTGATCTAGTTTTGTCAATTCCCATTGTGTTCGCAAAGGTTTATCTACGAATGGAAGTGTGGTTTGGAGGAAATGGTTTTTGATCTTGTTTTGTTGTTGAGAAAACTAAGAATGATGCCTATGGGGCTCAGGTTTTGACGAATATAGGTCATTGGACATCATTCGGGTCATGTGAGTCTTGAAATGTTTCATGCTCCTTGTGGTCCTAGTTCTTTCCTTTTCGATAGCGAGAGGATGACTAAGGGAACATACTGATTGTGGAAGTGTGAGTAGAAATGTAAAGGTAACTTCTTGTTGAGAGGATGGCTAAGGAACTGGTAGATCCAAGGTAAGAGGGGATTGATAATTCATCATGCTAAACAGTTGCCAGTCAGTGGGGCCCTGGAGACCAGGGAATGACAGGGTATCATCATAGCTTTTGAGATTGGTTTACATATGTACTTTTTCGCAATAGCCAACATCTGAGAGATGATTTGGCTTCAGGAGGGTGAGTAGTGGTCGGTGTAATGTTGTGTTATCCCCCCTTGTTTCTGGAATACAGTTTTGGTGGTTCAAGTGGGCTTTATAGGGAACATTTGATCTTATCTCTTCTATGTTGTGTGCTGTTCCCTTGTTTGCATTTGTTACCATTTAAAAACTATGTTAGGATTCTGTTAGACTTTGCTGCACATGTCAGTGTCGATGCTTTGATGGGCTAAATTTAGAACAGAGTCAGAGGAGTGACTTATCAAATGATCATGGATAATGGCTTTGCAGCAGAGGTTGCCATAATGTCAAAATATTTCATCCTTTTTTAATGAGAAAACCAACAACTTTGTTCTTTCGTTTTCTTTCATTGTCAACCTTTGTGGTAGTGAAATCCATAAAAATAGATGGCACAAGCAGGGGCCGACCTATGCTATACCGCCCCAGGTCTGGGCGAGAAAATGCCTAGCCCATGCCCCATTCAAGTAAAGTCATCGCCCCACCTAGGCCCATGCCTTGTTTTAATAAAGTTGTCGCCCCCACCCTTGAAAAACCAATAGTTTTTTTGCTCTCGGTCTCCGAACGAAAAACCTCGCAACCCTCCGCTCAATCATTCTCCTCCTTCCACTTATGGCTCAAGTAGTCCGACTCATACACAATAGCACGGAACAAAGGTTTGCCCTCTCTCTCTCTCTCTCTCATTCTCCTTTTCTTTTATGATTATCTCCTCTTTCTTCCTCCTCACTTGGATTCACCAACAACACTACTCTCTCTATGTACAAGAGATGGTGATGATATTTCTACCTTTGAATCAAATAGATATGGGCAAAATGCCTTCTTGCAAATGCACTCGATGAATTGAATCTCTTAGTTGTATTTTTCTTCTTGAAAATGTATGTCACTCTTTCTACACAAACAAAGCTGTTGTCTTTTACAAACTTACACGACATGCATTGAAACCATTCACATGTAAGTAGTTTTGGTAGTTTGGTTGCATTTTGGTTATGAGGCTTATTCTTGCTATTGTGGTATTTGGTTTCGATAATGTTAATTGTCTTTTTTTCTTCTGTTAGTTTTTGCTAATATGATATTTATGTTAATGGGGCTTGATTTAGGATTGATATAGTTTTTGTGTTTCTGGATTTTGGCTTCTTTGCTGTTTTATAATTTATATTTTGCTGTTTTTTCTCAATTTCCCCCAAAAACATCCTCATAGTGTAGATCTACAAGGCCCTTTACCAATTACAATGACCCACTAAGAGCCCACCAATATTTGTCATCATCGTCGACATCTTCTTTCCTTACCAGTTTGGAGGTCGGCAAAATGAGTTCTACATGCTTTGTCCAAATAAGTTTTGATGGCATAAAAGTGAAGCCCCTCTTTCCACCCTTCATCCTACTAAAACTAACCTAAAGATTATGAGAAATATTTTTGGATGGTTGCAATGGATTTTTACCCCTCACCCTAAATGTGGACTTAAATCATTTTGAAGAATCCTGTCATCATTTGGTAAAGTGAGATCCTACGTCCCTCTTTGGATCCTTGCAGCTCAGATTTGCTTACACTCAATTTATATGTAGCTGTTTACCTCCAATCTACTAGGGTAAAGAACAAAATAACTAGCCATCACAGGTAATTCAGGTTAATATCCTTCGATATAATCTGGAGGCAAATAATGAACTTCATTAAACAACCAATTCCCACCTTACTGCATAATCTTCATGTTCCAAGCACTTTTAAGCAACAAAAGATGAACAAGCGCACAACTCTTACTAAATGAAGTACTGCTTTCTTTAACTACAATTTGATCATAACCCCAAAAGTCATACCTGCCCCCACCGCAGCACGAGAGAACATGAATGACACTAAGGGCACACCAATATTTATCACCAATCAATCTCATAGCGTAGATCTACAAGGCCCTTTACCAGCCTCTTAATCATCATCAGCTTAGCCTTACCAATCGACTTAGGACTGCTTAACACATTCCACTCAAGTGCCTTACCAATCGACTTAGGATTACTTAACACATTCCACTCAAGTGACAATAAAACAAAGACCTGCATAAATGATCAATGTGTATCATGTCTGCAAAAGGAGCCGGGGAAGTGGCAATCAATCCTTACTGAGGCAATCATCATATAAGTGCAAAAATTATAGGATTTCATCACCTATCTGTATGACGTGGGGGTTGACTACAATAAATTGATCTAGGTAAGGAGCGAAAATCCTATTCATTAAAGCCATGAATACAGCCGGTGCATTGGTTAGGCTAAACAACATCACAAGAAATTCATAATGGCCATACCTTGTCTTAAAGGCTGTCTTCTGAATGTCTTGTTTTCGGACTCTCAACTGTTGATATCTGGATCTAAGATCAATTTTCGAAAAGTAAGCTGCACCCTGAAGTTGATCCAACAGTTTATCAATACGAGGCAATGGGTACTTATTTTTTATTGTCACCTAATTGATTTGCCTGTAATCTATGCACATCCGAATGGTGCCATCTTTCTTTCTTACAAATAATAATGGAGCTCCGCACGGTGAAACACTAGGACGTACAAATCCTTTGTCTAACAATTCTTATAATTGCTCATTCAATTCTCTGAGTTCTGCTTGAGCCATCCTATAAGGTGCCTTGGAAATTGGGGCGGTACCCGGTACTAAGTCAATAGGAAATTGGAGTTGTATAGATTTTTTATAGATACGGCGGCACAAGCTTCCAACCATGTTGCGATTTTGGGTGGGTTTGTATTTACCTTTCCCCTCCTACATATTTATTGTATTTTATTTATTTCCTTTAATTATATTTTAAGATGAAAGCATGGCCTACGATATGTGCAAAGATGTTATCTAGCATGTGGGGTGCCGAACACCTTCCCCCGAGGCAGCCCTTCTTAAAAGAATTATTGGTTAAATACATTTACCAGATCCTTTTTTAGATGGATTAATGGTGATAGCTCTAATCATCAAAATAACAAATTTATAGCAGCTGAGTCCCATGAATTAGGGGCCTTCTTTGTCTTTTAGAGTATGATGGTGGTTCTAAAGGTTTGCTGCGGGGGGAAAAATAAATAAATTATATATATATATATCTCTTTGTGCAATTTCTGTTTTCTGTAGTCCTGTAGTGCATTGATGAGATCCTTTCTTCGAATATGTTTATCATCAATTGATTATTGATTTTTTTTTTTTTCCTCTATAAATTATCAGTTCCTCTCTGGTCTGTTTAAATTGGAAAAGGGTGAAACTAGTAGTTCAATCAATTGATTTCTTGAAAGAATCTCCTTTTAATTGACACTTGCACTCTTTCCCTCTTACAATTGAATTTGTTCATGCTACTAGTTTATTTAATAAATCTGTCAATATTCTAGCTTTCCAACTTTCTAAAAGAAAGAAACAGAAGCCTGATGCATAGATAGGAGAGATCCTACAGGAGATGAGTATACCATGTGACACTTGGACGGTCCTAATTTGAACAGGGGCGGCCACTAATATATTAGCATCATAAGGTGAAGTAAAACATCCAATGTTTTTTATTATACAACCAGTCTAGGAGGGCCCGTTGGATAATTAGAACTATCAAATTGATAAGAGTGCCCTGCTGCTGAAGATGTGAAATCAGAACATTCTGATCAGAGCAATCTCAGGCCATTGGCAATCTATCATAGGGTCAACTTACTAGGCAGATGTTTCGGTATGTGTAATTTTCACAACTTCATAAAACCCATGCCTCAGGCAGAGGCAGGATAGCGATGGTAAGCGCGAGTGGGTTTAGAAATGGGTTTGGAAGTGGGTATTTCGTGTTTGGGGAAGGTACAGATTTATGGAATTCGACCCGGGTCGGGTTCAAGGTGTGCTCGGGTTTTTGGCTATCCTACTATGGCCCTCTACATTTGTGGCAAATATAGATATTTATTTCTACCATATTACAAAACCAAACATTTAAGCTGAGTTTGAACAGGGCATTTGACTAAAATACAAGTGAGGGTCTGATTCCTCCTTGGATCATTCAATGCTTAATCATTAACAAGAGATAACCGCTATTGAACCCCATCCAACCCATACCTGTTATAGGGCAGGTTCTGTATCACATATCATGGACGAATCTGTTGAGGTTCAGATTGGGCAACTGTGAGTCGGGGCGATTCAGGTTTACTCTAACCTGTACCAAACCCATATTCATAGGTCGGAAACATATATCAATACTAACCAGGGTCATTTTTCAGATTCGGGTTCCAATGGGCCCATCCCTTTGTGGGGAAGTCTTGTGCCTCCCATAATATGTGCAATTTACAACTTTTCCTCCGCTAAAAAGGGAGGAAAAGTTGCATTTGATGGTTTACCGCTGATGGTTACGGCGGTAAAGCTGCATGTGCAACTTTTCCTCTGCTCAGAAAGGAGGAAAAGTTTCATTTGCTTTTTTACCGCTGATAATTACGGTAGTAAAGCTGCATGTGCAACTTTTCCTCCTCTTAGAAGGGAGGAAAAGTTGCATTTGCCTGTTTACGGCGGTAAAACTGCATTTGCAATTTTTCTACTAAAACCGCCGCTTTTTATATTCTATAAGTTTGGTTTGTGACGAGCTTAGTTTTTACTGCCTTGAACCTGCCCCCCATTTAGAATGTGTTTACATGTTTGTTAATAGCGTATGATGCATAAAGTTCTCACAAATGTACGCGTGTAATTTTATAGTTGTATATGTTAAAAATACAAAACCTGCTTGGTCTGAAAGTGTCTTCTTGGATTAGTTTTTAACTAAACCATTATTAATATGTGACATATATTATTATATCATATAATTCTGAATTTGTTATATCATCATTCAATCCTTGTCACGTCTGTCTCAGGCAGAATTATATATATAATGTAACATGAATTGATATGATATGATATAATATAATATATAAGGATCATTTGGTTCTGAAAAAATTGGATAGTAATTTATTCAGGATATAATTGTACGTCTTTGACATAGAGAAATCCAAAGTTGAAGGAGTTATACTTCAGAGTGAGTCTCGCTTATTGAAATCCAATCCACTCAAAATCGGCTCCCTTTTTGTGCATCGATAATGTCTAATGTTACCCTAATAGAAGTTGGCCCCATTATAAGATCGACCATTTGACAAAACAAGTGACTAATAAAAACAATGCATAAGATTTCCTTAGTTTTTATTTTTATTTTTTTTTTATCGAGTTTGGATCCCCGGGAGCACAACAGAAGCTTGAAACCCTTCCATTGGGCCCTCATGGCGATAATTCAGACCATTTGAATCCCATCATCTCTAGTGACGTGTCTACAAATTTTAATAGGAGTTTGTCCCACCATTAGATTGTGCGTATGATTGATAGAGGGTTTAAGGTATTTTGATCAATAGTACATTAGATTGTGCTAATCGGAGAGGATGAGATTCAAGTTGAACGGTCCGAATTACCATCATATATCCTCCAAGCTGGAGCTACAATCATTTTCATGGAAAACACATGGGAAGAAGATCCGGATTTTTTTAATCAAACCGTCAATCTTATGTGGTGGCCAATTTTTATAGAAGTAAGCTTTAGAAATACTTGTGATCATTAAAAAAAATCAAAATTTACTTTCAGCCGGGACTTTCGATCATTGGGCCACTCCTTCGGGCTGAGCATAGGATCTCTTTATGTCAACGCAAAAAATGGTGGGGCCTAGAGAAAATACTCGGGTCAATGTTCAGGTTTTCCGCTGCTCCAATCGGCGAAAATCCTGCGTTTGGAGGTTTTCCATTTATAGAAATCATGCATTATCACTGCATCAATGTTTTTTTTAGGGGTCTCTGGGGCAGGTCGTTGCACACTGCTATTTTCAAGAACAGATCTAACAAGAACTGCCTCTTACCCTCGTGGTAAGAGATGTGAGTTCCTACCCATCACAATTAGTTGCGCGCAGTATGACCTCCAACCCAATCTAAACCAGACCTATTAAGGGTTTGGGCCCCTGACAAATAAACTATGGACTTCAACAAACTGATTCAACCAGTAAGCTATCTATGCTTGACTTGTTTCAAGCTCGCCTCATGTGCAAATCAAGCTAATCTCAAATTGGCTCTAAGTTCACAAGCCAAGCTCAAGCTATACCGTATTCGGTTTGACTGGAGCTTGAGCTCAACTCATTTGATTTATATATAAAACATATTTCCATATAATAATTTTATACAAGGCCGTGCTCTTATGCAAATGTCTCTCACGGAAGTTCCATGTGGATTCCCTTATAAAGGCCCACCAGATGATGCACTTATCATGGATGAGGTGGGCGGTTGAAAGATCTTAATGGGACTTACACGTGGGCAAGATCTAGACTTCATTAGATCAGCCTAATCCCTTGATCAATGGCCCTCAAATTTAATAATTTTAGGAGGCATCACTGTTATAGATTCTCAATCCAACAACGAGTAACAATTTAATGAGCAAAAATCTTGGGCTTGTGCTAACTCATTTGGAGAAAGAGGGGGATGGGCGGGCCGGGGATAGTGAAAAGGGGTTTGGATTTCTTTATAGGTCCCACGTGCTTAAAAAGGGGGTATGATTATGGTGTCGCACTTGAGAAACTTCTGCAGATGGAACATTATTTTCATGTGGAGCCCATGTGATAAAATGCTTCTAAATATATATATATATATAGGGTGTATGTATAATATACGCACACTACTAACAATAATATTTGGGAAAGATTCATGCTAAGCTCAAGTTTGGCTTTGCAAGCTTCGGCTTGAGCATGAGCTAAGCTCCTTTAACTTCGGATACCTAGGTGCAAGCTTGAGTTTGAGCGTGGTCAAGCTTGGCCCACATCATTTACTTCTAATTTTTAGGTTCAATTGGGGCCAACATTTCCAATTCTATTAATAAAATAGGCAAGGTTGTGGTTGAGCTTATTCATGTTGGCGTGAGGTTGGAAGACTGAATACTAGGAATGGACTCAACATCAATTCCAATCCACTTTTTAATGTTCTTTGTACTCTTGAAAAAAATTTTGCCATTGGGCTCATTGGTGTCAACCCAGACCCTGAATTGCAGGATCAAATCTGGGTCTAGCTGGCACATCAGGAAAGGAATAGGCACCTCCTAATTAGCGTACGCAACCATTTTATAATAGCTACAATTAGAAATCGGGATTTTAAGAGAAACGGGATAAAAAAAACCGTCTACAAATTGAACTTTTATCAACATAGTGGGTATTTATATCATTTGTTAAAAGAAATTCGAGTAAATGGACTCCACTTTTATAAATTAAAGAAGTTAAGGACTTAAAATTAACTCTCAAGATTATGGGGAGTTTTGGGAATTAAGACAAAAGGCGGAGGGCATGAAACAAATCTCTGTATAAATATCTACAAGGCTTGGCTGTAAATCCTTTGGAGTTGAACACATTGTTTGCTAGGACTAAATAACTAACCAAGACCCAGTTATGTATCTAGCCCAAAACCCATGCCCAATAACCAGGGTCCATTGACAACCCTAGTTGCAAATCAATTTCTAAGGCAATGAATAGGCCTGATGCCGCCCCAATCGGTATGAGTCCACATCTTCCTAAATCCAACTATGCTAAAGTCAAAATTGTTCATTGGAATGTACCAAGGTCGAGTGAAGGTTGGAAGCCTATATCAATACCAATTTAAAGCAAGGATTCAACCCTCTTATCTAACCAGGGTCATTTTTCATATTCGGGTTCCTATGGGCCCATCCCTTTGTGGGGGTATCCATAGTTATCAGAATCCTACGATTCGTATCCCGATTCGTATTCCGAATCTTAAGGAAAACGATTCGTATCTATGTAATAAATCTCATTTATAAATTAATTTTAGGATTCATGTGTGAATCCTACGATTCGATACTCGTTTCATTGAATTTTATGATTTAAGCGATTCGACTAAGCGAGAATAGCTATAGCCAATAAACTAATATTAATAATCTATTCTTCTTTTATTCTCTATTTCTTTATCGCTTGTATTTTTAAATGGTTATTTAGTAGTTAACGAAACCTCGTAAGAATTTTTTACGGCTTTGATAAGGTTTCAAAGATGAATAAAGAACATGCATTTAACTAAAGCATTTGACTGTACGTATGGTGCTTGTTTATATCTTTTTTTTTTTAAATCTATATTGGTTTTTTTTCCCTTCTTGAACACTTTCTTAACTTTAAGAGATATACTACCATATAAGATTGATAATTTGGATTTTATTTTATTTTTATATTTTTATTTAAAGATAATAATAATTATATATTGATACTTTAAACTTATTTAACTATTTACACATCATTTATTTCATATATATAATAATATTAATAATAATAAATGTCCCTTGATATGATTGTATGATAGGCTTACTTGTTATTATATTTATACTACTATAAATGGAAAAATGGATGGTTATGAATAATTATTATTTTCTTTTTCTTTTAATTTTTAATTATTTTTCATTTTTATTAGAAAAATAAAAAATCCTACGATTCGCGATTGCGATTCGATTCGATTCATGGGTATGAATGATTTGCGATACGATTCCGATTTTGAAAACTATGGGGGTATCCGATTATCTAATTATCCGAAAGTTCCGACTTAAAAAAAAAATCGGATCTGGAACCTATTTTAGGTTCCGATTTGTAAACGGGTTCGGAACTTAATTTAGGTTCCGATTGTTAAACGGGTTCGGTTCCAGGTCCATATAGGTTCCGACCCGTGGACCCGACATATGAGTTTTGATATTGCAAATTGTACCTCAAAATAAATTTCTTTTTAACATTTTTATATATAATGCTGGACTTGATGCACTGTTATAAGTTGAATGATATACTTATTTTAAGAAAAAATGAAAAAAAATTGAAGAGAAGCTAGAACCAGTTTTTGAACTAGATCCAGTTCTCTAGGTGAATTCGGTTCCGGAACCGGAACTTGATATTTCTATCGGAATTGGGGCTGAAACCAACAAAATCATTTCCGAGTCAAAACTGGAACCGTTATTTAGAAACGGGTCCGGGTCCGGGTCCAGTATGGTTCCGACCAGAAACCGTTCCATTTGCAACCCTAGACGTGGGCATGCAATGTAAAATTTGTCTTTGCAGCATTCTTCCATGCAGCTGCCATATATATTAGTTAATTCATCTGCACATGTTAGTAGAAATTGATCTTCTCCATCAATGGATACATCATCTGGAATCAGATTAGTCATCACTAATCCTGCATAAAGTGCCCTTTGCCCTGGTGCCACAACCACATCATCTATCATGGGAAAATGCACCAAGCTTTAATATTACTGAGATGTCTCATTGCCAAAGTACTTTTCTAGCATGTTTCAAACCCTTATTTAGTTTTGGGATTTAGTAAGATAAATGTCTTTTTTTATTGTACCACCCTTGGGTGAGGTGAGAGAGCACTCAGGTGAGAAAATGTGGCAAGCCCAAGTTCAAACCTTGAGAAGCTAGGTGAGAACTGACACCTCTTAGCACTGAGGTAAGAGTAGGGATGTAAATAGGTACCCGATTCTCCGATTACCCGAAAGTTCCGACTCGTTAAAAATCGAGTCTAGATCCTTATTTAGGCCCCGATAAGTAAAAGGATCCGGGTTCGGTTCCACGTCGGCTCGGACCCGTGGACCTGAGACCCGACATATTACCTCAATTTTAAAAAATATTCCCTAAAAGCCATGTTTTATTTAATATCATTTTCTACCTAAACCCGAACCCGGATCCAGACCCGTCCCATATATGGTTCTGGTTCCGGAGCAAAAAAACCGGTTCCGAAATGGTTCCGGGTTCGGATCCGGTTCCACCATGGACTCGGACCGGAACCGACCCGTTTACAACCCTAGGTAAGAGGCTGTTGTTCTCAGTCAGATAAATGTAAAAAACATAGAAAGTTAACCTAAATACGAAACAAACTGAAGCACAGAAGAGATTCAAAACAATGCTTAATCAAAGTACATCAAAACAAGAGATACAGAACATGCCTAATAAAACTACATTAAAACATGAGCAATTTAGCCGTAGTTGTGTACCCAATTATCAATACATTAAAAGCAAAAACATCTAGTCCATTGGTTCCTGTTATGCTTGGAATCCTAAGCTTGGGTTTGAGTTCCTCAAGATGAAGAGGCCTCCATGCCTTGATTTCATTCATCCTGCATTTATGTACACCATTCTTCAGGTGTTGGCCTAATATTGTCTGAGCAATTTAGAGTGCTGGGATTTTGGACAGCCGAGTTAGAAGACCCGCGTCTCATGGAAGCATTATTTCGTTGATCTTTTCTCCAGTCCCATGGCTTTTGAGGATTTGGTAAAGCCCATAATCCAATGGAAGCTGCCCTGGCATCTCTTTCCCACTAACACAATCCAAACAATGGTTAAGCCTTTGAACAGTAATGGGTTTTACAGATATGAATAACTAGTGAACAAAGACATTGGTTACTTACAGATGCGAGTTTTGGACGTCGGTCATACGCTATATAATGCCATGCAAGCCCCTTTTTTAACATGTACTCCTACAGAAGTAGTAGGGACTAAGATTAATAGGTATCACAATGATGGTGAGTTTGCAAGTAACCTAAATCACAATGCTAATATTTTGGCATAGAGCTGAAATAAATAAAATAAAATAAAAATGGTAATTGCAGAGCATTGATTTAGAGACAAGGCAAGAAGCAGTTTCCCATGCTGTAACATATCTGCTTCCTTTGAAGAAAACGCCTTTTAAATCTATTACAGTTCGGTTTACATCCAACAAACCAACCTTTCAGATAAAAAGAAAAAATAAGAGAGAGAGAGAGAGAGAGAGAGAGAGAGTATTTCATGTATATCTTTAGCAATTGTGAATACTTCATCACTGATTATACCTGCACAAATATGCCATTGCAATAAACATCCGCCACGCGTCTCCCATAGCGATCTTCACCATAGGCGTGGACTGTTAAACACTTCCCTTGAAGCAACTTAGCCAGTTCTTCCTTAGCTTGCTTTCCAAAATCCATCAAACTCTCAGGTGCATCAATTCCCCTGTTATCATATTACATAATAAGTGACAAATTAGTGATTAACAGTAATCAGCTTATAACACATATTAAAATATATTTAATTAAAAATACCTTAGTCTAATTCGATATTTTTTTGCAAGGATTTCCTCATTGTTCGGACCATTTATGATTCTGTGAGAAATGAAAGTGAAGATGTATTACAAAAGGCAGGTTTATTACAAGGAAAAATGGCACCCCATTCACAATAAAGCTTGACACTTATGTCAAATACTATCGGCATTTCGAACAAAGAAAAAGTTATGTTGTAAACCATGTTCCTATACCAAGATACCTTTAATGTATTTTGATATATATAAGTTCGTGGTGGAGCCTACCTGGGGATGGGGATGGGGGGGATTTCAAGGACTCCCTGGGACCCTCTTCTTTGTAAAAAATCAGTCCCAACTGTGGTTTCTATCATCTTCATCTGGGCCTATATGTGCGCGCGCGTATTCAATCATGCATTTATATATACATGAATGTGTGTACATATATGAATAAGCATTTATATGTGATAAATGATAATCCTTCCCTGAGGGAATGGACGTATACGCCCATCATTCTAATGCACCTAATCTTTCTATTCCGATTTTGGAATGCTTTTTTTTTTTTTACATAGGGTAACAACATAGAATCTTGACTTGTGAACAAACAATACGAAATATAGACGGTGCATTGGATGAAACCCACATCCTACTCAAAGATGGCAAAACAGAGGCTATATAGATGGTCTGTCTCCCCACCCCATGTTTAGTAATCTCATACTTTCAATGAAAATAGAGGGGGTTCATTCTTTCGAATCTTATATAAATATATATTGCTTGGCTTTCTTACATCTTTGGTATTGTTCTAATGCAAAAAATAGATATATCTGTTTTATGTTTTCTATCAAAACAAAAAAGAATTGGTGCATATATCATTTGCTTCCCTATATCAATTTGTAACTGTAAGAATGTATCAGCTTGTTTGCTTTTCCAGGATCCTCAAGTATGAGAACCCATGTCCATGTCCACGTCCACGTTACATATCCAGAACAATGATCTTAAATGGCTTTGGAGAGAAATGACCTATATCCCGCATCATCCATTTTTTTCTGAAGCTTGTCTACTTTAGCATAGTTCTTGACCGCACTTGCATTGGATCTTTCGATAGCTGCTTCATGTATCTCTGTGGGAACACTAGCCAACACCACTGGATCCGCAGTATCCACATATACTGTAAATGAGTCCCCATCTCCAACAAGCTTCACATCCACCTAGAATTATCTTATATTAGTGCGCTATTTGTAGCAAAAAATGAAAACCTTTATAGTGTACTCGCATGCTTCCAAAATCGTGCAGGTTTGAATATTTTCACAGGATTGATAGTTATCTATTCCTCTATGCTCTTTAATGATGTAGAAATTGGATCTGAGTACATGACAGTCGGTGGAATTTTATTTCTCGAGTATTACCAAGGGGCAACAGACTAAAAAAACAGAATCTCACCCAATGCATTTTCAGATTTTCATTTTGCTCCAAATGCATGGCATAACAGATGACATCCGTTTTGCCAATGTCAAAATATTCATGCAGTTAGTCATTTGGAGCACATCCAAATATGCCTCCATAGAGCTGAACAATGGAATATTGAGTCAAAATGAAGGAGCAGCAACTCACAGGAAGTGTCTGAAATTCAAACTTCACGCCTTTGGCCCACAACTGGGAATCTGAAGTTTCCAATTCAATGAGAGTATCGGGAAGGGGTAGACCATAGAAGGCCAATAGACCCTAAAAAGCACGTAACTTTCATGAGCAAGATGGAAGAAATACATAAATTCTACATTGCATAGTGGTGAGGTTTGTGAGTGTCATTATTACTAAGCACATACCTCCACATCAGCCTGTTGATGTTGGTGGAGGGTTTTAATGATAAGCCTAGCTTCTTCTTCAGGTGTTTTAGGAGGGGGTTTGGATTCCTTCCATGCATTTAGTAGCTTCCCGTACCTTTACCAATTAAAAGGATGGATGAAGAGGAAATCACTGAATCACAAGAAACTTTCACACATGAAGCAACCTTTGTGCAGCATCTTTTGAATTAAATTCCTAAGAATTCATGATAAAATGGGTTCCAATGGAAGGATTATTAAAGAGGTGAGGGGTGAAGAATAAAAGGTGGAGCGACCCTCATTTTCATGGGATTTGATTTACTAGGGTCATGGATGGCTCTTATCAATCAACTCGATATTATTTGATGGCCACCTATAGATCTTCACCTTTGTTTCTTCGGTTTTAACCACTTTTAGGAGTTCATTTTCTAAAATTTCTAGGAATTCAATTCCATCAAGCAAACAGGTCCTTATAGATCACAAAGATTTTCTCTTATTTTCATTGAGTTTTTTTTTATTTTTTTATTTATTTATAAAAATAACTTTCATTAGTGAGATATTAATGTTCAATATGTACTACAGTAGGTCGGGGGAAAATGCTCCTAGTGTGTTTTGGAGGATCATTTGTTAGGCTTGCTTTAACTTTTGAAGGTAACTAAGAATGCCACAGCCAACAAGTGTTTTGATCAAAAGTGAAGCTTGGTGATGCACTACTGCTATTCCAATTCAGCACCATCTTTTAAAACACATCAGACTTTGGGACTCAAACAAAGCTCACACCTCAGACTCCACCAGCATCCATGGACGTGAAGCCACAGGGGTTCATACCTGAGGACCCAAACCACCTTATATTGGACACATGCATGCATGTGCAGGCCCGCATATGCTAAATCCAACAAACTTGCAGCACACCACCTCTATGAATTAGCACTCAAAGTGTGCCTTGACCCTTGGATTGATTGATAAAAAAATGCATCTCATCATCATCAAAACCTTCTTCGGACTATATTGAGGTTGACTACATGAATTTTGTCTCTCATTCCCTATCTATCCTTAAGTCAAATCTTTAGATGGGTTGCACTTGCACCTATTCATATCTATCCTTATTACTTTCATACAAGTCTTCTATGTCCACATCCTTTCTTTGGTGGGCCATCAACTTGCATGTAAAAAATTTTCATCAATGGCTAGCTTACGTTGGACATGTCTAAACAATCTCAAACTAGGAATAATTGTTTGCTATGATGGTGTGCGCAAAGCATCCCCATTGGGATGAAACTATCCATTGCGCTGACGACCTTAGTAGCCTCCATTGATTATTCTGTACTGTAGAGGATCTGACCACTCCCATCATCCAAACATGTTTATAGACGGCAGCACAGATATCATCAAAGGTGGGCCCCAGTGGACCATTCACTCATTTTGTGGACTTGGGTTTTTCTGATCTTGCTATTTTATTTTTCTTTCAACTCGAGGAATAATAAAAAATCGAGGACTATTTTATTTTTATTTCAACTCGAGGAATAATAAAAAAAATGGAGGACCGTGAAAAACACCCATGTGAAAATAAAATATGGTGGTGGTGTGTGATATAAAGGACAAATTAATCAAATGGATCAAGCCCTATACATGATTGTTGATAAAATTAATCAGCCGTGCTACTTGGCCCCAACCCTGGGGACCGGATTCTGGCCCGGTCCCCAGGGAGGACCCTTGGGACTGGGCCGGATTCGGGCCCCAGGGTCGGGCCAAGAGGACTTTTCCAAAATCAAAAGAAGTTGGCAAACCCAAATACCATTTCAGTAGTGCTACCTGGATAAACTTTTTTGCCAGAATTTTAGACAACCCTTATGATATCCCTTGAATATCATAGTGATATTCAAGGGATGTCATAGGGGTTGTCCAAAATTCTGGTCAAAAAGTTTGTCCAGATAGACTTTTTGATAGTGATATTCAAGGGATATCATAGGGGTTGTCCAAAATTCTGGCAAAAAAGTTTGTCCAGGTAGACTTTTTGATACCATTTAGCCTGAGCCTTTCTGGAGGGTCCAACATGCTGATTCAGCCCTTCTGGAACCTACACCCAAAAACACCTTTTAACGTTCGATCCGTGCAATCAGTGAAACCCTCAAATCCCCCCATAGACAATCAAAAGATAAGGATGATGATGAATTAATTGATTGATTGATTTCACCTGAGATGTGATTTCAAAGCGGGAGAGATCATCAGCAAGAGCAGAGACACAAACTGTATCTGCAGTGACTCCGTGGAGGCCTCGACTTTCAGTGCCAGCTTGTTCTTCTTCAACTGTGGGTTTGCCACAGTTACCGCACAGAAGCCTCAGAGCATTTCCCATTGCCAAAAACACAACCAAACACAAGGAAAAGGAGTGTAAGAGGAACACAAGGGAAAGACCCCCCCGTCTTCTTCAGTTCTTCTTGGTATATACACCCATTCTATAGCTATGCCTACCTAGTCAATTCATATATTGTCTTATCATCTAATCCACTCCATCTACATCAAACACTATTCACCTTGGTATATACACCCATTCTATAGCTATGCCTACCTAGTCAATTCATGTATTGTCTTATCATCTAATCCACTCCATCTACATCAAACACTATTCACCTTAATATAAAAATTCATCAAACAATTGGTTGAGAAGAAAGGCCCACTTCAAATTCCGGTTGGGCTGATCATGTCGAGTCATGGCTCACCAGCCCTTAAGGGCCTGTTTGGTAATTTACTTTTAAAATAAAGTGGAGTGAAGTGAAATGAAAAGAATGAATAAAATATAAGTGAGTTATGATGATATTTTGTTTTTAGTTGTTTGGGATGGAATATTTTTGACTTTTTGTATGGGGAAATGGAGTTATTTTGTTTTTTAGTGAGTAAATGTAGTTGCTTTTTGACTTTTTTTTTAAAAGATGGAGGGAGTTTTGGTAAAAAGTGCTTTTGATGGGATGTTTAACTTCACTTGACTATATTAGTAAAATTAACAAACGGGCCCTAAGCGCACACACAATTACATATTACAAAGGGTTCTTAATACGGGGATTGTATGGAATAGAATTAGAGTTCTTTATTATCCTTTTTATTTTTTAGTGTGTGTGTGAGAGAGAGAGAGAGAGATTTGCATGGAATTGAAAAGGGGGCCAAAATTGGAAGAATTAACTAAAAAATAAATTAAAGAGAAATTAAAAATTAATAAATACCCAGACATCACTCTAGAACACAAAATATTCTTACAATAGTGAGTCTTACCTACATCATCACCTTATAAAAATTTAGCCTCACCTCTTTAATAATCCCTTGTTGAGACCTATTTTACTAAAAATTCTTAAAAAATTAATTTCATGCAAACAAATCACTTATGTATCAAAATATAATAATATCAATATTGTTTTCACAGACAAGGGTAAAGGCTTATTCTAAAAATTGAATTATAACATGTGGAGCTCTATAAACCAAGGTGAGGCCTATATAAGAAGAGAAAGAGAGAGGGCCAGGGATGGGGTCATACGAGGTGAGGTGAGTTTAGGTGAGAGCCGACGAGTTGAGTTATGGAGACAACCACCCAAGTAGTCATTTTGGCGAGTCCAGGGATGGGTCACCTCATTCCAGTGATTGAACTCGCCAGGCGACTCGCCCTCAACCACGAGGGCCTCTCAATCGCCATCGTAACCGTTTCCACCGACGACCAACCCCCTAGCAGCAGCGGAGGCGCCATGATCGCCCTCCCCAAGCCCATCACTCACATCCCTCTTCCTCCCGTCGCCACCCACGACTTCCCCAAGGACTCCAAAATCGAGACCCGGATCTCTCTCACCATCAAGTTCTCCCTCCCCCACCTACGTCGCGTATTCGAGACACTTCTCGCCGGCAGCAGACGGATCTCCACCCTCGTAGTGGACTTGTTTGGCAGTGACGCATATGACGTGGCGGCGGAGTTCGACGTTCCAACCTTCATGTTCATGACCTCCACCTTCACTCTCCTCTCCCTCTGCTTCCACCTGCCCGAGCTCGACTCGATCTTCTCCTGCGAGTTCAGGGACCTTCCCGAGCCGATCCAAGCACCCGGCTGCCTGTCCCTTCGAGGGGAAGACATTCCAGGCCCCTTTCAGGACCGCTCCAACGAGGCCTACGCATGGGTGCTGCACCACAGCAAGCGCCACCGCAAGCTGGCCAAGGGCATAATGGGAAACAGCTTCTTGGAACTGGAGCCCATAGTCATCAAAGTTCTGTAAGAAGAAAGCTTTCAATGTCCTCCCATCAACCTTGTGGGACCCATAGTACGGTCCGCATCAAGCAGGAGCGAGGATGATCACGTGTGCCTGAAATGGCTGGACGAGCAGCCACGTGTAAATATATCCACTGTGCTCTCCCATTCCCTCATGCCAGATCAGGTCATCCATAGCCATAGGGTAGAATGGGTGTATTTACCCCAGCCCGTTCTCCTCCTCCTCCTCCTCCTCCTCCTCCATGTTTGGCAACAGTGCTCCATTGCCTTTTTTGTGGAGAGAAACAAGTTTGGCGAGTTGACGACGTACACAGAAAAATGACACGTGGCATTACTTTTCGGTCTAATTGGGCCCCGTTCGAGTTTGGCTCGTTTATTTTACATCAGGTTTGAAGACAGTCCCGGATAGAAATCTATAACCCTTTTATAAAAGAGTGTAAGTTGACATGTGTTTTTCACTACACCCACCTTTATAATGGGGTCCACTAAGATGACATCATCCTTCTCCTTTTTCTCCTAATCCTTATCTCTTAATAATATCTTCTTCTCATCTTCCTTATCCATATGTAAAACAATAACAAAGGAAGAAAAGTTTCACTTCACCGGTTCACCCATCTTTGTTTTGTTTGGATTTCATCATCTCTTGCAGGTCAAAATCTATACCCCTTTTATCAATTCCTCTCTAAATATTGTTGTTTTACTTTCCCTTTTGGTATTGTTTTGCATTGTGCTAGCTACAGTGAAAGCAAATTGACCACATGTTTCTGTTTGGGGGCCTTTGTATTATTAGATGTAAAAACTGGCTGGAGTCTAACTCTATTGAATGTGAGTATGTGACCAATCTCACATCTGGTACCAAGCTGTGGACCCTGGACCCAGGACCCTCTGTTTTTCTGGGTGCTATTTTCTACTCTGTTTTTGCCTACTATGGTGAGGATATAAATGTTTGTAGTTTTCCATTTCTCCAATTCATTTGCCTCCCATCTGTAATTATATTATTTGTGTTTGTCACCGAATATGCCTCATCACTATGCCAGTATGATATTTGTTATGAACCTCTGTTTTTAAATTAACCAATTCCTGAGCATGCTTGCATGCATAACAATGGTTGGTCGGATGGAACCATTTTAACTGTGCAGTGTTTTCATTTCCTTTAATCACATGGCTTGAATGATTTGATTGGTGGTGATTACTCGAGGGAATCGTTTATATGTGCGCGCGCGTGTGGGTGGGGGATTCTAGAAACCTTTGTTCTCTTATCACCACCCAAAGCAAAGGGCCAGGGGATCTTATATAAAGTAGTGCCCTTATATGCTTCTTGCTCCATTAGACTCATGAAGTTCTCAGATTACTGTACTTGCCATGATTTTGAGTCCCCTGGGAGAGTATGTGTGAGCATGAGATAACACCTTGTTGGAGTAGAAATATTAATTCCAGAAACCTTTGTTCTCTTATGACCACCCAAAGCAAAGGGGGATCTTATATAAAGTAGTGCCCTTATATGCTTCTTGCTCCATTAGACTCATGAAGTTCACAGATTACTGTACTTGCCATGAATTTGAGTCCCCTGAGAGAGTATGTGTGAGTATGAGATAACACCTTGTTGGAGTAGAAATATTAAGGGTATCAAGTAGTTGGCTAGATAAGCTAAGAAAAGCATCTGCTTCAATAACGACTCTGATCCAACCTCTCTTCAAAGTGTTTTTCGTTTTTTGCATGGGCCACATAGTGATGGTTTTGGATCTATCTCTTGATACCATTGGACCTTTCATTGTTGGTGCTAGGGCTGCAAATGGGTGCTATTTTCTACTCTGTTTTTGCCTGCTATGGTGGAGTGCTTTCCCAACCCTCCTCTTACAATGGCAGCAATCAGCCTCACTAACATTTCTTAATAATCATAGGCAATGCATGTTTATGAACAGATAAAATGCTACCAGCACCAGATGTAGATAATGGCATCCATGGAGGACCATTTTACCCCACATGAAGGAAAAAAGGGAAGGTAGTCTCACTCAATAACAAATGCTTACATGTTAACTTACTATCATTATCTAAACAAGCAATGAGCAAACAGCAACATGGAAACTCCACAACATGGTTGGAAGCTGATGAATCTGCACTGTCCACCAGTAGCGTACAATTGTAGCGACTTTTGGCAACAAAAGCATGCTGGTTAGGCTTTGTTACTGTCCACCTTGCTTTGTAAGCCGTTCAAGATTTATATAATTTCAATATTTCTCTCTTTTTGCATCAATTGCGCTAGGAATGCTTAATGATGAAAACAATTTAAAAAGAGAAACATAATTGTTGTTTGGAGCCTGGAGGCCTGCACACACTCAAGACAGGGAAACAAAGTAAAGAGGAAAATCGAATATTCCCAAAATTCCAGAGCTAAGCCTGGCAAGCAAAAAGATAGTGAAAAAAAAAAAGAAAAAAGTTTACATTCCACATTCTGCATTAACTACTCAAGAGATGGAAGTTTTCCAAGTGCTGGCAATGACTTCAACTTGTCACATGCCAGAAATGTTAAGTCAAGCAGACTAGGCATAAGAACCGCTCCATCTTCTGCTTTGAATTCCCACTCCTCCCAGTTAGGCATGAAGGAGAATTTAAGTTGTTCCAGCTTTGGAAAAGGGACAGCTCCATTCCCAAAAAACTCACACACCACCAATTCTATGGCGTCAAATCCAAGTATTTTCAAATATTTAAGAGAAGGTAGTTTCCCCAGAGTCGGGAGTTGTCTGCAGTTTCTGCAATCAAACAGGTCCAACCAGACTAAGTGGAACAAGAATGATGATTCCTCCATCCAACTAGGAAATTTGAAACCCATATAATAGTGTGCATCCAATTGTTTCAGGTTCACATGAGGAGGTCCAAGGCCTTCACAAACTCCTTCCATCCTCCTAACCTCATCATCTCCAATCACTCTCCACTCACGCTTCCTCTTACACTCACAATTTAAAATCAAAGAATGAAGGTACTGCTTCTTCATTAGCTCTGCCGATGTAGCTTCGTCGCTGTCAGTTACTTTCTCCAAGTTTCTTATTTCTAGATTTCCTCAAAGGAGATTGAGATTTCCATTTCTCCAATTCATTTGCCTCCCATCTGGAGGTCTGTATGAGATGACCGTTTGGAGATGTAGGTCAGTAGATGTGGATGGTGTTTCCATTATAAATCATATCAGAGTATCATGGAACATATCAAGATAGAACCTTAAAAGACAAGAAAGAACAAGATGAGGAGATAGCCAATTTCAACTTAAGAAAGGTCCAAGGTTTACACTATTTGAGTATTGATTTTGCATTCTTTACATAGTTAATCAGAGATAGACAAATGCCTCATTGCAGGTATTCTCTTAGATACTTGTATAGCATGTTTTCTGCTGCAAGTGTAGACTAAACAGGAATCAGGGCTTTCTAAAGGTCACATTTCTTGAAGAAAATTAGTTAGTTCCAGAACTTTAAGATGTGAGCACAAAAGATAGGTTGTTCTTTGTAAAGGAGTTATTCTGTTTCTAAAAAATCAGTGAAACAATTATTTTGTTTCTCATTCATCCACATGTAAGGTTAGAAATCACTTGACTGTTCCCCCATAGAAAAACAGGCTACAGGAGGTCCTAAATCCTAATTCCAAACCAATCTGTACCTTTGCCACACAGGCCCTTTTGAGTCCATAAGCTACATGTTTAGAAAATGCCAGGTCCATGCTGATTGATGCACCTAAAGCCAGAGTCTAGACTCCAGATTCTGTGATGTTGGGCTGGAGATACAGTGCCCCTTAATGCATGCTTCCACTGAAAACCAAGATGAATTGTAAATTTAAGATTTTCAGGGACAGCATCCTTTACAATTGGAGAGTGTATTTAGAGGCCATTCTCAAAACTTTTCTTAACCATCTCTCTTCTTTTTCTTTAAAGTATATTGACCAAAGGAGTGAGAGAAACAGTAAAAGAATGAACAAAGGTGCAAAACCAAATCATTACCTCCTGACTCATCCACAGCATGAATACTCTTCCTTTTTCCAAAGCAGCAAATTTTCATTGCTCTCTTGTATCTCCCCCTTCTCCTATTTCTAAATTCCAACACTGTCTTCTTTTTCCTCCAATCCTCAGCATCCAATCTGCCAAAAAAAAAAAAAAAACACAAATCTCCAATAAACACCACATCTCTCCCAATCATACCAAACAAAATCCACCTAAAATTAGCCAATCGCGAAGAACACAAAAAATTCTTAAAAAATCGCTACAACACATACGAACATTTACTTAATTTCAGCTCAACATGCAGATTAAAAACCCCAAAAAGAAAAAAACCCACCAAGAATTCTACTGAGAAATTTTACAAAAGAGAAGCATCTTTCACAAATTCTCAGTAGAAACAACAATAACAAGCTCCAAAATCAAAATCGACATCGATCAAACAACAAAAACTAAAACTTTCAAAAAAATCAAACCTCAAAAGCAGATCAATGAAACATTCATACTTCAATTCTTACCATTATGTTCTTATATATAGCACTAAACAAATAAGAAGCTCTTGACGCCATATAACCATTGAATATAGGTCTACTTTAATCTTAACTATTGAAAGTTTGAAACACAAAGAAAATTAATATAGATAAATTACCCCTTAAAAGACGAGAAAGAACAAGATGAGGAGATAGCCAATTTCAACTTAAGAAAGGTCCAAGGTTTACACTATTTGAGTATTGATTTTGCATTCTTTACATAGTGTTAATCAGAGATAGACAAATGCCTCATTGCAGGTGTTCTCTTAGATACTTGTATAGCATGTTTTCTGCTGCAAGTGTAGACTAAACAGGAATCAGGGCTTTCTAAAGGTCACATTTCTTGAAGAAAATTAGTTAGTTCCAGAACTTTAAGATGTGACCACAAAAGATAGGTTGTTCTTTGTAAAGGAGTTATTCTGTTTCTCAAAAATCAGTGAAACAATTATTTTGTTTCTCATTCATCCACATGTAAGGTTAGAAATCACTTGACTGTTCCCCCATAGAAAAATAGGCTACAGGAGGTCCTAAATCCTAATTCCAAACCAATCTGTACCTTTGCCACACAGGCCCTTTTGAGTCCATAAGCTACATGTTTAGAAAATGCCAGGTCCATGCTGATTGATGCACCTAAAACCAGAGTCTAGACTCCAGATTCTGTGATGTTGGGTTGGAGATACAGTGTCCCTTAATGCGTGCTTCCACTGAAAACCAAGATGAATTGTAATTTAAGATTTTCAGGGACAGCATCCTTTACAATTGGAGAGTGTATTTAGAGGCCATTCTCAAAACTTTTCTTAACCATCTCTCTTCTTTTTCTTTAAAGTATATTGACCAAAGGAGTGAGAGAAATAGTAAAAGAATGAACAAAGGTGCAAAACCAAATCATTACCTCCTGACTCATCCACAGCATGATTACTCTTCCTTTTTCCAAAGCAGCAAATTTTCATTGCTCTCTTGTATCTCCCCCTTCTCCTATTTCTAAATTCCAACACTGTCTTCTTTTTCCTCCAATCCTCAGCATCCAATCTGCCAAAAAAAAAAAAAACACAAATCTCCAATAAACACCACATCTCTCCCAATCATACCAAACAAAATCCACCTAAAATTAGCCAATCGCGAAGAACACAAAAAATTCTTAAAAAATCACTACAACACATACGAACATTTACTTAATTTCAGCTCAACATGCAGATTAAAAACCCAAAAAAAAAAAAAAAAAAAACCACCAAGAATTCTACTGAGAAGTTTTACAAAAGAGAAGCATCTTTCAGGGAGTTAAAACTTAAGAGGCACAGTTTGATGGATTTTTTCTCCATATTTCATAGGGCATGTTTCCTTTGTTCAATTTTTGTACTATAATTGATTCAAATGACTTATCCACAGCCCCTCTCCATGATTTGTGTCTCCTCCTAAATCCAATGTATTAAAAGTTCCTAAGGTCTCTTAGATGATTCAGACTCTTGACTCTTTTTCCAGTACCGTAGATGAAAGAATTATGGGTACCAAGGCCCACCGTACAAGTGCTTCCATCTTTTCTTTTCAATAGATTTTTGTACTCTATGATGGAACTGTAGTTAGACTTGGTAAGATGTATGCCAAAGGTAAGTAATGATTGGATGATATTTGATCAATTATATTAAATTTTGCTCTTGTTTTCTCTTGTGCAGCATGTTCAAGAGTTAATTAACTTTTCCAAATTTGCACTTTGCTGGGTGCCACTAGCTGTGATATTGTTAATTGGACTTAGTGTTTTTATTCTCTTTCTATGATTCTTTATGGCTTTTTTATGTGGTTACTTGCTCTCTTTGGTCTTACTTGATTAGAGTAATTTTTTTAACTTATGTTCTTTTGTTTCGTTAGGTGTTCTTGTTATTTACTCATTCAAATGAGATTTTAACGAATTGATAGTTTTAATATCTGATTTTTGTTATTGGTAGTCATCAAATCTCATGTTCTATGCTGTTGCCTTTTTCTATTTTAATGTTGTTTTGTTTTGGGTTTTGCTAAGATTGAAATGAGTTGTTGTTTTTTTTTTTTAAGTTATTAATTTACTTAAATATATACATATTTATATACGTGTACCTTTTATTGATGATTGGATCCAGTCTTTGATTCCATATATTAGTTTTCTTGTCAAGCTTTTACTTAATTTAACCATACGGTTTATGCATGATCAATTAATCAAGTTTACTCTCTCATTGAGTTTTTATGGGTCTAAGCAAAGAATTTGATGTTATTGCATAGGTTGCAAAAGACCCAACTGGGAAAGAGATCAATCCTATTGAGCAACACATAAAGAACGTTCTTACCCTAACAACCCCCTTAAATACTTGTGAAACAAATATCAAATAGAAACTGATCTTTAGGTTTGCAGAAAGCTCCACAAATTTTCTGAATCTATGTTTCATTTTTTCTGCATTGGGTTTTGTTAGATTTGTTCACTTATTTGAGGAGAACTAACCATGAGCTTAGGTGGGTCACAACAAAAAATTCTCTGTAAAACCATTAAACTTTGAGATTAGGTACTTAAATTTATTTGATAAAACCAATATTAGGTCCATTATTAATTTAAATATATATTTTTTCTGATTTATATATGTCAAACTGTTTTTTTTTTAAATTATCAACTGTTTCATCAACTGATGTCATGTTTTTAATTACCACGCTGCTAATTTTCAGATTAAGTACGTGTTTGGAAGAAGCCACTGTATATTGTATCCCTACAACACTTTACCTTGTGAAGAAACTCATTCCAGGTTGGCCATTTTCAGAATTATTTGAGATAATAAGAATTTTGAACTCCAAGTTGAAATAATAAGACCTTGGCTATATTATATATTTTTCTTATTTCATGTAGTATTGTGATTTGCCTATGTGGATGTATCGAATTACCAGATATTCAAGAAATTTAATATTATCACTACATGTTTTATAGAATATCATGTTGAAGATAAATTGAGGCCATTATTATATTGCGTATCAAGGAATCTGAAGTTTGATGTTGGATTGGGTGTTGCATTACTTTTTGCCATACAAATGTTAATTTGAGATGTTAGAATGACATAGAAAATGAACTTGTTCTTGGTTTAGAAAGACAGTGAAAAGGAACAATCTACACCTTGTTAGAAAATGTCAAACTGCACGATTTCATCATTATTGATTTGTCCCCCGCTTTTTCCTCAGATGTAAAATATGCGCAAAAAGAGAGATAGAAGAGAATATTTCAAAAAATATTATAAAAATTTGAGCGATGACAAGAAGGCAGAACTACAGAAAAAAAGGAGAGAGGCATACAAAAGAAAAAAAGTAAGAATGACACTTGATTCACAATTCTCTTCATCAACAAACTCTATTTCTGAACCAGGTATAGTAATAACAAATATATATATTTTATTCTTTTCCTAAAGTTATGTACCAATTATTGAAACTCTTATAATTGACTAACAATTCTTTGGTTTTCACTATACTAACTATCATAGTGAATCAACTTGACTATCTTTCATCAACAACATCAAACAAAGGAAAACAACAAATTGAGTACTACAACACTTATGAAGTTGGTAAGAATTACAACCTGTAATCACTTAACACTTAAAGTACGGGCATATTGTAAATTTTTTTTTTTTTTTTTTAATAGGATCAACATCAAAAGCGCGTCGTCACTATGCTTCATCAAAAAAAAAAAATGAAGCTCCTAGAGGTAACAAAACATTATACATATTTCATTTTCTCTTGAAAAAAGTACCAAAATTCATTATTCATAACAAAATTATGCCTTACAAAATTTCATCTATGCTAATTACAATTTTATAATAATATTCATTCTATTATAGAATATATAATAACAAAAAATAGTAAAACATTAAGCTAGAGAATTCTTAAAATGATAAGTCCATATATAATTATCTATTTTTTTTTTTAAAATCTTCAAAGTAACTAAACTATACTTCTTTCTTGCTTTTATATTTATCGTAGATAAAATCCCTTCTAGCTCTACATCCATTGATGAAGTTCTTCAAAATATATCTCAACAACCATCTATGTTGCCATCTTCTTCAACATGTGAATATTGCAATGCAAAGAGACTTCATCGTGAACCTGCAGGCTTCTGCTGCTCCTCCGGTCAAGTATCACTGGTTTCAAATCATGCCCCCGAAGAACTTCATTCGCTATTTAAGTCAAACTCAAGTGATGCTTTGGAATTTAGAAAATATGTTCGTACATATAATAACACTCTTGCATTTACATCATTTGGTGTCAAATATGATAGAGATCTTTGCAGAAGACAAAAAGGTATATATACATTCAAGGTACAAGGTCAGATATACCACTATATCAATGACTTGGTACCCACAGATGGACGTCCTTCTTGCTTGCAACTCTATTTTTATGATACGGAACATGAACTGGAGAACCGCATACAAGCATCATCAAAAATTAATTCAGGCATCATTCAAAAGCTGCTCAATATTTTATCGGTTAATCCATACTGCTCATTTTTCCGAAGCCTTCAGCACGTACCTACTTTGGAAAGCCTTCACATTGTAATCAAGTGCGATGTCGGGTTAGACCAAAGAGTGTATAATACTCCGTCGGAATCACAAGTAGCAGCAATATGGATAGAGAATGATGACTCTGGCACACATGGTGAACGCGATATAATTGTCCATAGTCATTCAGGCCATAGTCACAAAGTGCAATATTATTTTGGATGTTATGATCCATTGCAATATCCATTATTATTTCCATATGGTGATACTGGATGGCATAAAGGAATACAGAGATTAACTAAAAAAATTTCGAGAGCTTATTGTCAAGGACAAACATCTCTTAATCCTTCCCAAATATCATCACTAGAAGATCTCCTTCAAAAAGAAAGGCAAGGTACTAATGATACATTACTTATTTAAATTATACCGCTAATATTGAACATATTATAAGAATTTTTTTTAATGTTTTCCAGTGAACCAAAAGAAAGTTAGCAAGAGAAAGGATGTGTCTTGTCGCGAGTATTATTGCTACAAATTACAAATATGAGAAGATTGTCCTTCATTGCTGTTGCACTCGGGTCGTTTGTTACAACAATATGTTGTTGACATGTACATCAAGCTAGAGAGCTCTCGGTTGGACTACCTTCGTTATCGACAAGATGAAATACGAGCTGATTTATATCAGGGGCTTGTTGATAGTATTACAGTTGGAGAAACTCATGGTTCCAAAGTTGGACATAGAATTATCTTACCAGCATCATTTATAGGTGGTCCAAGAGATATGAGGCGATGTTATATAGATGCAATGGCATTGGTTGAACGTTTTGGAAAGCCTGATATATTTTTAATAATGACATGTAATCCTTCTTGGTTTGAAATTAAGAACGAACTTGAATCATCTGAAGAAGCGCAAAATAGGCCTGATTTGATTGCACGAGTATTTAGAGCAAAACTTGAAGAGCTAAAAGATGATTTGTTCAAAAAAAATATATTTGGACCAATTGCTGCTTATGTGTATGTCATTGAATTTCAAAAGAGAGGACTTCCACATGCTCATTTCTTACTTATCTTGAAGACAGGCTATAAAATTGTTGTGCCAGAATCATTTGACAGATTTGTTTGCGCAGAACTACCTGACAGAGCTAAAAATTCACATTTGTATGCAGCAGTTGTGAAACACATGATGCATGGACCATGTGGAGATTTAAATCCAAATAATATTTGCATGAGAAAAAATGGTTATTGCAAAAACCATTATCCTAAAGATTTTTCTTGTTCAACAACTCAAGCAAAGAATTCCTATCCAATATATAGACGACGCAACACCAATGAACAAGCCAAAGTACGGGGTGCATATTTAGACAATCGATGGGTCATACCGTACAATCCTTACTTACTTGCAAAGTTTGATTGTCACATGAATGTAGAAATTTGCTCTACAATTAAAGCAGTCAAATATTTGTACAAGTACATCTATAAGGGTCATGACCGTGTTGCATTCCATATTACTGGTGATGAAAATAGTTCTGATGTTGACGAAATAAAGCAATTTCAAACAGCAAGATGGATTTCACCTCCAGAAGCCACATGGCGAATCTATAAGTTCTTATTGAATGAAATTCATCCATCTATCAAAGGCTTGCAGTTGCATTTAGTAGATAAACAAGTTATATCATTCAAGAAACAAGATAATCTTCTTCATGTGATTTCCAATGATCGTGCATCTAGGACAATGTTGACTCAATTTTTCGAAATGAATAGAGTTAACATGGAAGCACGAAAATGGCTTTATAAAGAATTCCCTGAACATTTTGTATGGCACAATGACCAAAGATACTGGAGTGAGAGGAAAAAAGATTGTGCAATTGGAAGAATCATCACCGCAAATCCAATTGAAGGTGAAAGATATTATCTGCGGCTATTGTTGAATCATGTTAGAGCACCAGTGTCATTTCAAGATTTGAAATTCTTTAACGGAATTCAAGCATCATCATTCCATGAAGCTGCACTATTACGAGGGTTGCTCGAATCAGATAATAGTTTTGAAGAATACTTACAAGAAGCATCTCAGTATCAAATGCCACAAAGTTTGCGTCGATTGTTTGCAACCATTTTGGTGTACTGTAATCCAAGCAATCCTAAAATGTTGTGGGAGAAATTTGAAGATGCTATGTCCGAAGATTATCACTTCCCTGAGTTTTCATCAAACATAAGGCGGGCAAAAGTACTGGCAAATATAAACTCTGTTTTACAGTCAATGGGAAAAAGCATTACGGACTATGCTTTTACTAATGCAGATATTGAAATTGATGAGAAAATATCGCACTCAAAGGAAATTGAAGAAGAACTGAGTGTTTCAGTGTCTGAACATGATTTACTTGCAGTGCATACATTGAATGAAAAGCAGAAACATGCATACAATATTATATTGCAAAGAGTTTTATGTCAGAGTCCCGGAGTTTTTTTCATTGATGGTCCTGGTGGTACTGGAAAAACATACTTGTATCTTTCCCTATTAGCCACATTGAGATCAAAAGGCCTTATTGCTCTTGCAACTGCAACTTCTGGAGTCGCTGCATCAATATTACCAGGTGGTAGAACAGCACACTCCCGTTTCAAAATACCACTTAATATTGAAGAGATAAAGAGCTGTCACATAAACAAACAAGGAAGTGTTGCTCACTTAATTCAAATGGCTAGACTCATTATATGGGATGAGGCATCAATGGCAAAGAAAGAAGCAATTGAAGCATTCCATCAAATGTTGCAAGATGTAACTGATTCACAATTGCCATTCGGAGGAAAAGTAGTTGTATTTGGAGGAGATTTTCGGCAAGTCCTTCCTGTTGTCCCAAGAACAAATAGGCATGAAGCAATCGAAGCAAGTCTGGTTACATCAAAATTGTGGCCCACATTACAGAAAATCAAACTGACCGAAAACATGAGGGCAAAATTTGACCCATCATTTAGTAAATTCCTATTACGGGTTGGAAATGGGATAGAAAATTCCATAAACAATGACAAAATAAAAATCCCAAATGGCATGGTCATTCCTTACAAAGATGACATAACATCAAGGGCCGATTTGATAGAGGCTACATTTCCAGAGCTAGAAAAAAATGCCAGCAATTCAGATTTTATAGCAAATCGTGCAATACTAACTCCAAAAAATGATTTCGTTGATGAAATCAATGATTTGCTTATAAACCATTTTCCTGGTTCTCCTGTCAAGTATTACAGCTTTGATTCGGCAATAGATGATACAGAGCAACCTCCGCAAGAAGAGTTCTTAAACAGCCTAACACCAAGTGGACTTCCTCCTCATGAATTAATATTAAAGATCAATTGTCCAATAATGTTGCTGCGAAACATAGATCCACCATCAGGATTATGCAATGGGACAAGATTAGTCTGTCGAACATTTACAAAAAATCTAATTGATGCAGAAATAATTGTTGGTCACTATCGAGGAAAACAAGTTTTTATACCAAGAATTCCACTTCAGCCAGCTGAAAATGACAGATATCCATTCATGTTTAAAAGAAAACAATTTCCAATTCGTCTAAGCTTTGCCATGACTGTCAACAAAGCACAAGGACAAACATTGGAACATGTTGGTATATATCTTCCACAGCCAGTTTTTTCACATGGCCAACTGTATGTTGCCCTATCCAGAGCGAAAACAGCTTCTACTGTAAAAGTTCTCATTAAACCAGCCATAAATGAAACATCAGAAGATGCACATACATCAAATGTTGTATACCAAGAAATTTTGACACTTGCCAATTCTGTTTAGCACCTATTATTGTTATAGGTAATTTGAATACCAATTTTTCATATATTTTATTTGTTGTTGTATATATATATATCTACTATTTTCAGACATACACAATCATAATTTTTATTTACAGCTCTAATCAATAAATGCTTCATTGTTCTTTCCATAGGTCTATCAAAATGCCTAGAGATTGTACAAAAATCAAAGATATAACAGAGCGCACATCAAATTGGACAGCCAAAATAATAGTGAATGAGAAAAGCATTCCTCATCAATCAAGGGCTGGCAACAAAGCATATCAAAACTTAGTATTTAGTGACTCTGAGGTAAATAAACAACTATATATGCCCTCTTTTGAATTTACTTTTTTTTAATGATATTTGAATATTATTTGTTTATAGCTTTACTTGTTTTTTCAGTTTGGATTCATTAAACTCTACAATATATTAGTTTACGTAATTGTTTTAGTATGAGAGACTATTGGTCATAAATAAGTAGCTACTCATCCAAGGTGTGGCCCATAATTTAGACATTCTAGATTGATTGCATTTTTTTATTTGGATTGATGAATCGAAACTGAAAATTTTTCTTATTTAAGTAAATGAATGGGGCTTAAAATTCTGTTTCGTTTGGATTCTCTACACCATGTAACACAATTTTCCCTTTCTTCTCACATCTCAAAGTGCTTCCATCATTTCTTTTTAATTTTTTGTAATCTATGATGGAATCTGTAGTGTGGGTTTTTTTTCCTTTTTTAATTTTTTTCCTACATGCTGTGAGAAAGAAAATGGTTTTTTTTTCTTTCTAATAGAAGGATGTTATAATACTAACACCATCTGATATTTCCATATTTCTCTTCATGTCTCTCTCTCTTCATTGATGGAGTTTGTTTTTTTGTTTAATTGACTTTAATTTCTTCCAAATATTTTCCTTTTCCAACTTTTTGCTTTATAAAATTTTCAGCAAAGAAAACTCCCAGGCCACTATTTTTTTTCGATTGGTGAATGGAAACAGAAATTTTTTCTTATTTCAGTAAGTCAATGGAGATTGAAATTCTCTTTTATTTCAATTGATGATTGCATACAGTCACAGAGCATACTATGAGCTTTCTGTAATAAAGTAAGTGAAACTACCAGAGCAACTTTAATTTCTTCCAAATTTTTTCCTTTTCCATGTTTTTGCTTTATAAAATTATTAGCAAAGAAAACTCCAAGATCACCATATATGTAATATTCATCTCCCGTGGATTAATTTAACAAAACTAGGATAAAAGACAAGGTGATTTCTATATAAATTAGATAAAATAAAGTAATCCTATGAAAAATATATATTTAAATCCAGTGAAAACTAGATATTTAACCCACAACCATAAAATCCACTCCTTTCATTTTTCATCATCATTTGTTTATTTATCATGATTTTGGTTTTTTTTAATGTATGCAGGGAAGTAGGGTCCGAGCCACTATATTTGACAGTGATATTGATTTACTTGAAAACACGTTAACTGTATTGAAAAGCTACTATGTGTCAAATATCTCTGTCCGTCCAAGCAACCCAAGATACAAATTTGAAAATACAAAATATCAGTGGTTCATAAATCGTCACTCTATCATTGAAGAAGTCCTGAAAGAAGATGAAGATATCAGTAGCAACATTTACAATTTTACACCGCTGTCTAATATTCACAAGCAAGATTCAGAGGCAGAAATAGGTAAAAAAATTTATAGTACAATAATATTTATGAACTATCATCATCCATGAAATGTAAATGAACATGCATCATTTTTATTCATTACAATCCTATTTTTCAGACATAATTGCTATAGTTCTTGATATACTAGCCCCAAAGAAAGTCAAATCAGAAACATTGCCACTTCAACAATAGTTCTAGCAGACTCAGAGTATGTCATTTGCTTTTTTAATCATTTAAGTCACTTACCTTCTTAATAACTTTCTCTATTTTCAATTACCATATCCTGCCACTAATGCCTTCTTTTTTATAATATTTAGTTTCACAACAATCAATTTGTCTATGTGGAACAACTTCATGGCAAAGGAGATTGACACTCTATCAACAACGCTAGATACAATGCCGATCATTCTTGTCACATGTACAAAGATCTCATATTATAATGGTATAAAAATAGTAAATCAATTTACTATAGCTATGAGAAATGAATACATTAACATGGTTATTTTCTTTCTTTTTTCTCAGGTATAGTCGGTCTAAATACAAGACATTCCTCAACACTAATCATTAACCCTGACATACCAATTGCCACCACATTACACACTTGGTAATTACAGATCATTATTCAGACCACTTTTTCCTCTTTAATGAAACTACATAAAATTATTCTTATAAGATAAATTTTTTAATATCATAAATTATTTCTTGCTAGGTGTTTAAACCATGAGGCTAAGCTTATTGAACTACGAACAAATATGTCTCAAGCAAACATTCCAACTGCATCGGCAACAACAACTGCAAACATCGAAGACATTCTGAATTCAAAAACATTGGTACTTTAATCAATCAACTTCATTTCTTTTCAAATCAACTTCATTTCCTCATTTCAACAATTGCTTGATAACGCAAAGTCTTCTCTTCAGAATGTTATACATCACATAAGAGCATCAATTTCAGTGGATAATCTGCAACAAAAGTTTTGGTACATGGGTTGTAGTGGATGCAAGAAGAAAACAACAGAAAAATATAACACTGAAATCTCTTGTTCATGTACCTACAAAGAAACCACAGCACAACCATGGTAAGACAATTTTTACATATAATATATATATATATGTAAATACTAATTAACTGATTCTTGAATTTCAGGTTTAGAGTTGTTGCAAATATTTATGACTCCACGGGAACAATTTCAGCAACATTATTTGGAAACGAAATCAAGAAACTTTCTTCATGCACGACAATTCAAATGATGAACTTTTCAGAGCAAGTATGCTTCTATCAAATTCACCTCATTACCAATACTTACATATCCAATTCCTATAAAATACTGAACTTATCATTTTATTTTAATGTAGGGACAAATCAGTGAAATCAAAGACATTATCGACAAATTCAATCGACAAGAATACATATTTCAGCTGAAAGCCTATCAATACAACTCAGAAGTAAACTTCACGGTTGTGTCAATTGATGACGTTCCTAATGAAAGCCAAGCATAGACAATGTGTCAGAAACAATACTTTGTAAATATTAATTGTAAATATTAACTTCTACTATCAGTCACACTTCAACTATGTATCAAAATCATATAACGATGATAGTTCCTTTCTTTTGTCTTACTTCGAGCATGCAACTACATCCACCTTTTTTTTATGGATGTTTTTGAAAAAGATGCTATCTATAGAGTTTTGTTTTTCTTTGATTATTAGTCTTTTATTTCTGCTTCTCTGTCTTACAAATTGACACACACTTTTCTATGTCAACAATGAATTATGACCTTCTGCATTCTTTTAAATCACATAATTCTTACTATATATGCAAATTGAACTTCAAACCATCATGAATCAAATTTATATTGATCATAAACCATCATAAATTCTTTTGGAGTGGCATGAAAACTGTAAATTACATTATGTCTTCTCTCGAAAACATTAAAAAATAGAGCTCATGTAGTTCCTTATTCATCTCTCACCACCCCAACCTGAGTGCTTCCTCTATCTCCTACCCGCAAGACACCATCATCCATCAACTATATGGATTGGAGCTTTCTACAATGATTTTCTAGAGATGAGCCTCCACTCTCTATTCAATTTGTGAGTTTTTCTTACTTTAATTTATCTGTACCCAAGATTTCAAATTCATAAATTTGGATGAGTATTGAGTCGTAACAGAACACCAATTACACAGTAATTCATATTTTTATATGCATGTAAAACATATCCTTAACTAATCCAGCTAAAACTCTATTTGCAATGCAGCTACTTACAAAGAACTTCAGACTTGCTTTGAGTGAAGTGGGAAGGCAAAAGATGGATATTGCTAAAAAGCATGAAGCAACAGTAACAGCCACTCTAAATGCTCTAAATGCACATCTTTTCTCTACACATGTCTTCATGGGCACAAAGGTTAGTCCGCTTAATTTCTCCTTCGTTTTTCTCTTCACTACAACGCCCTAAGAAAGGAAAACTAGATGCAGCCTCTCCATTCTCTTAAACATGATTGCATATTAATTACATATTTTTTGCCATTGTCCTAATTCCCTTTCACTTATAAATGTGAAAGATTTGGTGTTTTGCTATTAAGTTTGTTATCGATAACCATATATACTTTAGTTGCACGTCCTTTTTTTCTAGATATTAATGCATATGAGGTGAGAATGACACTTATCTAAACATTTGAATGTAGAGATTATACATTGAAAATGAAAAACAATGCAGTGAATGTAACAGTAGTTTGGTAGCTTTCCTTGTTTTTTATTAGATTACATCTGGGTTCCAGTGCATTACCATTAAAAAAAAAGGAGAGCTGGATCCCTTCATCATTTACCAATCCATCAAATAGCAAAAATTTTACCTACAGGATTTGAGAGTCCCGCACAAAGACAGTGCGGGATTTAATTTCAGTTGCCATTGTCCAAAATAGCAGAACCCCTCTAATTTAAAGTCATTCACCAAAATACCGCATGCATATGGAAGCCTTGCTGGATTCTCATGGGAGAAAATCTCCTATCATAAAATATGTCATTCATTTCTTATAAGAATGGATTTTTTTTCTCCTCTAAAAGCTTCATATGATTGTCGTGCAGGAATTTTGGTTGAAGTCTTTAATATAGGAGGAACCTATCACACTTTTGCAGACTATGGGAATTAAAAAACTCGCACTACTTTATATGAGACTTCTTTACGTGAAAATTTCGCTATCATAAAGCAAATAACAACCACCACAATGCAAAGAAATAAATAAGGCTGACCATGTGATTTGGTGAAGTTATAAATAAGGCTGACCATATCAGGCTTGTGGACAGTCAGCGTCTCCACCAACCATTTCACCCAATGCAATTGCAAACGGAAAGAAATGCAACAATCCCAACGACCTTGATGAAGTTCTTGCTATACAATTTTGCAACACTAATTTCATAGCTTTGCAGCTTGGAAAATATGATCTACTAAATTGTAATATGTTCTTCAATCTCTTTTCGCCACAGTAAAATATGAAACTCGGCTTGAAGATGGAACTGTCATCTCCAAATCTTATGAAATGGACTATACTGTTAAACATGGTAACTTTGCTGATTGATTAACTAGGCACAAGTTCTTAATCAATTGTTTTTAAATTTACTTGTGTAAGAGTGGCCTTCCAATGAGGATTCTTTTGTCTTGCTTTCTCAAAGGCTATGAAAACAATGAAGAAGGGGGAGAAGCTGTTGATGGCTGTCAAACCTCAATGTAAGTGCATCCTTAGCAACTTTATTTTCTTTGGATGCCAATTATCATCATTGTAATACTTTAAATAAGAATCTTCATCTTTTAACAATACTGGTCTGTTACTTGTTCAAATGGATTTGGAACTTCTAATTTTGACTTTCACTCTGCAATAAATGACATATTTCACATCTTCATGAATATATCTAGACATATCTTCTATAAATCTAGCTCCGACAACAACAGTTTTGATGATAGTGAATTTGAATTTGCAGAGTACATGGTTCTACAAACCTACAATCCACAAGTGATTCCTAATATTGATAAAAAGGAAACGTGAAAAGGTACATTTTTTAAAACCATTAATAAAACTATCCACATTTTTGAAATTGACAATTTAACATGCCTTAACATCTCACCTCAAACTTCTCCTCCTAAAACTGCTACGTTGCCTCCGCCTATATATTGTAGTATTTGAATTTAAGTTTTTTATTTTATTTGTTGCATTTCTTTGATACCAATAATATTATTTTATACTCGACCATTATCTTAATGGCTTTTGTTCTGTATTCAAGTATATGATGGTAAACGGACTCTTGAGGAAGGGAAAACAGCTGAAACTTAGTTCATTAAGCTTCATCCAGCTAATGAGTTGTTCCTCTGTTTTGGTGATTGCTAGATTTTGAAGTTCTTTTTGTCATTTCATATTTAATATGTATTCATTGCTCAACTAAAAATAGATGCGAGCCAATTGTCATATGACTGTCACCATCAATGCTAGCCATCATACCATCTACATTTGATCAATATCGTCTCCAAAGAAATTGGTAGATATTTGCACCTTCTTCATCATCAATTTAATGTTTCAGCCTAGCACAAGATGCTGCCCAATTACCAATTAATCTAAGAGCTTTAATAATTCAGCAATTCAGCCAATCAGCAATAAACCACACAATTCCTTATAAGCATAACAAAATTAGCACTGCCCAAGATTAAATGCAGACTCCATCATAGTGTGACAAGGAAGAAAATTAACCCTTTGGCTCCAATTCACAATTTTCATTTCTAAGTTGCGCTATCGCAACAAGTACTATCACGTAGATGTGGGTTTTATGTTTGTTAAAATGTAAATGTTCATCAAAAAGTCTACTTGGACAAACTTTTTGGCCAGAATTTTGGCCAACCCCCATGGTTTTGCATTGAATATCACTATGATATTCAATGCAAACCATGGGGTTTGGCCAAAATTCTGGCCAAAAAGTTTGTCCATGTAGCATTACTCAATGTTCATAATGTTTGGTGTCATTGTTAATGCACATAATCCTATTTAAGTGTAGGTACTACTCTAAATGCAGCTAAGTCAAATCAGAGATCTCAAAGTCGCTATCTTTGGACTTAGCCATGCAGGTAAGTGGAATATATCATTTCTTACTACCCTTGGTTGTAAGTTGCAAGCCTTCGTTCAATTTAGTGATAATATCAGTAGTACTACTTTTGAAATCACCGACATTTTTTCTGTTTTATCAATGAATCATCTTCGAACTACCACTCTAAACATTTTAGTTTATGCCTTTGTCAGTTCATTTTTAACTACTAATCATGTGTTTCAATGCAAACAAACAAGTCCTACATGAAATATTGTCATATTTTTAGAATCACCCAACTCCCAACCTTAAAAGCCAACGATGATCCCATAATCCCATCTGTCTCCCTTCGCATGTGATCAAAACCAATGCAACCTATTTCAAGTGGTTTTTCAACACCACCTACAATTTTCTTCATATATTTGTTGCACGTGCCTTGCACGTGCAGGGCATAACTAGTCCTATATAAAGAGAAGGTGAGAAAAACTAAACCCTAGCCGGCCGGCAGATCACAGCTCCTCGATTCCTCTCTTCATCACCAGTAAACTCTCTCTCTCTCTCTCTCACACACACACACACACATCTTGTAAGATATCAACAAGAAGAAACCCTTGTTGGCCTCCTAACCAGAAACCGTTCTCGCTGCTCTGCCCGCTCTCATCGATCCACCGCCGGACCTCGAGCCATCGATCGTCGAAGCAGTCTCCTCTCTCAGCCCTAAGGTGCATCTTCTTCTCCTATGTCCTCTCATTTTCTTTTCTCTGTTTCTTTCCTGTGCCATTTTTTTCCTCATATGGTGTATATGTGACTAACAGAGGATAGCTTCTCACACACCATCAAAGGCCTCAGTATTGAGGTACTCTCTCTCAATCTCGTTTTCTTTTTTATGGTAGAAAGATTCATGTTTTACTTTCTTTCCCTGAGGCATTGGTCTTGAGGTAGTGTCTATTTGACTCTCTCAATCTCATTTTTCTTTTAACGGTAGAAAGATGCATGTTTTACTTCCTTCCCTACATCTTGGGTTTTGGGTTTTGGAGCATTTTGGAGTTCCAGGTCTCTAAACCATACTGGTGTGAAATTAGGTGCCATTAAATAAACAATAGAGCTTTTAATTTTAGGGCTTTTGATTTGTGTGTTGCGTCTTAATATTCAAGGTCTCCAAAAAGTGCTTTTGTGAACTTGATTTTCATGCTTTGATGGTTATCATTATATGTATCACTGTTGTATCTTTGAATGTCAATAATCTGAGAGTTCCAAGGATTTTTTTTTAACAAAAAAATGAACTACTTTTAGATATACAAGGATTGACACATCCTCAATTTTGAAGAAGTCTCTGAGCCCCTCATGATCTTGAAGTTTCACTGGCTTTGCTCTCTCTTTTGTTTTCTTTTTTTCCGAAGTGGGATTTACTATATTCTGGTTGAAATAACAATGACAGCATTTTTTCTAAGATATATTATTAATAGCCGATTTTTGGGGTTTTGGGTATGCATCAATTAAACATGAAACGGAGCCCCTAAGAATGATCTGATGGATTATATAGTTAATGGGAATCCGATTGTTGATAGATTATTTTCCATGAATGAATTACCAACAAGGACATTTTCAAATTTGTTTGATGGCGTGTTCAGCTCCTTAATTTTTTGCTTAAGGTTTCCAAACACTTCTTTGTTCCAAGTCTTGAATCATATGTTGTTCCAAAATCCCCATTTTAAATTAGTTGTATGATAAATTTCCTTTTTGCTTATAATTTAGGACTTGTTACATTATTTGATGCTGCTGTTGTAATGGAGGGTGAAGTTAGGTTATATTTTCCTTTGCCGGTTTCATATGCGTGTTGATTGGGTGGAGTTTGGTTTTTGATTGATGAGTTTTTTTTTTTTGGTTCTTAATTAGCATGAACACCAATTGTTTGATGAAATGCTACTAAAAGTTATTATTATAAGTTGTGCTTGTACTAATCTCTAACCCAGATAGTCTAATCTTCCAATATTTGTAGAAAGTCAACCCCAAATGAGTTGTAGTTCTGCCTTCTCATTTGGAACCACATTGGTGGTGTTTGTTTTGTGGCTAAGATTGTGGGGAGGAGTGGGTAATGATGATGGAGGGGTGATGGTCCTGTGGGTTTTGATGCATACAATATTGTCGATGGTTTCACCAGACTTTGATGATACTTCGAATCAAATGGTTGCTGACACTCCAGAGTAGTAGCGTTGTGAGCAAAATATATGGCAGCAGTTAGTGTGGGAAGAGCCTTGGGCATCCATGAAAAATGTAGCTTCTTAGAAAAACATAGTTCATTGCTAGGTGAATGTTAAAAAGATAATCTCTGTTATCTACCAACAAAGATGTATATTATGTTTAGTAACTTTAGTTAATAGGTTTGACAACAGCTGATGCTTATGATGGACATGCTGACTAAACATATTCTAGCTTGAATGATTAAATAATTGCATCCTTAGATACAGGAAAAACAGATCCAAGCAACAATGTTTAATAGGACAGCAACCAAGTGCTTCCCCAACTTTGAGCTTGGAAAGGTTTATTAAATCTTCGATGGAGAACATTATTTTGAAAATGGTTTTTGTTATAATTAGGACATAAGTATATCATATTTTGGATATAACAACCCAATCACAGCGAACTAATTAGATATAATCATGAATAGATTATTTTCCATGTGTTTCTTTCGGTAATATAAATATTGCAGGATACCTCAATGAAATACATCCCAGTTTTCTCAAATTATCATACAAAATTCTGTCATTTCTGTATTTTTGGCTTTATTTTCTATGACAAAAACGAGTGTATATCCCTTGTTTAAAACCCATTTGTAGATTTTTTTTAAATGCAAGAATTTAGTTAACCAATATCTCTGATGATAAATAAGATTTATTTTTATATGCTATTTCGATTCATGAATCCTTAGTTCTTTGCTCTTGTTTTCAACCATTTCCATATTTGACTCCCGATGTTTTATCTATAGGGCGGAAACATTTTACTCTTATTAGATTACAGTAAAGTAGTACCTTTTGGATTGTATTATCATAACAATCTCTTTCTTTTTTTCCCCCTCAGATTCTTCATCAAACCCATGTCTAAATCGGAGGGACTCAAGGATTTCTCATAATCTTCATCTCGGGTATGAATTGAATGTCTATGATTTTTTTTTCATTCATTGAAGGCTGAATTGTATTTTGAAATGAATGGTGATGGAGAAGTGAAATTCCTTTGATGAATGGATCAAACACTAGAACAAACGATATCACAACCACAATGATCTAGGGCATGCCCATTTATATTGAATGACCATGAATGCATAGCAATTCATGGTCAAATGAGCTCCACAAAAACATTATTAAAGAGTGAGGCCAAAAATAAAAGGTGGAGGTGCAGATGAGACCTTCACTTTCCTAGGGTTTTAATTATTACGATGATGTTTGCATATTTATTTCCATCTCCCTTCGATTGAATTTCCATAGTTAACTTATTAATCAATTTCTGAATCTTCTACAATTCTCTACAATCAAGTCTCTTTTCTGGTTATTTTTCATTGTTTTTGTAAAATTATATAATCCTTTTTCATTATTCTATCTAGATTTTTTTTTTGGATTTTGGGTTTTATTTTAGGTTTCCGGTTTGGATTTTCTATTCTGTTTTTGTGTTTTTTTTTTTTTTTGGATTTTGTTAAATGGTGCTACTAACCTAGATTCTTTTATAAACTACATGCTTCATTGTAGTTTGAATTACCAGTTCTCCTTTTCCTTATAAAACAATTATTTGTCTTTTTTGAGCTGCAGAACTAAGTAGATAACATTTATTTTATGATTTCAATAGCTTTTGTTTTCATTTTATTGGTTGCAAGTTCTGTTCATACTCTTACACTTCTTAAAATTTTGATGTCAGATATTTGTTGAAGATTATATTGATCAAGCATGTTTGATGTTCCGCATACTCTATTTTTTTCATTCATTTATGAATTCTGGGCATAATAAGAACTAGGCACTATATGTTTAATCTTTATTTATTTTTTAATAATGCTAAATGTCACTATAACACTGAGCCTCTCACTAACAACTAAGTGCAACGCACGTACCTCTCACTAGTGTTTGTTAAAATCTGCCTCCTAAGCTTGCTTAACATGTACCAAAATGGTTTTGATTTGTAAGTCATATAGGTTGTAACACTTATTTCGGGAAGATGATAGAAAGCAAACCAGGAAGGAACAGCCTTTCATGGGCACCAAAAATACCTCCCATTTGTTCTGGAACAAAGGGAAGCTCAAAGAAAGTACAATCCCTTACGGTAGATACAGGCTCAAAACATGACAGTGAGCTTGTGGATGGGCTGTTTGTTCCACCAAGGGAACCGAGGAAGTTGAATAAGTTGCTAAGGAAACAAGTGAAGGATACCACGGGTAAAAGTTGGTATGTGGATGCCCCTAAATTACTTTTTTAGGTGATGGGTTTTGTTAATTTTATAATTTGTAATCATTTATTCTGCGTAGGTTCGACATGCCGGCTCCAACTGTTACACCAGAGATGAAGAAAGATCTGCAAATAATAAAGGTACATCTCTTAGTGTAGGTTTTTTTTTTTTCTTCCCTACTATCATGAACATTTTTTCATTGTTTTTTCTTTCTTTTGTGGTGAGATAACTTTATTAATATGCGCAAAATGTATGAGTATAGGGGTTGTGTAACAAGATCATCTAAAAATGAAACCAGTGATCTGTCCTCTGAACTGCTGAGTATTTTCAGCCCTTGAAACTCCCATGATCACTGATGTATCAGCTGTGAAGTTAAATCATGAAAAACTGCATGAACATTGTTGACATGTTCTTTAATCTCATTTAGCATGGGGAAAATCTCCAAGGTACACATTATCCCTCACTAAGCTATGCAATGGTAGTCTTGGAGTCTCCACTAGGTCCTAAGGTTCTCCCTTGGCAAAGTTCAAGGCATTCCACTATTATAGCTTTATTTGAAACCCCACAACCTTCTGATCTGAAAAACACCGATAATAATGTGTTGTGGTCATCCCTGATCTATCCACCAATGCACACAGTTCTTGGTCATGCAAGCAATTTCCTGTCCATTTTTAGTTTGAGGACTCGCAATGTTGGTGAAGATCAATGACTGTGTAGCCGTTTTTGGTAAAAATGGCTATGTAGTTTAGAATGACAAAATAACTCATCATTAATAAGTAATCAGTCTTTATCTAGATCCAGGAATGACATTTGTCATATCTTTGCGCATGTCCCATGAAAACAAGTTTGGTATACATAAGTTGAACCAATTTTCCTTTTTAGAGAAAGGACATAAGTTGAACCTAAGGTACTGAGTTAGCCGCAGATCAATGAAGAAAGATGAATAGTGAGTCTCCATTTGATTGACATGTGAAACATGTAATTGGAAATAGCACTTTCTATTTTTTAGATGGTCTAATGCTGGAAATCGGGCAAATAGTATGTGTATCTTGTGGTGAGAAAGAAGCTGCTACCCTCCAAGTCCTACGCTAATTGCATTTTGGAGTCTATACTTGTTGCATGGATGGAAATGACAAAAAGGATAAAAGAAAATGAGGGCTTCAAGAATTGATCTAGTTCTGTTGATTCCCATTGTGTTCGCAGAGGTTTATCTGAGAATGGAAGTGTGGTTTGGAGGAAATGGTTTTTGACCTGGTTTTGTTGTTGAGGAAACTAAGAATGATACCTAAGGGGCTCAGGTTTTGACGAATATAGATCATTGGACATCATTTGGGTCATGTGAGTCTTGAAATGTTTCATGCTCCTTGTGGTCCTAGTTCTTTCCTTTTCGATAGCGAGAGGATGACTAAGGGAACATACTGATTGTGCGAAGTGTGAGTAGAAATGTAAAGGTAATTTGTTGTTGAGAGGATGACTATGGAACTGGTAGATCCAAGGTAAGAGGGGATTGATAATTCATCATGCTAAACAGTTGCCGGTCAATGGGGCCCTGGAGACCAGGGAATGGCAGGGTATCATCATAGCTTTTGAGATTGGTTTACATATATACTTTTTCGCAATAGCCAACATCTGAGAGATGATTTGGCTTCAGGAGGGTGAGTAGTGGTCGGTGTAATGTTGTGTTATCCCCCCTTGTTTCTGGAATACAGTTTTGGTGGCTCAAGTGGGCTTTATAGGGATCATTTGATCGAATCTCTTCTATGTTGTACCATTTAAAATCTATGTTAGGATTCTCTTAGACTTTGCTGTGCATGTCAGTGTCAACGCTTGGATGAGCTAAATTTAGAGCGGAGTCAGAAGGGTGACTTATTAAAATGATCGTGGATAATGGCTTTGCAGCAGAGGTTGCCATAATGTCAAAATATTTCATCCTTTTTTTAATGAGAAAACCAACAACTGTGTTCTTTCGTTTCCTTTCATTGTCAACCTTTGTGGTAGTGAAATCCATAAAAGTAGATGGCACAAGCAGGGGTGGACCTATGCTCTACAGACCTGGGGCATCCGCCAGAAAATGCCTAGTTGCGTGGGCTATTTGGCCCATGCCCCATTCAAGTAAAGTCATCGCCCCACCTAGGCCCATGCCTTGTTCTAATAAAGTTGTTACCCCCACCCTTGAAAAACCGTCTCAAAGATCTTCCGAACGAAAAACCTCGCAACCCTCCACTCAATCGTTCTCCTTCTTCCACTTCGGGCTCAAGTAGTCGGACTCATACGCAATAGTACGGAACAAAGGTTTGCCCTCTCTCTCTCAATCTCCTTTTCTTTTACGATTATCTCCTCTTTCTTCCTCCTCACTTGGATTCACCAACCACACTGTCAATGTTAGCAAGGGGGAGAAGATAGATAGAGAGTTGTGAATTCGATGATCCCATTGAGGGCTCACGATCATCCTTTATAGAAATATAGTTGCTATACAAGTTATAGTAATTGTAGCAATCACTAGATTACATCCAATCTAATCTAATCATAATCTAAATTAATCTCCTAATATGGCAATGATATAAATTACATGGCTGTACACGTGAGGTAAATTATCTCCCAAGTTTGGGCTTTATTTGTCATGGGCTGTGACCCACTGACCCATTTAGCACTAACCCATTTGACACCCCCCTCAAATTGATGCGGGTGAATTCACTAGCATCAATCTGCCAACTAAGAATTGGTGCCGTGGCCGGGGAAGTCCCTTGGTAAAGATATCTGCAATTTTAAGTCCGGTAGAAACATGAGGAAGAGTAATTGCTCCACGCACAAATTCATCACGGATGTAATGACAAGCCACCTCAATATGCTTTGTGCGTTCATGGAAGATAGGATTTTCAATAATCCGTATGGCGCTGGTATTGTCGGCATATAGAGGAGTAGGACCAGATTGGGAAAATCCAAGCTCAGAAAGGAGACCCAGAAGCCAGACAATTTTAGAGGTGACAGCCGACATAGCACGATATTCTGCTTCTGTGGAAGATTTGAAGACTTTATCTTGTTTTTTACACTTCCAGGAAATTAAGGAGTCCTCCAGGAATATGCACCAACCAGTGGTAGATCGACGACTATTAGGACAACCAGCCCAGCTAGCATCTGAATAAGCAATGAGAGACGTCGAATTGCCCACAAGAAAGAAAAGACCACGAGATGGGGTATGAAGAACATATCGAAGAATGCGCCGAACAGCAGCTAGGTGGAGATGGCGTGGTTGTGTCATGAACTGACTAACCATATTCACAGCATAGGAGATATCAGGCCGAGTGATAGTCAAGTAGATTAAACTTCTGACTAAACGGCGATACATTGTGGCATCAGGAAGAAGATCGCCCGTATCGTGCGTGAGCTGAAGATTGGCCTCAACAGGTGTATCTACAGGAATTGAGTTTTGAAGACCAGCTGTCTCAATGAGATCCATATCATAGTTGTGTTGATCAAGGATGAGTCCTTTCGCTGACTGATGAACCTCAAGGCCTAGAAAGTATGTGAGTGGCCCTAAATCTTTCATATGAAAAGATTCATGTAAGGATGCTTGTAGATGTGTGATCATGCCAGAGTCTGTCCCAGAGATGATATCATCTACGTACACCAATAGGACAGTAAGCCCATTTGAGGAGCGGTGAAGAAACATAGAAGGATTTGAAGCACTCTGAGTGAACTGTAGATGAATGAGAGCATCCCTAAATTTCTCGAGCCAGGCGCGCGGAGCTTGCTTAAGACCATAGAGAGCGTCGTAAGCGCGCAATCTCTTGCTGAGGCACCCGTAATGCCTTGGGGAAGTCGCATATAGACTTCTTCCTTGAGATCACGAAAGAAGGCATTCTTGACATCAAATTGGTAAAGAGGTCAGGAGTGAGAAGCAGCAATGGCAAGAATAGTACGGATTGTAGTCATTTTCGCAACTGGAGCAAAGGTTTCCGCATAGTTGATGCCATATTCCTGTCGGTTGCTGAGAGCGACTAACCGTGCTTTATAACGATCCAAAGAGCCATCAGCCTTAAGTTTGACAGAAAAAATCCATTTGCATCCAATAGGTTTTGCAGATGAGGGACATGGAACAATATCCCAGGTATGATTCTCCTGCAGTGCCGTTAATTCGTCGTGCATAGCCTTTTGCCAACAGTCATGCTTCAATGCCTGCAAGTAAGAAGTTGGAATAGCAATGGAGGAGAGGGCAGCAAGCAAAGACGTGTGAGTGAACCCATATTTGTCAGGAGGCTTGGAGATACGCGTAGAGCGTCGAAGCTGAACTGGAGAGGAGGTAGCTTGTGATGAAGCGAGAACAAGATCAGGTGCCGGTGAGGGATCTGGAGGGGGAGGCAGTAGTGGAACATCCTTATGACGACGTCGTTCATAAACAATGAGTGGAGAAGAGATCGAGTCAGAAAAATCTGGTAGATGAGAAAAAGAAGGTAAAGGAGAGGAATGGGTAGAAAAAAAATGTTGATTTTCGAAAAATGTGACATTTCGAGAGATGCGAAGACGGTTGAGCACATGATCATAACAGAGATACCCCTTTTGGTGAGATGCGTAGCCAAGGAACGCACATTTGACAGATTGAGCAGTTAATTTGGTACGTTCGGTCGAGGGAAGATGAACAAAACACATCCAAAAATGCGTAGGTGGGTATAAGTGGGATCTGTATGAAAGAGACGAAAGTATGGTGTTTGATTGTTGAGGCGATGGGATGGTAAGCAATTGATTAAATGAACTACAGTGGCTAAAGCTTCGGGCCAAAATCGCGCAGGAATTGATGATTCTAAGATAAGAGAACGAACAATATCGAGGAGATGTCTGTTTTTTCGTTCAACAACTCCATTCTGTTGAGGAGTGTAAGGGCACGATCGCTGTGATAAAATCCCATATTTTTGCAAATAAGTTTGAAACGGACGGGACATATTTCCCCCCCCGGAATCAGATCGAAGAACTTTTATGCGAGTAGAAAACTGATTTTCAACATATGCCATAAATTTTTGGAAAGCACCAAAGACTTCATATTTAGAATGTAAGAAATAAACCCAAGTGAATCTACTATGATCATCAATGAAAGTGACAAAATATTTGAAATTTGTATGAGAGATTACAGGAGTAATCCCCCAGACGTCACTATGAATAATGTCAAAGCAATTTGAAGCCATAGTAGATTTGGAAGAAAATGGAAGAACTCTACTTTTACCAAGTTTGCAAATAGAGCACTCATCAGAAATGTGACGAAAAGATGTTTTATTTTCATTAGAACTACCAGTGTTCAACATCAAAGATAACAATTGTGAATGAGGATGGCCTAATCTATTATGCCAGAGCCTCCAAACATCTTGAGGAGAAAAACAAGAAAAGGCAGAGAGCTGGTTATGCTGAGGAGGAGGCAGAACGAGAGGAAACAGGCGTCCACACTTAGGCCCCTTCGCGATCACCGTCCCCGACACTTGATCCTGCACAACACAACCAGAGCGAGAGAAGGAAACATTACAATTATCATCAATCAATTGTCCAACAGACAGAAGATTTGTAGTGAGATAAGGAGAAAGAAAGACATTTGTAAGAGGTAGTGAATGATTGATATCACCAGTAGCTGTAATAGGAAGCTTTTGACCATCAGCAGTATGGACTTGTAAATTTCCATTGTATGGTTGCAGGTTAGATAGATGAGCGGTGGAGGAGGTCATATGATTGGAAGCTCCAGAATCAATAAACCATATGGAGGAAGAGGAGTGGTGGTTACCTGAAATGCCAAGTGCAGAAAAGGCATTTATGATCATCTGTTGAATAAGCTCAGGAGTGATTTGAGGAACAATATTGGAGGCAAGAGGTGGTGAAGGCATGACCGGTGCGGAAGGACTAGCACTAGAAGAAGTAGCATCTGCAGTATTGACATGATATGCTCGTGGAGTGCGATTTTGTGGCCGCCTTTTGCATTCAGTAATAACATGACCATTCGATTTGCAATAATTGCAAAACTTGGTCTTACACTGTGAGGCATAGTGTCCATAATTTTTGCAGCCAAAGCATTGGATTTTGCTGAGATCTCTTGCTGGAGGTTGTCCTTTCGAAGCAGAAATAGTATGATGAGTGATCCCTCCCGGGTTGTAATTGGTAGTGGCAGCAAATGTGACATCAGAAGAGTTTCCGGAGGACTGTTGCTTTAGAGCATGCTAAGTTATCTGACTCTGTTCCTCTCGCAAGAGTTCATTTAGACACTCATTCAGGGATGGAGATGGAACCCTGCTCATCAGATTGGAACGAATGATCTCATACTCAGATCTTAATTTCATGAGGAACTGGTCTCTGTGAGAAGTTGCCTGTAATTTTTGAATCTCAGACAGAGCGGCCTCAGAGACATTGAGGTATTTGATTTCATCATATTCAGCCCATAAATTAAGAAAACCTGTATAATAATCCTGGATGGAAGAAGTCCCTTGGGTATACTGAGCGATCTCCAGTTCAAGTTGGTATTGTCGGGCTGAGTTCCCTTGGTGATATACTTGCTTCAGATATTCCCACATCTCCTTAGAGGTCTTGTAAGGTTTGAGATTCAGGATATATTGGGGTTCAACAGAACCAAGAATCCAGGTTTTTATTTTGGCATCCTTTGTATTCCAAGAGAGTATTTTTTTCTCATCTTCCTTAGGTGGCGAATCTAATCCGGAAATAAGTCCCCACATTTCCTTTCCTTCAAGATAGACTTGAAATTGATAGGACCAGGAAGTATAATTCTTTCCATTAAATTTAATCAATGCAATGTCATGCTTTTCCATTGTAGTAATGAAGAGATCTAAGAAACTTGTGCAAGAAAATCCAACTGTTCTTAAAACAAACTGAGATATGATGCTTAACAGAGAGGATGCTTAACAGAAAGAGTGTCCAAATGTGCCAACTGATCAATCAGAATGGAAAGTAGGGAAGAAAAAAACAAATTTTCTTCAAAAATCTGTCCCAGGCGACCTAGATTTTTGAGTCAGAATGGAGTGCAGCACAAGAAACTTGAGATGAACCATCAATCAGACATCATAGACTGATGAAGGATCAAAATTCGCATCCAATAAACTAGATTGCTTGCCAAATGGAGCCAGATCCAAAAATTTGGACGGCTGTGATGAAAATATACTGCAGAAACTGAGATTTCACTAAAAAAGGTAGAAATCCTACCTCTGAGATGCAAAAAATCCTCAAAAAATGTCCACAAATACCAGAAGGAGCAGGCGACCAGAGTGGTTGTAACGTCCAGGTTTGATGATGTTGATCTGTGGTGGGCCGCGTTTGATCACAGCTTGATCTGACGACTTCCAATGCTTGGAAGATGAAGAAGATATACTCAGAGAGTCTCCCAAAGACTATGACAACTTCCAATGCTTGGAAGATGGAGAGGATTTACTCAGAAACACAGCTCTGATACCATGTCAATGTTAGCAAGGGGGAGAAGATAGACAGAGAGTTGTGAATTTGATGATCCCATTGAGGGCTCACGATCATCCTTTATAGAAATATAGTTGCTATACATGTTATAGTAATTGTAGCAATCACTAGATTACATCCAATCTAATCTTATCATAATCTAAATTACATCTCCTAATATGGCAATGATATAAATTACATGGCTGTACACAAGAGATAAATTATCTCCCAAGTTTGGGCTTTATTTGTCATGGGCTGTGACCCACTGACCCATTTAGCACTAACCCATTTGACACACACTACTCTCTCTATGTACAAATAAGAGATAGTGATGATATTTCTACCTTCGAATCAAATTGATATGGGCAAAATGCCTTATTGCAACTGCATTCGATGAATTGAATCTCTTAGTTGTATTTTTCTTCTTGAAACTGTATGTCACACTTTCTACACACAAACAAAGCTCTTGTCTTTCACAAACTTACATGACATGCATTGAAACCATTCACATGTCAGTAGTTTTGGTAGTTTGGTTGCATTTTGGTTATGTGGCTCATTCTTGCTATTGCGGCATTTGGTTTATATAATGTTAATGGTCTTTTTTTCTTCTTTTAGTTTTTGCTAATATGATATTTATGTTAATGGGGCTTGATTTAGGATTGATATAGTTTTTGTGTTTTTGGATTTTGGCTTATAATTTATATTTCGCTGTTTTTTCTCAATTACAATGACCCAATTCTTCAATTTTCCCCAAAAACATCTTGCCTTGGATTTTGTTTGATTTATGTGCTGGGTCTTGAATTTCAGCTACTTTCTTATTAGACTTTCTTGAATTTATTTTTTTCTTCAACCAAGACACGATGTTTATGATTATGTTGGTCTCATTTGGATTCGTATGATAGAGGAACTCTTGAGAGCTTGAGGAAACAATCTGAGAGGTATTATTTTCGTATGATAATGATTTTTACTTCTTTGAAGTTCTCTATAGTGTTTTATTATTGTTGTAGTGTGGTTGCTAATTTAATTTTCATCCCACTAATTTGAAGAAAAGACTAATTTCTTGAGAAAAAGGCTGTTGTAATTAAAAAAGATTATATAAGAATTGAGTGTTAGTAATAGGATATGAGTTCTTTATACTTAATTTGCCAAAAAAAAATAAAATCATGTGTTTAAACCATGCAATAAGATGAGATTATTGGTAGTTGTCGTTGGTTTTGACCTTTTCAATTAACCATCGTCCGCCCCACCCATATGAAAATCCTCAGCCACTGGGTACAAGCAACTTTTTTATAAACATGATTTTCTCCCCTAACTACTTTTTTGAGGACTGCTCCCCAACCACTTCCACTCTGCCATCCCCTAATTTGGTAATGATTTCTATACATTGGGTCATTTTCTCTGTAGGAGCTATTTCTTGTCCATTCATATTGAAATTTAACTTTCCTCCAAACTGCATTTTCATCCCCTGCGTTCATCATTACCAATTTATTACTAGCAATGTCCAAGTTCCCCACTTCTTCCCACTTGATCAGATGATAGTATTTCCTCACTTTCTAAAGGAAATCTCTATGGACTCTTTCCAAACAAATTGCTATCCCTGCTAGAATTTTGGACAGAAGATAACACACACATAAATTGGCTTGAGTAGCTTTGTTGAGGTTTATTATACCACAAGGTGAACGCATTTTCTTTTCAGTGTTGCTCTTTTTGTCTTCACTTTTCCATGAGTTTCCAAAATATTGTACTCTTTAACAGTCTTTTACTTACTGGACTAGGAAACAACTGCTGGAAATAGATGCAAGAATTGCATTTCTTGGAATTCCTGTTATGTAACTTCACCATATGCGTGAAATGAGTCTTAGAAACAGAAAGGACTTGGTATTTTTTAGGGGAGACAGCCCTGTGACTATGGCTGATTTGCTCTGCTTTTTTTTTTTTTTTTAATTTATTATTATTTTTAAATAGATCTTCAGCAGCATTGTTTGCTTTGTTGTTTTTCATGGGGTCTTGACTGTTGTATTCATGCTGCAGCTGCGGAGTGTTATTGATCCAAAGAGGCACTACAAAAGGGCCGACTCTAAGACTTTCCCCAAGTATTTTCAGGTGATCTTGCATGTCTTTGTATTGTGGATAAAAGAAATCTCAGTTTCCAAATGATTAAATCTAGCTTCTATTGTGCTTTCAATGGCCAAGTAACAATGATTATCATTCATTTAGGTGGGCACCGTGATTGAATCCGCATCAGATTTCTTCTCAGGTAGGCTGACTAAGAAAGAGAGGAAGGCGACACTTGCCGATGAGCTGCTCTCAGATCGATCCCTTGGAGAGTACAGGTTAGACAGCAACCTAGTGTATTCATCAGATGGTCATGGTTGAGATGGGATATCCCTGATGCTTTTCATATGGAAACTCTCTTTGCCCCCAAAAATAAAGACTGGAAAAGCTTTAGGTTTGCTCACACCATCTTGATTTGGGTTACAAAACACTGCGAAACAGTGATGTCTTATAATCAGGAAAAAGAAAAAAAAAAAAGAAGCAATGGTTGTGTTATATGGTATGCTGTGAGCTTCTGTCTGGTCCATTAACTGGACCTTGTCACTGAAGGGCCACACCCCATTATCTTGCATATCCGATGACCCTACATATGTTGAAAATGTACAATTGCAACCCATCATCAGATTTTCATTTGTGGTTCAATTCATAGTTGCAACATTTGGAAATGGATGTGGGAAGTGGTGTGAGAAATGAATGCATGATTTGCCACATTTATAAACTTTTATATGGTGGTTATCTGAAAGTGTGAAATGAATGTGGGAAGCACAGGTGTTTTTTTTTTGGGGAAAACAAGGTTCCAGTAACCAGAGTCCAATTGAATAATCACTATCATATGGGTAAAGAATTTTGGGGCACAATCAAACACTAGTCCACCTTAGTTATTTGGATCACCAGAAGATGTGGGTTCACATGTACGGTTGAGCTAAGCAAATGCTCTGCTGTAGTTTGGATGTCTCCCCAACATGACAAGGGATCGTCGGGAAGGTGCTAATTGTCCTGACCACATGGTTGTGGGTTCCAGTCATTTTATGTCTCAGAAAAATAAAAAGGACTCCCCGAATACAGCATTCTGGGTGATGTGGTTTCCATTTCATGCTGCCTTTAGTAAGGCACAATTTACAACCCATAACCATTCACTTTTGCTTTAGTTTTTTAATCCAAACAGACCTTTATTAAATTCACCAGCCCAATGCTCTTCGCTATTTAGTTCTTTGATATGTGTAAATTCATGTTTGAATGTGCAGGAAGCGCAAGGTTCAAGAGTTTGAGGAGCAGCATCGTGGTGTTGGGGTTGCAAAGTGGAAAAATAAGGGTACACAGTCGCGGAAACGTGCCAAACAAAGAAGGGTCAGTTAATGCTTCCAGGTCAGCTCTCTCCCTCCAGAAAGTAACAAGGAGTTTGTTGTGTCAGCATGACAAGTGGAAGTGCATAAAATTTGACCTAATTCATCTACAAGCTTCGGGTCCATGATGTACATGGAATGGATGTGAGACATTTGTGATCTGAGAAATGTGGTTAAAATATTAAAAAGAAGAAAGAGTGAATCAAGTATAATTAAACTGTGGATCCTACTTTTGGGGGAGTCAATTTTCCCCAATGCCAATGCAGTGAATATTTTTTATTTTGAAGTTTTTTTAGTGAACAATGTTTTACCATTTTTCTTAATATGCTTCTTCAAATTTTCAATATTAATTATGATTTATGTTGTGGCAGTTGTGGGTGTGCATGCCTTGACTTTTTGTTGTGAATATTAACTTGTATTATTCTTATTTTTTTAGTTTAGAATATTAAATGCATTGTGTATTAAGTTTTTCTCTTCTTGAAATCATATCGAAATTATTTTTAACAATTGGCTGTGTTATATCCGTATTATTCATGCATTCTACAATTTTTTATGAGAACGCAATTACTAATCTATATCTTTTGAAATGTACTCCATCTGAGATGTTTTTTTTTTTTTTTTTTTCAAATATTAACACAACAATATACATGTATTACTGTTTGAGCTCAGCTAGTTCTAAGTATTACTATGTTAGTCAGGTGCAGATGCTAATCATAATTTGTTTCAACCGTCCCTTCAAATGCCTCTAGTTAGGCGGCTAAATCATCAAATGAAATAATTTTAAGGCAATACATCTTGTAAATGGTGGTTCTACTTGGCGGGCCCTGCAAGAACTGCCACATCAATACACCAAATTGTTTGGAGTTGAACGCTCATGGTTGAGTGGTGTTGGCATTGTAGTTTTACACATGCTTAGAGATGGACCAGTATCCCTAGGTAGCCGAAAAAGAAAAATGAGAGAAGAAGAAAAAGAAGATGAAGAAGATTCATCTTCTTCACTAACCGTACTGGAGATTATTGATCCCACGATTGGCATAGTTTATGAGTTTATGAGTTGTTTATTAACAGTTTACAATTAATTCAAAAGTCTAATATTATAATATAGGGGATTTTACAAAAAAAAAAAAATACTTTAGATAACCAGTGGACCAAAAGAAATACTTTAACCGACTGTGCATCAGAACAATCAGTTTGTCAGAAACGGTGTTTTTTTTAAGGAGTTTCAGCTAGCGTCTCTAGGGACCTTATTTTTATTAAGCTAAGGGTCCCTAGGGACCCTGCGGCGGACACAAATTAGAATAAAAGAGGAGTTTTGCTCGTGTTTCGCTGTCAGGGCTTCACATAAAGCCCCGGAGAAATCAAAAGAACGCAATCACTACACAAGGTAGAACAGACCCCAACCAGACCACAGTAACTTCAATAACTCTGATTTATGGTTTGTCAAGGCACATTCTTGACATTTGGGCTGACCATGGAAAAAATGGGCTAGGACTGTTTACATGCAATCATAAATCGATGATCATGTGGATCTGACAGGTTGGTTGGAGTGGGATAGGAATTTTGTATTGAAGACTTTGTATTATGGGTTGTACACAAATGGCGGACTGGGTGCAGGAATGTGTAGGTGGGTCAAATGGCCTGGTTATCATGTGATGACAGACGCAAATCAGGCGAAGAAGTTTACAGTGTGAGAGCTGATACAAGGTGCGACATGGTTCAAGTCTACTGGAGTGAGTTACACTGAAGGATTTTGGTTGTGAGATTAGTCTTCTGTTTACTCTGTTTTAATGTCCTTGTGTTGCAAAAGACTGTAGTGGTCTCAAATAAGTGAAGTTGTCCTTGTATTGTGGAAGAGAGTGAACATCCTCTTATCATTCTTCTCAGAGCAGATCTGAGCCTTGTTCCTAGGAAGAAATGGGTGCAGAGGAATCTGTGGGTGAAGTCCTGACAGTAAAATACGAGCAAAACCCCTCTTTTATTCTAATTTGTGTCCGCCGCAGGGTCCCTAGGACCCTTAGCTTAATAAAAATAAGGTCCCTAGGGACGCTAGTTGAAACTCCTTAAAAAAAAATACCGTTTCAGGCAAACTGATTGTTCTGATGCACGATCGGTTAAAGTGTTTCTTTTGGTCCACTGGTTATCTAAAGTATTTTTTTTGGTAAAATCCCCTATAATATAATACCTCAAATGAATAAAATATAAAATAATGGTGGATGGTAATGAGATTCCACTCATAAAGTAATACAACTAACTATGAATTAAATAAAATGTATGATGGAATGTGGTAAAAAAAAATGTATTATGTAGTGTTAAAAAATTAAATGGAATTTATGTTAAGTTTAAAAAAGCATCGTGATAATACTATTGGGCACATGATTCACACAAAATGTGGTAGTTAATCTCTAATGAATATAACTTCCAGGCCATTCCGTTTTTCACTACATGATACTTTCATAAGCATCACTGATGTAGCCCATATGTTCTGTAAACCTGTTATGGGGTTTTACCATTGAAAACTTTGATTTTTAAAGCTAATCTGGATCACAACTATTGCTATTAAAGAATCAGTCAAGTCTATTTACTGACTCCACGACCTGGACCCCATTGAGTTAAAGTTTGGACAACATTTTCAACCCAATGGTAAATACAGTAGGCAACTCAACTTGACCGGAGGCCCGAGTAAAATGCCATTTAATAATAGTAAAGGGTGTTATGGACTTTGCATTATTTGGCTTGTAGCTTGCAGATTGAATTGAATAGGTGGGAATTCATGGTCAAATGGGCTCCAAAAAAGGGTCATTAAAGAGGTTTAGTGTGAAGGAAATAGGATGGAGCTCTGGATGAGACTTAGGGCATGTTTGTGTAGCCCATTTCCTCGGAAAAGGTTGTAGTTTTCTACGGAAAACTTCTTTTTCATGTGTTTGGTGCGGCAGTTTTCCGCGGAAATGCTTTTTCGCCACGTCAGCATTTTCCTTCCTAGCCATGGAAATAGACTTCCTATGGGGGGTATGGGAAGTCCATTTCCACGGAAAACCGACCCCCCAATTTCCTCTCTCTCACCCTCACTCCACCCAACCACCCTCTTTCTTCCTTTTCCCCTCCCAACCCCACCCACCCCACACACATATCAACCCACCCACCCAATAGTTTTCACTAAAAAATGGTTTTCACTAAAGAAATCCATAGCTGCACCAAACAACATTAGCACTAATTCATCGAGGAAAACCTTTTTGCACCAAACATAAAATTTTGACTTCCGCAGAAAAACTTTTCCAAAGAATTTGAAACCCATGGATTTTGCTGATGTGGCAATTTCCAATTTCCACGGAAATTAGATTTACACAAACGTGCCCTTACACTTAGGATTTGAAGATGGCTATCATTTTTCATCTACCTTCGGTTCATCTTCCATTGCACTTGTTGGATTTGTTTGTGCAACAAAGGATTTTGCGCTCAGTGGATCTTTGTTTCAATAGGAAACGAGGAATCCCGTTTTCCTATCTCTTTTATAGGAAATTAAAATCTTCGTCTTTGTCTTTTTATTCTTTTCTTTTCAAGGAAAATATGTCACAAAATAATGATAAAGTACACTAAATGAAAAATCAGAATAATTTTCTTGTCTATTGTTGAATCATCCTTCACACAAACGCCCCTATAGAATTAGAAATTAGAATTACAATATTAGAATTCTTAGGAACTCAATTACATGGAATAAAAGGGCCCTGAGTGGTTTGGATCCATGAAATTCGGTCTCAAGAAAAATATAATTCTCTGGAATCTGAACTTAAATGTCTTTCTATATCTCGGATAACAATTCTTTTTGAGTTTCTCTCAGGATGGTGCATGTTTTCCTAGGGGTGTTTGGATGAGGACAATAGGCAGAGAAAACTGGCCTAAATCAAATTCGTATTTTGAAGAGCTTGATCCAATGTCTGAGTTTTGTCCATCTCTATTTTTGTCTTTATTTTTTCTATCTTCATCCAAAGAAGCCCTCAAAACTGCTTCCCTATCATTGGGTTTTATTCAACCATGCGATAAGATACTGTTCTAAACATCAGTGTGTTACACAATAACCAATATAGTTGCTTAATTCATTCCATGTAGGCCTCTCAATGGGACGTGTTGAAACGGATAGAAAGCTCGGCCCATCCTAAGCCCGGAACTTCAGGGCTTTTAAAAAAAATTTGAGCCCTCTGGGCTGGGCTTGGACAATACATTTTAAAGTCCATAGGACTAGGCAGAAACAATCGAGCTCGTTCAGGCCCGGCCCGGCCCGTTGCAAAGTAATTTAATAATAATTATTTATATATTACCGAAGCTGTCCCTTACTAACAACAAAAAACGGCTAATTAGGTTTTAATCGATCCTATATTACTTTAACCTGACTCATTTATGATTTTCTACTTTCACCGGCAAAAAAAAAATAAAATAAAAAAATTTAACTGTTCCTACATTACTTGACCCATATAGCCTATAGGATATTCATTCATTTCTATTGATTTTCTACTGTCATTGGCAAAAAAAAAAAAGTTTTTAATACCGCCATGTTGCTTGTTGCATTTCATTGTCGGTCCCAAGCCCGGAAAAAAGGAGGGTTTAAAGTCTGGTTCATACCGAGTGTCTGGTGACAGTAGAAATAATTAGATAATGTTTTATTTATGTCTAGGATCGTGCTAAGCCCAAGCTTGGCCCTGTCCCAGCCCGGGCCTGTACGGGACGAGATTTGTTGTAGGCCCATTCAATTTAGGGGTGAGATTGAACAATATCCGAAGGGCCCGTCCTATTTTCTGGACGGAATTGGACAACCGAAGTCCAGGCCGGCCCGTCCTACTGACAGCCCTAATTCCATAGTCTCTTCTGGTTGACTAACTTACAAGCATCTTGCATTACTTCTTTTATCTTTTCTTAATTTAAAAATATTTTTGAAAGAGCTTGCAAAATAGAAGGTTAGGAAAGAAAAAAAAGGCCATCCTTGAAACCTTCTTATGGTATTTTGTATGCAAGTAAAAGGACATGCGTTTGAGAGAGAGCGCATGTGTTTGAATCTGTGTGTAAGAAGGATGAAAAAGGAGGCATGGAAGCTTCTTACTTGCATTTTGTATGCAAGTAAAAGGACGTGTGAGAGAGAGGGCACGTGTTTGAAATTTGAACCCCCTATGTAGTTCTAAATGTATGATATTTTTTTCTGAACGTCACAGAGACAGGAGCCCTAAAAAGGCCTACCCCCATAATTGAAGGTGGCCCAACTTTATAGGAGTAGAGTAACTTCACCCATGGAGAAAGATCTTTGTTTTTTGTATTTTGTATTCAATTCAGTTCTCATTTATAAGTTGAGCCTGTGTGACATTCAACCCCCTCTTTCAATCCGGGGTGGGCTCCTCACCATTAAAGGCATGGCACATCTGATGGATTCCGTAGGAAAAGACTTCATGGGCACGTTTGTGTATTTACCCTTTCCGTGGAAAAGGAAAATTATTACGTCAGCAAATTCCATATAGATGAAAACTTTAAAAAAAGATTTATGTTGAATTTAGAAATTCATTATTGGTGAAAAAAAAAATCCTCATTGAATTGGTGCTAATGTTGTTTGGTGCGCTGTGAATTCATTATAGAAAATCAAATTTTCTTATTTGGTGAAATAATTTTTTGAAGAAAAATAACATAACATATATATTTATTTAAAGAAATAAAAAATGAAAGAGTTGTGGGGTTTTGGGTTGAAATAGACAAGAGTGAGGAAAAGATGGAAAAGTTTTCCGAGGAAATCTATTTCTCATACCCCCTATAGGAAACTCATTTCCATTATTAATAAGGAAAATGCTGATAAGGCAGGAATGCGTTTCCGCGGAATTGTTCCGCACCAAATGCTGGAAAAATGAATTTTCAAAGGAAAGCCGTCTACTTTTCCGCGGAAAAGTGTTACACAAACATACCCTAGATATTTTGGACTGTTTTTTTATTTTTTTTAGGAAGTCCAAGGTCCTCCATGGGAGCTATTACACGGATAGGAACTGCGGGGGCCATATAAAGATCATCCAGACTGTTCAAAAATGAATTTTAATGCCTCCAATCTTATATCCTCAAGTTTCACGCCTAAATATTATAGGTCTTTTGAGACAGTTTTCATTCCAAGAGATTTAAATATAATTGTCCACTATCTTGTTAAATGTGGACAATTTGAGATAAACTTTATATGACCTCATTGTAAATAGGCCTCTGTTTGTTTTCTTGTTAGTGTCTGAATTTTTTTTGTGTGTTGTAACTTGTTTGTTGGCTTCATTTTCTAATAAAATTACCCTTTCTTATAAAAAAGAAAAAAAATTCCAAGTCTAAAATATTGACTTGCTGAAATGTGTCACATTATTGTCTTGGTGCCCGTCGGGGCAGTGAGATCCACTCCTTTTGAACTAAAACTTGAAAAACATGTATCAAAGTGGGTCTGTTTTCTAGAGTTCATTTTGTCAATGGGAGTCCTTTTTTTATTTTTTTGATAACGTAGGGTTCCCAGCCCTTTGGGCCAGAATAATCCCTACGGGTCCAGGAGAGAAAGCCGGGTAAAATTCCCCTGTTGTCCCAGTGTGGTAGAGCAGTTTTGAACCCACAACCTCCGGGTGCAAACCGTAGTTCTAGATCAAGTGAGCTACCTCTCGGGATTAAATGAGTCCTTTCGTAACCTAACGCGGAAAGGAAAGAAGCAAAATAGGTACGGTCGTTCCCATAGTCTCGCAGCGGCTCGGTCCAAGCATGAGAACGTTTTGCCATACACATCACGAAATCGCAGTGACGGTAGTTGATATTTAGGCGTCAGCACGGGCTGCCGGTACGGTAAGTGTGGACACGGTTCAGGCTCGAGACTGACGAGAAATACTTAAACCTTCCGAAACACACAAGCCCACAGGAATCAATCAACGACTCTTTAAATTAGAAATGGGAGAATTTCAAAAAAGACCTTTAAGTTTCGGCCTTATTTAAAAAAAAAGACACAAATTTCAAAACTTTGCAAATTAGACCAAGTTTTTCAAAAAGTTTTCAATGAAAGACATTCATCTATTTAAAGTTATTTTTCGGAAACTTTTTTCCTCTTTTTTTAAATACTTAAATTACCCTTCATTGTAATAAAACTCTCATTCACTTCCTCTATATTCTCCTCATTTCCTTCGCCGGTGTCCTCACAGTGATCAAGGACATTTAGTATTCCCACAGCGATTGTCTGCATCCAGTGGCTGTCGATACCATGTCATGGCTTTAAATGAAGGTTAATTTAGGTATTTTCAAAATGTTGAGGAAAAAAATCACCAGAAAATACCTTTAAATAGTTGGATGTCCTTAATTGAAAATTTACCTAAAAGCTTAGGGACTGATTTGAAAAGTCTCAAAACTTGTACCTTTTTTTAAAAAATAAGGCAAAAACTTAAGACCATATTTAAAAATCTCTCATTAGAAATAACCCTAATGATCAATAGTCCAACTTATCATAGAAAAACAGGGGAATTTTTTTTTTCTTAACGGTGTTTCCATTTCAAAAGTGAGATTTATGTGAAACATTTTATAATTTTAAAGGGCGAACCACTTGTGGAAGCCCCATAAGTACCGGATGATTTCTGAAAGGACCCGAACTATAAAAAGTTGGATAGTTTGGTGCTTGGGTTCTCCTTCCTTTGACTTTATTTCTTTGCACTCATTTATATATACAGATGAAGCACATAGCTCATGATTATGCATTATTATGTGTTTCGTGCTCATTTGGCTATATGATGTGCAAGTAAGGTCATTTTTAGCGACTCATTTATATGCCTGACTAGGTGGAAAATAGTTATAAGTGTAATGATAGCTAAGCAATGGTAAAGGCTGTAATACCTAGATAGTTGCAGGTTTGAGCCCCTTCAATAACTTTTTTTTTTTTTTTTTTTTTTGCACTTTTGTGGGTTTTTAATTTTTGATTCGAACAGTCAATCTTCTTTATTGATTAAATAAATCTTAATATACTTAATTTCATATTTTATATCTTTATGGATTTTGAGAAGGGCTCAAAATATTTCAACTTATAGGTTTAATTTCTTGTGTTTTTTTAGGCTCCCAATTCATGATCTAAACCTTCTATGTTCCCTTGTATTAATTATAAGCATCAATACATTTAGTTTTATATCTTAAGTCTTCGAGGGTTTGAAAAAAAAAGTGAAAAACATACGAAAAGTTTAAACATATCTAAAATCATTAGATATAGTGGTCAACTCACCTAAGCTTAAGCTTAGGATAAGGTAAGCTCAAGTGTGTGGTGAGACTCACTTGGGGACCCACATAGGGATGGGGGTGGGAGGGATTTCAAGGACTCCTTGGAATCTTTCTCTCTGCAAAAAATTAGCCCCAATCGTGATTTCTATTATCTCCATATGGGCCTAAAAGTTTAATGGTCAATAATTAATTCGGATCGATACATAGTCGATCCAACGGTCTAATAAATTCGGATTTGACCAAAAGTTTGTGGACATGTGCAATTTAAACGAGTCATGTGTTTGATGGTGGGCCCCATAAATATGAGTTTTCGAGATTTTATCTTAAACTTGAGCTTAAGAGAGCCTTGCTCTTAGATATATTCATATACTATTGTGAAAAGGGTGATTTGTCAAACACTATAATGTCTCACATAGGAGAACTTTGTAATTTGTACTAGTTTAGGTTTTTGGTTTAAATAGCAATTATCTTTTTAACATAACTCCCTCAGAAAAGATATTCCTGAACATATTGAGGCCCAGGTGATTTTTTTTCTTTTGGGAAAGTGGGTATTAACTACACAAAAAGGTAATTTTATTTCATAGCCTTTTTTTGGTACTCCAACTAAGGTATTGGGCTCTTGGGAGACTTGTACATGTGAGGTGTAGAAACTCACACATGCAAGGAGGACTAACTCGCACATTAGGGACTCACACATGTATGGAAGGGGGGTGACCAGGTTTCAAACCTAGCAACCCTAGTGAGAACTGGAGCGTCTTACCACTTGGATAAGACTAATCTTAGATATAGCAGCTAGCAATATTTAAGTTTATTGTAACTAATAGGTTAAAGGTCAAAAGATGGAAACAAGATTTCTTGCGAATGTGCCCTTGTAGGAGCATGCACCTAGACCTTCATTAAAGGCAGAACTCCAAAGGGGCTGCAATGCAATTGCAAAGTACAAATAAATAAATATTACGTGTCATATTTTAGAAAGCAATATTACGACGCAACCCTATGCAAAATGTGGTCATTTTGGTTTGAGTTTTTAATATGCTTAGAGACGCGTTCACAAGCATAGAAGGTTCCCCTACTCACATTGTCTCTCATAAGTCATGTCGGAGGTAGGCCCATGCACCAAAACATCTCAAGGACTACAAATTGGAAGAGTCTGCCAGACTTAGTAAAATCATATTTAAAAAAATGAAAAATAAAAAAAGGAAGTCTTCCAAGCCGCCTCTCCCAAGTGAACCAGTCAAACGCAGAAGCTTTGACTAATATTCAACGGTCAAAACACTCCTCCGCTCCTCTTTTTCCCAGAAGATGCAAACCCCCCTCCCCACCAGTGCAATTTATTTTGTCATACGTGTATATACCTTACCATTGTCTACTCTATATTTCTTCAATTCTCTCTGCTTCTCCTCTCTCTCTCTCTCTCTCATATGGCTTCTTCCACTCAGACATCTGCAAATTCACACCAAGCCTTCTCTTTCCCAACCCAATTCATGACTTCCTTCACTGACCTACTCTCAGCAGACGATCACATGGACAATCGATCTCGAACTGGGTCGAATCTTGGTTTCTGGGACTCCACCTCTGATTCTATCAGTGGCAGAATGACCCAGTTCAAGCCAATTACTCCTATATCTCCTCCTCCGTTCTCTCCTTCTTCTTTCTTGTCTACCCCTCATGGTCTCAGCTTTTCAGAGCTGTTGGATTCTCCTGTCCTTTTCTCAACTTCTAATGTAAGTAGCCAACCGTTTGTGTTCTTTGCCATGCCCATTTCTAGATTCTACTCTTGTTTGATTACATGATGACTTTTTATTTTTTTATTTTGAACATGTTTCTTCTTATGTGCAAGACAGATATCTTTATCATGTACTTTTGTAATTGGGTTCTTTTCTTTCTCTCTTTCATGGGGTGGTTATGGGACTTTTCAACAGCTATCTACAATTGTGTAAAGTTTTACAGTTTTTTTGCTCTTATGGGCTAAACCCTGAAGACCTTTTATTATTATTTTTTGATTGGTAGAGAACTTTTATTCATGTCTGTTAGTTGTAAATAAGTTTTTCTATGTAATTATATATCATGGGCTTACTGGTTTTTTCTGTCTTTGCTTTCTTTTGGTACATATGTCCAAATTCTAGCTTAAGTTATCTACTAAATGTCTCTTTGAGCTGTTGGGTCTCTATTCCTTTCGGCTATTTGATTGAAGTGCTGTGTAAACCAGTCCATTATCTAACGTTTATTGCTGTTCTTTTTGGAGTAAGATTTTAGAGCGCCAACAAATGAATTTTCCCTTTTCCAAGTCCATGCTTGCAATTGGGTTAATGAGGTTTTTTTTTTCTTCTACATGTTTGCTTTTAACAAGGTCAAATAAGACAATCGACTCGATCCATGTTATTCTCCATTTGTGGCAGTTTATTGGAGAGAGATGAATTTCTTCTAATTTTGTTTGTTTGCTCTAATAGATGAGTCCCCCTGTCAAAAACGTAATCTTCTGAAGTTTTCCCTGTTTTTCTTAAAAATTAAGATATTACTGACTGCGCATATTACCTTTCCTTTCACTGTCAAGTGTCAACTCTTTTGTGATTGGATTAATGAGTTAATTTTATTTTCAGTATGCTTGATTTATAAAACCATCAAAGTTCTATCTGCTTCTGGTTTTTATTTTTTGTATTTTATGTACGAGGCTGTTGACTAGAATCAAGTTCTTCTCTGTTTCTACAATATATTTGTAAATTGTCTGTTTCTTTGTTGGATGGTATGATGCTTTTATACCTCTTTCCCCTGCTTGTGCAGGGGTGATGTTGTTTCTGGATGTTCTTCTTTCTTTTTTTTTTAATATAAGTTACTGTTACCAATAAAAAAACACAATATATTCATACATTCTAGATAATACATGATTAATATGTTTCATTTTGTTCCTGCATGTTCTTTTGTAGATGGAAAGAAATTCTAGGACTCTTGGGGCTAGTTTGGATGTCGAGAAAAGGTGGAGAAAGTGGACAATTTTCTCCACATCCAAACAGACCCTCAGTGTTCATTCAAAGTATAAGAACAGAATCAAGCTGTTCTCTATTTTTACCATGTTTTACAGAGTTATGATTGAACTGATGTGCTTACTTTGATTCACATTTTTTCCTTTATAGATGTGTTAACTCGTCGAACCCGATCCGCTTTTATTTTCGTTTCTTTTCTCTTCTGTCATTTATATATGTTTTGTTGGATTGATGGATTTTCTGCTTTCCCCTTTTTTCTTATATATTGAAATGTTTGCTTTTGAATGTGAAGATGTTGCCATCTCCAACCACTGGGGCATTTTCAGCACAAGCATTCAACTGGAGGGGTAATTCTAGTAATTATCAGCAGGGTATCAAGGAAGAAGAGAACGGCTACTCTGGTTTCTCTTTTGAACCTAATATGACGTCTGTAGCCTCTACTTTATCAATGTTTCAGCCTTCTTCAGCTGCGACTTCTGTGGTATATTTTGAATTTCATTGCCAATTGCATCTTTTTCAGTGTTTCTGATGATAATAAGTTGGAACATAATTCAAGGACTTTCAATTATTTCTCGTATTTTCTGTGCCTGGTTGATCTTGTTTTTCAATGTTATGAACATATGATCTTGTTTCAATAAACAGGAAGGATCTTCGAAAGCAAAAGAGCACCCATGGAATTATCAAGAACCCACTAAGACAATTGAATTCTCTGCCTCCAAGAACAATATCAAAGCTGACTACGTCCCTCCAGCTCGAGCCATTTCTGTTTCTGAGATTACTACTATAAAAACCAAAATTGATGGCATTGGTGGATTGCAATCTGATCACAATTCCCACACTGAAAGACCTTACCTCAGGGAGCAGAGGTCTGATGATGGGTACAACTGGCGAAAATATGGGCAAAAACAGGTGAAAGGAAGTGAGAATCCACGCAGTTATTACAAATGCACATTTCCAAACTGCCCAACCAAGAAGAAGGTGGAGAGGTCTTTAGAAGGACATCTTACTGAGATTGTGTATAAGGGTACCCACAATCATCCCAAGCCTCAGTCTACTAGAAGAACATCAGCCTCTTCTCAAGCAATTCAACTTTCCATTGCCTCTGGAAACACTGATAATTTGTTAGCGGGTTATGCGGATTTGCAGATGGAGTCCGTTGCAACACCTGAAAACTCTTCAGTTTCAATTGGTGATGAGGATTTCAAACAAAGCTCTCAGAGAAGTAAATCAGGAGAAGATGAGGTTGATGATGATGAACCAGAAGCCAAGCGATGGTAAGCTTTTCAAGTTCAGTTTGTAAGAATGTCACAGACAAGTTATATGATCCTCAATCAAAGAGCTTGAGTCTATTTAGTTGAGTGCTTGATCCTGTAATCCAAGTGGTTGATCTGATCTGGCCTTCATATATTCCATGCCACAAAAATTGAATCCACAGATGGCTCAATCAGATTGACAATTGAGCATTCCACAATGTGTGGAGTATTTATCTCTAGTCAGCTATCATATATTATTCCTCAGCTGCAACTCTTAGAATTAGTTTGTATAATTGCATGGAAATTGAGAATCTTTTTTTTTTTTTTTTTCTCAGGAAGATGGAGAATGAGAGTGACAGTATTTCAGCTTATGGTAATAGGGCCGTGAGGGAGCCCAGAGTTGTAGTTCAGACAACCAGTGATGTTGATTTTCTAGATGATGGGTATAGATGGAGAAAATATGGACAGAAAGTAGTCAAAGGGAATTCAAATCCAAGGTATGAAAAGCTGTCTAAAATTTCAAATCTTTTCTGCATACATATCACATAACATAGCCTTGTTTGCGCTGAGCTATTTACATGGAATTTCATTTCCTTGCTGTGTCATCACGATGAGCAAATGAAATTCCATGGAAGTAACACTTCACAGTCTGTTTAAAGAGTGTCTACCATTTGAGTTCCAACAAATAAATCTTAAGAGCTTTTTTTTTTCTTCATTTAATTGATTCCTAGGGTTTCTTGGACTTTGTATTTCTGTATGTGGTTGGTTAAAAATGAAGAATCAAAGGTGAATATCCAAAAATGACAATCAAATAAAACCCCACTTTATGGAAATTGAATTGAGGGAAGATAAGAAATGAATTCCTAGCCATTACCCTAGTAATTCAAATCCTAGAAAGTCAATGTCTTATCTATATCTCCACCATAAATTTTTCACTCCTCACCTTTTTAACAATCATTTGGTGCAGCTCAGTTTTACCATGAATTTCTATGTAATCTATGCAATCCTAAGCTATTCTGTTAGTTATTTCTTACCCGTCCTTTTTCAGGCCAAGGGTTAAATGGTTTGCATCGTCCATTTTACATAGTGAAAGAAAAGCTTAGTAATATACTCTTTACAAGTAATGGATGTGTTTTCAATGTTGATTTAAAGTGAATAATGAAGTAGAGTCCATGCTTGTTTTAGGGACATGCAGGACAGTTTTCTCCTTCGTTCTTTCATTTTGTTACTTTTCTTCATCCAAACATATGATATTCATTGATAGAATTCTAAGATTGAATTATGAGGATTTTCAAATTTCTCAAAGCTGAAACATTGTTTATTTTCTACCCATAGGAGCTACTACAAATGCACACAAGTAGGATGCACGGTCAGGAAGCATGTGGAGAGAGCATCAAATGACCTGCGCGATGTGATCACAACATATGAAGGAAAACACAACCACGACTTGCCAGCAGCTCGTCGAAGTGCTGCCCACACGGCGAACAGGTCCTCTTACCCATCGCAATGGCCATGAGCAATCATTCTAACTGCATGGAGGGTGTCTATTCCTCACATAATGATGAGGAGGATCACTGGCATCTGAGATGCAGTCACCCTTGGCACCTGAGAAGTTTTGAAGCTCTCTGTGAGAGTTACAAGAGCGTATCTAGAAATAGAAGCTTGAGAGGGTCATCCTAGGCAGGTCCCTTTCCAATGGCGAAAAGAGAAGCAACGGCGAGGGATAACTCGTTCCTGAGTGAATAATCCATAGTGAACTGACAATGATAACTGGATGAATTTGTTGTATTAATTGCATTTTGTTTTATGTATATGTTGTATTTTGTAGGCTTTTGATTCTAAACTTGATACGATGCATAAAAGGGTTCTTATTGCATGTTTTCCCTCAAAATTTTTTTAAAGGTCCATGTTAGCTTTAGATGAAAATCATGCATCTAGTCACCTAAACATCAACTCTTAAAAGTTGACCATTTTTTCTAATAGAACAAGCCACATAGATTGAGTTAAATAACAAATTGGGAGAGACTTTGATGAACTAGGAAGTCTTGCTTATTAGTTAGCTTAAAACACAATCATGATTATGAGAACTGAGGTGCATCATGATGTGAAACCATGCATAGCAGGTACAGAGAGAACTCCTACACAAACAACTTCCCCTCGGCTGCTGAACCATTGGGTCGATCATATACTGACTAAAATACTCAATTCACTTGGTGAAAGTAATATTCTCTAATGGATTGGAACAGTGTGAATGAAAATTTATTAAATTGCAATGTTTCAAAACCACACTGATCACCAATGTAGCGAAGAGTAAGGTTCAATAATTCAATCCACCTAAACCATCATATCAGCATGACATCATAATTCATAAAAATTAAAAATAATATAAAATATAAAATCTGTATATATTCAGAAAAGTAAAAGAACTATAAATAAATATATATATATATACACATTTTAAACATCCTAATTTTCTTAAAAAGTGCTTATAAAGTTACATTTTGATCTTTAAAGATAAAATCTATCCCGATTTGATGTTTTAGATTCAGTTCTTTAAGTACACGGTTTTTTTTTTTTTCCTTTTCTGTCAGTTTGTTCTTCAACAAAACCGATAGAAGAAACATGAAAAACAAAACAGATAGAATAGTTAACACAAGGTTAAGGGGTTTTGGTTGAACCAAACCAGAAAGCCAAGCCACAGCATCCACTGCTGGTATTGATTAAAGAGGATTTTACAGAAAATAAAATCCATTAGATGTCCCGTGCATATAAAAAGGGCTTCATAGTTTCCACTGCACAAAAGAGGTCCTCCCGTCGATTTTAACTTCTGTTTTTATATTTAGACCGTCGTTCGTTTCAATTGAACAACGATATCAGTGCTCATGTCATCTTCTTCCTCCTACTTATTCCTATTCTCCCTCCTCTTTCTCCATCTCTCCAACTTCATTTCTCGCCTCCTATTCTCCCTTATGTTTCTCCATCTCTCCAACTTCATTTCTCGCTCAAGTGACCCACAACACTTCCATCATCCTCAACACCCGTATCCCAACTAACTCATTTTCTATTGCATAGAACCCATCAAACCAAAGGACAACAACCCCCATCGGTCAACAGCATAGTTCTAGAACACACAGTTTCCGGAAGAGGGCATTTGGGTCCAAGACCTGGTAAACTCTCCGCCTCTGGTTTATAAGAATAACCTCTTCCTCTCTACAGAAACCATCAGGCATCAGGGAAAATAATTTAAGGCATATACAGGACATACCAGATGACCAGTCTATATTACATCATCACCACACTTGCTCGCGATTAGTGGTAATTGTATATTTGCGATACGGGAATAGAAACCAAATAAAAAGGAGCATCAATTGAAAGTTCAAAACATAAGTTTTTGATTGATGGGCTTAGCGAGAAAATTGTCACAAATCGTTTCGTTTATCAACAGAATCATAGAGGAACACTTCATTAAGACTAAGCAATAGATAATCTGTTACTTGAGAAAAAGTATCCGAGAACAAGAAATTTTGGAGCACTCTCTGAATGACCTGCACAGATGCTTCACAAATGCAAATACTGGAACTGTTCCACAAAAATTAGAACAGCATAGTGTTTACAGTGTACAAAGTCTAGAAAGGTCTGCTGCTTACAGGCAGAGCAGCTCAGCCCATCAAATGGAAGTACATGCGGCTTCATGACAATCAGAGCCCTGCACAAATTAAAATTATTAAGACATATTGAGGTTAAAAAGGCAGTGTTTAGCATGTAGTTGTTTTCTAAATAAATAAATAAATAAATAAAAATTAAGTTGGGTTAGGTTTGCGTAATGGTTCCAGGCTCGGGCGGGTTCGGTGGTGCCCGTATGCAGGGTCGGGGACCATTCAGTGCGAAAAAGTAGGCCTTTTCCTTATAGAAACCTAGGTGTTGTGGGTGGTGGGTTGGGTGAAACGAACAAGGCCGATCGTCCCTCATTCTAATGGTGTTTTTTTTTTTTTCCCCATAAAATCCTCTTAATTAAATGAGTAGCGTAACCATGTCAAGGAACATGATGCTTGACCACACTCTCCTTTGTCGAGAAAACTTAATTCAACAGTTTAAACCAACAACTGCAAGCCTTAGATAGAGTTTAATTCAAATACACAGGTTTTCAGAATTTCATCTTATATCACAACATTTGCTTCTCTTTTACTTGTAGATCCAGATTGGTAATTAGACTTTCAAATTGCAAACGATTCATTTCAAACAGTTATTGGGCGTGTTTGTTTGCATAGAATGCAAAGAGTCTGTTACATATGAATTCAATGTCAAACCAACTCTTCCAAATGTTGAGGGAGGGGTGAAGCATATGAGGTGATGGTGATAGGATTTACATTACGATGGGAGATACAACCCTCATTTTGTAAGGATTTGAATTACTAGGGGTTGGCTGGGTATTCATTTATCACCTTCCATTTATTCATTTTCCATTGGAAGAGAGATAATTTGATGGCCATCTTTAAAAACTTACTAATTTCTTCAATTAAACCATTTTTAAAAATAGATCTCTTCCAATTCGTATTGTATTCAATGACACAAAACAAACAAGCTTTTTAATATGTCTATCGTATAAACTAATTCAAATTGTTCTCATACACTTGTCCAAGATAAGCATGAGAGAGATCCAAATTTTTTCCAAAACAGGTATTGCAAACTTCCATACGGATTGGTCAAACTGTGTACCATCGGATTCCTGATCTTTACCAATGTGATTAATCAATTCATTTTTATTTTACATTATTTATTTATTTATTTATTTTGAGTGGCTTGTGGCAAAATGGACTAGGTAACAATGACAGACCAAATTGGCGACGCATTGAATGTGAGTACAAAAAGTGACAGTACATGTCTACTTGGTCATGCGTAATCAGTTATCACCTTCTAAGGAATCCCATACTCATTTTCTGTGGATCCAAAGTTCAAACAGCCCATTAAGTACAGTGGCAGACCTAAATGTATCATGTTGGGGATGTAGCCCCCTCTAAAATTGGAAAAAAAAAAGCCCATTAGGCCTTAAAGGAAGTCTGCCCTGCTCCCACTTAAAATAACACATAGCCCCCACTTCCCTTTCCTCAATTCAAAAAATCCACTTTTCCGTGCTCTTTTTCACTCTCTCAAAAACACCCCAAATAGGCTTACCCTCCATCCTCTGCATTGGAGCACCCCACTATTCCTCCCTTCCGGAGTTATTTGATAATTTAAAATTAATTGTGAGTGTTTTCTTTAGGCCTTGGGAATTTGAAATGAATAAGATTACAATCACAATCATACGATTAAAATCATAGAATTAGCTCAAAATCCTAATTTGAAATTAGAGATCATTGAACACTTTATTATGCTTCTCAAATTATCATTTTCACTTTTTATGATGTAAATGAATACATTCAGTGGTCTAAATGTATTAGGATTAATATTTGAATATATTTCACAAATTCTCAGAATCCATCAATATTTAAAAGATATGAAAATGAGCATATTGGTGATTATCATTAATCTACTATGTTAATAATTTGGATAAAGAAATTGTGACACAAATTATTAGAATATGAGTTTTAAAAAACAAACCTTAAAACACTGGTACAAATATGTTGAGGATTTTATCAGAAAAAACATCAAAAAGGCTTTCATAGTTTTATTGAAACAATATTGGTTTTCCCATCGAATTTTTTTCCTTTTCAACTAGTGATAATATCAGTTGCTTAATATCAAAACTGAGCAATGATATCTCCGCGCGCTCCTTTTAAGAGCGGCTAAAACGAAAATCCTTAAGTCCACTGCTTACATATAACGCAAGAATAAGAATCTAGATATATCAGTACAGGAGATATTTTAAGTAATGATGGGGTCCACAGAGCAACAAATGTTACAAGAAGAAATTCTCATTCCATTATTCCTATTTTTTTTGTTCATTTTCTTGTTAAAACCTACATGCCTACACATGAAAGAGACTCAAAAGTCAGCAACTAACATGTACATACACAGAAGTTAAGAAAAACAACGAACTGACCCAGCAAAGTAAATTAAACATTTCGACTCGCCAGCGACTCGCCAACTCGGTAGCTCAACCGACCGAGTCGTTGGATCTATCTTGGCTGCTGAATTGGGCGGGGATTCACCTTCATATTCACAATCTTTGGTGCCTTCTCAGCGTACTTTGTAGACTCTGCCTGGAAACGAGGCTTCCTCCATTTCAATGCACCCAAAGATACCATATCTCTCAGCCCCTTCTCCTCCTCCTCTGCAAAATAAAAATAAAATCTCAACATGACAAATAAGAATCGACTCAACCGATTCGACTCAAAAGGGATTACAGCTTGAATGATACACGTTCTAAATTGGATAGTCTCAGATATTAATCAGATGACCCGATGGCTAAAATTAGGGTTGTAAATGGGTTGGTTCCGATCCGTTAAGAAAGTGGAACCGGATCCGGACCCGAAACCATTTCGAAACCGGTTTCTGGTTCCGGAGTAGAAATCAAAACCATGGGACGAATCTGGATTTGGATTTAGGTGGAGAATGATATAAAAATACATGAATTTTAAGAGAAATTTTTAAAAATTATGGTAATATGTACACGACCCAAGGTGAAACCGGACCCGAGGGCCTAAATAAGGACCCAAGACCCAACACTTTTAGCGGGTTGAAACCTCTAGATAATCAAACAACGGGTACCCATTTACATCCTAGCTCAAAATACGATGGAAACAAAGATGATTTATTAATCGACAACGACCCTTCATCAAATCGAATAAGATGGGCCCACCAAAATGCAACGTCTCTAATCCGACCTGACCACTTTCTTAATGCATCTGACAACAGGCAAGTTAGTGGGCCCCAGATTTCTCTGAAATCGGAAGATTCAGACTCTCCAAAACCCCTACTTTCATAGCAAAGGAGTCAGATTTCAGAGACCAAGAAAATCTGAACAAAAAAAAAAAAAAAAAACTGAGTCGAGTGAGTTACGAGTCGGATGATCCGACCCAGACACCCAGTTTTCATTTCAACAAGCTAACAAGATTTGAGATGTATAAACCTCTAGAATAGTCATCGAAGATGGCCTCTATCTCTGGAAGGAGAGGATCGTCAATATCGATAACATCAGGGACAGTTTCGGGTTCTTCAACAAAACATTCCTGGAGCCAGTAGTCACGAAACCAAGCCGACGACTTCACCAGTTCCCACCACTGGTCCGAGAAGTCCTCCACCACCCGATACGCCCATGGGACGAACATCGGAGCGTTAGGATTCAAAGTAGACGAAGATCTCCCAGAAATCACATCCATTGCCACTCTGGCTCTATTCCCTTCTTCCTCTTCTTCTCCTTCTTCTAATCTAAAAAATCACACGCAGAGAACAAATGCTGAAAATGACTGGAAAACGAAGGTCTGGCACACTGAATGGGATAGAGTCCATGGGCACAAATTTATAGTAGGTGAGTGAACTGTTACCCTTGGTTTCTCGAAGAAATTACGGGACTGACAGAGGTGTCTTGTGTTTAGTTGTGGAGAAAAGTGGGGGTGTTTTGTCATTGTGACTTTATCGTAAACAGGGACAAGGAGACGAGGGCGGATCAGGTTTGGTTCCGGAGCAGCTGCTTTGGAGTTCGGGATTTAGGTTCGGTTGGGAGTGGGACCCAATAGCACTCGGTTTTCTCCCCGGCATTCTCGGCTGGCCTGCTCCCTGCTAAGGTACGCACGCTACTTTTATAGTTGTTATAATACTCTTTTCCTTTTAAAGTTGTGCCAAGCCATGTGGTGATCTTTAACCGTTGCTTGACTTTCTACTCTGGTTGGCCACTTGAAATCAAAACTGTTCAAAGATCCCCAACGCCGGTTTTGTTAGCCGTTGCTTGGATGGGCCGCAATGCCAAGTCATAAAATAGCTTTTTGAATTTTCTAAATTTTAGCATTTCAAATATTTTAAATGTGAGACGAGGACCCAAATTTTCATTCTTTTTATAATTTCTTGTTATATTTAATTTAAAAATTATGCTAAAGAAACATGTTCAAAGCTATGAAGCTTAGGGTTTGTTTCTTTGCTGTAATTTCATGAATTTCTATTTTGAAAATTCAAGACAAAGAGAAATTTTTAGATTATAAAAGGTCAAAAGAGACATTTCATTTGGTGGTTGGAATCCAGAAATGCTAGTAAAAAAACATGAAATTTAGAAAATTGCCGGAAACAATTTATCACATCATATCTAAGAATTCTTGTCAGAAATTTCACTAAAAAAATAGGGTCTTAATTCTACGATCAAAGCCTCTCGATGGACGATTTGGTGTCCAACAATCCTTTTTTTCAATCTCGGACATTTATATACAGATGGTGAGAGATGATAGTTGGCACCATGCATTGTTATAGCGTTGAGGTGTCTATCCGGCCTATCCAATGCCTTTGTGGACAGTCAATTGGGTGTTTGATGATTCATATCCTCAATCTCGAACGTTTAAAACGGTCGGCATCAACTCCTATTTTGTTGTTTGTGTTGGGGTCTGTCCGGCCTGTCCGATGCCTCTCGACGTGCCTTCTAGGCATGGCTGAGATAAGTTGGCCCTGGCTTACACGTTATGGCTAAGCCAAGCCAAGCCAAGCTTCTACTAAAACAAGCTATTAAAATACTTGGCATATCTGATCCACTGATTCATTCCCCTTGGCAAACGAAGCGGGCCATCTACCCACTAACACGTGTCGGCAGTCTCTTTGTCGTTATCAACAAAAGCGTGAAATTACGTGTCACTGTTCTCATCCCTTTCGCTGACGTGTGTCGTGCTACTTTTGGTCCGTAATGAAACGATAAGGTTGTAAATAATCCAGTAGGAATCGTTTCCACCGTAACTCTCCTGTACCCTCCCTACCATATTACCATTCATCTGATGAGTTAAATTTCATCTCACCCGTCCATACAAATATCCCACAACATTCAAAACATAGCCTGATTTAGTTTCTAGAATGGACCATAATACCAAGATATACAAAAATATCAGGGGGTTTTGATGTCAGTTTTCTCCAGGCAGGCCTGATTTTAGGGGCTCAAAAAAGTTTTGACAGATTCTTTCCCTATGGGTCCTGTAACTTTTATGATTTGTGGTCAGATTAGTGCCAGTTGCTGGGAATGGACAAATGGAGGGTGTATAATGTAATTATGTTAAGGAGAATGAGCTGCGAAGATACATTGCTTCTTTTAATAATGTGTCATTATCATCAACGCAATGAATATTGTAATGCATTTGATGTGATGGGACTTTTGATAAAAGGAGTGCATTGTATGAAGTTTTTTTTTATGTTTTTTCGGTGTTAGTGGAGAGCACGATGGGGTCGGTAGCCTACTCTGGTTTTTGTATTGCGCATGTAGCACAAGGTTTTAAGATAGTATATAGATAAGCTTGGAATCTTTGATCATTATAGGGCTACGAATCCAATGTAGATAACATATTAGGTAAATTACAAATGGTCAAGTCATCAATAATTGATTAAATGTTGTGCCTCTCATTTCAGCTTGGACAAATGGTAACTGGTAAGTCTCTGGTGGATGTCAAAGTTTACTCAATTAGTTATTTACACATTTAAATTGATCAAGGTAAAAAATTGTAGTTACTTGAATAGCTATTCTTGTATTAAAATTTGGATACATCAAAAATCAATAGATAGTGCTTCAAAAAAAAAAAAAAAAGCCCACCTTAATCTCAACAAATGTGACTCTTAGAAGTAGGATTGCAAACGGATATCCAATTCTTCGATTATCTGGAAGTTTCGACCCTTGTGCCTGAAACCTGGCATATGAGCCTTTGATATGACAAATTGTACATCAAAATTAACTTTTTTATTGAATATTTTTATGTATAGTACTTGAAGTAGTAGACTTGATGTACTGTTATAAGTTGAATGTTAAATGATATGCTTATTTTAACCAAAAAAAAAAAAAACTGCTCAATGGGCTATAAGGATAATGAATTCCATATGGAGAATAACATTTGAGAATTTCCAAACTCTCCGTATAAGACTTCACAAGCTTCTTGCAAAAGAATAGGCTGTTGACTGTTCCTTGCCCGAGTTTCAATTTTAAATGAATTTATAGGAGATAATTAGAAGCAAACAAACAACTCTAAAGTCTCACACTATCACACATTCACAATGGGGTAATGCTCCCTACCGTATCAGCATGTCAGAGTCTAAAATGCCAGAGTTAAGATTCCCTGTTTATAAAAATCAGGGTAATGCTATTTTGGTGTATCCTAAAGTGCCACATATATAAAATGTGATATCAACTAATTGCACACTCTTAGTTTTTTTTTTTTTTTTTCCTCTGGAATGAAAAAAAAAAAAAGATAACATTTTTTATAGATGGCGAAAACACTATTTTCCTGTTTCTACGTACTCACAAAGCCATGTTTTGCAACCATGATCCTCGGTTTAAGCTTTAACAAATATCTTCTAGCCATTACCATTTGACTCACAAGTGAGATTCCGAATCATTCAAATACAAGAAGGTCCAATGCCCCAATGATTTACATGGCAACATGGTCAAAAGCCAAAGCTGGTGGTTATTATATTATATCCCTTCCTTGGTTGAAAACAACTGGCTATGCAGGGTGCAAGGGCCATGGGCACTAGAAAAATCATTTGTGGTAGTGCTGAGATGGAGTCCTTGGTTCATCGGTTGGTCCCTGACAAGAATCTCTTATACTACAGGTGGTCACGTTTCTTTTTCCAACCCAAGTAGTGCCTGCTATCAGGCCAATTGATAAGCAGTGGCGGATCCAAAATTTTAGTTTAAGAGGTGCGGGCGTTAATAGGTAGTTTGGTTTAAGAAGCAAATTGAAGATTTTCATGTGAATTTTGAGGATGGACTTATAATATTTTGAATTTTTTTTTGAAACGCACGCAGTTTGACAGGTGCGACCGTACCCACAAGATTGTATTTGGTTCCGCCCCTATTGATAGGGTTGCTGCATTTAGAACCAGTGTAGCGGCAAAGTCGACCAATCAGGTTAAGGTAACTCTTCCACTTGGTTCTGACTCAAAATTATTGGAACTTGGTTGACTGCACAGAGTTGTGGGTGGCGTTGGGATTGAAGGGTAAGGCCTCTGATTAATCAAGTCAAACCTTTCCTTAGCCTTTGTAAAATTTTGTGTCCTTTGATGCACAAAATGTGCTCTGAATACAGGAGAATGTACGCGGACATTTAAACATAAATACAACATGTGATTAGCCCATTAGCTTTCAGGTCAGAAAAATACCTCATTCCAATCCCATCGGGTTAAAAAACAAGTCCGAAATGACTGTACTCTGAAAAAGCCCATGTTAGCTGGGCCCATGGACATCTCTAGTGTTAAGAGCAAGGAGAGATTTGCCTGGGAACTCGAATATCTTCTGTGTTGTTGGGGACCTATAAGGTTGGTTGATACATGGGCCCATGCAGCCTAAGCTCCTCCAACTCTGTTCTGTATTGGGCTGGGCTTTTAGTAATGTGGGCTGGACTAAGCCAATCTCTAGTTTGATAGCTACACAGTTTCCAGGTTTATAAAGACCTGACTAAATGTCTGTGGCCTAACATATTAACTCAGATGGGCTGGGCCAGGTTTAGCTTTAATGCTCACAGGATGGAAAGTGATTAGGTTGAGCTTCCACTTCAAATGCTTATACCACTCAGCACTTTTGTGTGGGAACCAGGGCAAATCATGAGTTCGGACTGCCGGTTTAGCCTGGGAAAAGGCTTGTGGAGGACCAGTCTGTTCTCAACCTGGCATAGCATTTTGCCCATGAGCCTGCCAATTGGCCTGATAGGCCCACTCACACACTTAAAATTGCTACAAGTCTCTTTATATTATGTTGTCTGGCCCAGGTTGTTAGTCCAATGCCTTAAACATAGTCCCAGCACTGTACTCACTGGCCCAACCTAGGGGTCTGAAAAGGCAGCCTAAGTTGTGTGACATCTAAACAGTTAAATCCCATTTTCCCATTGCCATCTTAAACTTATCTCATCTCGAGGATAACGTTGGCATCAATTTTTGAAAGAAGCTTTTTGTATGCTTTGTCAAATTGTTTTTTATTTTTTATTTTTTATGATAATGGAGGGTGTCCCGGCCTTTTAGGCCAGACTAATCCCTATAGTCCAGGGGAAGCCGGATAAATCCCCCGTGGCCCCAGTGTTTTATAAAATATCCAAAATAAAAAAAAGAAGAAAATAATTTAAAATGATATATATATATATATAGAGAGAGAGAGAGAGAGAAAAGAAATCTCATGATTATATCACATTCTCATTTTTTTATAATATTTTACACTGCTTAATTTAATGAAAACGTATTGGGAATTTTTTTTTGTGCTTTCATTAAATCTGCAACCTTCCAAATGTAGATTTCATCTAATTAATGTCAATTTTTTACAGGTATTAGCCATTAATTACATCACTCTGCATCATAGTTCTCTGACACAATGGGTTGATTAAGAACCCAGCCAGGTTAACTCGGTTGGTTCACAATCCGGGTGACAAACATGGTTGAACTCTGTTAGCATGAGTTCTAATTGAAACTTGACTGACTTACCTAGTGAACTCAAGATTTAGCTTGGCTCCTTTTGGTTTGACCGAGTCGGATAAACTGACTCAAGTCATTCCCATACTTTCTTAGGCAATACAAAAATAGGCAACAATAGTACAGGAGCCTTGCATGAGTAAAACTGTAAATGTTAAAATCTACTCCGATCAAGGTGAATAGGCTATCGAAAAATCTCTCCTTACCCTTAATTAAATTTTCATTAGAGGGGGATGTTATTTGATAGCGATTTATGGATGTTCACTTTTATTTGTATAATTTATCTACTTTTAAAAATACATTATGAGGATTCTTAGGAGTCCTTCCGGTCCAAACAAACAAGCTCATATTTATCTATACTATAATCGTTCAAAATATTTTATCTATAATTTATAATTAGCAATTAAGATTTCAATCTACACGATCATCCTTTAGGATGAAATTAACAAAATAAAACACGAACTTAGAATTGATATAACCGACCCAATTTATTTTAGGTTTCTTGCACGTGGGCTACAAAAAATCAACAGTAACCGGCTTTGCTCAAATAGGTATATTAAGCCATGTTAAACCTATCGCATGGGCGATGTGAAATGTGAGACATTTCTAATGAATTTTAAGTGAGCCAATACACTTTTGGTTGAGTGGTGTGATATCAGACCTCGATCATTAGCCCAAATAGTGAAAAAAGAAAAGAAAATGAAATGAAAAGAAAAATCAAGTTGAGTCAAGGAACAAAATAATGGTGGTAGTTGGGGTGGGTGCGGGGTGACACCAAAATGAGCCCCACGTTCCTGGAAACTCATTGATGGAGCTAGGGCCCAGGGAAAATGCCATTATTATTGTTGGTGGGGATCCTTTGTATATGGCTAATGGATGAGAAATATTTTATACTCGTCCCCACATTCTCTTATGCAAATAAATCAATCATGTTTTTTTTATGATAATGACACATGATATCAACTTATATCATGCCACTAGAAGAAAAATAATAATAATAGGGGCAATGATTTGCTATAATGAGATTAGGGTAGAAAAGTTGGGATAAAACATGATCAGCCGGGTTTACTGATTGACTGAGCTATAAGTCTTGTGAGTCGGGGCCACAGAGCCTACCCAAGTGTAAAAGTGTTAGTTGAAGAAGAATTATGAACATCATTGAAGAGAGGTTTTAGCAAAGATGAGAAGTTTCAGGATCGGTTGAAAATAAATGGGTTCAACTTTTCCTCCAAAAGAGTATATATAATACTAATGAAAAACATAAACATAAATAACTTAAACCAATGAAGAATATAAAATAAAAGTAAAAAAAAAAACAGAAAATATTCATGTGCATCCATCCCTCACCATAGGGTGAGAGACACTTAGAGAATTGAAAATATTCATGTGCAAAAGAGGAAACGTCATATATGGTCATATGCAGAAAAAGAATGTTCATGTGCAAAGAGAGAAAGTCATATAAATGTCCCTCACCCTATCATGAAGGATGGATGCATATGAATGTTCCCCGAAACAAACAACTTCAAAATCAAAGTAATTAAAATTTTCAAAAAGATGAAAACAGGAATGTCTCCCTTATGCTCTTCACTGGCGTTCCTTAGAATAAGAAGCCAATTAGAAAAATTGATGTTTTTTGAAAGAGGTGATAAGATAGAATGTAAATCTAAAACAAATAAATACACCCTTTATGATTCTTAAAACTCGATTTGGAAAAGAAAAAATTATTTACTTTAATCATGAAAAATCATTCAATTTGTCTATATTGATCTTCAACAAAATAAATAAATCAATATCAGTAGGTTCATTTTTCTTAAGAGAGGGAGAGAAGAACATATATGAATAAATAAATATGAAAGAAATAGTATAAAAAAAATAAAAACCTACCAAAGATTCTTGGGAACAACATCAAGATTTGTGATTATCTTTGCGTTATTGTGATGGAGTTGGTTCACCAGGTGGTATGTATCAAGTCACCCATAAATAAAAAAGCATACATCAATAAATGATGGGCTATATAAATATCTAAAACTAATTATAACAATTAGAGAAAATCTACGGAAATTGTGTTCCCTTGTCTAAATGAATCCGGGGATGTTTCTTGGTGAAAAAAAATCAACCTTTCATTTGCTTCTAAGGGCTACATTGGATCCACTAGTCCAGTTAAGAAAAAAAAAAAAAAAGGAACGAAATTCCATAAATTAGAAATAATAAAACAATAAAAAAAAAACACAGTAAGTCATATTAGTTTTGAAAAATCAAGAACAACTTCACAAAATTTGGCTCGTAAGTTTTTCATATGTCTCATGAAGAACACAAGAACATCAGTATATCTATATGCTTCAACTCTTAAAGATATTTGATGCATTAGAATTTTGATCATTCTTTGAAAAATAAATACTAAAACCTACACTTGAAGAAATAAGCTTTAACACAAAATGCACAGTCAATGAGTTTAATACTTCTCTTTATTATCTCCTGTTATCTTAAAGAAGGAAAATAAGATTTGAAAAGATAGAAAGCAAAAGGAGCAAGAGACGAGGGTATTTGGTAAAAGGAAAATGAAACCACAGGTGAGATACTTTTGAGATTTAAGAGGGAGGGATTTTAGGACGTAAAAACCAATAGATAATTAAGTTTAAAATTTTCAAAATATGTAAATAAAACAGTCCATGTCAGACTTGCAGGGATGGGGTGGTCTTCTGATGAACGACGGATGGAGAAGGAGAATGGGTTGCAGGGATCGGCCTCAGGTGATGGGGATAGAGGAGAGACTAAGATAGGTGATGGAGATGTTTGATGAGCAGGGGAGGTTCTGAGATGAGTCAGTAAAGGAGAGACATGCGTGGAGAGGGTGAGACGTGGGAGAGGAATGGTGATGGAGAGGTCTCTTCAGGGAGGACGAAGATGAAGATGGAGATGGAGATGGAGATGGGGGCCACTGGGGAGTGGTTTTTGGGACGAAATATGGGTTGAAAAAGAAGCTGAATAATATAAGATTTGAAATTTGAAATTTCAAAATTTTATTCCTAAAATAAATAAAAGGGTAAATCAGTCATGCCAATTGTATCTAAGGACATCTTGCCGAAATATATCGGTTGCATACACTATAAGTTTTAGAGAAAAAGTTGATGTACTGAAGGCCTTACAATACCTCTTAAAAAACCTTTTCACTAATTTACTCTAATTTTTATACATGATTTTTCCAGCTGGCCAAGTACATAGCGCAGCATGCCTGAGTTCAAGCCTTTTAAAAAATCCTCATTCCATGTATTACAGTCAAAACAATAAAATTATATATAGGCACAAGTCTTTTTTTTTGATATAAGGGTAAATGAATTAAAAAAGGAAAAAGAGATACAAATGCACAAGAGCTCCAAGATGGAGCAGAAACAGAGCAATGCAGAGAATTACAGCAAAGCTACAAAAAATCTGGACAGAGAACTACTGTCCGAGCAAAAACAAATGCAACAGACAGGACAGCCAAGCTAAGAGGCTTGGAAGACTCGAACTTTCAAGAACTCCATGAGGGAGGAGAGCTGCTGGTTGACAAAAGGCTTGGATATCTTCCTTAGGGAGAAGCAAAGGTCTTCTTGCAACTGAGCTATGATTCGGTGAAGAGGGAGGAGGCGGCCTTCAAAGGCAGCTGCATTTCTGGTTTTCCAGATCAAGTGCAGGACTGATAAGAAAGAGGAAGCCATGAATCTCTTGCCATTGGAATCATTGCCTTTAGAAATGGAGGCCCAAATCGAGGAGGCAGAAGAGTAATGAGAAGGCTGAGACTTAGCTGAGTGAAGCAGCCATTGTCAAACTGACTGAGCTAAAGTGCATGAGAAGAAGAGGTGGCTGACTGATTCTACTGCATTATGGCAAAGATTACATCTCGAAGCTAGAGAGAAACCAAGGTGCTGCAGACGATCTTCAGTGGGAGTTCGGTTGAGCATTAAACGACATCCAAAGCAGGAGACTCTTGGGAGAGAGATTCCATTCCAGATCAGAGGAGTCCAATGAAGGAAGTTGCCTTTCAGTCTAATTGTATTCCATGCACTTTGCAGAGATAGGTTCCCATCAGAAGACCCCTTCCAGTAGAGGTGATCTGGGGATGAGGAGCTGGGGGAGAGGAGTGAAGTTGCTGAGATAAGCCTGTCTCTGACTGCAAGAGGAAAGCTGAGAGGGAACTGCCAAGCATCTGAATGGAAGAAAGAGGCCAGTTTTTGGTCAGGGGAGAAATTCAGAGAGGGAAAAACTGCTGAGAAAGGCTTGTCCCCATGCCATGTATCGTGCCAGATGTTGATGCTCTCTCCATTACCAAAAACCCAAGCACTTCACAAGTCAAGCGCCATCAATTTGAACTTTGACGGGTTAAAAATTGAAATACTCTACAGCTATCGCCAATGGCCTACTAAGAAATGGTTGATAAAGTAGTATACCAACTGACAACTGTGCTGAGCAACAAAACTAACAACGGAGAATAAATGAGGGCCTTCTATTGCTAAAATATCTTCTGCATTCGATGACTTTAGAAAAATGCTATAAATGGCTCATGTCTCTGTCATCTATAGCCTCTAGGGAAGGCTCCTCACCTCAAGTTTTCCATGAATTAGGACCCATCCAGCTATTTATTCTAAAAGATGGATGTTAACCTGACACCTGCCAAAAGTAATTGTATGGCTCGAAATGGTAACCATTGATTTGGCGGCTAAAGCATAAAGGACTAAAATATATTTTATGCTTAATCTACATATATCACTTACCAATAATGGAACATGTCATGTGTTACTTTGAGTAGTCTCTTGACTCTTGTCTCTGCCCTCACGTCAACTTCATCACCATATGGCCCCAATTTAAACACACGCATTGAACTTGCAAGCAGAATCAATATAGATCTAGAATGTGGACAACAATAGCAATTGCATTTTTAAGTATTAAGTATTCATCCAAGGTTAAGCCAAAATAGAAAGAAGGAACAAAAAATAGTATTCATCCAAGGTATGTTCAATTGAGGAGGGTATGTGAGTTGCCCCAACTGGATGTCTAATGATCTGAACTCTGAAGACTACCCTAGTAGGCCCAACTCATATAGGATTGTGCACTCTCATGGACCTTTTGTCTGAAATCTCTTATGATTTATGGGGGTCATATGAGGCCACATCAATCATGGGGAGGTGAGGACTCAGAAAGATCTTGATGAAATCTATATGTGCAAGATTTTGATTTTGTTAGATCATACCTACACCTAGATGTATGACCCTCAAGTTTAATGGCATTAACATACATTGTATTTTTTAATTTGATCTAAGGAGGAAAAACATTAAACATTAGATGAGTATCAATTTGGTCTTGCATGCTTCACTTTTCATCTCGTTAGTCATCCGTTTCAAAATTCCTCTTGCTTTAATTCATGGGAACTTTACCCCAAGGGGTAGCTTAGTTGACCTAGGACCACGGTTTGCTCCCGGAGGTTGTGGGCCCGGAGGGATTAATCCAGCCCAAAGGGTAGGGAACCCTCCGACAGCAAGAAAAAACAAAAAAAAAAAAAAAGAAAAAGAAAAAAAAGAAAGAAAAAAAAAACCATGGGAACTCATTCTCACGCAAACGAATGGCCTTTAAAGAACTTCCCTTCCATGAGCCCATTATTGATATGGATAACCAATGCTGGCCACCAAAATCTGATGGAACTTGCATATGTGATTGCACAGCTTGTGTTGAGGAGTCAGGAAGGATCCCAAAATATGTTTTGCTTCTTGAATCTTGACTACTTTGCCTTTACAAGCACAATGGAAGGGAGCTGAATGCGGTAGATGCTCATGTCCTCCAACAAAGCCCACTTTTCCCAAGGGTCCAGTGGCACTGGGACCCTTCTCTAGTGATCAGAAGGACTGTGTATTTTCAAGTGCTGTGGCTATTACAATGGAAGGAGCTGATTGCGGTAGATGCCCTCCAACAAAGCCCACTTTATCTGAAGGGGTCAGTGGCAGTGGGACCCACTGTAGAATGTGTCTTGACTTTCAAATTTTTATTCCATTGGTCTGCCTGACAATGTACATGTAATAAATACGTGGGGGCCATCTTTGACTGTCCATGTTTTGGCAGGTGAAAAAAGGGTGATTCTCTCGGCCAGCCATACACTGAGATGGAAGTGCTTGAGAAGGTGTTAAAGAGAAGCTGGATGGCAGTATGTGTTTGAGGAGCAAATCAAGGTCAGGTTTCTCTGCATGTCCTTTTTAAGGATATGGATGGCCAGATGCGATGGTTAAATGCACACAGCACAACTTACTTTTTCTCAATCTCCTATCGTCCATTGTACCAGATAAGGATTAACTCATCATGTTTTCATGGCCACCTGATATACCAAATCATCCCAAGCTCTTTTGAGAGCTTGTTAGATAATTGAAGAATAAATTCCCCAACAGCTGTAAATTCTCCTATTGGGCAGATGATTTTCCGAATTTGAGAATTTTTTTTTCTTTTTTGCTTTTGGAGGGTTTCCGGCCCTTTGGGCTGGACTAATCCCTTCGGACTCAGAGGGAAGTTGGGTAAACACCCATGTGACCCCAATGTGGTAGCACTAATGGACTTAACCTTCGATTCCTGAAGAAGATGAAACTGATGATCGATACCAAAACCTCTAGCTCCGAAAGAGAGATGAATCATAATCTTGACCACTCGGCCAACTCCTTGGGTTTAGAATATGAGAAGTTCATAAGAGGAATTCTCTTTTAAAAAAAAAGCCATGGGAATGCATTTGTAGATTCTCATTTCCAAGAGAGAAAGAGGGGGCTTATTGTGTAAATATTGTCCAAAGGATTTTGAGAATTTACAAAGTCTCTAAATATTGTCCAATGCGTGGAATTCCCGGATCCTTCTCTCCATTGGAGAAATTGAAAATACCATGGAGATTGGAATTTCGAATATTTTAAAAATTATTTGTGGCTTTTCAAGTGTTTGAAATTTAAAACTCTAGCAAGTGAACACCGTTGCATCTGAAAATGCTAAGGGGACAACTATTATATCATTGTCTTTGAATTCCTAACATGACGAACTCTATAGGCTGTTTAGCTCAACGCATTTTTATTTTTATTTTTATTTTTTGAGAATTTGAGTGGTTGTGGATTTCTAATGCTTATTTCAATTTTATCTGCTTGGAACTCCAAATGCATTATTTGGTTTTAGAATTTCAGATATCTGCATGTCAAAAACCCACATTTTAGCTCTTTGAAATCTTAGAATTCAAAATGCTGAAGGAAGCTATAGCTTAGCATTTGGCACTCTACCCCTGGACTCCATTTGGAGAACTTTAAATTCACCAAGACAAGATATCTCACAACACTTTCAGTTAAACAGGCCTAAAGAGTCCTGAAGAGATGAATTTTGCATTCGATCCTACTCCTTTCAAAGGAAAACAAACTTCTTTTAAAAAACGCAATTCATAGTTTTCCTTTCCGTGAGAATATCGTATCATACCAATCCGAAAAGGAAATTATACAGAAAATCTGAACAATTTATCTCCACACGCTGGACTGGAAATATAGTGAAATATTACACACATGATTTGGGTATTAAAAGAGATAATACAAAAGACACACTCACAAAAAAAAAAAAAAAAAAAAAAAAAAAAAAATAGAGGAAGAAGTGAGAGTTGTATGTGTCAATGGAAAGTTGCAAATGGTAAGCAGGTGTTTTCAGTTTTGTCATTTGCTTGCAAGACTTGTGTATATGTGACCCGGACTTGACACGATTAGGAAGACAGTCATGTCAGCGGCTTGGAAAGTCAAATTTTATTGATGTAAAACACATAAAACTTAAAAATATTTAAAGTAATAGTATAATAAATTAAATTAAATTAAAAATATTAGATTTTAAAACCTTAGAATGATGACCATGATGGTGGTTCTTCAACCAATTTTAATGCCCGATTCAGGTACTCTTATTAATTTTAGACACATCTACTCTAAAGTTTTTCGAAGTTGACTGTATATAACAGGTCCTTAATTAAGATATTTTTGCAAAAATCATGATATTACTAATAGAAAATATTCGTGATTCCATAAGAAATATTGGCGGAGCCCACTTAGCAACCCATCCAAACCATGGACAAATAGAGACCTACTAGGATCACTTATACCAAAGATTGACACACATCCGAATTAACCGAACCATTGGATCGAGGGTTGAATTTTTTTTTTTAATACGAAGCCATTAAATTTTTGGCCCACGGATGAAGGGGTTATAAAACATGGAGCTGTGTCAAACTTGATACTTAGGGTGACCTCACATAAATCTTTCCATCCCTCCTGATGCTATCTCCCGATAGAACCCAATATTAAATCCCATTGAAAGTTCTCATATTATAGGTGAGAACTAATTCCCACCCGAATAAATCCGATTACTAAAATAAATAAAATCACAAGTTCGGCAATACATGCAGCAAGTAGTTCATGGATCAGGCCCAAATTACATTGGGTTAAATCTAGAATTCATCCCCTGAAAAATACAACAAATGGGGAATAAAATAAAACTCTATCTGCATAAACAAGGGCAGGTTGGTCATTTCGCGCTACTCGGCACTGACGCCGCGGAAGAGCCCACAGAGAAATCCATTTCCCTGTTGTATTCATTTCGAGGAATCATCCTCTTTCCGCGTTTTCCTTTTTCTGTAACTGCTTTCTCTTCCCCCTAAAAATCACGGAATCACACCGAATCACAAGAACAGGTAGAAAGGAGGAAAATGGAGCAGAAGATCCATGTCCTATAATTACAGGGAAAGAGAGAGATCAGATCAAACCATGCGCATTTTTTACCAAATTACCCTCGTAATCCTCCCGAATTTTCAAATCTACTCCCTATCTCCTTCCTCCTCCTCCTCCCTCGTTGGCGCCAACCACACCTCCGCCCGCTTCTGCTCCCGCTAAATCTCAGCTGTTGGATCTAGGGTTTAGGATTTTTTTTTTTTTTTTGTTTTTTCAATCTTGGTTTCCTTCTTCGAATGGGTCCGGCGACGAAACCGATCTCTCTGCGAAATCTCCTCCTCCGGATGCTTCTCGTCGGCGTTTTTCTCCTCCTCATCCCGTTCGTTTACGTCTTCACGGTCCAAAGCAGCGGTGCTGTAGAGAGCTTCAGTTTCATCCGCCTGGGCGGAAGAATCGACGTCGCCACCACCACCGCTGCCGCGGCCGTAGTCCGGTCCGTCGGATCGCCGCCGTCGAATCCCCTCTGGACAACCCGAGAGTGGCGCAGGACCGTTGATTTCTACAAATCCGTTTTCGAGGACCTGATCGCCGACGGCTACCTCTCCCCCTCATCCAAGTGCCTCTCCGTCGGCACAGTCGCCGAACAGGACGTCTTCGCCCTCAAGGAGATCGGCGTCCCGGACGCCGTCGGAATCGCCAAGAAGCCGCAGCCGCCGCTGGTGATACGCGGCGACGCCCTCCGCCACCCGTTCGGCGAAGACACTTTTGATTTCGTCTTCTCCGCCGGCGTCGACGGGGTCCTCCGCCCCGGAGACCTCGCCGCGGAGATCTGCCGGACCCTAAAACCCGAAGGGTTTTTCGTCGTCCACACATCCTCTGCGAAGGATCTGTACAGTCTGAATTCATTCATCGATTTGTTCGATTGCTGTCGATTGGTTCGCTCCCGCGAGATCAACGGCCCTGATTCGTCTGATCTCCGCGAGATTGTGCTGAAGAAAGAAAACCCAATTGCTCTCTCCCATGAGGGAGAAAACCCAGATGGCAATTCGGAGAATAAGTGCCTGGTTGAGGGGCATAAGCGGGAATTGGTGTGGAATGCAGAGCCTCTGATTACAGAGGAGCCTTTGAAGCCATGGATTACTCTTAAAAAGAATCTGGGGAACATAAGATATCTACCATCAATGGCGGATTTGAGCTTTAAGAGGAAGTATGTATACATTGATGTTGGATCCCGGAGCTATGGATCAAGCATAGGAAGGTGGTTCAAGAAGCAATACCCCAAGCAGAATCGCACTTTCGATATCTACGCGATCGAAGCTGATCAAGCTTTCCATGATGAATACAGAAATAGGAAGGGCATCAATCTGGTGCCTTATGCGGCGTGGATTAGGAATGAGACGCTCTTATTCGAAGTTAGTCGAGGGAGGAAAACAGGGGAGAATGGACGGAGAATTGGCCGGGGAATGGGTCGGATTCGCCCCTCCGAGCCATCTGCGTCCGTTGGGGTTGATGTGGATAGGATTCAGGGATTTGATTTCGCGAATTGGTTGAAAAACACAGTGTCTAAGAAAGATTTCGTGGTGATGAAGATGGATGTGGAAGGAACTGAATTCGATCTTATTCCAAAGTTGTTTGAGACTGGAGCTATTTGTTTGATTGATGAGCTTTTTCTTGAGTGCCATTACAATAGGTGGCAGAGTTGTTGTCCAGGTGTGAGGAGTTCAAAGTATCCCAAGAGCTATAATCAGTGCTTGGACCTGTTTTCGTCTCTTAGAGAGAGTGGAGTTCTTGTTCATCAATGGTGGTGACTGGTGACTGATAACATCCAAAGATCACCTTTTGGGAAATTTTTTTTTTTTTGTTGTTTTTTCAAACACCTTTGTCATAGGAATTTACATTTTACAGGTGAAAATATGTAATTTTTTTTTTTTTTTTTGTGATTTTTAGCCAAATGAAATGTTTTTAGTTTGTTTGATTTCTTATAGTTTGTTTTCATTTTTAATTCAATGTCATTTTCTGTTGATTCATTTCATATTTACAGGTGGAATTATTTATTCATTGATAAGTAAATTTTATCTGTCACTTGGACATGTCTTTTAATGGAAAGTTTTGAGTTGTGATCATCTCTTGTAATGGGTTTCTTGACTAGTTTTAATGATAATGTTCTTCCATCTCAATAGTTTTGGCATTGTTTTTACACTCTTTGTTTATTTATTTATGGATAATCTGAGTGTAATGTATCCTCCTAATCTACCCAATCTAACCTACTTTTTTTTAAGGTGCCGCTGGCCAACACCTTTCGGTTCTACCTGGGGCTTGGGCCTAGCTATCTTGCCTTTGATGACTTTGATGTCCCTTACCAGCTGTGCTTGCGGTCGGGGACAATGAATTGTCTGCTCTACACTCTTTTAGCTGAACAATTAATGTAAGTGATTAATAGTCAGAGAAAGATTATCAAAATTTTACAATGGTGTGGTTAAATCATTGTGTAAAGAGGCATAATTAGATGTGAATTCTATTCCATTATTGTGCGCATGTTTCTGCAGGTATTGGAGGTGGATTTTTTCTGCTGGGCACCTGTTAATAGCCCTTTTGATAAGTAACTGAGTTTTATTGAAAGTGGGGGAGGGTACGAAAGGTTGATGAGGTATTTACCCGAGGAATTAACTACTGTAGGGATTTATGAAATGCCATATGTTGCGAGAACAAATTAATCCTATACTAGTCCGATAACCCGTGCTGAGCACGGTTTCTCCCTACATTGCAAAATAAATAATCACATACCGTAAGAAAAGTTGGATAAAATAGAAATAGAGAAATTTGATAAAAATAATGATATAGTTATACAGGAACAACCAAAACATGAAAAATGAGCAGGCACATGAGCAGTTACATAATTGACGGTCAAAATTATAACTGACGGTCAAAATCAGAGCGAAAACCTTTTAACTTAAAATATTATAATGGTTACTGCAGTTCTGATGGGGGAAAAAAAAAGAGCTTATAACTCGTCGAACTTATTATTCCCCCCTTCTTAGTCTTCTTGAGGCCAAGTGGAAGTGGTATATTTTTAGTTTTGAATCTCACGTCCTGTCATTTGCTTGTTAGCCTTTCTGTCCTTGAAAACTCGTGATTTCTTTCCAACCAAATTTGGCACATAATATGCAGGTAGCCAAATTCAAAATACTTTGGCCATATTTGATATACTGATGGATTACAAAATAAAGATGTTTTCTGTAACGCCCCAATTCCGGATACCGAAAAAACCGTCGAAATATTCAAAGTTGATGCGCTACTTCCCGAAAAATCCGAGAATTTCCAAGATCGTAGGTCCGCAGTGAGATCCAATTTAAAACTTTTGAACAATATAATAACCACGGTTAAATTGCGGAAGCATAATAAGTGAGACAGAAGCAATAAGTATCATGATATATCAAGTATGAACAGAACTGTAGTCCAGTTTAAAAGTATCAACTGATAAGAACAACAAAAGTTAATTTACATATTTGATTGCTACCCGGCTTACTACAAAATCGCTAAAAAAACCCAAACAAAGACAACCCTCAAAGCCCGGGTGTTAGCTCTCCACCCTCCGGCTCGACATCTGGGTTAATTGGTCCCGAAACAAAATCTCCAGCTATGGGCGCATCGTCCGAGTACTCGGGGTCAAGACCTAAGCACCAAAATGGGTCAGATCTAAAGATCTGACAAGTCACAGTATACAAGTAACATAGGACAATATGTATCAAATGAGTAGAGACAGTTGCATAGTTAAAGAATATCAAGATACATGATCTACGCAGTCGAGCAGGATAAACATATAGAATCATGATAAATATAGCATCTAGTCTAATACAATATGGCACATTCACACGAGTTGGATACCGCGGGATATTATGCCGCGGCCCTCCCATACTGACAACAGTTGCGGCGGGGAATCTCACCAGTGCTGGGGATGACTAACCCCGCAAATCACTCAACAGTCTCACCACACTCATCACTCGGGAGACTGGATTCGGTATCATACCGTCCGTCTAAAAACATAGCTCATCATGATAGCTCGCTCAACACTCATAAATAGCTCCTACCAGTGATGATCAGTCCAAAGGCCGAGCTTAAATCAACTGAGTGAATGTCTAAGCCGACTCGAGGAAACTCTAAAGGTCTGTGTCTGCCTAGGCTTTGCCTTGCGTAAACAAGGTCCTAACAATGTCTCTAAGAGGTTCCAATATCAAATCAGTCCATGGATTACAATCCAAGTCCAAGCCCACTCGTTGGATCCATACCTAGGCCCATCAACACATGGCCTGGTCTAAAACAGTCCAAACGAGGTAACAAGTCCATAACCAATGATATTCAGTACATTCTCATTCATAATGAGTTATACGTATAGTACAATCCACCTCTCCATTCTAAGGGTACTCATATCCATACTTAGGCCATAAAAGGGTCCGCCTAGCCACATACACGGGTCAGTGTTCTCTCATTCACACCATCGAGTCGCCTCTAAGATATCCTAGGTTCAGGTCATCCATTTCCATTTAATTAACAGTTATCAACTATAGTAAGGATATAAGAGTGATAGTAATAAGAAATGTGAAGTATGAACTTCAAATATGAGAATCAATAGGAAAATAACAATAGTCCAACCTAGGTAATGGACCACATTTAGGTCCAGGTCCATCTTAGGTAATTTGATCCCTAAATGGAGTCTCAGATGCCAATGGATACTGTGTTTGGTGCTCCATAAGTTACGGGCATCATTGACAACGTTTAAAAGTCGAATCATCGTAGAATAACAACTAAAACCCTGTTTGGTGGTCCCTACGAGTCAAGGTTGAGCCACACCATTGACTCGGGCTTGGCACATCAATAGAAGTCCATTTGGATGGTTAATGGGCCCCACAAACAGTCACATCTTCAGAATACTGAAAACTGGAAAATCACCGAACTCAGTGTGCTCGGTTGACCTGGCACAGGGCTCGGTCGACCGCGCACACTGGATGTTGACCCCCAGGTCGACTCAATGTGCAGTGTGCTTAGTCGACCTCTTGGCCTGGTCGGTCGACCGAGTGCACTGGAATAGTTGGGTCAGGCACCTGGCAGGCACAATCCATTCTCAGTGAATTTCCTGTGTGTCCGGTCAACCTCCTGGCCTGGACGGTCGACCACATACACAGAAACCCTGGAAAAATGATGTCCCAGCTCTCAGGCATTTTCAGTGTAGGTCCTGTGTGCTCGGTCGACCGCGTACATAGGATTTTCTGGTTCTGAGAGAAAATCCAACTCCCAGCTAATTCTTGCAGAGCTTGTGTGCTCGGTTGACCCGGAGCAGGGCCCGGTCGACCGCGTACACATGATTGTAAGTTCTGTAGGAAATCAACTGAGACCTGTCTTTTCTCAGTTTCAGTGTTCTTGGTCGACCGGACTGCAGGTCGGTCGACCGGGCACACGCAGACTGCAGAAAACCCAGATTTCAGGGTTTCTTCTCCTTCAACCCATTTTTCCATTTAAACACTTCCAATCTCGCCCAAGCATCACCAAATCAATGAAAAACATAAAAACACTTCAATGTACTACATCCAACACCCAAACGACCATTGATCTTCCAAATGGGTAAATCCCATCCATCAATGCCAATAATCCATCAATACTAAGCTCATAGGTAGATCTAGCACATGTATATTAACTGAATTGAAAATGCAGAATCAAGGAAATAGAAACATATATTCTATGTTAAATAGGTATATTGCACTTGCCTTGTTTTAAGTGAGAGGTTGTAGAGAGAGAGAGAGAAAAAAAAGAGAGCCAATCCAACAAGAAGGAAATCCTAGCTCTTTGGGGTCTTCTCAAGCACTAAACCAGCCCAGAACTTAGGTCTAGAAGAGAGAAAGGAGAGGGGAAATGAAGAAGATTAATAGTAGCTAGGGATGGCTTGGGAAATGTACTGTATTTATACATTGGGGGTTTAGCTAGGGTCTAAAATACCCTTCTTGTTTGCATAGGATTAGGGTTAGGGTAGAGGGCATTTAGGTCTTTAGGTGGGAATGTTCTAGAAGAGTTCTTTAGTGAATACCCCTTATAGATAACACTAATATCTAGCTAGGTCCTCTACTCACTAACTCACCTAGAAATTGCAAAAGACCCTATTAATTCTATTACTAACATAATTAGCCTAATCTAACTAAACTTAGGAAAATACATAACTACCCTTGCTAACCCCTTAATTAGAATAATTAGCTAGTATATACTATTAAATAGTATTCAAATTCAAATTGAGGGCCCACAAGGGGTGGGGCCTCACATTCTTTTTATATGTATTTTGTTGGTCATACCCACAGCATATTGAACAACCATAGAAATGCATGCTATTGCTAACCTTAGCCCTATCTCAACAATGAAGGTCATCAACGTATTCTTCATTATTATGGCACATGAATGATGAAGCTTCTTTAGGGAGATTTTCAAATGAGGTCTTAAGTTTTTTTTCTTATTTCAAAAAAGGACACAAGTTCAAAAAGTTTTCAAATTAGACCCTAAGTTTTTAAGTAAGTTCTCAATTAAGGACATTGGACTATTTAAACATATCTTCTTATGACTTTTTTTTTTAATTTTAAAAATACCCAAATTACTCTTTATTTAAAACCATGACATAGTTCCGGCAGTTATTACATGCAACCGATCGCCGCAATGACACTCATCGTCCTTAATGATAGTGAGGACGTTGATGAAGAAAATAAGAAGAATATAGAGAAAGTCAAAGAGGGTTTTATTTTAATGAAGGATAATTTTTGTATTTTTAAAAAACTTGTGAGAAAAATTATCGAAAAAATAGCATTAAATTGATTATGTCCTTAATTGAAAACTTCCTGAAAAATTTAAGGACTAATATGATAAGTTTTGAAACTTGTGTCATTTTTTGAAATAAGACAAAAACAGAAGGCCCTATGTGAATTTTTCCCGTCTTATTTATTATTGGTGTTGTTATCATGAGTATTATTCTCAATGTTTGCCTATGAATTGATTTAGCCAACCATCTAAAACTACTGCTTTAAGCAACACTCACTTCTTCCAAACTATCATAATTTAACTTTGTACTACTTGGAATACCCAGGGAGAGAAATATGGGAATCTTTAAGTAGAGCAAAGAGAGCCATCCATTGTTAAAACTACTTTTTAGAAGCCATTCCAACTCTGCAAGTATTTTCATTGGACATATTCTGATCTCAGTGCCATCTTGGCTACCTTTTCTATGGTTGTGGGGCTCACTTAAGACCCATTTCATATCACTCCAACCTGTACAGGCACTGGCCCAAATTTCCTTCCTGTTGGAGTTAATAGCATAACTGTATGTGATGTTAATGGGTTAGATGAAGCAAAGCTGTGCATTAGACGTGTCAAACAATTAAGTGGTCGGGATGTTCCCAACATCAGAATATGATCATATCTCGTGTTCCTTAATTGACAACGAGAAAAACTAAACATTAGGTATGAGACGACGCGTGTTTAAATGCTGTTAATCTGCTTGGAAGTTTCTCATCATCCCAATTTTATAATCTGTCATCACTGCCCACCACAGTTCATTTAGCTTCTCTATTTTCGGTTGTATTTGTTAGGCTACGTACCAAGTTAATCATAATTAACTCTAATTAATTGAATTTAAAATTAATTAAGCCAATTTAATCGAACTAATGGTGATTTATCGCCAAATGGATTTGAATTAGGCTTAATGAAATAGTAACTAAGCTTATGAAGTGAATTGAGTGGAAATTGAAGCTTAAACAAGCAAATGAACGACTTGTGCATAAATATGGGTTTGTACGTATTTTGTCGGATTCGGAAAGTATTGATACTCGCATGTGTATCTTTACGAGTACGACAAATTGTATAAAAGACTTGAAGTGGTTCGACGAATATCGGATCAAATGGGTCTTTAAGTGACTTGAATTGGAATTAAGATGACTTAATGGGTTTAAATGCAAAAATGCAACTTATATAAACCAAAGGATTTCATTCATCTCAAACCCTAGGCAACTTTCATCCATGTTTCATCTCTTTCATCCGTTTCTTCTTCTTCTTCAAATTTTCTCTTCATCAAGTGTGGATTGAAGTGATTGAGGTGTAAATGATTCATCTTCCACCTCTTCTACTTCATCTTCTTTAAGTTCTTCTTGAAATCCAAGCTTCAAAGGGAGGATTTCATCTCCAAACCAAGCTAAACAAGGATTTGGAACTTCATTTTAAGGCAAGTTGTACATATGTTTATGCTTATGAGGAGTTTGCATGGATTTTTAATGGAAAGAAATGATGCATCAGCTGTTGGGGTGATTTATGGGTTGAATTATGGATTTTGAACCCTTAATTAGGTTATGTAATTAATGATAAGTATGGTTAAGTTGAGTAGATTATTAAGCTTGTATTTCTTTGTTAAATTCATGTCTTAATAGTCCATTAGGTTCAGTAAACATCAGGGAGAAAAAGGGTTGAAAAACCCTTCACTGCACTGCATGTAACAGAACCTATGTTCTGTTACAGCAGTGTGGCCGGTCGACCGGCCAGCAGGGCCCGGTCGACCGGGTACACTGAGTCAGGTCCACCGGGCTTGACGAAAGTACTGTTTGCATTTTATGCATACAACTGCAGGTCGACCAGGACCTTCCCCCAGGTCGACCTGGCCCACTGGAAAATGTGGAAAAACGTCCGCTTTTGTCCGAATCTCCGGAATTAAGAGTTTAAGCTTAGAGATTGACCAGATTATTTATAGTAAGAAAAATTTGGCCAATCGCCAGTGAATTTTGGATTCTACGAGAACTAAGATGAGTCTTGAGGGAAGTATGACTAGTATTAGTGCTATACCTCCATAAGTGTTAACGAGGGTTATTTTAATGCATAATCATATACGTAATATCATATATAGTAATCTTTGCATTAATAACCAAAGTTACACTTAGTGGTTGGTTAGAGAATTAGTTTAGGATTAAACTGAGATTAATGTGAATTGTTAACGAGTCTGGCACTACCTAGTGGTTTCCGAACTCATTATTGAATGAAATTGAATTGAAGTAAGAAATGAACAGTTACGAAAGGTAACAATGAAATGACTATTCCTACTGCAGTAGATGAGAATGGGGTGTTCCAGAGCCCGTGGTGACACCAATGATCTCTGATCAAGACACTGGGAGATCCCACCTTATTTGGACCGAAAGGTCATTGACTGAAAAGCCATACACTGAAAAGCCATTAATAAATATTGAACAGAATGAATGAATATGAATATGAAATGCTTTCTTTTTAGGAAGAACTGAATGGAGTTGAAAACCATGCTAGTGTAGTTGCCAGTATTATTGTACTTATTAATGGTATTTATTATGGATTGCTTAGAATTGTTAAGCAAGGAATTGTTAGGAATTATGAAATGCTATAAATATATGTATACCTTGTTGAACCGTTGTGTTCATGGTATTACTGATGATGTTACAGGCCCAGCTGCCCGTACCGGTCCCTCCGAGACCGTCACGCCAGCGGAGGAGGCCCATTCGCTACCTCCAGGAGGTCTAGCCGAATGGACGTGATATGAGCGCGAGTACACAGAAACCTTTTGGAAACTGTTTATATATTCATTTTGGTATTGTAGATGATGTCCCTTGCATTGTATTTTAAATATGCAGTGGTTGATATTAGTTGAAATGAAACAATGTAAAGTAAACTTTACACTTGAAAGTAAATAGTCTGATTCATTTTGATAAATGGTTGTCAATGTATATTACTGTATATTCCGCAACTGTACATTGACAGGTACGTATGCAAGATTCCTTATAGATTTCGTTGTAACTTCGGTTAAACGGGATCTACAGGAGTAAGTATGATTAACATCTCGACCCGGGGATTAACCCTAATGACTCTGATCTCGGGTCCGGGTCGTGACAGTATTAGTGTATGAAACTTTCTGCATTGTATCCAATTTGAAATTTACATAAAATAGCCAGTGTAACTTAATATAATCAGTAAATAGCAGTGTGATACGTAGTTCTAGCTTTGGATCATTCGGTCAAAATGAGGATCACTTGGGAGTTTCATATGGCTAATCCCTTCCCAAAATATATGTTATTGAAACCTTTGACGTGATGGGCCACGGCATAGATGTAGGATAATGTAAAATCTTCCAAGATTGGAAGATACCGACTCTTGATTGACTTTCCTGCAAATTGACTGTTAAGAATTAGAATATAACAGTGCTTTAAGAAAGAAAAAGGCCAAGAAGATCTTGGAGTCTAGGAGAATCTCTAGACATCTTTTACCTTACAATGAGCCCCCAAAGCCCCATTACATCAATGGACTTGATTGTTGAACCATGGTCACATTTTTTTGGAATAAGGATGCAGAGAAACTTATTTCTCAATGAAAGGTAGAGTTGGACTTGGCAGGCTCATCTAGCAAGCAACTCTGTTGGAGCTCTTGGATTGGAAATCATCAGTGAAGAATATAATTATAGTAAGGTCAGCGAAAAAGAATAGAAACAATATATTCTTTGTTGGGGGAAGCACTTTTAACACTCCTTATTTGATGTGGGACTGGACTAAAATTCCTCAACTTACTATTTCTTGCAAGGATTATATGGTTGAGAGGCTAATATGGTAAGCAACTCTATTCGATATTATCGATCAATGGTTGGATTTCACAAGTGAAGATTTATAATCTGTTTTGGAAGGAAGCACTTTTAACTCTTTTGTTCTGTGTGTTTTTTTTCCCCTGGTAGTATCCTCATTGGATGCCAGTAACTATCAGAGAAAACGGTAAGTTTTAATCTTTTTTTAAAGCATCTTGATGTCTATAAATCCTTTAAATGTTATTGATGCTGAAACCATTCATGCCAATATATCCTAACTGTATAGAGACACAGTATGGAATTTGTTCCTTTTTTCAAGTTTTTATCTATTGGCGATGCACCGGAGAAGCTTTCTGCTACATAATCACCTGAACTATCTTGAAGTCGACATAACATTGAATCCAAAAGGAGATTTTAGACAACCTATGCAATATTAAGAAACTCACCAAACTTGAAAGATCAAGGTGAGTTGGGTGCAGTAACACAGTTTTGATTGTTTGCTAAGTCACCTCCAAGCTATAGAGATCATTGAACTTGCCATGTTATTGGATTTGGAATTCATAAGATAAAGTCTCCAATGCCCCTATGTCATTGGATTTGAAATTCATAAGATATACTCTCCAAGTCCGAGGAATGAGGTCTATGCATCTGTCGCTTCTTATGGGGTCCAATCTAGGGAAGAAGATGGATAGGTTAGTGCATGCGTTTCTAGTGATTTATATATCAATCCATTCAATTGATTCTAACCCTTACCCTTGATTTAAGCTTCTCAAGGTTAATGGCTATACATAGAGTGAATTACTTTCAATGAAGTCCAATGGTTACTTTTGCCCATGTTAGGTACAAACTAGGATTGATGCCAGTTCAAAACGGGATTGATGTTTGTTGGGGGATGGATTTGTATAAAAAGGGGTGCTGGTAAAAGGGGTGTTTGTGGGCTCAGTATTAGTAATACTGATCATATAAATAATACATTACCAACAGTTTAAAGCATCTGGCTTTGGGGGGGTAAAGTGTGCTTTGTTTTCTCTTCTAGAGCTTGAATTGGGCCAAGACAAACTTATTCCTTAACATTTTAAAGTCCAAAAATTGCTAACAATAAAAACACACACAAAATTAACCCACAATCTAGAGTTTGGTCTCTAAGAGATGGAAGGTTGTGTTTTAAGGGGGCCAATACATGGTTGTAAGCGGTTGGACCAATCTAATATTTCTTGGGGGAGCTGGGCTGTCCAAATGATGATCCTCAACCAGGCCATGTTCCTACTTCCTCATTTTATTTTTTGCAATCATGTAAGACTAAGCTGTATCCAATACATAAACATTAACTTAATTGAAAGAAGGAAAAAAGGAGAGCTGGATTTGAACTAAAAATTTGTACCCAACTTTCAAATCCGTACAATGGTGTCCCCCAACAACAAATCCAGGCTGACGAATAAAACCAACCATGAGGCTTGAATGAATATATATGTCCAATTACTTGGTCGGGCTGGGGTTTGTTGGACTGTTAGTGAAGCCCACATGCACATTGAGCCAACCAAGCTAACGGTTCTGCAGTTGCTGGGCAATTTAAAGAAACAGGTTTGGTAAAGCCAATGATTTGGGTTGCTCAATTGGTCTAACACCATAAAAGCATCAATGTTAAGCTTAAGCTATTGTTCCTCTCACAGACTCATTTCAAGATTAATGAAATCTCTGAGGGTGAGATGCCTAAGTTTAGGGGTGTTGGAGAGGGACCCAACAGAAATTCCATGAGGGCAAGTTTGTGCAACTACTTTCCATGGAAAATGCATGGAAAAAAATGGGATGTTTTTCCACATACGAGAATTTTCCATCGCTTAGTACAATCGCTTTCTAGTGAAGAAAAATGCAGGAGTTAGCTCAATTCTCTTTAATTTGGTGGAAAAGCATTCCTACATAGAGGAAGAAGAAAAAGTAATTCCTTAAAAGAGCAATAATACATAAAACTGGATTTCTATGGACACTACACAAACGTGCCATAAAACGAAAATACTTCATCATTATTCCAATCGGATTGAAAGTGCATATGGATGGTTTGGTCATGGGGTGAAGCAGCTCTTCTAAATCTATAGGAATCTATTAGTTTCCAGTTTGATCGATATTGAGGGTCTCTCTTACCCAAGGGCAAATCATCCAAGTACCGAAGTAAATAAGGTTTCATCACCAAATCCGCTTGGGTGTTGGGTTGTCAGCTTAAGGCATTGGTTTGCTGCCCATGTTGTGTTTTCGACGCCTACAAACTTACCTAGTGCACATGTATTGCAGGGTCATGCATGCGTTAAGGGATTTAGTTTTGTCTTGTCGAATCAAATACCACAGGAATACTGTCATCTGAAGAAAAAAACAAAGGGTTCCATTACCATCCTACTATTAATTCCTCATGTTAATCTACTACATGTTATTGGGGATTCTCTTATTCACACATCAGTGTCATGTTCTTAAATAAAATCAAGAAATAAGAAATACAGAGGGGATGCAGGGCACACATGCGCCTGCCCCCAACAATGCTTTAAATTACTAGAGGAAAACAGCAAAAATGACAATTCTTGAAGGTGTTAGAGCAAAGTACAAATGATGAAGAGGAAAGGACTACCGTATTGTATTGTAGTAGATCAACAGCACCTTGGATTAGATTGGATACTATATTCCTCGTCCACCTTGGAATTGATGTGAAGACAAAGTTGCAGCTGTCCCATTTATTTAAGTTTAATTTTTAACATAGAGAGGAAAGGAAGGGAAGTGATTGATTTCACCCAAAGCTCTTATGGAGAAAGAATGGCATTTAAGTAGAGAGAGGGAGAGAGAGCTTTTTTTAGTGCACCACTATTCTGGAATCTCTTCGGTGTTTCTCAAGGTACTACCATGACAATTTTATTGTGGAGAGTGATTTTTCTAATGCAATGAGTTGAGTTTCGAACCGGAAGGCTTATCCATGAAAGTTTCAGTTCCTCTTCAATGAAATCTGTGTTTTATCCACCACCATTAATGTTAGCTTTCAGCATAAGAGTAGGTCATCAAACATGATGGCGGACGCTTTAGCCAAGCAAGGTGTTGAGAGAGTTTCCCCTTAGGAGGATTTTATTATGTAGTTGTGGTGTGAGGGGGTACATTTCTCTTCTACCTTTGTGTTTCTTTTTCCTTTTTCTTTTCTTCCTGTACTCTTTATTTGTATTTTTTCCTCTTTTAATATAAGTTACTATTACCGAAAAAAAAATACAGTATAAAAATGGCATGCACCTGCTGGTCGGTGCCGCTAACCTCCATATGACGAAGCTTCTTCTTCTCAGCATCTCTCTCAAAAATCCCACCGTCAAAATGCCATTGACACACTTCTGACCAAATGATCTGTATTTTCATGTCCTGAATCATATTCTGGTTTTAAGAACCACTTGTCTGGTTCAATTAGATCTTTTTTTGAATATTGTTGATTTAAATGTACTAGAATTAATCCTACTTGTTGTCTTTAATTTGGAACCTTTGCTTTCAATCACTGCTTGTTTGAGCCCAATGCTGTGCAGCATTCTATTTTTAGGGCTTTTTTTTTTTTTTTGGTAACAGAGGGTGTCCTCACCCTCTCCAACATCGGGATGCAAACTGTGGTCCTATACCAATTGAGCTACTCCTCAAGGTTTTATTTTCAAAACTTATTTATAAATTAGACATTTTAGTTTTAAACAAAAAAAGAGCTAACGTGGCTGCTTATCTTCTATATAGCCTTCTTTAGCTAAAACAGATGCAGGTGGAAAATTCAACTTATAAGTGTTTGACACAAAATGCTCAAAATGGCACAAATGGTTATACTTATACCTTGTAAATTTTTTTTATTTTTTACAATTCTATCAAAGAAGCTAATTGCAAAGTAGAACTTACATATTAGAAACTTTTATTTTAAAAATCTTAATGTAAGTAGCTCTTATTATTTAGATTAGAGTTTTCAAACCGCTATATCAAAAGTCACTCCCTCAATCCTGAAACACACTTAGACCCAACAAGCCAACAGGTTGGCCCACCGCAAGTTGCATCTCTAGCCAAGTTTTCTAGTGTAAGTTGCAATTAGATTATAATTAATTTTGCTTTGTAACGAAATAGGAGGCCGCTTGCAATAAAAGGTTACATAATCTTACGTTGTCGCCACCCAACTTGTTATTTCAACTTACTCGATGGACCACGTTAACGGCATGCAACCTTAATCTTCACTTATCAGGAAGAGGAAGTGAAACTGTCCCAAAAATGGTAGACAGACGTCTATGCACAATTTTTTCTACTCATCATTCCCTATCCTTTAAGGAGGCCATAAAAAAAAATAAAAAAAAAGCCCCACTGAAGAGTTTTGGACAGTAGCATGATGCTAGCTGATTTAATAACAATGGTCTCTTACCTCTAAAAGGTTATATTATCTCTTACCTACATGTCGATTGTCTTCACCCGAGCGCTATCTTACCTTACTTGAGAGCTCTCTCACCTCACCCGAGGTCTTCTTCCCTTGAAAGTTGGGGTCCCAACCTTAGTCGGGTCTTGCGTGGGCCAGTGTCACATAATTGGAGTTTTTTTCTTTTTTTCTTTTTAATATAGTTGCTCCGGATCCTTTCAAAACGAGGAGAGAAGCATGGTAATAAAGTAAAACAGTGGATTCTCCGGCCCTTAAATTTTATTTTGGCAAGAGCCAAGTAGAAAAACTAATTTGATTGGTACAAATATCGAGCTATCTCACCGACTGACCCAAGGTCATGCATTTGTGCACAAACTCGCAAACCACAAGCTCCATGTTTTTATTACACAATTTCTCAGTCCACCATGGTTACTAGCATGTGGTGATATATGTGGGGTTCAGGGAACTTACCCAAGTCATGACTGTGAGAGAGACAGGGTCCATGAACTGGGGGTGTGAGGAGCACACCTTTTGGTACTTTTATAACTAATCCCAATAAGCACTTGTGCGTACAGTATGCGTTGATAGTTGACTCAAATGCCTTCAATATGCAACATTGCAATTTTTGTTATGCAATATTACACAAACCACACATGAAAATCAATGAAAGAATATTTTGTTTAAAATTGTGATATCAGTATACTATATATTAAGGTCAGGCGTGCCCATTTTTATTACATACAGTTGTAGCCAACATTAGTTGAAAAAATTCTAAATTTTCATGGGAGAAAGGAAAATGCAAGCTTAGACATGACTGTACAATCAGAATCCGGGATCTTAGGATAGGGGGTGGAAAATAACTTCAATTTTTAAACTGGTCGGAACATCAAATTTGTGTGTAGAAAAGATACTTCAATGAGTTTCATATGTTGTGACTTGTGATAAAGTGGGAACTCACGAAAATGAAATTCTCAGGGCACATGTCTACGCGAGTACACCCAAAGTCATTCGTTGGGATCCTCAAATCACATGCAGTATACTTAACCATACTTTGCGCGTCCCATTCGAGTTTATTGTATTGTTAATGACTGTCGCTTGTTCTTCTCATAACCATTTTTCTTGTTTTGACAGCCACCTCAAATTGAAATGCAGATTCCTAGCATTTCTTGCATTTACATTTGGCTCCATCTAAGGCAATGTCTTCATTAGAAAATTAGCAATCTATGTATTTCCATCGTGGCTGTACTGGCTCTTTGCATCCTTATATAAACAACATGTCAAACTCCTCTTAGACCCATTCCTTCCTCTTCAACAATCACACACAGGGAGAGAGAAATATATAGAGAGATGGGCAATAGTCTTCGGTGTTGTTTGGCATGCATTCTCCCCTGTGGTGCTCTAGATGTGATCCGGATCGTCCACTTGAATGGCCATGTAGAAGAGCTGAGCCATCCGATCTTGGTCAAAGAAGTCATCAACGCCAACCCCAACCATGTTCTCACCATGCCATGCCCTCAGGGACTGGGCCACAAGATCCTCATCCTCTCCCCCAACTCCGAGCTCAAGCGCGGCCACTTCTATTTCTTGATTCCAGCTTCTTCCATTCCCAACAACAACAAATCTACCAACACCACCAACAAGAAGAAAAAACCATCTTCCAAATTGCATAAGATGAAGAACATGGAGGAGGAGGAGGAGGAGGCAGAGTCAATCCCTCCTCGTATGAAAGGCCTCTCAGAAAAGAAAAGGTCCTGCCGTGATCATCGCCAAGCTAGCCGAAATATTGGCATTTGGCGTCCAAATCTAGAGAGCATCTATGAAGACTAGTGGATTCAAATGCCTTCCACTACTTTAGGTGTTCTGAGGCAATTGATACTATACAAATCACTAGGCATTGTATTGTTTTTCATGTATGTGATTAGTTGTTTATAGAAGAATGTTTTTAAACCTCTGTATTTTCCCTTCCAATCTCATGATAACAAAAGAGCTGGAGAAGTAGCCCTTAATTTTTCTGCTTTTGTTTGTGTGCTCGATCGTTTTATGGGAAAGTGAATGTGCCGCAAGGACGAAAATAAAGTGATCTTTAAATTGTACTTTCAATGTCCAACTCGTAACCCCAATGGGTTGGCCGAGTGGTCAGGACCACGGTTCCTCCCTCTTTCGGAGCTAGAGTTCCTGGTATCGACTCCCGGTTCCCCCCTCTTCAGGAACCGAAGGTTGAGTCCACTTGTGTTACCACCTTAGGGCCACACCTAGGGGCCACAAGGGGTTTTATCCGGCTTCTCTCTGGGCCCGGAGGGATTAGTCCAGTCCAAAGGATTGGAACCCTCCGTTAGAAGAAAAAAAAAAATTGTCCAACTCATAGAAAATAAATTGGCCGGAATTGTACTTTCATTGTCCAAGTTGTAGAAAATCAATGGGTCATGTCCCATCCAAAGTGTTGTGTGCTTGAGATCTTGTTGGGCTATATAAGGCCAATTTGAAAGCAATAATGATAGATGTAAGATCTGATTTTGGGTCCGAGGACCGGTAGGTCGACTCAGCTTATTGTTGGCCATGCTAACTTTGTTCCGATTCCGCGTCAAATCTCTTTTCCTGAATCATAGAAAAACCACCATGAAGACTTGATCGAATAGACCGACTGAGGATCCTCCGATGCTTAAGTTAGCTTCTGGAATCGTTTTCTTTTTTTTTCCTTTTTGATTGAAGTTGTTAAAAATTTCATACCTCTTCCTCAGTCTAGCTTTCTCGTTATCTTTCCAAATTTCCTGGATTCTTGCCCACCACTTGCGCGCGTTTTGCTCCTCTCTTCATGGCAACCAGTAATTGCCAGGCTTTAGATCGTTGAGCGTTTTCTTCTTTCTTCATTGGATCCAAGGCTCCATTTACTTCTCAGCACGCCAGCCGTTATTGGTTATTCAATTCGCCCTTTCTTTTGGATTGGATCAGTGGGTCAACTTGGGTTGATCTTGACCCAAATTTGACCCAAGCAGTATTTCGAATTCCGCCCCCCCCCCTCTGTTGTATTGGATCAGTGGGTCAACTTGGGTTGATCTTGACCCAAATTTGACCCAAATAGATACAAAGAAGTGCACTCTATTTAAGAATTTGACTCATGAATCATGATAGATTGAAGTGGAGAAATAAAATTTGCGTGCGACCCGAATATAGATGGAACATGGTTGAATAAGGCTTTGATGATGATCTTTCCCTCAACCAAGCTTTGAGGTCGACTTGAGCTCATTTTTGGGGCATTTGGCATATTGGTTGGACCAGCCAAACACAAATAAAAGGTGAAGATCACTAATCATTTAATAGAAATTAATCTAATGAATGGTATTAGCCATTTAATTTAACATGAGCAAAGACCTTCAGATGGAACAAATAGATATGTATCATGGACATGATATTTGTAACGCCCCAATTCCGGGTACCGATATAATCGTTCGGATATCCGAAGTTGGCGCGCTACTTCCCGGAAAATCCGAGAACTTCCAAGATCGTAGGCCGCAGTGAGGTCCAATTTAAAACTTTTTGACCAATATAATACTCAATGGTTAAAACTTGCGGAAGCATAACATTTAAATAAAGCGGAAGCAATTTGATATCATATATATTAAATGTGAGCAGAACAGTAGTCTAGTTAAAATGTATCAGTTGTTAATCAAAGTTAATACATATTTGATTCTACCCAACTCACTACAAAAATGCCTCTCAAACCCAAAATATAGAGGACTCTCAAAACCCTGGTATGTAATCTCCGCCCTCCGGCTCGACGTCCGTGTCGGTCGGGCCCCATGCGAACTCTCCAGCAATCGGCGCCTCTACCAGCGCTAGTGCGTCCTCTGGGATCTCTGGGTCAAGGCCTAAGCACCAATGAAGGGTCAGATCTAAAAGATCTGGCAAGTTACAGCATACTGCTAACATAGAACATATATATCAAAGGAATAGAGACAGATAATAAATTAAAAGAATGACAAGGTAAATGAACTAGGCAGTTGTGCATAATAATCATAGAGAATCAGGATAAATATAAACATCTAAACTACTACAACAAAATGACACATTCACACGAGCTGGAATACCGCGGGATATTATGCCGCGGCCCTCCCATACTGAACCCAGTTGCGGCGGGGAAATCTCACAGTGCTGGGAATTACTAATCCCGCAAATCATCTCATCATCCCATCACTCCAGACCGGACACGGTATCACACCGTCCGTCTTAACCACACAGCTCATCATGATAGCTCCTCAACACTCAACTAGCTCCTACCGGGGATGATCAGTCCACAGGCTGAGCTTAAATCAACCGAGTGAATGTTAATGCCGACTCGAGAATACTCTAAGGGTTTGTGTCTGTCTAGGCTTTGCCTTGCGTGAACAAGGTCCTATCAAAGTCTCTAAGAGGTCTACAAATACCAATTCAGTCTATGGATTTTGTTCAAGGTCCAAGCCCACTCGTTGGATGCATACCAAGGCCCATCAGCACATGGCCTGATCTAAATCTGTCCAAACGAGGCAACTATCCATTTATACTGATAATCAGTTCATTTTAATCCATTATGACTTAACAGTCAAATAAAAACTACCTCTTCCATCTAAAGGTACACATCCCACACTTAGGCCCAATAAGGGCCCGCCTAGACACAGACACGGGTCAGTGATCTCCAAATCAGTCTATCGGGTCACCTCTAAGATATCCTAGGTTTAGGTCCTCCAATTTCCATTAATTAACAGTTAACAGCTACTCTAAAGATCTAAGAATGACAGCATATAAAAGAAGTGAAGTATGAACTCCAACAAGAAAATCAACAGGGAAAAGCAACGGTCCAATCCTAGGTAATGGGCCACGTTAGGTTTAGGTCCATCTTCGGTAATTTGATCTCTAAACGAAGTCATTAATGCCATAAAATACTGTGTTTGGTGCTTAGGTGGTTACAGGCATCTTTGACAACTCTTAGAGGTCGAATCATCTTAGATTAATAACCTAAACACTAATCAGTGGTCCCCGCAAGTCAAGGTTGAGCCACACCGTTGACTCGGGCTTTGAACATCGATAAACGTTCTTTTGGATGGTCAATGGGCCCCACATCTGATCACAACTTCTAAATGTTGAAAACTAGAAAAAATCAGGGTTTCCCAGGTGAACCTAAGGTGTAGTGTAAGATCCCGGTCCCACCTATAATTTTTTTATCATATTTTTATTAGATATTATTATTATTTTAATTAAATGTATTTTAGCTATTTAAGTGGGTAGGATTAAGTGGGGTACACGATAGATTAGAAGCTTGGATCGGTGAGTTGGGTTGATGGGTAGATGACCTGACTCATAGTTTTGACCCAATGACTTAAGCCCAATAATACTCTTTTAACCTAATCCCTCTTTTAATGAAACCACTTCTCTCTCTCTGCAACTCCTCTCGTAACCCTTTCATCTTCTTCCTCTTTCAACTTCCCAAGCCATACCGGCTTTTGGATCCAGCCATCAGAATCAAGATCAGAGCATACCAGCATTCTTGGCTCAACCTTCTGATCTCAGGTAACCCTCTCCTCAAATCATTAGGAGTAGATCTGTACTTTTAGGTTATCTTCATATTCTTTCCAATGCTAGGTTTTGGATAGGAATACCATAGATCTGATCACCTGGGTATTTCTTTCCCATCTCTTATATCAGATTGGTGTTAGGATTGTGATTGAGCGGCGTGGTAATCTCGGATTGGGTATTGGTTAGGATCTGTGCTTTCTCTTCAACCCGGTAAAAAGGCAAGTACCTAATTATAAATTGTAAATTTAATGCTTGTGTTCCTCTTTTGATTCATGTGTAGATGCATGTAGAAATCTCTTTTATGCCCTAAGGTTTGATTTTCTCTTTTTATGATGATGCCTTGTACATATATGGCCACCGTCTGTGATTTTCTCTTGTTGTGAGACCAGCCACAGATACAGTCCGGGCAATCATCCGTTCCAGATGTTGCTTGTGTTGGTGATATGGGGTTGTGCTCTGTGGTACCCACTGAATGTATTGATCATGGATCAGGTCGGATCACGCGGCCGTATAGGCATGAATGACCTTGAAGATGAGGCTGATCTGGGTCTTAATCCGTGGGGCCCACTATTCCAAGTGACCTTGATGGGCAGGCGTGGAACCACATTGTTCTGGAAGATGGGTACTGAACGATGGTTCTTTTCATGTATTTAATCATGTGGTGGGGCCAAGAGATGTAACCCGATGATTGATCCGAACCAAAGATATATTAGTTTGGCCCTGGGCGACATTGGAGGTCATCTCCATCAACGGTGTTGATGGGTGGGGGCCCACAATCCGAGTAGCCCAGCTTTGCTGGTGTCGAGAACTGTTACAGAACACGGTTCTGTGTTGAGTGAGGAGAGGATGAGTTTGACCTGACTTGTATAGGAATAAAGGGAAAAGATGTTGATGACCTTATGACCTTATGACCTGATGATGACTTGATGACCTCATGTGTATGGGGATAAAGAAGTGATGGGATTGTTGACCTGGGCACAGTTTTGAATGAGGGAGCCCATGTGACAGAACATTGAGTTCTGTTAGAAAGTTGTTAGCATTCTGGGATTTGAGATTGGGCCTGATTAGGTTATAAACCCACTTAGGCTCTTGAGCCTATTTTATAAGAGTTGAATTTGAAAAATATTATAGATGGGATCCTTAGGTTGTCTAAAATTATACATTAAGGGTTTTATTTGCAAATTGATTTTAAATGATATTTTTGGTTTTAATATGTTAAAATTATATTTTTCGAATTCTATTAATTGGATCATTGGACTAAGTAAATACCGTACGGGCAAACGGTATCTTACTAACATGAGGTTTAGTACTTCGTATGACCTCGGGCAAATCCTAATGAATTCAAGTTCAACCCATCTCTATTGGAAAACCCTTAATTGGGTCTATGCACCATTGATTTAGAATGGATGCGTTGATCTTTTATTTATTAGAGATTTCTGTGGTTAATTATTGGGTACGAGACCTTATGTTTGACCTTAGGATCGATTCGTATCTATGTCTTATTCTTCGCATGCATATATATGTTGAATTAGGATATGTACTCCTTTAGATGCACACCATATTGTGTATTATGGACTATAAAGTGGCTTGGCAAATTTTGTATGACGATTTGATTATGATATGGGATGTGGAATGGCCAGCACTTTACTTTGACTTAGGATTCTTGTGTCGGAGCTTTATTATTCAGGTCTATTATGCTTATATATTTATGTTTATGTGGGTCATTTTTGGACGACTGCAGCTCGATATATGGACGGTTGATCACCGATGTGACCGGATCACTTATAATCCGCTTTGAATGTGAACAGGTTATCCTGATTTGTTTTTAATTCGATCGGTTTATGACCACCGACGTTATGGACGGGCTCTCCATATTTATTTAGGGCTGACCACCCAAAACGGGGACACTTGTCTTCGTGTGAATTATATTGCTCCTTTTGTTTTAGTTGGATTAGGCTATACGTTCTTTCGTGTCAGTATTACTGTCATTACTTCTATATGATCATTCTCGTTTATATTCTTCTCGTTGTTGTATCAAATTTCGAATTATGATTATGTACTTGCTGTTTACTTTGTAATATTTGGTGCATAGGTACCGAGCCCTACTTTACCCAGGAGACGGAGGAGGATCAAGCGTTTCAAACGTTTGAGCCAACTGATGAACCCGAGTGGGATGCCGGAGACGGTTTCGGAGCCGTCTGAACCTGCATGAGAGTGAACGTCATCTTAGCAACTCTTTAGATGAACTTTCCTTAATAATAAACATTTCCTTAGTAATTGTTTTATTCATTCTGCAATTTTAACATTTAATGTTTATTTGATTTTCGTGTTGGATCTTATTTATGATCATTGAATACCAATTGATTAAGCTTCCGTTGCATATAATGAAATATATTTGGACTCACCACAGGTTGAAATAAGAAATTTTTTTGTGGGTCCACTTTTTGGAAGCTTGTGTTGTATTAAATACAGGAAAATTTGAATTTAATTTATTTTTCACGTTTTTCCCCAATTCTTATTTTGGGGGACGTGACATGTAGTGTGCTCGGTTGACCTCCTAGCTTGGTGGATCAACCGAGTGCACTGAATAACCTGAATCAGGCCTCCTGAACAATTTAATTCGTTTCTAAAGGTTTTCAGCGTGTCCGGTCAAACTCCTGGCCTGGATGATTGACCGCATACTCCAAAAACCTTAGAAAGAGTGATGTCCCAGTTTTAAACACTATCTAAAGTAAATACTAAGTATCAGGTTGATTTGGGTGTAAAGAGTCTGCGTTTCGGGTGAAAAACCAACTTTCAGTCATTTCCTGCAAAGACAGTGTGTTCCAGGTCAACCTAGGCAAGGTCGGGTCAACCTGACTAACTGAACTAAATTTTCTGCAAGAAAATGGCTGAGGGCCAGTTTTTCCCAAAAACACAGTGTTGCCGGTCGACCAGGGTATGTCCCAGTCGACCAGGAACACTCAGAAACTCAGTCTGCAGAAGTTCCCAGCTGGGAGTAGAAATTCCAAATTTTCAGTGTTGCCGGTCGACCGGCCTGCAGGTCCCGGTCGACCGGGAACACTGCAGGTCGAACCTGCCGGTCGACTGGGAACACGAAAACTGTTTCTGCAGATTTTCCGTTTTAGCTCCTTTTTCATCCAAATCACTTCCAAACTTCACCAAATCATCTCCAAACATAAACTAACTCCATTGCCCCTTAATTAACCATACTTTGACCCATTGATCTTCCAAATGGGGGGTGAAACCCCCATCCATCAATGGCCATTTCATCCAAAACAACATAACAGAGCTCAAGGTGAAATCTAAGACTCAATTAATCACATTTATAAACTGAAACTACTGAAATCACGAAATAACACACATATTCTAAGCTAGGAGTATGAGCACTTGCCTTTTAGTAAATGAAGGAAGGTTTGTAGAGAGAAAGAGAGCAATATAAGAGAGAAAGAGTCCCAGCTGAACAGAGAAGAAGAAGAAGATGATGCAGCAGCTGTAGCAGTAACAGCTCATAATTTTTTCCAACACAGACAGTAACTCCCAGGTGAAGAAATGAGAGGGGAAGAAGATGAAGTAGCAGCTGCTGCTCTTAGGGATAAATGCTCCCAGCACAAACAGTAGCTGGAATGAGAGGAAATGAGAGAGAAAGAGGATGGAAATGAAGAAGTAGTGGCTGCAGCAGCTGAGAAGAAGTTCCAGCACAGTCACAACCGTAGCTTGGAAGAGAGAAATGAGGGAGAGGAGAAGAGAGGCAATTGGAATGAATAGTAGCTTAGGGTTCTTGGGATTAGAGCTTACTTATAGCTTAGGGAGGGGAGGTTAATGGCTGTAATGCCCCTTAGGGTTTCATATAATTAGGGTTAGGGTTAGGGTTAGTTTGGTCTTTGGGTAGGAATGTTCTAGAGAAGCACAATTGCAAAGACCCCCCTCTAATTAACTAAAACTACTAGCTAAGGCCTACTCTACACTCATTAGCTTAGAATTAACCAAAACACCACACTAACTAAACTACTAACCCAACTAAGCTAGTCTAACTATAACTTAGGAAAGTCTAACTAATCACTCTAATTATCCCCTAATTAGCACAATTAACTAATAATTAGCCATAATTAGCACAATTAACTAATAATTAATATAAATTAGTATTAATTAGCATATAGAATAGCAATTAGAGGGCCCACAAAGGGTGGGGCCTCATAATATTATATTGATGGTTAATCTAAAACCCATTTCTTGGAGGATAAGGGGACCAGCCATGCTATTTGGCACTCCTGGGATCCAACAGCCCCGCCGGGGACCGGGCCAGCATTCGGTCCCCAGGGTCGGGCCGAATGGACTTTTCCTAAGGGGACAGGCTAGTTGTATGTCACTTTCAGGCAAAAAGGCCCAAGGGCATTCTTAACATTATTTATCAAGCCAAGCTTACCTGTCAATATTCTTTGATACCCCTGAATACGCGTTATCATCCCATTTCAATATTCCAGTTTCAAACCTTGTTAACATACTTCTGTCGACACTTTCATCCGAGGAATATATAGAATATCATGAAGTTCTATATATTTAGTATAGAATATATACATCCCTAGCTACCATCTATGTTTTCTGAAAAATGAGATTGCAAAACCAAGAACAAACCAAACGACCACAACTAACAGCTAACAAGTACTAACAAGAAATGTTCAAAAACTTATTTGGAACCTATAATGCTATGAGTTTTCATAATCAAGCCCTTGAAAGTTCCTCAAGGAAAGTAGGCAAGAATATCAAATATAACTCCAAGCATGGTTGAAAACAAGAAAAATTTACATACAAACCCTTTATTTTTTAAGATTACATTCATTAATAACCATATTTTATCAATCTAAAGTTTTGATCAACAATTTTGATTTGCAATAGCGAGATGAGAGAATTGGCTGATTTGCTATGTATTTTAATTTTTGACCATTGCTGCAACATATTTCTATGAAAAATTTAAATTAGTTTTTCAAAACACCAAGAAAAGTGATAAGGAGGCACCCATGTCATTGATGTCAAAATAGATCTCAGCACAAATTCTTAAAACATCATGCACAAGTTATAGGCAACCATTTTTCTTGCTTTTGATCACTAAACGGATTTAGATTTGGAGGTAAACTAATGGCAAGGCAGCTCAGTTCCCAATATCCAAAGTCCAAACACAGTTCAAAAGCGCGTGCAAAGTTTGTATGCTACATCTTAGGGCTTGCTTGTTCGCGTTAATATATGCAAGGATGGTGAACGAACTCTAACAAATGATTATTGAAGAGGTGAAGGATATAAAATGAAAGGGTAAAGGATATGAGACGGTTACATAGATATATGACCTTCACTCTCCTATCTATTGAGATGTTAGTATGCTATATTTAAATATTCACCTTCCACCTTCATTTTTATCCACTTATATATAAACTAAATTATATGTACTCAATTCTAATATATTATATATTGTAGGGCACTTGGAGTCGTACCCACATTATAATGTTGAACTAAAAAAAAAAACTTTAAAATAAGAGTGCCTTTCTCCTTGAGATTTGTTGTGTAGTGTCCATGGCTTGATCCAATTGTTAGCTTAATTTCACCTAAATTAGCTGTATCACGTGATCTCGTTTTAGGATTTTCTCATAATGACCCATCTGATTCAATACCGAAACTACCAAATCCAGGATATGTTTTACTTTAGAATTTGATCCCCCAAGTGAGCCTATACAGACCAAACTGCAATATCAGGAAGCAAGATATATAAGTGTAAGAATGGGGATCATATACGGCTTTTGACCCATGGTGACCGTGAGTAAACTAATCATGGACCGCCACATGACCATGGGATGCCTGCCTTAGATATTGGTCTTTTAACTCAAATAAATAAAAATTTGGATCGTGAATGGATCATACAGCGAAAAAACCAGGCATGAACTGGACCCATCCTTAACCTGACCTGTTTAGGATCCGTGCCCTGTCCACACATACCCAGAGTAAGTGCCCTTCTATCAAGGCTGTATGATTAGTGACAAAGAAAATGGATAATTTAGATTATTTGTTGGATTTGGGCACTGTTTGATATACATTAACGCAGTATACTGTGAATTAACATACCTGATGAGGGATGCTGCTCAATGCTTGGAAGTCCCCTTCAGGCATTTCCCACCCTGAAACCTTCTGCATGTACAGATTTGGGAATAAAGCTTTTCCCTCTCTGGATTGCTCATTTCACCAAAACCTACCATGGGGTTTTGTTCAACTTCTTTGCCATCTAATTTCAGTGACAGCACAGAGAAATTGAGAAATTAACTAGTGAAAAGACTTCAAACAATATAACAAATTAAGAAAATGTGATTACATAGCTGGAACAGTTTCTTAAGTTAAAAAGAAAAAGATAGTAAGAACTGCATTGTGGGACCCTCTTTGATCAAATTAGACTGTTCAGTTAAAAGCAGTCCCTTGTTTGACATAACTCATTTGAACATCACGATATGAGGACATTCTTATGGGTCAATGGGGCTGGTTATTAGTGGCCTTGATCATATCATGTCCAAGTGTAATAAGATGAGTCAAAATCTGTTGAGGGCTGGCTTCCAACCAAGGGGGAGTTTATGCTCCTCTAGTTAACGCCTCGATCTTTTGGTAGGAAGATTGCAATATTCAACAACTTCTGATTTTACATTCAACCAAAAGAGACATTGTCCCACAATTTAGATTTTTGCATCACAATCAAAGGTTTTGTGACCTGTACACACCCAAAGATGAAGTAACATGAATCACTGAAAGATTTCAAAAGGAAGTCCCCCAAGGTGTAACTCAATTGGAAAAGTGACATGGGTGTGTGATTGGGAGTGCCCGACTCTCCAATGCAGCAATTAAAACAAAAAAGATTTCTAAGATTGAGATTTTACCCTTGTCCACAATAACATCATGGACTAGGTCTCTATCCCCTGATGAAGACCCAGGGGTGAATAACAGAATAAGCCTGCAAGTCGCCAGTGTAAATTCAGTGGGTATTATTGTCTTTCAAGAACTAGATGAACATCACTGCTAGATGACTATGAAGAAATATAGTCTAACAAGGAAGGTGGAAATTACTTTCGAAGTGAATAAATTCAACTAAAGATGATCTTTTTGTTAAGAACCATATCTCTTATGTAAAGTATGCAAGAGTTGGGAGAATTGTTCTTCTACATTGAACAAAAACAAGTTGGCTTAAATAGCCTTACAAGATAAACTGAAACAGAAAAAGACGCAACCCACATTTAGCACAACTTCATTACGTGGTATGAGGCTAAGGAATAGGTCAAGCATTCCCTGAACAATAGGGATTATTAACAAAGTAGTAACACCATGTCAAAACAAATCCTAACAACTTAACACTTTTGAAATTGAGAAGGAAAAAAAAAACCATAAAGAGGCCACTTAAAATGCATGACACCACTAATCAAAACCAATTGATACGATTAATCAGAACCACCCGTTCCCTTTCCAACATTATTATCAACTAAACCTAATCCAATCAATCAGGACTACCAATTTTTACTAAGAATATATATATATATATATATATATATATATATTGTATTGTTTCTTGAACTTTGGGGAAGTGAAAATCTACTTCAGACCACATCTTTTGAAAAATCTAAACTGCTTAACATTCATGCCCTCTACTTTTAATGATGTCCCGCACTTTTCATTATAATATGAGTTGCCCCCACAGTAACACTAACCTTGTCTAAAATTGGTTAAACCCACAGTTTTCATTAAAATATTAGATATCCAACAACATATGATATTGCATGATTAATGGTAAAATGGAAAATTTCTTCGTGTCTTTCCCTAATGTCATTATCCCTAATATATATAATTTAGCCCACGTTATTTGTTAACCTATCCATCTTAAAATTGTTAGGAAATAGAATAAAACGGCAATTTGAAAAGAAATAAAAGCAGAAGGAAATTTTATAAAAGATCGGTTTAAAAATCATGGGAGAAAATCATGGTAAAATGAGCTCAATCTCCTCCTGCAGCTCCATCTGATTTCTCTTTCCCAAACCATACTTTTTGGATTCCCAAAGTTGGAAAATCGCAAAGTCCTACAACTTTACTGCTCTCTGAGGTAAACCCTTATTGTGTTTTCCCTATGGATCTCTTGATGCCTTGCTGTTTGCTTGTTTGTTTTATTTACACTGTCTCTGTTTCTCTGACTGACTTACTTTTTCTTTTTCTTTTTCTTGTTGGGGTTGTTACTTTTAATATGCCAATGAGAAAATCAAGAAATCTCCTAGAGTATCCAAAAGTCATTTTGGAAAGTCTAAAGGTCAAAGGTCATCTAGAAATGCTGAACGCCATGGGATTTTATTGTTGTCTTGATACATGTAAAGTTATGTCTTTTGGAATTGTCCTTTAGTTGTCTATATAAGGTTATGTAGTAGTTGTTTTCTGGTGTGTGAAGAAAGTGTGTGAAGCAAGAGTGTGTGTGGAGGTCTTGGAGTTGTCAACTGTTTTGGTGTAAAGAAATCTTTTGATATCTTAAGGTTTGATTTATATATTAGTCTTTTGTTCATTTGATTTAGAGCAAGGGCTCTGTACGGCCTCTTTGGCCGTATAACCCCACATACACAAGCACACACACTCCATCATGTTTGCTACAAAAAAAGTTTCAGCAGAGCGATTTATGTTTTCACTGTAACTTCAGTATTTCGTTCTGTCAACCTTAGTACACAAAACCTAAACCTGAGTTATTTGCTGAAAGGAACCTTAGTATATACAGAATACGAAATTTAGTTCAAGCAACGATGTAGCAAAGCATTCCATCAAATTGGTATCAAAGCGAGGTTGAGATCCTCGGGTTCAGACCTATGTTGACAAACCTCAAAGCATCGATCTCTTGAATTATTTTTTGTTGTTTGAAAATATTTTTTTTAAGGCTGCACATTGTTTATGAAAAAAAAAAAGTATTCTCAAGTGGTTCAGGTTTTATGTTTTACGGAAGAAAGAATTTTCTATTTGAAAACAAGAAGGGGAGAATGAAATGATTTGTTTTTCCAAAAAAATGAAATGAGAAAAGGGATGAGAAAAGAGAACAAAATCTGTGCTTTTGTTATCAAGATTCAAGAAAACAAGTTTCTTCTCTTGATATGTACCACCATGGTTTGTGATTATTAAGAGAACAAGTTTCTTCTCTTAACTAAGTTTCTCGGTTTAAAGAATTTGTTCAGAGAATGGTGATTGTTGAAATCCCTTTCAAAACAGTATTACAAGAAGCTGCAACAAAGCTTGGATGTGCCCCTCCTAAGTATGCTTTTATGAGAATTGGACCTGATCACGAGCCAAAGTTCATTGCGACAGTTCATTTTATACTCAATGAATATTCCAACTCCATTAGTGGACATCAAAAGTCATCAAAGAAGAAGGCCGAAGAAAGTGCAGCTTCGCATGCATTGAAAGTTCTTCAGGATTCGGGTGAAGTCAAAGTGATCGATGTTAACAGGTGTAATGATCTTGATGAAGTTGAGAATTTGACAAAATATGGAGTGTTTTTACAAGTAGAGATGAAAGAAGATGAAAGCTTCAACACAGGTTATGAAGAATTTTTATGAAGCTTGCATCAAGGGCTATGAGAAAAAGATTGAAGAATTGAAATATGGGGAAAGATCATCGACTCCAATGAGAATTGATTATTAAAAGTAAGGGGGAGTTATGTTGGGATTATTACTTTTAATATTCCAATGAGAAAATCAAGAAATCTCCTAGAGTATCCAAAAGTCATTTTGGAAAGTCTAAAGGTAAAAGGTCATCTAAAAAAGCTAAAGGTCATGGGTTTTTATTGTTGTCTTGATATATGTAAAGTCATGTCTTTTGGAAGTGTCCTTTAGTATTCTATATAAGGTTATGTAGTAGTTGTTTTCTAGTGTGTGAAGCAAGAGTGTGTGTGGAGTTCTTGGAGATTGTCAAGTGTTTTGGTGTAGAGAAATCTCTTGATTTCTTAAGGTTTGATTTATATATAAGTCTTTTATTCATTTGATTTAGAGTAGGGGCTCTGTACGGCCGTACAACCCCACATATACAAGCACACACACTCCATCATGTTTGCTACAAAGAAGTTTCAGCAGCGTGATTTATGTTTTCACTGTAACTTTAGTATTTCACTCTGTCAACCTTAGTACACAGAACCTAAACCTGAGTATCTGCTAAAAGAAACCTTAGTATACACCGAATACGAACTTCAATTCTAGCAACGTTGTAGCAGAGCATTCCATCAAATTGATATCAGAGTTCATATTTTCATCAAAATGGTATCAGAGCTCATATTTTCATCAAATTAGGAAACCTTACTATACACAGAATACGAACTTTAGTTCTAGCGATGTTGTAGCAGAGCATTCCATCAAATTGGTATCAGAGCTCATATTTTCATCAAATTGGTATCAGAGCTCATATTTTCATCATTTTTAACTTGCTTACTTGTTTGAAACCCCACTAGGCATCAGTCTAACATACGACCATTCACACCCTCTCCCTCATATGGTTGAAATGTGATTTTTTTCCTTATTTCTTTGTCTTTTTTAATCTGATGATTTTTGCATATTTTTCACAAAAAGGGTTTTGACAAAATTAGTCTTCCTTTTCTTTGTCATGGGATTTTTCAGTTTATGTGATATAAACTGTTATTATGATATCATGGAATCTTGAGCAAAGAAGGTTTTTAAAAAAAATGCTGAAAAATATTAACTAGAGTCACTTAGTGTGGAATTTCGGTTATGAAATTGGAAAAATCGAATTTAAGGATGACTAATACGTCAAAACCCCATCCCCAAATTTGATTGGGTGAGCCCTCTTTGCCCATTTCCATTTGATGCCATGAATTTTACCCCCTTTTAGGTGATGAGATTGGGTTTTACTGATTTCCTTTTGGTGGGTTTGATTGTCTGGCCACACCTACCATCCTTGTGAGTCCTCCACCTCTGATTGAAAATTTTCAAGTAGGCTGTAGCATGCAAGATCACAGTACTCTTTTAACATTTCCACTTCATCATCCCCAATTAGGCATATAGAGCATTGGGTAGCATTTGATTCCTGGAAACTGAATTTTGAATATCATCTTGATTGGTACAATTTCTCAGTAGTGGTCACCCAATTTTTAGATAAAAGGTTTCAATCTCGGAGGGTGGGTTTCTCTATCATCTCTCTGCTAATGGCATCTGTAGAGTCTGCCTCGTACACCATGAAGGTATTTATATCTTTACAGTTGTAGCTGTTTCAGCATGTGAGATGTGAAAGATCTGAGGCTGAGCCATCATCGTGTGGGCCCTCCCAATGTTTACATGACATGAATGAAAAATCAAGCTTCCCCAACTGGTCAAGTTTGTCATATGGGTGTGTTAGTGTTTGAAAAGGGATGATTTGATATAAAAAAGAAACAACCAATTGGTCTGTCTGGTTGATAGATCTTGATTTTTCGGTCATGATGCCATTGACAGGAGCAACGATGAAAGGCTTGGATCTTCCAAAGTCTTTCATATTCATCCACAAGGGGAGATATTAGTCTTTTCCAATTTATATTCTCATTGAAACTTTGTTTTTTGGATTGAAGAAGAAGATACATGCAGGTCAATCCTCGCAAGGAGGTGAAGATCTGATTAGTGATCTGACTGAGGATGTTATGAATTTGAATCTCGTGTGTCTACCAATAAGGGTAGCAGTTAGGACAAGCATACTGTCAAAAAAGTGGAGGTACAAGTGGATTTCCATCCCTGATATAGATTTCAATGAGAATTGCTTGTATGCAAACGCATCAGAAATGGACTATGCGCTTATTGTGGATCAAGTTCTGTTGCATCATGTTGGCCCAATTCGCAACTTTTCCTGCAGGTTTTATAAGCTAATCGGTAGCTGGCTCATGTTCCTATTGAGGAATGGGCTTAAAAAGTTAATCCTCGAACAGAATTTACAAAGATTACTCTATGTGCCTTCTAGTATCTTCTACTGTCTTGGGCTATGTCATTTGGAGTTGTCCAATTGCATCATTTCTGTACCTGCAACATTCCAAGGTTTCCACAATCTCATGGTCTTGAAGCTTTATTATGCTGACATGTCAGAAGATGAAATTGCATACTTGATTTTGAAAAGCCCACTTCTAGAGAGCCTGACACTGGCAGGCTTCTGTTTTGATCAGTGTATCAACATCAATGCTCCAAATCTCCTTACTTGGATCTCGAGGGCACATTGAGTGATCTTTCTCTTGGAAGTAGTCCACATTTGACTGTTCTCTCTATTGAGCTTGAGCTAACCATAGGGGAACCTGAAAATAAAAATTGCAGTGTGGCCCAGTTTACTGGTTGTTCTCAGGTGATTGAGAGACTAGCATTGAAGGGCGAGTTTCTACGGGTAATGATAAGGCATTTTGTGGTTGTTGTTGAGTTTTCAGTTAGCAATGGAATGATACGGTGTACAGTATATAATCCTTCGTTTATGGAAGAATGTTCATGTACATCCATCCCTCACTATAGGGTGAAGGAGATTTACGTGCCTTTCCCTCTTTGCACATGAGCATTCCTCTTCTACATATGATCATACATGGCATTTTCTCCTCTTATTTATGATATGAAAGGCTATTATACTGGGCAATGGGCAAGGGTTTTATTCGAGGTCCCTCTGCATGCAAGATCCCATCATGGATCTCTAGCCTTCCACCCTTATCAGTCTTTTTAGGGTTCTGATAAACCATCAAGAGCCCGAAAATTCAGCAATGGCGGCACTTTTAGAAGAACTTGCCATTTGGCAGCATGATGAATGCAGGCTATATTATCTCATAAAGATGATAAAGGGGGAAGAATCTATAGATCCTAAGTTCTACCATTCCCATCAAGGAGAATCCAAAATTTTGCTCCTGCCACATGGCCCTTGGTAGCCTGTGCCACAGTTTGGAAGGAAGTCTTGACTCCATGCTAATGGTAGTTGGTTTCACTTAAGACCCCTGTGGTCCACTAGAATGCATTTGCATTGTGGTATAACCTCAAAACTCATTGATCATCTGCTTCCAGTGAGGTTTTCAGTGGGTTGCTCCTTATAGAACCATTTCAATCTTCTCTCTTTTTTTGCAAGTTTTTATGTCGTGCCAATGTACCAGAAAAGGTTTGTGCTACATATGATCCCCTGAAGTATCTTGACATGCTCCTGGATTTAAAGTGGAGTTTGCCAACCTTATTATTCATACTGAGAAGCTCGCCAAATTTGAAAGAACTTAAAATCAATGTGAGTCGCTTGTCAAGCATGGTTATCAAGGATTTTGAACGTGTTATGGTCTAAAAATGCCCTATACTGATATGATTTCATGGGTCTGAATTTGTGATTTAAACTAGTGTGGATATGAAGGAGAGGATGATGTATATTTTGACGTTGCTGAGTTTTGGGGTGCACAAACACAGTTGGGTTGTTTATTCAGTCACCTCTAAGCTTTGGAGATCTTTGAAATCTTTGACATATTATTCGATTTGGAACTCATAAGATATGTACTTGCCAATGCCCCTGTGCTTGAGACAATGAAAATTAGTATCAGCCACTCGGTTGAAGCTGAAGAAGTTTGTAAGATATCGGAGGAATTGTTGCAACTTCGACGATCTTCAACACAAGCTAAAATTATAATTCACCACTAAAGAAAGTCATGAGGTCCAAGTGTAAATTTCAACTTTCCTTCTCTTTTTTACAGTTTTTCTTTTGTTGTCAAGTGTGTGAACACGTCTACAATTTTATGCGTGCTCTTTTCCATCATCTTCCCCTTATCAGTCTCTCTTAGATAAGACTTTTAAAAGGAAAGGACTTAAAAGATTATCACAAACTTTACTAGAGGAATTCTCAGAGCGATTTACCTAGAGCCCTCTTGGGCTGTTGTTTCTTCGTTTCAATTCATGAAGTGTGAAAAAGGAACTCCTCTATATTCTTCCTGCAATGAACCATGTAACAAAGAATTTCCAGTCGGATTATACTTGTATGCGAGTTCAACGGATGGTCCTTGCTGGTTATACTTCTATATGCATGATGATGGATGGTTATTATTTGAAGGCTTTCATGGCGCCTTAATTATGATAATCAAATGTATTTAATTAATGTTTTTGATCCACTGGCAACTGCTGCAGAGCCATGGCAATCCAACATTCCAACTGTCTACCACAAACTTCAGTTGGATTTCTAATAGACAGGAAAAAACTGTTAAAACACAATTCTTTTTCATATGGATAGGAGATGTTTTTCGTGTTTAGCAGGAGAAAACATGTTGCAATTGCGTGATATACTTGCGATTATAGCGCTATTGCCCGAAATACTTGTGAATATATAGAGATTTCACAACATAATTGCAATTATGTTGTGCGATTGCAAAATATGGCACTTTCATTTAAAAAAAAAAAAAACTATGAGGACCTCTACAGACAGTTCTAAAATTTTAGTGCTTCTACCGTCAAAATGTGTTTAACTGATTTTTTTTTCCTTTAAAAATTCCTTTAAAATGGTTGAAAGTTTATAAAGAAAATAAAAATATCAAAATTTTTATTTCATGAATAGTGATTCCTCCTTTTATGTATATGAGTCCATATAATACTAAAGGTGTTGCTTTCATCTGAATGGAAATTGTATATGATTCTCAACAAGAGAAGAAAAAGATTTACCTGGTTTTCAAGCACAGTCCGCTGTAAATTTTGTTACATTGGTAGTTAAGTACATTAATGTATAGACTGGGCAATTTCAAGTGAGTGTGCTGACTCGTGACTTGCAGTTCAGCTCTATTGGGCCCACCTTCGATAAGTGCAATTCTTTTGATACTCGTCATCTCATGATCTGGCATTGTGCAAAAATTTTCACACACTGAACCTTCACTTAGACATTCAATCCCACGTTGCATATTGCATGGAATAGAAACCTTTCTTCACATTTGAGAGAGAGAGAGAGAGAGAGAGAGAAACCGTATAAATAAAGTGGTAATATGAATACTGTTTCAGTTCCTTGATACAAGGAAACTGATTTACAAGAGTCAACAAAAAAAAAATTACGCATCAATACAGAATTTACTCACAGCCCTGAACCAATTCAGTGATAAATGCTGAGATCATAAATTTTTTTAGAAGATTTCAAAAAAGTATAATACGGCTTATGTTCAAAAAAGTGTATGAAGATTTGAATATTTCAAAAAAGTATTAAAGTTTTTTAAAAAAAATGCAAGAATTTTCTTGCATCAAGTCTTAAATATATAAATATATATATATCAAACTATCCAGTTAAGTATGACGAAATTTTTTTTTTCCTAACCTTCTTTCATCTGCAAAACAAACCCAAAACTTTTGGGCCTCAAATAGATGGTTCAGTTACCTAGGAGAATGGCAGAATTGGCCTTCAATTTTATTATTATTATTATTTTTTATCTGGATTCTCTTATGACCCAAGTTTTAACTCTTCATTTATATTTTTTAAAATGAGCCAAAAGTTTTCTACTATTTTGATTTTTTTTTTCTTTTTTCCGTACCCCATCCAAGTGGGTCGAGACTTCAACTCACGCAAGCATGTACTAACCAGATGAGCCACAGGCAGGACAACTGATGTTTTGGATTATCACTCCAACCAGTTGGTTTATCTTGGGGTCTAGCTCATTCTCTAGACAAAGCAAGAGATACATGGTGATTGGGCATCCATAAACTTCGGAAAATCCCCAACATACAATTTTCTAGGAAAATGATAATGTAGAAGTCTAACCCTGTACAATCCTTTTCTGTGGCTCACGTCTCTTTAGTCAACATCCTCATCCATCTACAACCTGACCACTGGCACTGGTACAGATTTGGGAGGATAAGAATATTTGAGGCTAAAATCAAAGGATGTCATCCTCCAACATGGATGATTTTTCAGCTTAATTGGTGCTGGTTCCAACAGAAAAATGCAAATAGCTCATGCCATTTAACAATATCTAGATCTCTTCTACATCCAACAGCCACATCTACCAAGGTCCAAATATACTGTTTGGAGCCTACCGTCCAATCGAAAGGGACTTTCACTATATTAGAAGTCTCCCACCAGCTTACTCCTGTCCTACATCTCAACTTCGCAAAGGAATTTGAATTCGCTTCAAAATCTTGAAAGAATACCAAAATTCAGGAATTTCGAAGCAGAAAAAAATAAAATTATACTGTTTTGGCGACAATTGAGAGAGAGAGAGAGAGAGAGAGAGAGAGAGAGAGAGAGAGAGAGAGAGATGTATACAATGGTTGGTGCTGAGAGCCACTTCTTGCAGGTGTGTCACTGATTTTCAGTTTGGATGATACAAGATTCTTCAAAGGATTTGATGCTATGAAGTAGGACTGCCCCCTGACTGATTTTTCACATCATCCATGCTGGCTTCCTTCATTGTGTTGCACTCTAATGTGGATGATGGTCTAGCAGTCTCCGGAAGTTGATAGTTAGGCAAGACAGCCTTATGTGTCTGCAATCCTGTGAACCGTGCGAGATCCACCCATTGCTGCAGTAAAGAAAGAAACAATTATTTTATGGAGGTACAAGTGTACTGGGTATCTAATGGAAAACTGGGTTAGCACTACAGCACGTTTGTGTCTTTCCAACTTGGTTTCTGCATAAAGGGAGAGTATAAAGGAGACAAGGGCGAAGGCTAAAGGCTGGATATACTTGGGTGTGAAATGTAATTCCATTTTCATCAAGGGGAGGATGTCAATTACAGAAAATTGGCCATCCAATCCATGACCATGGCTCTTCGGACAAGCTATAATACCCAGATACTAGTAAAAGCCTTGCATATCCGTGTCAGACAGATCTGACACTTATATTAGTTCCCAATACTGCACTGATACTTCTAAGACACAATTTTAGCATTATCCTACTTACCAAGTCTAGTATTTCATCTTTCAATTTTTCTTACTTGTTCACATAAAAAAAAATTAAAAAGGAACATAAACAATGACAATTTCATTAATTTAAAAGTGTTTTAAATAAAAAATTAGGACAGCCTATCCGTATCCATATCCTAGATTTCTTAAATGTCACTACAAGGCCCTTCATCTTGCACAAATAGCAAAAGCAAGCATTGAAATAGGGATGTAAACGGGTCGGTTCCGGTCCGGGTCCATGGTGGACTCGGACCCGGAATTGTTAAGGAGAAGGTGGACCTGGACCCATCTCGGGACCAGTTTCTTAGTTGCGGACCTGGAACTGTTAAGGAGACGGTGGAACCGGACCCGAAACCAGAACCATATATGGGGCGGGTTTGGATCTAGGTAGAGAACAGTATGGAAAAAAAAAATCTAATTTTGAGGAGAGATTTTCAAAAATTGAGGTAATGTGTCAGGTCCTGGGTCTGAACCAATGTGAAATCGGAACCGGACCCGTTTAGGTCATGGGTCCAAAGAAAAGGGCCCAGACTTATTTACTTATCAGGGCTTACATAAGGACGCAAATCTGGTTTTTAACGGGTCGGAACATCCAGTTGTCGGAGAATCGGGGGCCCATTTACATCCTTACATAGAAATCACTATATGAAAGGTTGAGAAAAATCTAACCTGAGTTCCCCAATATGAGTTCATTGTACGGACGAAAAAAGACAACATATTCATAAGTAATGGTTGAGAAGATAGAAACTGATCAGATAATCGATGCTCCACTAGTCCAGCAATTACCTGCAATATAATACATTTGAGATAAATACCATAAATTTTTATAAGTAGAGGTAGTAACAAGAAATAAATAAGAAATACTTTAATGGTCCCGTATTCCCGTTAAGTAATCTGTTGTGAAGCACTCAGACTTGGACATATGTTAGAATGGGTCCATTGACTCCATTCATAATGTCAAGAGTGTTCAAAGAATGCATCTCTCACTACGGACTAATCACTGAGCAGGAATTGTATGGATTGAAATATCCTTTGGTTCCAATAATTCAGATGGTAAATATCAAAAACTTCAAAGAATGAACCTCTCTCTCTCTCTCTCTCTCTCTCTCTCTCTCTCTCTCTCTCTCTCTCTCTCTCTCTCTCTCCTTAGAAAAGAATAAACCACCAGAGAATGAGGCACTAACCCTGTGTGATTATTATTACGAGTCATTAACAGCATTCAATGTACAGCATATTTCATTGTTAGCATAAGGTATATATATCAAGGGTAGTGAGATCAATACATGTAACCCAATTCAACTCTAAACAGTAGGGTAAGCAGGGTGGTTGGTTTTAACAATTTAATTATGAATCAGAAATGGAGTACAGTCAACTACTCAGTACGTCTCTGAAATGTTTTAAGCTGGCAGCATGGAGGTAAGAATTAATAGAAAAATGAATAGATCTGGTCAAAATAAGTATCTAACGATAAGATAAATAACAATTATTCAATGAATAGATGTCCAGCACACCTGATACCGTAAATTTGCTGATGTTCCAAGAAAACACCCATAAACAACAGCAGTCTTAAATATAGGAGATCTTTTATTTCTTTCCTTCACAACCAATGTGGGATTCAATAATCTGCGAACCACATATAACAAATTTGAGATAGCCACAGCTCCAATGCTAGAAATAAATCCAACACCAGAAAGTTTTAGGCCCCCAATAAGGACAGATGCAAGCCTATGATTCAAATTCCAGTCCTTCCCAGCATTGTTCATTTGAAAAGCATTATCTGGGATAGATCCTAGAAGACCCTTCAGTAACTCCAAGTTCTCAGGTACAGTGATCTCATCCGCATATGAAAGGAATGATATCGTTGGGGCAGGAAGCCATACAGTAAAAAAATCAACAACTGTACCCCTGAGAGTATCGGTGATAACATAGTCAAGTTCTTCAAAAAAAGTTCCTTTACGCCTTTCATACTGTGCTAAGAGAGTGGTTGTTATTGATATAGCTTCTTCTATAGCTAGCCTGTGTAGAAATTTGGGATCTGCCAACAATCTTTCCCGGAAGCCCTGCAACAAGATGAATTGCAAAACAAATTTAATGAATATATACAGATATGAGCTTACTAGTCAGTCAATCACTTTTTTGAAACCAAATGTATTCATTCTTACCAAACCACACCAATATAAATAATCCTATAAGCATTAATTCCAGAAAACAAAACATATATAACAATGAGATGACATTAGATGGATGCTCTATTCAACCACCGGATTTGCAACTATCCTGACTCACACTCTGTTAAAGTCAGCCCCATGGTTTGGTGATCCAGACCATTGATCCAGTGGGTTCAATCAAGGACTGGGAAACAGCACAAAAATATTTCAGACGGGTATCCTAGCAATCCAAACTGTCATTTCTTCCAGTCTCTAGCTGCATTTTCTGCTTAAGTGTGTAAATAATAGAGGCCCCAACCCATAGGTTGGTCCCAAAATATAAGAAGTCCGGATCCAAACCACACAAAAGAAAAATGGTGCACCAGGCATTACACGTCCACACATTATTCCAAGATGGAATAGGCCCATGGTTCTAAAAATCGACTGAGTATGAGTTCCAAGATGGAATGGCCCTATTTTCTTATTGGAAGGAGATTTGGGAGGCTCTTGGGGATCTTTTACACGAGTTTTGAGGATTAAAACCACAGTTTGTGTAAGAACTAGGTATACAAATTACAATGATTGAATGCACTATTCATTTGATTTGAGTGAAAATGATAACACACATTTATTCTTAAAATTCTTTCTAAATTAAACATGCCAAGTCGTAAAATTCTATGTTTATAGAACCTTATTTTCCAGATTACTTTTATATCTAGATATACATTTCAATATTTTCGAAAGGTTTTAGGATCTAACGTATGACTCGGCCGACTCAATTCGATTCAAGGGGGACCGAGTCAACCCCCATGTCCGATCTATAAAACCTTGGGTAGACCTAGAATAAAAGGTCTAAAAACAAGATGGAACAATAATCAAAATAGTCTATTTACACACTTCTTACCTGGAACCGGTGAGTAAGTTCGGCAATGAGAGGATACTGCTCCAGATCAAAGAAGTTTTGTAGTGCTTCAGGTGATACCAGACCAAGATCCAGCCCTTTCTGAAGATCCTGATTAGCATGTGAAAAACAGAGATCATCCATCCTGTTAAATATAATGTTACCTTCATCATGAGAAAAAAAAAGAAAGAGTATTACACATGAGAAAAAGCTTTCTGTCACCATTCATATCTTGTTAAATAACTAACCTGGGGTAAAGCATCTCGCCTCCTACCAGCTGCATTCATAACCCGAGCTACTTCAGCACGATCAAAACAATTCCTACTACATGGTCTAGCAGCTGAGTACCACAAGAAATCAGCAACAGGAACTTCTCCCTCTCGGCGTATATCTTGCCGTTCAGGATTCAGTAATATAACCGCTTGATTTTTCTTTTGTAACTTCTTAGAAATTCTTGCTGGCAATCCAGTCCCTCTTGATCCATATATCACATGGCTTGCACCTGTTATTACTACTAGCATAACAGAAGAGCCACCATCTACCACTGCCTGTGTGAGAATCTGGGACATTGTATAATCCTGGACAACTCTGGCCTGAGCAGACAGATAGGAACTTGGACCAAAAGGAGCAGACTGATTCAGAGAATTTATGTCTACTGACAACCAACGGGAGATAGATGTGAACCCAGCAATGAATCCTGAACCAGGAGGAGGGGTATAGATCTTACGTTCTGCCCTAGAAAGACTGCGTATACCTTCAGCTTGAACAGTCCTTAAAACCTAGTCAACTAAGAGAAGTTAGAAAAGTCCTCGCAGATGAGACAGATATAACCGTGCAGACAGGCAAGAAAAATGGAATGCGTGAAAAAAAAAAAAAAAAAAAGTTAAACTGGATATTCTGAGAACACAGTAAGAACATGTTTCTCACAATATAAGGTGGGGAGAACTTTAAAAACAAATGTTAGGACTGTTTGAGATACAAGATGCCAAGAATGCCGGCTTGAAGAAATTTCACATTAAAACCTAATGTACCCAAATACTTGAACCAACATAAAGCGGGTACAGGTTTAGCATATACTACTTATCAAGTCCGTTATTTCATATAGTTCATTTAGTTTTCTCACTTTTCAACATAATTTTTTTTTTTTTTAAGGAATGTAAACAGTGACAACTTCATTGACTCAGAAGTGTTCTAAAGAGAAAAATAAGACAGCCATATCAGTATCCATGTCCTAGATCTCCAAAAATGTAATGTTGTATCCCAGATCCCCGTATCTGTATCCTATTTGTATCTGTATAAGGGCATCATAGATTGAAACTGCAATAAAAGGTATGCAATGTATTTGCCTGTGGAGCCTCACCTCACTTGGGCCATAGTCAAGGGGCATCTTGTAGGTGTGCATGCTTGAATGCACATGCTGAAAAAGACATTTATGGATTTTTGGTCTGATCTCTTTACACAATGGGTGGCTTTGACCGAGAGTGGTACACGTAACCACTATAAACTCATGCTCCTTGTTCCAATTAAGTCAAATTATAGGGTTTGAGGAAAGTTTTCTTAGACCTAGACAAACCTTTTCCCTCAAGATCTCTTCTGCTAAATTGGACTGCTTGGTGGTCATTGAGCATCCATTCACAGCATGCATGAGATAATAGGCTCCTAATTTCAGGTTTTCTCTTTTAAGAGAATTTAAGCTTTCAAATATCTGTCTCCCTGTAGGTGCAAATCCAGGGTCCAAACTAGTATGGGAACCATCATCCACCTATTGAAAGTAAATTGGCTTCATGGAGAAGAAAATATATAGCATTGGGAAGTCGCATCATGATGACAAAGGAAGATCCAGTGAGACTTTCTTTGGAAGGTGATGCCATGTGTTTGGTTGGGCGGGTGGATGGGAAATAGTTCTTCAAGGTCAAAATACCATAGGTATGTGGTGTCAGAAAAAGGTTGGGACAGTAAGAGTTGCCTCTTTTAGGAGAATTTATCTAATGTTGAGTTGCTGGGTGGAAAGCTCATCTACAATATATCTTTTGGGGATTTTGTCAAAGTCAAAGTTGTTACACTAAGAGTTACCTCTTTTCCTTCTTAACAATGTTTATATTTTAAAGATTGAGGCAGATAGAAATTTGGAGTCTAGACCCTCAGAAGGAGTTCTCTACCAGATCTTCTCTTAAGACATTATGTTCTCCATCAATTGATCCTTCTCTTTCTTGAGTCTACATCTGTTTAACAATACCTCATGTTTGGTGGTGAGAATTTTAATGATAGATAAGCTAATGGAACATGAATTGTGCATCAATGCATCTTCCATTTGTTTTTTTTTTTTTTTTCCTTTCTATCAAATTCTACTCACTGCAAGTTATATTTCAACTTTCAAAAATTCTTTATTTTATTGTAAGAATTAATTTCTTAGTGTATGATAGTCTCACTGGGTCTAATTTTTTTTTAAATTAGTTGCATCTAACACTAGAAGAAACATTGCCTTTGGCAACTTTAGGTTTAGAATCTACTGCCTTGGTCGTGATAACTGTCTGTGACTTCATCCACCATGAGCAAATGCATGCTCACCATGCATATTAGATTAAGCATCATATTAGGTCCCCAAGGGGTTGGCCGAGTGGTCAGGACCACGGTTCCTCTCTCTTCCGGAGCTAAAGGTCCTGGTATCGATCCCCAGTTGCCCCCTCTTCAGAAACCGAAGGTTGAGTCCACTAGTGCTACCACCTGGGGGGCCACAGGGTGTTTACCCGGCTTCTCTCTAGGTCCGAAGGGATTAGTCCAACCCAAAGGGTTGGGAACCCTCCGTTAGCAAAAAAGAAAAGAAAAAAAAGAAGATTAAGCATCAGAAAAAGTTTTAGATCTGTGGCTCATAACAAAATGCAAGAATTTGACTATTGGGTCATCAATCCCCTCCACGTACACACGGATGTATGGGCATGTGCACTGACACGTACGTACATGATTAGACATGGTCCTGATATTGCTCTGATGTAGTGTATTCATCAAAAAGCATGGTACAAGCAATACATCACTATTCCTGTCCACACCAAATGCAAAGAACCATATGCAATGAGACACCAAACGTTCTCTTTCCACAAAGATTCATGGCTGTCTGATTTGCTTTGTTTAGTCCATTAGTATCTTCACCTCAGGAACCAATTTCTAGTCAAAGAAACAAAATCTAATGATCCTTTTTATCTATCAGATATTAAGTTGCTTACAACTGTGGTCGAAATTGTCATTCCACCTCCACTGGTGCTGTCCATGAACCAGATAGATATTGGTTTAGGCCCAAAGTTTCAGCTAATTTCATTGGGCTTGTCAATACTGAACTATTTAAAATTCAATATTTTGCAGACTTTTGCGCAGCCGATAGACAGCCCTAAGTCGCCTTGGGTACAAAATTTGGCAGCCAATCCTAATGCATGCAAGTCAAAATGAGCACTATGATTTAATTCGACACCTATTACTTCTTTTGTAAAGTAAACATGATATATTCAAATCATGTCTTCGAATTTATCTTACTAAATGCTTAAAACATTTACCTCAAGTGGAGTGCCACAAGCAACTATTCGAATTCCATTGTCATGACAGTAATTTAAAAGAGGTTCATACTCCTGCCAACGTTCAGGGGGCCAATGTATAGTATAAGACCTTAGGCTTTCACCATCAATCCTGCCAAACCATATTAATGTAACAATTTATCCTACTGCCTGAATACATATTGTGAAGTAGTAACAACAGCAACAGTAGCACCACCACCACTACTAATAATTATTACAGCAAAGACGGCAAAAACAAAAATATTATCATTGTTATAACTATTTATGAATCGGATGCTATCAAAAGAAAATTCGTAATAACCATATCTTGTCTGACAAGTACATACACACGATGACAATAGAAAACAAAATATTGTATACTTGCAATAAAAACAGAAACAATGATTACAATTTAAAAAGGTATTCAGCAGTATCTGATAAGCAATGGGAGTTCATTGTGCATTCATGGATAAATGTTGGTGGTTAGCTTGGATATTTAATTTACTTTAGTCAATTGAGTTGTATAATATTAAAGTTGATTTTAAGGAAGAGGAAGAGTTAGGGTTCAAATCTAGGATAACAAAGTGGAGAAGACTAGAAAAATGAGAGGTGGAAGCAGCAGGTAATAGCTGAATTTAGTCATTAGACTAAAACTTGCTTTGATAACAGTAAATGTTTACTGCATTATTGTTCAACCAGATAACAGAATATGTGAATCTCTTCTATGTGTGACAGCAGAATCTAATTGGGAAATCTACAATAACAGCCAGCTCCATTAGTAAGTTCTTGAACTATACGGTTAGATCATCCAAGGACCAAAATAACAAGAACATGAGCAATCCATGTAGCATTTAACAAACACTTCAATGTTCTTATTAAGAGATTGGGAAAGGAAAAAAAAAGAGCATAGAAGAAAATCAACAATCCCATTGAAGAAGGCAAGCTAACAAACCTCCCGTCCATGAATTTGTCCAACTGCTCTTGCAGATCGCAGGGAAACGCTTCGAGCGCCACCGAGACAGTCCGATCCAACTCAGAGCACCGGTTTTTCAAATTCCTCACGATCTCGAGCTCCAAGACCTTATCGTCCCGAACCGGAACCTGCTCTGCCTCCCCCAAATACACGATCCGAGCATCCATCAGCTTCTCCCAAACCCTCCTCCTATCCTTTCCAATCGCCAGAGGCTCTCCGATCACTGCAGCATCATAAACCCTAGAAGTCACCACATCCTCCTCCTTCTTCTTCTCTATCGCAACAGATGCTGTCGTCGTCGATACCACTGGCACTGCTTCACGAGATTTCTCTTCCGCTCTGGCGACGATCGAATGCAAGAAATAAGCTCCAATGGCGACGAAAGGAGTGACGATGAGATTTCGCCGGTTTCCAGATAAAGGACGGTGGGGTTCCGACGGATATTCGTCATTCCCGGTGGGATTCCGGCAGGAACGGATGGTCAGAGTCTTGCGGCGGCGGTTTTCCGGTGAGAATGGTGTGGAAATGGGCGGAGATTGGCGGAGGAAGAGTTTTTCCGGGCGGAGATGGCGACGAGAGGAGAGAGTGGAAGGCTTCAAGGGCACGCTCGTTTGAGCGCTCATCTCCCGGTCCCGGCACACACGAAGAGAGAAGAGTGCGAGGGAAGGAGGTACGGAAGTGTTGAGCTTTTTGGGAAACGTATTAAAATGGTGAGATTTGATTGTGCCACGTCTGCTTTCGGTGATTGGGTGGGGTCCGTGGGGACGAAAAGAGCAATCTGTTCGTCTGTTCATCTCATCATAGGAGTTTTTTCATGAGCGAAAAAAAAGATCATATAGGAGTTCTTTTCTTCTTTTGTTTTTCCGTCGCGAAGGTTTCCCCAAGTCGGGGTAAACGTAAACCATAAAATTCACGAGTCCAAGGTGATAATACTAGTGAACTCAACATTCAATTCATAAAAAAAGAGGAATCGAGAGTTAATACCAAAATCGAAAGAATGAAGAACCGTGGTCCTAACCACTCAGCCAACTCTTTTGGGGTTTTGATCATAGGAGTTCGAACCACAAAAATTAGAAATTATAAAATCATATGGATTTTTTTATTTTTATTTTTCTACTTACTTTTAAATTAATTACTAATCAAACACATAAATCATCATAATTGGAGTGTTAGATTAAGGATAAAAATTTCTTCTTTTATTTTAATATGAAGCTATTTAACTTGTGAGTTATGAATGAAGGGATTGGAGAGAAGAAATTGGCTTCAAACTTGATATATAGGGCGACCTTACTGATCTATCCATGCTCCATTGGGCCCTGCTGATGGCTCCTAAGGTGAGTTTGGGCCAGAACACACGCCCATGATTAAGATATAAAATCTTAAAATGGTTTATAATGATCAGCATGATGGGCATAAATTCCACCACCATTAGGATTCGAAGAGTTGTAAAATTATTTTATACAATTTAGATTTTCATAAACTAAGCCTCACTCTACCTGGCCCTAAAAGGGACCATTTGGTTAGGAATTCTTCATTTGATTGTTAGCCTTTTGAAGACTTGAACTTTATAAATTTTAATTTTGATCTTACGAATTTTCTAAAAGATTTGCAAAATATCTTGAAGGCCCGTTTCTTTATCAAAATTCCAAGAATTCTTGTCCTTGCCAAGTGCATGTTTGCTAATAGGCGAGGAATCCATATATTTGATGATTTTTCACTACCACTGGAATAAAGATTTCTTGCTATGGATTTATATAGTTGAGGGTTTCTCATTGATATTGATGTATATCGATCCATATAGTTGAGAAAAATAAGATTCAGTATATAAATCCACTTAAGTGAGGATTTTCAAATCTTATGGAGAGTGATCGGATCTGAAAATCCTAACAAATGAAGATTTTCATTCGTCCGAATCCTCAGGAATTTACAATTGTCAAATATGAACTTACCACATCTTTAGAGAAATTGAAAATCTTTTCCCTAAAGATTTGATTCCCAAACGTGCCTAAAAGTTATCTTTTTAAGTGGAATTCTAATGACATTCTAATGAAAAAACAACATTTCACACGTCGAGGGAATAAGATGTCGCATCATATCACATCATGTTAAAAAAATTTCCCACCTCCCAAATTCCAGTGATAAATTTAGGTAAAGAAATGGGGAGAGAAGCATTTGATGAATTCAGCATTTGATGAATTCAGCATTATTTCCATCAAAAACTTTCCCCAATAGAAATTCATGAATTTCAGGAAAAGACAACGGTCGTTAAAAGAAAATTGCCATCCTCACATATGTGCTTAGATAAGTCAAACGGTTGGCTGACGAGGAAACACGCGTCGAGATTACATCGAAAACCGGGAGGCTGGCGAGGATCCGCGTTTGCGGATAGCTTTGATAACACTTGTGGGCCTGCTTGTTTGGATATGGAGACGAGTCCACTTGGAGCAGACTCCTAAAAAAAACACATGGCACACAGCACACTTTCCTTGGCAACTCATCCTGTAGAGATTTAAACAACTACAATTGTCCAATTAGTGGGCTTGATGAGCAGAATGATCCGAGTCTGGATCCGACTCATTTTCTTCCCCTCTCTTTTTGTGTGGAGTATATGAAAATCCATCGTGGAGCTCGCCTATTGAGAAATTAAAACCATTATAATATATTAAGGTGGAAGGTTTTGATTTTGACTTTACTTTTTAATTTTGATGAGAAGTTATTTTGGTTTCTACTACTAGCAAGTTATTTTTTATTTCTATAATTACTAACATACTCTCCTCCACTTTCTACTAATATATACTTTCCCTATTTATGGACTCACATATTCTCCGTTTCTAGCATATACAAAATCATATCTCTTCATGCAGAACCGTGACGAGCACGGATTTTTTTGCTAGTTCAAAATTAATGTCATCCCTTTAATGATATACCTCCAAACTTACTACAATGGAAATTGACCCCACCATAAGATTTAGCACATAACTAATAATGTGATCAATATTATTAATAATACATAAAATTGAGTTAATCCAATTGTTAGTCTAGTGGTCAATCTTATGATGGAACCAACTCTTATTGAATTAAAATTTTAGAGTATATTACTAAGGTGGATGAAATTTATTTTAAAAAATTTTAGATTTTCAACAGATGAGCTTCACGATGAAGTCTACAAATCAACATTACAGAGACTCTAAGGGGATTCGGACTCCAATTATCCAATATTTGATTTACAAGTTATCGTTCTGAGCATTCCCTTCTATAGCATACCTAGGTTTTGTGAATTTTAATTTTCATGGTATTGTAGAAAACTGAACTGCACCTCTTAGACAATGATATTTTATACAATGGTGAAAATCCAGTTCAACTTTTTCAATAAATGCGTTACACTTAACAACATACAATTAGCGCTAAACATTGGAGCTTGATCTACAAATTGAAGAATCATCGACATTGTACAAACATGTTAGAATATAATCTACAAAATCTAAAGAAATTGACCCGGTATTCCATAAATTGGATCACACGCATTTGAACATTGTCGACTACCAATAGATGAATCGGGTGAGTTATGCAATTAAACCAACATATCATTCAAATCAGATAGTGTTTTAAGAATCAATCAATGAATAGAGTTGGAGAGTTCTGGGCGCATTGACTTATCCCAACCCATTTTCCACCAGTATTGTAATAATTTCAGGCTCAAGTACTATAATGATTTTGGTAATCTTTCTTAATTTACATGTTATTGTATTTACCGGTAAGGATTTAGGTATGAGTCCAATTGCGCTTGACCCATTAGAGTCTGTGTGGGACATTTTCCTAATACCGAGATTATGTTAGTTTTGGTAAGAGTATCAGCTAGGCATATCTTGATCTTGGCCTTATCCATATCAGCAATAGTGTCAGAATGCTTCCAAACAGAGGTCACACTTGACCTTGATATGATCTCCAGTTCGGTTCGGATAGTTGAGACAGGCATAGACTCTCAGTCAGTTGTGACTGTACTCATATAGAGGAGACTCAACTACGTTACAGAACGTGTTGACTGATGGTGACATGCTTTGGATCGAGATAAGAAGTTACCATTACCCGGCGGCTACGTCTACATCAAGAAAAGGTCCGATGAGACTCTACCTCTAAAATCAACCAGGGTAAGGTCCAATGGAACTCTGTTCCCAAGACGTCAGGGTAAGGATTGATAGAACCCTACCCCCAAAAGTCAATTCTTGACCTATATATATATATCTACAAGAAGCAAATACAGAGAAGGTAGGCATAACACAATACTTACATGCAACATTTCATACTCTAAACTACCCCTTCTTCTTCATCCACTTATCATTTGTCTAATTGTTGAACTAACTAAGGCATCGGAGTGCTTTTGATTGACTACAGTCAGGGTCTCTAACTTTTGTTTTTCCTTCCTATTTAGGTTTCAGGCATTTGATCATTCCTAACAAGTTCTATATCCGTATAATCAAGCCCGTAAATATTTAGGCACTTACAGAGTTCTACCCTATGATGCACAGATGCTTCGAAATAAACAACGTATCATGAAGTATCGTATCCGATACTTCACTTTTTATGTGTAAAATCCATATCTTTGCCGTATCTATGACGAATCCTTGTCGTATCCGGTCATCGACCCCATGTACATTCACCTGGGTGCACCTGCACCCGGTGAATTCTGAAAATCCCATTAAATGGATATGGGTCAGATAGCCATGCCCCACTTAAAAATGAATCTTGCACCCCATTTAAATCAAGCCCATGGATAAAATGCACCCATGACCTGATGAGTGATGACCCACCCACATCAAATCTAAAAATCCTTATTTGAGTCATTTCCCCCAAAACCCATCGATTGAAACCCTTCTCCCTCTCCAACCCTTTTTCCTCTCCACACCACATCGCACCCCAAAACCCATCGATTGAAATTTGAAAACCCTTGTATCTCTGATCTCTCCAACCCTTCTCTCTCTCCACATCGCACCCATGTCCATGTCCATCCAGCAATGGCGACGATGGCGACCGTCGTGCAGAAATTCGAAGACATCCAAGAAGAGGTATCCTTGATTCCTTTCCTTTCCACTTCTCCTCTTTCTATTATTCCTCTATTCATATAATGTTCTTCTTCTTTGCAACCTATCACAAAAGAAAGCTTATCTGTTGTTTGTTCCTCTGTTTTTCCCCTTTCTGGTTTTTCTCCAAATCTAACAGCGAAATCTCTGAAGAGAGTGCGGATCCTTGTGCTTGGTTTTCAACATTTAATTCATTGTATAGTTTTGTCTTTATGCTTGTATGCTATTTTTGTCTCCAGATTCAAATGATCTATAGTTTGTCTATTTGGTAGGGACTCCTTTCACTTTGTGCCTTATGGGTTTTCTCTCTTTCTTTCTCTGTCTTTCTTTTCTTTTTGGTAAGTTCAGAGATTCCTCACTTGACTTGGGGGAACGGCTCCAAGCATGGCAGTGGTATCTAAGATCTGATCATAATATGAAAAGGTGTTGCTGGGAATGAATTTGGTTCCGGCATCAGCCATTTGTTTCCAGATTGAAGTTCTCAGCTCCTTTGCAGCCCTTTTCAGCTCCTCAGCATTGATCTTTCCATCCCAAAATGACTCCAGAGCAAACTTAAGCTCTCTCTTGGGCCCTATGCGAGGATACCCAATGATATGTGAAGCCATGGCTCTTATATGATTGATTTGACCAAAACCACAACTAGGCTGATTATTGGAAGGAAAATAAGAGAACATTACAGTCTATAGATGAAACAAACTACAATTAATGCAATATTAAAATAATAAAAAAACCTCTCAGCTTCATAGTATTCAAATCAACCCCTAAGGGGCTCATATCATGAACCATACTGGAGCAGCCAACTCAGAAACAAAAACAAAAGCAAGCCACTGAATAACTCAAACCCACCATAAACTAATAATCTTCAATTGAGGAATCTTTAAAATGATGCATTTAGATTTTACCAATAAATCCAGACCCATGAAGCCATCTCTAATTCAATCCATCATTGAAATAATAAATCCAGACCCATTACAGTCAGGTGAGCTGATTTTCATAAACTCAAATCTATATGGAAAATTTTCAAGATGAATATATCTGAATGAAGAAGATGCAGAATACTCAAAAGTAAGCAGATTACTCCCAAAACTTCAAGGGGTCCAAGTTAAAACTCTTCTTTTCACCTCAAAAGAAAAACACAACACTAAATCAAAACAGGCAAAATGACAATTGATAAGAACTTTGTTTTCCCTAGTAGCACAGGCCTTTTCATTTTAAACTCTATCGGTAAGTTGGTATCAAGGGGTCCGGGGTAAAACCCTTCTTTTCCCCCATGGGAGAAAAGCACAACACTAAATCAACCACTAGACGACAAAATCATAAGGACTTATCTTTCCTTGTAGCATCAGCCTTATTCTTTGGTAAAGGATATAGTTAAAACCATATATATAATACAAAGACATGAGTAGGAAAGTTACTGGAGTACTAGTCACAAATCAGAACAACTTAAGGTTATCAATATTCCCTGTTACAAAAATTCATGGAAGTGCATAATTCCCTTGATGGTTAAATGAAATCACATTATGTACCCATTTGATTGGCCATGTTGTTGTTAGTCATTACTCAAATCAAGCCAACAATTCTTTTTTTTTTTTTGTTCTTATCAAGAATCTCACTCTCTCTCTCTCTCTCTCTCTCAAATCAAAATTGGTTTTCTCTCAAGTCATTCATTATCATAATATTAATTGTACTTGTGTGAAGCTCTTACCAAGGATGGATCTATCTCTTAACATATCTCCGTATTTCATTGTTCTCTTCATGATATCTGACCCATCCCCACTTAATCATCTAACTCCATATCTAATTTTATTGCAATAGACTCTAATAAAAAATGTGATTAGAAATAAAAAAAAACTTTTTGTTTACATGGATTTATTTTTTCATTATACACAGGAGAGCTATCTAGCTATTGATTGGAGGTGCATCATCTAATAGTTCTACAACTTTGGTGGGCCGTCTCTCTGGCAGCGTAGTGCAGGTATTCTCCCTCTCTCTTGATTTTTTTTTAATTTGTATATCATAGTCAAATTAAATAAATTGTCGATTTGATTTAGAGCTTTATGCTTTTAACTATATACTGGCAATTTGATGTACAAATGTTCATATTTCTATGATACTTTTTAATTTGATGGATGTGGTTTACATATGTGTAGTCATGACTGATTTGTGTCTTAAGTATTTTCATATACCCATGTGTTTGTGTCCCAACCTTTCCAATAATCAATTAAGTTAACATGCTCGAACTAAGTTCTGTTCTAATCAAGTTATGCGTTTCTCTAAGTTATGTGTTTTTAGGCAGGCGTTGATTTTGATGAAATTTTCTATATCTTTGACTTTGAATCAGCTATGGAAAATTATTTCAAAAGAAAATCAACTCCTAGCCTACCATGTCCGAATTTAGAGAATGATAACAATGATCAAGTGCCATCAGCTTCGAAGAAAAGTCGTGTAGAAGTTAACTTGGCAAATCTTCCTACAGATCCTGGGTTACGAAATCCAATATTGAGTTATCATCCTATGGATCGAGACCAAATCCGAAGAGTGTATCTACAAAAGGGTCCTTGTCAGTCTCGTGATCATAAATTTCCTTTTATGGAGTCTGCACAAGATAAGAGGCGATATAATTCGGCTTGGTTTAAGGATTATGGTAGTTGGTTGGAATACAGCATAAAAAAAGATGCTGCATTTTGCTTATGTTGTTATCTTTTTGGAGAGCATGCACGTCATGATGCCTTTATAACTCAAGGATTCAGAAATTGGAGGAAAAAAGAAAGAATTAGAGATCATGTGGGAGGCCCGAAGAGTGCTCACAATCAAGCATATGAGAAGTGTCAAAATTTATTAAATCAAAAGCAACACATTGAGACAGTTATTGTCAAGCAATCGGATCAAGCTTAGATTGAGTATCAAATCCGCTTAAAGGCAACGCTTGATGCCATTCGCTTTCTTCTACGCCAAGGGTTGCCTTTTCGTGGTCATGATGAATCCGAGGATTCAAATAACATGGGTAACTTCCTTGAGCTTTTGCAAGTAATTGGCAATCAAAATGAAGCTATTAAGAGAGTCATTTTAGAAAATGCTCCTGAAAATTTGAAACTTACCTCGCCTAAGATTCAGAAAGATATTGTAAATGCGGCTTCTATGGAGACCACTCAGGCTATCATTTCTGAACTTGGAGATGCACCATTTGCTCTTTTTGTGGATGAATCTCGTGACATCTCTATGAAAGAGCAAATGACCGTTGTTTTACGCTATGTGGATGAGCGGGGATGTGTGATTGAGCGCTTTTTGCTAGTAGAACATGTCACAAACACTACTGCTCAATCACTTAAAGCGGCAATCGATGCGATATTTTCCAAACATGGATTGAGCATAACAAGTTTGCATGGGCAAGGTTATGATGGAGCTAGTAATATGCGGGGTCATCTTAATGGTCTCAAAACACTCATTCAAAATGAGAATCCTACTGCATTTTACATTCATTGTTTTGCACATCAGCTTCAATTGGCACTCATTGCTGTTGCAAGAAAACATGTACCAATTGCCATGTTCTTCAAATCGGTTTGCTATACGTTGAATGTCGTTGGAGGCTCTTGCAAACGCCATAACATGCTCCAAAATATACAAGCTGCTAAAGTTGTTGATGCGCTCAATACTGGTGAACTTTAAAGTGGACAAGGTTTGAATCAAAAGACTAGTCTCAAACGGCCGGGAGAGACACGATGGGGCTCGCATTATGGTACATTGATTAACTTGATCCACATGTTCTCCTCTGTGATTGATGTGCTTGAGATTATTGTAAAAGATGATACAAATGAAAATGTGGGTAGTGCGGCTCACTCATTGCTTCAATTGGAATCTTTTAATTTCGCATTTAAAATGCATTTAATGGCAAATATTTTGGGGATCACGAATGTCTTATCAAAGGCATTACAGCGAAAAGATCAAGATATTGTCAATGCCATGAAAATAGTAAGAATATCAAAACAAAAATTGCAAATGATGAGAGACGATGGGTGGGATTCTCTCCTCTCTGAAGTTCATTTATTTTGTGATAAATATGAAATTCCCATTCCGAATATGGATAATTTGTTTGTTGATCGAAAGCGATCACGATGCAAAGCTGAAGTGACAAATCTACATTTTTACCGCGTTGAAATATTTTATACTACTATTGACATGCAACTTAAAGAGCTCAACGATCGCTTCAATGAGGTGACCACCGAGTTGCTTCTTTGTGTGGCATGCTTCAATCCAAGTGATTCATTCTCTGCCTTCAACAAGGAAAAACTAATCCGCCTTTCTCAATTCTATCAAGATGATTTTTCAGACTCAAATCGATTGATACTTGATAATGAACTGGAGATTTACATTATGGACATGGGGACCAATAGCAAGTTCTTAGAAGTGAAAGGAATTAGTGGCCCTGCTCAGAAGATGGTTGAAACAAAAAAGGACATCCTATATCCTTCGGTTTTCTTGCTTTTGAGATTGACGCTAACTCTACCAATTGCTACTGCTACTGTTGAGAGGGTGTTTTCTGCTATGAAAATTGTGAAGAGTCGACTGCGCAATCGAATGGAAGATGAGTGGATGAATGATTGTTTACTTTTATATATCGAAAGGGACATTTTTAATAGCATCGACGATGAGACAATCATGCAACGCTTTCAAAACATGAAGAACCGTCGAGGGCAATTGTAAAAGCTTTATTGTATAGTTGATATATGACTTTTGATGAGAAAATGTAGTTAATACACTTGAATATTTTGTAATCATTTAAATATAATACATTTTATCTTTTGTCATTATTAATGTGAAGAAAGTATCACAAAATAATATTTTTGGACTTTTTCAATTGCCATCGTTTCGCACCCCTCAAACGAAAATCCTGGGTCCGCCACTGGTAGGTCCCAACGGCTAATAACATTAGGTGGAAGCAGAGGCAGATGCACTTCTTTGTCACTGGGGGGCCAGGCCCCTAGTGACTTTTTGGGAAAAAAATATGTATACTTTCTTTTTGGGAAAAAAAAATATGTATACTAAGTTAGGCCCAAATCAATTAGGCCCCCAGTGACATTGAACCAGGCCCCCAATGAAAACTCGTAGAGAACAATTGTGATAAATAAATATGTCTTGTTTTATTGCTTGAAATTATTATATTATATTTGTTCCATATAAAAGGTTTGGGGTAAATCTGCACACTATTTGTCCTTGCTAGGCATGATTTGCAATGCAGTGGAAATCTACAAATTATCTGTGTTTGAATGCATCTTTCTGTGTATTAGTTACTGATAGTGTATGTAAAAGGTCCACTACTTTTTTTGTGTATTGTTTTTTCTCAAGCATGAAGAAAAAAAGAAAAAAAAATCAATTGCAATCATATAAATAACCCAAAAAAAAATTCCGGGGGCAACTACTACTTAATCGTGCCCCCAGTGATTTTGAATCCTGGATCCGCCACTGGGTGGAAGACTAGCTGCCAGTCTTCTGCTTTGTTGAAGACGAAGACGGAAATATGAACCTGACGTTTCCTTTGAAATTGGTAGTCTCAGTCTCCTTTGAGTAGCTCAGAAAGGTTGGAAAGAATGCAAACAAACGAATGACAAATTAACGGACAGAACAATCAATATGGGGAACAGTCAAACTGCTCCAAGGTTGGAGGATAAGAAAGCTCAGTAGAAGCCACTAGTTTGGAGGACAAGTTGAGTTCAAAATCAGTTTTGATTTCTTTTTTTTATTTTTCTTAGAATAAGCTTATCATTCAACTTATAATAATACATCAACTCTACTACTTCTAATATTATATATAAAAATATTTAAGAAAAGCTCATTTTGAGATATAGTTTGCAATATCAAAGACACATATGCCGGGTCTTGGGCCCACGGGTCGGAACCTATATGGACCTAGAACCAGACCCGTTTATCTATTGGAACCTAAATAAGGTTCCAGATCTGGACTCATTTATAAGTCGGAACCAAAAATAGGTTCCAGACTTGGTTTTTTGTGGGTCGGAATTTTCAAGTAATTAGATAATCGGAGACCCTTTTGCAACCCTATCCGTATCCTCCATTGTGGAAGGACCTTCTCTGTAAGCATGTGATAAGACCCCAGCAGATAAATAAATAGGCTTTTAATATCTAATCTTTACAAAAGATAGAATACATTAGATTCTTCAAATACTCCGATCTTAAGTCATGAAATGGTTGATCAGGATTGAAACTTTGATTTTATCCTCGTCTAGTTTTTACTCTTAGATTAATCAACCAAAAATGTCTAAAGGACTTGACCTTTTCAGGTAGGGCTAAATCTCAAAGCTCTTTTACATCTGACAGGGGTATTGGGCCAGGTGAGCTGCAGGTGTAGTTTGTGGCTCATGTAGTTTCAAAGTCTTATGGGAATCAACTAGATACTGATAAGTATTATCAGCTAAGAGAGGATATTGGAAAGTACTCTTTGGTCATGTAAGATCCCACTTTTATACATCATGATCTGGTAACATGAATGTTGTTGTTGAGGGTAAACCGAACATTTCAACCAGCAAGGTTGAAAAATTCAAGACTGGACTCACCAACCAGTCTTTAAGTTTGGGTTCTACTAGAGTAAGAATTGAATTTAATTAAGGCTAGGATGAGTTCCTGCCCAACTAGGAGGCAAGTCAAGATTAGTTGCATATTAGTTGCCCAATTCGAGCCAAATCAAACCCACCTTCTTGCCCTGACCTCCCATCTCAACCTGATAAATTAAGGCCCCAGCTGACATATCTGGAATTTATAAATGATCAAGTTCGGGTTGGTTTCATACTTATTACATAGGTGATTAACCTGAAACCATTGTCACCCCTAATTGAAAGGACCGACTTCATAAAGGATGGGGCCCATCATTATGCACTTCAAGGGAAAATCAGCAATGTTGTTGCAACAATCTCCTTCTCACCAATTAATCATCCAAATATAGATATCAAAATTTGGTAATTTAATAAGGATCCAGAAATGTAAAAACATATTACAAGTGGTTAATATATATATATATATATATCAAAATGAAGGAAGTGTCACTATATACCCTATTTTGGTTGACATTTTGACCATTCCAATTTCATCTAGTTTCACCAAATCTTCATGAAAATTGAAAGCATTACACTATCAAAATTAACAGATGGCCAGTGGCCACCAGGGGATTCAAACTGATCCACTTGGTTCACAAACAGAATCGACTAATTTTCGAGAAAGAACGGACCAGGGTTAGGAACTAGGAATGGTCTTGTCCGGTTGTGCACTTCGGGAAAAAATGGACACGCTCAACCTGAATCCAACCAATTTAGTAATAAGATTTAAACGTCAACTTGAATCTGACTAGAAGTCAAAAAGGTCAACCGAATCCGTGATTTTTATGTCAAGCAGAGGCAAAATAGAGATTACATTTTCTCACATTGGCCCATCAAGTTTTTTTTTTTTGGCAAACCCCCAAAATTTCATTGTTGGGACATTGAAGTGAAGTTGAGATTGAGTTGATTGGTAATGTTTTAATTTGATAGGTTGAGTTGTGGGGTTGAATAATAGCAATGGACTCAATCTGAACCTGACCCGTCTACAAACTGGAGGTTAGAAGCATCTACCTGAATTGACAAAACCCCATATTATTGGGTTGGATCCAGGTTGGGATAGTGGGTCGAGTTAGGAATTGCCACCCACTACCAGACCATGATTCTAGAAACAGCAAACCCAAAGTTTGAAAAGGAAAATAAGAATATTATTATCAATATAGCCCCAGATCTAGGTACATGCCAATTTTGGAGAAATATAAGGTGACGATTATTTTAAACTCATTTTAGATTTTATGAAATCCATGACAAGAAAATCACAACTAGAACAACTAAATTTAAGTCAATAATAGATGAGAATTCACGCAAAAAATATTCATAAAAGCTAATAGGTATGAACTTCCTAATCTCTTGAGGAAAAGGTGTTCCAATTTTCCTTTGTTGTTTAACCAACCAACATTAGATTGGTTTTCCTTCCTTCCAAAGCCAGTTGTCTTACAACAAAGAACAAACATCCATTTCTGAATCATCTAGAAATCTAACACTACAAATAAAGATCTATCTTATGCAATTTCATATGCACAATACCAATCTAACCATGGCAAGGATTCTCCTTTCCATCCTCCTAATGCACATGAGTGGCACCTTAATCATGTGCCATGCTGCTGACCCTCCCAAAATTCCTGCCATTCTAGTGTTCGGTGATTCAACTGTCGACTCAGGCAACAACAACTACATTACCACAGTTCTTAAGAGTAATCACTACCCTTATGGACTTGAGTTCATCAATGGCACAGCTACAGGAAGATTCTCCGACGGAAGGCTGGTGCCTGATATGTTGGCTTCCTCTTTAGGAATCAAGCAACAGGTTCCACCCTTCTTGGACCCATCTTTATCAGATAATGAGATCGTTACTGGAGTGTGCTTTGCATCTGCAGGATCAGGATTAGATGACCTTACAACTAGGGTCTCAAGAGCGATTCCTGTATCGCGGCAATTGAAAATGTTTCGACAGTATATAAGCAGGCTTAAGGGGATTGTAGGGGAGCAAGAGGCTTCAAAGATCATTAATAATGGTTTGATTCTGATGAGTGTAGGGACTAATGACTTCCTTTTTAACTTCTATGACATACCCACTAGGAGGTCTGTGTTCAATTATACTATTAGCGGGTACCAAGATTTTCTATTACAAAGTTTACAAGGCATGATTAAGGTTAATTAGCTCTCTCTCTCTCTCTCTCTCTCTCTCTCTCTCTCTCTCTCTCTCTCTCTCTCTCTCTCTCTCTCTCTCTCTAATTGGATCATTTGGGCAGTCAGATGAATGTGAAAATTCTATAATTTTTCTTTCTGTAACAGGAGATACATCAACTGGGAGGAAGAAAATTTGCCATTGCGGGCCTTGCACCTATAGGGTGCATACCATTACAAATAAGTGCCAAATTCAAGGGTCAGTCTAATAGATCATGTGTGGATTACCAGAACTCAGATGCCGTGGTCTACAATTCGAAACTGCAGAAGGTTTTGCCAGAAATACAAGCATCACTTCCTGGTAGCAAACTCGCCTACATCAATCTTCACGATCCTGCGGTCGACATGTTCAATAATCCACAAAAGTATGGTAAGTTGGTATAATAAGTATCATCCTTACACAGTATTTGGACACGCAAACTACGGTCATGGGTCCTACTAGATGAACAGTCTGGGTCACCACAGGGTGATCCAATAGGCCTACCTAACTGGTACGTTCCCTTGAAAATGGGACAACTCAGACTCGGCCCAAACTCTTTAGCTGTTAAAATTCATGGATGTATATCATGGAATCATCACAATCATTATTAATAATTATTCTGATTAAACTCTGTTCCCTCATCAGTTTATTTTGGTGGACAGGTTTTGTAGAGCTCATGAAAGGGTGTTGTGGGACAGGGCTTATAGAGACGGGACCCCTGTGCAACAAATGGACCTCACAATGTACAGATCGGTCCAAATACTTATTTTGGGATGCAGTTCATCCTAGTGAAGCAGCCTACCGACCGATTGCCAAGATTATCCTAGACACAGTTATTCCTCAGTTGTATTAAAACCATAGCACATCTGCATATGGTGATCATTTTCAAATGACCCAGTTGTATTTGCACGGACAAGAGCATTTCTATTGACAAAAGGCTCTTTTTATTTGTGATGTTTGTGACAAAAAGATCTCTCCCTCAGTTTTAAGTTAGATTTTCGTAGAAAGAGGAAATAGTTAAAACTTGATTGGATTAAAGGAATGCTTGCTTCATGTAATTGAATGCCTAGTATTGTATTCTTGAAAGTGGTTGACATCAAAGGTGAATGAATATCCAAGTATAATGATCAAGTAGTTAATCCATTGTTAGCTCAATGATGAGGCAATTCTGAACTTCCTGTCCACAGAAATGACCAGGGTTTGATTCTGTCTACTATTGCTGTTCACAAATTATATAGTCCCTAATATCTGATAGATAGAAGGGATAATTAGATTTTGTTTCTGGTCTAGAAATTGGTTCTTGAGATGAAGTTAGCAATGGACTAAAAACAAAGAAAAACAGACAATCATGAATCTCTGTGGAAAGAGGGCAATTCATGGCTTGGTTCTTTGCATTTGGTGTGGATAGGAATAGTACTGTGTTGCTTGTATTATACTTTTTTGATGAATATACTAGGTCAGAGTAAAATAAAAAAAAAACATAGGGATGGGGATTCTAGAGTTGACCTGCCAAGTGCCAAACCAGCCTAGTAACTTAAGAGTTTAAGAAACAGGTTAATTTCAACCTGATAAGCGAAGCTTCATGGATCATGCTGACATTTCAAACCAAATTAAGAATAGTGGAGTACTGGGGCTGATTATATATGATCTGCCTTAGTGCCCATCTAACCCAGTTTCACTGCCTTCTCATTGAAAAATTGGATCGCCACCTATAGTAAAAAGGGTTGACTTCACAAAAGTTAGCCCACCATGAAGCAAGCACTTACAGGCAATACACAATGTTGTTGGCAATGTAACATTTTTTTCATTTAACAATTTTTAATCCAAGGATAATATGGGAATATTTCAAAATGTTAGTGGTTTTCATTGGCACCATATGAAAGATCTCACTCAACAAAAAATAGAAAAATTAAAAATTAAAACTGGTTAAAAATCCATCATACACTAAGACTTTTTTTTTTTCTTTTTTTTTTTTTGGGGGGGGGGGGGGGGGGGGGGGGTGGTTGGACTATTCCCCTTTGACCCCTAGGTGGTATCATAAGTGGACTCAACCATCGGTTCTTGAAGAGGGGGGAACCGGAGGTCGATAACAGGGGGGGTTGGACTATTCCCCTTTGACCCCTAGGTGGTATCATAAGTGGACTCAACCATCGGTTCTTGAAGAGGGGGGAACCGGAGGTCGATACCAGGGGGGGGGTTGGACTATTCCCCTTTGACCCCTAGGTGGTATCATAAGTGGACTCAACCATCGGTTCTTGAAGAGGGGGGAACCGGAGGTCGATACCAAGACCTCTAGCTCTAGAAGAGGGAGGAACCGTGGTCCTAACCACTTGGCTAACCTCTTGGAGTTTATACGCTAAGACATTTGAATAGTTTTAAAGAAAAGCACATGCCTTAGCCCATAAAAATCCATTAAAATGAGGGTTTCTACTAGTTCAAGTCCTCGATGATTTACAATTACCAAACGTAGATTTTCAAAGCCTTTGTGGAAAATCTATAAGGAATTTACAAGGTTTTGATTGCCAAACGTGACCTTGATGTTCTTTTTTAGAACTCATGAGTTAACAAATATGCTACCAAAAAGATAATAATAATGAGCTAACAAAATTAGGGGCCAAAAGGTTCTTAGCTAAAAACAAAGGGAGCCAAAAGGTAAATCTTTGATGTTAAGTCAATACTACATCCCTCCATTTCCTTTTCCTGCATATTGTTTCAGTAAATGATTTAACAACAACAATAATTAAATGGCATTTTATGAAAGCTTAATAAAACTTTAAGAACTTTGATTGTAAATCCTTTTAAATTTTGCAATGAATATATATATCATTAAAAAGTTTCTTCTACCTCGTTGTCACGTTTGCCTCAATAATTTTCTGGTGGTGCACGTCAGTCACTTAAGGTAGCTTTTGACTCTTCCATTCCTGTCAATTTATAAGAGGTATATTCTTGAAAATAATTTTCTAGAAAAATCCAATTTGGAATTGTGGAAAATATATATATTGTTTATAGGTAGTTGTTAGATTATCATATATACCTTCTTCATCTTTGATTTTCTCATATATTTTGTTCCGTATAATTTGGCTTTCACTTTTGAAATCAGTTTTTTTACCTTGGTTACACGCATCCCCCTTACCATTGAATTTTCGTCCATGTCCCTATGGACTTTAATAGTAAATAAATATTGGATACAAAGTACATACCGTAATTTTCTTTCTAGCAATTCATGCCAATTTTCCTATGCATGAAAACTAATTGTTAGTCATAAGTTGTAATTTGTTTAGATAAATATATTTTCAGTACAATTTAAGAAATTAGAAAAGTTTACCTTCTTTACAGTATCTTCAAAATTACAGTCTATTGAATTGAATAGTTCTTTTACATCAATGTATCTCCTGTGTGGTTCATCACCTTTAATCTTGCAAATTACTTTTCAGATTATTCATTTCTTATTATATACTTTAGAATTTAATTTCTTTTAAGATTACCTCATAGTTATTTAAGGATGATCTTCACAATGAAGGCATTGAGTTGTATCTTCAATTGGATTTACTTTTCTCTTGCTAATAAACTCCTTTTTCCATCCTTTGCACCAGGATCTCCGTCCACTGGGGGATGGAACGGGATCAAATCTCAAGATCTGAATGAGACCTATCTCCATACTAAGTTTGGGCCCATTTATTACTGTATCATCTTCATCAGAGCCCCATAAGTTTAATAGCTGCACAAATCACAATTCAATTGGATTGTATGAAGTAATGGCTCAGTCCATTCGGTTGGGTGTTAAATTGAGTGGGGTTATTATAATGGGCCCACACACACGCCACGTGGCCAAATAAACGTGTCTTTCAGTTTAAGAAAGGTGTCCATTGAAAAAGAGAGGTGCAGTTTCCCTTCTATTTTTCCATACCCCTCCAATCACCGACTCCTGACCTTCTCTTTCTTCCTTTCTTCACACGTTTTTTTGCCCTCTTCCTCTTTTAATCTTAGATCTGGAGAGGAAAAACAAGAGAACCTTCAAATTCCCCTCTCCTTCTCTAGATCTGATCTCGATCTTCTAATGTCGATGGCATCTGCTCCTCCTCTTCTTCCGGTATCTAATACTAATCAGGGCACTACAACCACCCAACCTGCGCTGGGATCTTCCCAAAATACTCCTCCGATCGCTACTCCGGCCTTTCGAGCCTTCATCTCCCGGATCTCCGACTCCGTACGCGGTGCCCTCTCCCACCGCCGCCCCTGGGGAGAACTCGTCGACCGCTCTGCCTTCTCCCGCCCAGACAGCGTCTCAGAAGCCACCGCCCGCCTCCGCAAGAACTACTCCTACTTCCGCGTCAATTACGTACTCCTCATCGGCTCCGTCCTTGCCCTCTCCCTCCTCTCCAACCCCTTCTCCCTTCTCCTCCTCGTCCTCCTCTCCGCCGCCTGGCTCTTCCTCTACCTTCTCCGCCCCTCCGACCCCCCTCTCATCCTCTTCGGCCGCACCTTCTCCGACCGCGAGACCCTCGGGGTCCTCGTTGCGCTTTCGATCGTCGTAGTCTTCCTTACCTCCGTCGGCTCCATCATCATCTCCTCCCTCATGCTCGGCCTCCTCCTCGTCGCGGGCCACGGGGCTTTTAGGGTTCCTGAAGATCTCTTCCTTGATGAGCAAGAGCCTACTCCTGCCGCCGGTCTCCTCTCATTCCTCGGTGGTGCTGCTTCTTCTGCCACTGCTGCCGTCGCCCCTGCCGTCGCCGCCCGTGTTTGAACTGCGATCTAACATTCAGAGTCAATTGATCCTGATCTCGATTCCACCGGTACTTTTGTTTAGTTAATTTTTTATCCTTCAATGCAATACATTGCCTAGACAGATTTGGGGATCACAGTCGCAATTCCTTTTGTTTTTTTAGATTCTGTTTCTCGTCTATGCATTCATGTAAATCCTGGATGGTGATTATGTTTCTGATGACTCTATAATTAAGAATTGTTATAGGAATATCTATTTGATTTGTTGTGAAGTCACATGGTTGGTTGGATATGTAGATTCTTTTTATCATTTATGTTTTATTATCTTGAAGTATTGCCGAATCTACGATATGCTTTTTTAGATCAGATGTAAGTGGCTTTTATTTTTCTTTTAATTCTGTTTTTGTTGTATCATTGGCTTTGTAACAGATGTGGTTGGTTGTTGGATCTGTGAATTTTTTTCAATTTCTTATGTTTTAAGGCTACTTCTATGTAAGAATGAAAACGTTTAAGCTTGTTAGAATCCCATTTGGTGGAATTTAAGGGCCTGTATGTTTGCATTGGATATATAAGAATTCATGATCAAAGGAACTCCACTTAATGATTATGAAGGGTGAAGGACATATGGGTCCTTGAGACTTTGACTTTCCTAGGATTTGAAATACTAGAGTAATGGTTGGGTATTTATTTCCCATATTCAAGTTCTAATAAAGGGGAGGTTATTTGATGGTCATGTCTGGACATTCAGTTTTGATTCTTCATTTTTAACCTACTTAAAGAAATACAAAGTCATAGAATTCTTGGGAATGTAATTACATGAAACAAACTGGCTGAGAGTATTGAGAAAGGTAAAGAGTTGTCTTACCTATCCAAACCCCAGCAGGACATTTGGTATTTCCCTAAAAACTGGAATGTGCACTTACATGACTCTCTCACCAAGAATGTGCAGAGTGGAAAAAAAAAATGCACAATTCCAGTATCCCATTTCCTCCAAACATACCTAGAACCTGTTTGGTTGAGAGTATTTCTAATAGGAATCCCCCTTGTCGAGAATTCCTGAGAGAATTGCCGTTGTTGTCCCTGGAGCTCCTGACTTCCCTTGTTTGATTGGCCATGGACCATTTTATAATTCCACTTTGGGGGAAAGCATTTGCAATTTTCCAAATGATCCAGACAAGACATCTACAAACAGGAGCAGAGCAGATCAGGCCATTATCTCGGACTTCAGATTGTTGTTTAACCTTGGAAGAATGTAGAGTGATGCTTGTTGTCCTGTTACTTATCCTATTACAAATTTATGTAATATGTGACAGGACTCATTATTGCAACCACAAGGCAGAGGCTGGAGTCATGATAGCTTAATTTTTTTTTTTAAAAAAATACTGTTGTAGGGTGGATTGACTCTTGCCAGGCCAGAGAGAGAGAGAGATAGATCCCATATTGTCTTTCCTTGCATTTTTGGATCTCCCATTGATATATCTGAAGTTGTTTTTGGTGCTGCTTCTCTTGTTCCTTAATTAGATTTTAAGTTAATTCAAGGTTGGTTGGGAGGTCCTTTTTCAGAGTATAGATCAGATATGATGGAAAATGGTACAACCGGTGGCTATGTGGTGTTTCTAGAAGAACAAATTGCAAGGCTCTGCAATGGAAGATGATGGTGCGTTAGATCCTTGGTGGATTGAACTGAACTGTGGATTTCCATGGTGACTAGCATAAAAGGAGTTTGGGGTTGGAACTATGGATTTCTATATGACCTAGAAGGAGTTTGGGTTATTACTTTGTTGGCATGGGAAAAGGGAGTAAGGCAATCGTCAATGGGAGTGTTGTTTGGAGGAAAATCTTACTGGGAATCACAAGAGGAAAAAAAAGACCTGGCGAAAGTGCATTTGGAAAACCCAGTTCAGGAAGGTGGGAAGAGCAATGAAAATTACAATGGGGAGCCTTTCTTGTCGTTCTCAAGCTTGATAGGTGTTGGCAATACTTATGGAGCTGAAATTGGCTGAAATTATGGATTAAAGGATCAAGCCATTCTTGGTATTGGGCCCATCGCTGATAGAGGCAGGCTTAAGGAAGTGCCTTAGAACGGGAGCAAGGATCATTGCTGCCCTCATGAGTCATGACCGAGGTTAGTGGATATTGTAGAGGCTTATTTCCATGGAGGTCTGCTTTGCACATAGTTCTAGAGATCTGAACATAAAGTGCATTACCAGCCAAAGTGAGGGTTTGTTTTTTTCGGAATTGAGAATCGGAAACTCTCCCCTTTGGGATTGTTTAACTGCTTTGTTTTTTAGTATTGGACATTTTAAGGTGAGTAATGGTCTTATACGGATGTATTGTACACGCTTATAGTATAGACTACTGGGGACCACTGGATTGACTAAATTAGAGTGGTCTTGTCGTTTTGTATTGCTCATGTGTTCTTCGGTTCTTCTACAAACTCATTCTGTGAAGGTAGAAGAAGGAAGAGGGTTGAAGCTTATTGGCTTTTTGCACGAAGCCAAAACTATTGTGGTCCTTTTCTCTTATGCATTTGAGTCGCAAGTCAAGATCTAACTTAGCCTATTAAGCCTCTTACTTTTCCAAGTTTTCCTTAAGATATAGAGTCAAGGCATGCTGTGTATTGTACTCCCCAGCCGGTCAACAATCAGCAACATTTGACTATAGAAAGCATTATCTTACTCAAACGTGGAGGACGAACAAATAGAGCCAAAGTCGACACTAACAATGCTTGGATCCGGTACATCTCCTTAAGAAAATTGAGTTTAGGGATTGCAAATTTTACAACATGAGCAATTGCATAAGTTCTCTATAGTAATAGAGGCATAACAATGTAAAAAAGGCGCATCATTGAAGAGTTTTTATCTTTTTTCTAAATAGTGATATCTTAAAATGAGTAATGGTTCTATACAGATGTCCTGTATAGATGTCTAGCCTTATGATACGGATTCTTGGGGGCCACCGATTCAATCTTCTTTTCTGTAATTGTATTGCCCCCGTAGCACCTCTCCTTTGATTGGGCAGGAGCGGACCCAATCTGGCCCGTTGCCAACCTTGATTTTGAACGAAGGCGAGACTCTTTGGCTCATCCACAAGGTCGCCCTTTGCATGAAGGTAGTGCCCTTGTTGGTGTTGTCGGTTTGTAGTGGCTTGCACGACTCGACTTTAGCTAAGTTGGGATTTTCATGTCTCTCTCAAGGCATCAAAACAGGCCGGATCCAAACACGGCTAGGCTCAAGTTTGGATTGGTCTGTTCGCTCTCCATGTTTGACCAAGATGACGCTTCCTGTAGTCAGTTGCTACTAGTTGTCGACCGGTTGAGGAGCACAATACACGGCTTGGCTCGATTCTATCTTGAGGAAAACTCAGGGAAGTAGGAAGCTTAAAAGGCTAAGTCATATCTTGGCATGTGGCTCAGGTACATGAGAAGAAAGGGAATCGGGAGTTTTGGCTTCATGTAGAGAGCCAATAACCACCAACCCTCTTTCTTCTACCTCTGAAAAGACAAGGTTGTAGAAGAACCTGGAATAATGCTAGACGACAAAACTACTTTGATGTGGGCAATCTAGTGGCCCACGACAATCCACACCGTAAGCCTGTATGGGACATCTGAATAGGACCATTACTCTTTTTTGATAGTTATTTATATATATTTGCCTTTGTTTCTTCGATTTTATCCACTTCTAGTAAGGGGCATGGCTTTCGTGTAGCGTTGCTGCAGCAACATCCTCCCTCCAATTAAAACTTGCCACGTCTTTTGAAGTTTCAAAGCGGGAGTTAAACATTAACAAAGCTCTTACATTGTGATTGTTTTCATTCCATTTCCATCTTTGCCCTTTCAACAGAATAATTCTTCTCTACATCTCTCACAGTTCATGCTCCCTATGATATAGGACCCATATGGGCCCAGCTTTAATCAATTTAGCCCCTTAGAATCTCTTCTTATCATATGATCTAGGAATCGGTACCAATTTTACTGCCATTGGTCCTTCACTCATTGATGGCTAATACGCCTTTGTTTTTCCTTACTTGGGCGGTTTGCCCCAAACCACTCCCCACCACCCCACCACAATATATATATATATATATATGGTTAAGCACTTACTGGTGCTGGTATTTAATGCGATTCACTTTCTTGTTTAGTTTTTTAATTTTTTTTGTATCTTCGTCACATTTGTAAAGGATCAATTTTAAGGATTTTTTTTTTTTTTTTTTATCTTCATCACATTTGTAAAGGATGAAAGGAGGTGGGTCCTATTTCAATTCAAGGTGATAGAGCTATAGAAGGAAAAGTTTAATTTGAATGGTTTGCATTTGGAGAGATGGGGCCCATTAATATATTTTTGTGGAAAATACGTTTAGGAGAGATAGATAAGGGGGTGGTGTTTTTGAAAAAAAAATTCTTATAAGGAAGCGTTAAAGACTTGGATGAGTTGTTGTTAGTTAAGGGTAAAGATGGAAATAAAGAGAAATGTCAGTTCGGCATTTATGCATTTCTACTGTCATGAATTCAATTGTTTAGTGATTTCAGTGTTTTAACTGAGAAATAGTTGGGGTGTATCACGTCTAACCCCACCCCCCCGTCCTACATGGGCATGTTTTGCAATCAAACCATTGGATATTCTGGTATTTAAGAGAGTCATGGAAAAGCAATTTTAAATCCCTGAGTATTTGGTGATTTCAGTGTTTTAACTGAAAAATAGTTGGGGTGTATCCAGATACACGTCTAACCCCCCCTTACATGGGCATGTTTTGCAATCAAATCATTGGATATTCTGGTATTTCAGAGAGTCATGGAAAAGCAATTTTAAATCCCTGAGTATTTGGATCAATGAGAATCCTCATTTTTCTAGGATTTTCAGATCGGACCTCTCCCTTCCAATAGAATTTGGAAATCCTCATTTTTGCACATTCACACACCAGTGTTAATGTGAAATCATAAGCAGTACAAATCCTCAATGAGGAATCTTTGTTCTATGGGCAGTGAAGAGTTCTCAATTTTGTATTCCTTTTGGATTTCTCACTTGTTAGTTAAAAATGTGCAGCCAACACTTTTTTAGAGGAATTTTTGAGTTTTTACCTCCACACATCATAGTTGAGAAGGGGCTTATGTTACTATCAGTCTCTAGGTGACATTCAACATTGTTGTTTCTTTTATACCAAATGAAGCTCCAATTGCACCTCTTGGCAGAACAATCAGGGCAGTTCCATCTATACACCTACGGAGGTTCTCAATAGTTCCTTTCTCTTTCATAATTAGGGAGACCAAACTTCAAAATCAGAGTACGAATTGGCTCTCCAAAATGGCCGTTAGCATTGACGACCGATTGAGCTGTAGACAGCTGGGCCTTCTCAAAATATGCGTTATAATTATTAGGATGTTTCTGCGTACAACCTCTGGCTAGCCAGTATCTAACTCCCAAACAAACAGATGTGGGTCAGGGTGCATGCCCATGAGAACACTCCCAACCGTGGGGGACGTAGAATCCACACACCCAGGGAGAGGTTACCTGCCCACGTACAAAAGGGAAAGGCACCCGCACAAATGACAAATGGGAAACGACATATTGGCACTTGTGGTAGAGAGGTGGGTTCCCAACTAGATAGGTAAGATATACTTGGAACATTGATAACCATACCCAACTCTTGGTGGTCCATCCATCCCTAGTTGTTGAGAGGGAGGTGCCATAAGGAAAGTTATAATACATACATAATGATAGTGTATGATCACTTTTTTTTTTTTTTTTTTGGCGCTCATTTAATCATTACGTACCTCGACAGGTTTTGGAAACCACCACCCCCCCCCCCCCCCCCGGGTTATTTTTATATCATGACATGGGATATTTGATATTTTTATGTAAATATAAAAATATAGTCTTTTATTTTTTATTTTTTTATTATCTAAAATAATTATAAAAGTTTCAAAGGTAATCCTATTGAAAAACCTTCAACTAAGAAAAGATCCAAATAGTTCTCTTCTCTTTGTAATAGGTCGAGTTTGATCGAACCACTTAAATTTATGTATTATTCTTTTCTTTGTATGTATCTTTTAATCCCCCCCCCCCCGGGGGTTATTTTTATATCATGACATGGGATATTTGATATTTTTATGTAAATATAAAAATATAGTCTTTTATTTTTTATTTTTTTATTATCTAAAATAATTATAAAGGTTTCAAAGGTAATCCTATTGAAAAACCTTCAACTAAGAAAATATCCAAATAGTTCTCTTCTCTTTGGAATAGGTCGAGTTTGATCGAACCACTTAAATTTATGTATTATTCTTTTCTTTGTATGTATCTTTTAATTTTTTTAGCGTAAGATCTCTTAATTTTTTTAACCTAAACGGCTCTAAATCCTAGGAAATCAAGAAGACCCATGGCACGAAATGGCACGGCCAAGGCACGACGTGCCATGCCTGTGGGCCATGCTGGGCCGAGCATCTCGGCACGGCTGTGCCCCAATCTAGCTGTGTCGTACCAGCATCGGCACGGCACGACACGATTGACATCTCTACTATAAACCCTCTCATGAGAAAGGACCTTCTTTTAGTGATCACCCTAATTTGAAACTAATCGGAATATGCTTACAGTTGGATTTGTGTAAATTAAGAAACCCTTGAACCATAAGGCCGATGAATCAATGGTTGTGATGATTTGATTGAGAAGATTTTTGTCCAAAATCATATCAATAATAAGACCTTTTTTCATCACACTATCATTTTATGATTAACATGCATCCAAGTAGGTCCCATGAGGGACTTAAAATTCGACCTACACGTTCTCACGATAGTAGGAATTATTCAAACAAAAAAGGTACATCACACCTGTTTTACATATTACAACTAAAACAGCTTTTGAATTATAATGATATTGTTGCTGGTACAGTGATATCAACCTACAATTTAATATTCTCTACTTAAATGAAAAACTGAGCTAAGAATGACTTTAATTAGCCTCTAGGTAAACTCTGAGGGGTAGCTCAGTTCGCCTAGGACCAGGTTTTGTTCCTGAAGGATGAAGGTTCGAAACTGCACTACCACACTGAGGCCACATGGGATTTACTTGGCTTCCCCTAGGTCCGTAGGGATTAGTCTGGCTCAAAGGACTAGGACCAGTGACGGACTCAGGATTTTCATTTGGATGGTGCAGATAATGGTCAATTGAAAAGGTTAACTTTTTTTTTTTTGATTAGACATATTGCACCTAAATAATAACAAAAGAGAATATATATTACATTTAAACATATAGACACAAAAATACTTAACTGCATCTGCAATCATTAATTTCTCTCATAAAAAATCAACCCAGACTTACATTATCCTGTTTCACTTAAAATTTATGTCAAAATAAATGCCTATAGGAGATCACTGCAAATTCAAAGTGAATATGTATGAGAAAAAATTGGATACAAGAACATTTCTCAAAGCCAACAAGACATTTGCATACATGGGGCGGTTGTTTAAACACATGTGGGCTATAATGAAGGGCCCATTGGACTTTTGGGAAGTTTCAAGATCCAACTGGAAAGCAAAAAAAAATCCCTCGAGAAACGAGTGCTTATAGTTCTAGATAAATAGTCATACATTTACTTTTTACAATTAAGTTGGAATAACGGACCATCTACTAATTAAAATTTGTTGGCATTGAGGCTCAGATAATTAAAATTATAAATGGGCTGCAGTTGGACGCACCTCAGCAAGTCCTAACCGGGCCCGCTGACAACCATATACGTACCACTGACAACCATATACGTACCAGTATTATCACTGCCTCAAGCACAGCCCCCCTAAATGAAAGTGATATTCATCAATGAATTGAATGCCCTAAGTTTACAATTTACGTTCTTAAATCTTTAGAGCCCTTGGATCGATAGCCTTCATCCAACTTTAACCAACTTCATAAATGGTGAGACCTTCCTTCTTCTCTTGACACACCAAACCCTGATTGGTAGTGGTCCCATGTGGGCCCTTAAAAATGGACTGCAGTTTCTTATTTTGCACTTGGGTTATATCGCATGGCCAACGTTTAAATCATCTCCACTTGTCTTGTAAGGTCAAGGAATCAAAGTAACTCGACCGAGTCTGAGTACCTACTTGGAATCATCTTGACTCATCTGACTCACCTATTTGTTGACCAAGTCAACTCAACTGTCCCATACTCATAGTCCATGAGGCTCACTTATATACTTGTATATCAATGGGAAAATGACAGCCGGAAAGGTCTTCTTATAGATAAGGGGATTAAGAAAAATCAACTTCACCAAATTATTTTAACCCTTGATTTAACAGATTTAAAAGCTCAATGGCATCCTAACCGTATATAATTTTTTGAGACTTAATATAAAGGTGATCTCAATGAGTATAAAATTGGTCATGATGCCATATCTTGAGATGGCAAGAGTATCAAAGGGGTTGTACTAATAAGAGGCTGGCCCAAGTGGGCCCCATCTCATAGGAGAACATTCTCCTTGAAATAGTTTTCCCCTTGTCCATCCAAGCTTTTCATCTATATCAGAAAACATTAAAAACAACAATAGAAAAGCATATCTGAAAAGAATTATTATTGTTGTTCTGTTGAAAGTTGTAGATCATCAGGCTTTACTGAGTTTGATGAGAGGCAATTGGGAGAGAGAACTGGTTTCTTTGTTCAACTTTCCGAGCTGATTCGCATCTATTGGGAAAAGGAAGCCTTTTTTCCTAGCATCATTGTTTTTTCTTTCTTTGTTTGAGTCACATGTTCCTCGAGCAGAGTACATGCCTACATCCACATACACTACTGATTATTTACACACTTGCCTTCAGGCATTCGTTTTAGCCGTTGGAATCTTAATAATCACATTCACAACTCAAAAAGGATTTGAGGATCCTAGCGGGTTTCCATTTGGATAGAGATTAGTCTTAGTTGGGGAGAGAGCTTGTCCTAAAACCAGCCAATTTAGCTATCAGGCTTAACATTCAGGTCTGGGCCCATCCAAAATGGCAAAAAAATTTGGGCCTGGGTCCAACCCATTTCTGGGAATATGACCTATATGAACTATCAGTCCTCACTCACATCAATGTTGAAAGGTCCAAGTTCAATGGGAGAAGTGGGATGGCTGTGATTGATTAACTTGTGTGTGTGACTTTGCTGTCAAATCCCATCCACTTGTTTGATGTAGATTTATGCTGGAATATTGAGTGGAAACTTACATTGAAAAGTAGGAGCAGAAACGAAAAGGAAAGAACTGAAACAAAATTTATGAATAGTCACTTTCCCTCAAATACGACCCTGGATTTCGATTTCCCAGGCACCCAAGAAACCCCACAGGCTCAAACCATGTCACTTTCATCCAGCAAAGCCAAATGGCATTATTCTCTTCATATTTCAAACACACCCATGTGCCATTTCTTAATTCCATCCTCTACTGTTCCACCTGTCCGAAAGGTACCGGCAAAACAATAGCAGGTTAATTGACTCAGTCACTGATCATAGATGGGACCCACCAAACATAGCCCAGTAATGCTGACTCAGTCATTGATCATAGATGAGACCCGGCCGAACATAGCCATATTAAGGACGTGCTTGATCAGAATATGGGACCCGACGAGAGGATTGGGCCCACGAGACATGGCCCCGTTAAGGACCCATTCTTCGACCGGAGATGGGGGCCCACCAGAAATTGTCCATTGAAAACCCCATTAGTGGCAAGAGTGAGGGATGGGACCCACACACCGACCTCTTGATCAGAGGTGGGACCGACCTATGTTTATTTAACGACTCCTTTTAGGCAAGTATGGTCTGGAGATAGGACCCACAGAACATGGTCCATTAACAACTCCTGCAAGAAAACATGAGATCTGGGACCCACAAAAATAGCCGTTGGAGCAGCGCCCCTGCGTGAAGCTTGTTGTTCTACTCACTCACTGTTCAAAAAAAAAAAAAAAAAACTAGCCGTTAGGCTCCTAGTAAAGAAGAGCCTCTGAACCCACCTACCTGACTTGCCCCGATTTTAGCTCCCCAAAACAAAGATTCTCTCTCCTCACTTAGATTAATAGATTTCTCACATGATCTCTCAAACCCACCTCTCCAACACTACAAAATCCTCTCATCCTCCATCCTCTCCCCCATTTCATCCTCTTCCATGCACTGATTACTACTTCATGTGCTCCTGCACAAGTAGAAAATAAGGACCGTCTAACCGTCTTCTTATCTTCCATCACCTGCTGTCTGTTTGTTTCTTCATTTTTCCGACTCCTTGATTCCCATGAAACAGCAGCTCCACCTGATTTTGAGTAGTTTCTACAAACCCCAATTTGTTCTGTTCCAATTTCTAATGGAAAGAAAGCCCAACCATAGCTGCATTTCCAACAGAAGGAAGGAGAAGTGGAAGAAACCAATTTTTTCAGATAGTTTTCTGCTTGTGCTTGTGTTGTTGATGGGATTTCCGCTTTCATGGGGCCAGCCATGGGATGGAGTTGTTGTCACCCAAGCAGATTTTCAGGCTCTGCAGGCGTTTAAGCATGAGTTGGACGATCCCAAAGGCGTCTTGCGGAGCTGGAACGACAGTGGCATTGGTGCCTGCTCCGGCGGATGGGTGGGGATAAAATGCGTGCTAGGCCAGGTGATTGCAATCCAGCTTCCATGGAAGGGATTGGGAGGCCAGATTGCAGAGAAGGTGGGGCAGCTTGCCGCTCTCCGCAAGCTCAGTCTCCATGATAATCTCATTGAGGGACCAATCCCTTCGACGCTCGGGTTACTGCCCAATCTCAAAGGGGTCACCCTCTTCAACAATCATCTTTCAGGGTCGATCCCACCATCAATTGGGTCCTGCCCTTTACTCCAGACCCTTGATCTCAGCAACAATTTGCTCACTGGCACCATCCCGGAAAGCCTATCCAATTCCACCAGACTCTACCGCCTCAATCTCAGCTACAATGAGTTTTCAGGTCAGATTCCTGTAAGCTTAACCCGCTCGATTTCGCTCACATTCCTAGCTCTCCAACACAACAATCTCTCTGGTCCAATTCCTGACACATGGGGAGGAGGAACAGAACAGAACAATCTTTACCAACTTCAGTCCTTGGCTCTTGATCACAACTCCCTAGCTGGAAGAGTTCCGGCTTCTCTCAGCAGAATGCAAAATCTACAAGAGATTTATCTCAGCGACAACAAGATCAATGGAAGCATACCTGATGATATTGGGAAGTTGCCCAGGCTGCAGACATTGGATCTTTCTAACAATCAAATTGATGGGAACTTCTCCATGGGTCTCTGCAATCTCACTTTGCTGGTTCGATTGGACCTCGAGAATAACCGCCTTGAGAATCCAATTCCAGAAGCCATTGATGGGCTCCAAAATCTTTCAGTTCTTATACTAAAGCGAAATCAGCTCTCAGGACCAATACCTGCGAGCCTCGGCAACATTTCCTCACTGTCAGTGTTGGATTTATCTGAAAACAAATTCAGTGGGGAGATTCCTGCTTCACTGACTGATCTACCCAATTTGAACTCCTTCAATGTTTCTTATAACAATCTCTCAGGTGCTGTTCCTCTTCTCTTATCTGAGAAATTCAATTCTAGTTCCTTTAGAGGAAATCTTCAGCTATGCGGGTACAGCGCAGCTGTCCCATGTCCCTCTTCTCCTCCAGTATCATCATCCCCGCAAGCTGGGCCGCCACCTCCGAAACCCCACCATGGTCGAAAACTGAGTACTAAAGATATCATTCTCATTGCAGCAGGGGCACTCCTTGCCGTTTTGCTTTTACTGTGCTGCATTTTGCTCTGTTGTTTGATCAGGAGAAGGACTAGTTCGACGACAAGGAAAAGTAGTCCAACTGCTGCCACCACAGGGAGAGGTGAGAAGGCGGTGGCGGGTGCGATTGGGACTGAGGTGGAATCAGGAGGGGAGGCTGGTGGGAAGCTGGTCCACTTTGATGGGCCACTGGTTTTTACTGCGGACGACCTGTTATGTGCAACTGCAGAGATTATGGGGAAGAGCACATATGGGACTGTCTACAAGGCGACTTTGGAGGATGGGAATCAGGTGGCGGTGAAGCGGTTGAGGGAGAAGATTGCCAAGAGCCAAAGGGAGTTTGAAGCTGAGGTGAATGCACTTGGAAAGATTCGACATCCAAATCTTTTGGCTCTCAGAGCTTATTATTTGGGTCCCAAAGGAGAGAAGCTGCTTGTCTTTGATTTCATGCCCAAGGGGAGTCTTGCATCTTTCCTCCATGGTAAGTAACTCAACTGAACTGAACTAATTTTACTGTTTCCCTAAACTAAAATTCAATTTCACAGTTACAGTTACAGTTACAGGGCTGCTTCTTAATGTTTGGTTTCTTAGAGCAAATTGATTTTTTCACTGGAATTGCTTCCCCACAATGCCTCATTTTACAAATCTCAAAGCCACGAAAGTATAATTTTCCTCACTATTAAGAATCTTATGTTTCAATGGTGCTAGTATTTTGACACATACATTTATTTCATCTAGTCTTCAACACCTATTTATTGTACCAGCTGCTCCCGACCTGTTCTTCATCAAAACCTTTCACTTCCCCTTAAAATCTATAAACTGCCTTCTTTAATTTATCTATATTTGAGAGAATCCATGAAGTGAAAAAAGTATAAAACAACATAAATGACTTGAGGAATTTTGTCTGTATGAATGGATCAGTGTATAAGAAGACATCATATTCCATTATAAACACTGTTGAGACTGACCTGCCAATGATACAGAGTGTAATGATGAGATTACTCACTGTCTGCTCCCGACCTGTTCTTCATCAAAACCTTTCACTTCCCCTTAAAATCTATGAACTGCCTTCTTTAATTTATCTATTTTTGAGAAAATCCATGTAGTGAAAAAAGTTTAAAACAACATAAATGACTTGAGGAATTTTGTCTGTATGAATGGATCAGTGTATAAGGAGACATCATATTCCATTATAAACACTGTTGAGACTGACCTGCCAATGATACAGAGTGTAATGATGAGATTACTCACTGTCTGATCATGACCCATTGGTAGTTCAAATTTGTGATGCTATAAACCCTGTCATGGAGAATCAATGAACTAAAATCTCCACCCTTCACTTTTTGCAGCTCGTGGACCCGACACACCTATTGATTGGCCAACAAGGATGAACATAGCCATGGGCACAACCAGAGGCCTTTGCTACATCCACACCCAAGAGAACATCATTCATGGGAACCTGACATCAGGCAACATCCTGATCGACGATCAAAACAATGCCAGGATTGCTGATTTCGGCCTTTCTCGGCTCATGACGGCTGCCGCCAATTCCAATGTGATTGCCACCGCAGGCGCACTGGGTTACCGAGCGCCTGAGCTGTCCAAGCTCAAGAAGGCAAATGCAAAGACTGATGTTTACAGCCTTGGGGTGATCATACTGGAGCTCCTAACTGGTAAGTCCCCAGGTGAGGCGATGAATGGTGTGGATTTGCCTCAGTGGGTCGCATCCATTGTAAAGGAAGAGTGGACCAATGAGGTTTTCGACTTGGAGCTCATGAGGGATGCATCGACGACAGGTGATGAATTGCTCAATACATTGAAATTGGCATTGCACTGCGTTGACCCATCACCAGCAGCTCGCCCAGAAGTTCAGCAAGTTCTCCAGCAGTTGGAGGAGATTAAGCCTGAATTGGCTGCTGGCACCAGTGAAGAAGGTGCTGGAGCTGGTGAAGAAGGCGCTGGAGCCACTTCTGCGAGTGATGATGTTTAGGCCCTTCCACTAAAGGTTAGAAGATAGAGAGATTAGATAGGGTCTTGCATTCTTTTATTCATGAATTTTGATATTAGTTGATGGTTTCTCCTAGTATTATGTACATAAGTAGGCTTGGGAGCCTTAGTTCTCGAGCATCTCTGTCTTAATGGTTTTTGTTTTCTTATGTTTGTTGATTGCAATATGATGTAGTTCAATAAGACATTGTAAGAATATATTAATGATATTCTTAAGTTTTTTTTTTTTTTTTTCCTTTTTACAAATTTAAAGGGAAGGGAAGGACTGTGGAAAAGTGAAGGGCTGTGGAAGAGCAAACATTTAATTAGTAGTTTCTTAATGCATGATGTTTGATAATCATGATTATGATGGTTCTATTATTCTAATTTGGGTTTAATTGTCTTGTTTGGAATTGTCTTTTTTTTTTTCCTTTATTAAGAGATAGATGATTGGGTGGCAGAGCAAACATTAATTGGTGTTTGTGTTGATAACCATGATTGTGATGGTTCTATTATTCTAATTTGGGTCTAATTATTCAGCTGTATTGTTTGGAATTGTGTTTTTGTCTTCTTTATTAAGAGATGATTGGGTGGAAGAGCAAACATTTAATTAGTGTTTTCTTAATGGTATGATGTTGATAGTGATGATGACAGCGATGTTGTTTCTTCTTGGGTTTGGAATCTTAATTCTTGAGCTATCTAGTTTTTTAATTTGTTTCTTCTTTTCCTTCCAAATAAGAGATGACATGGTACCAAAAGAAACAGTACAAAACATGTTAAAATATGTACACTTGTTATTTTTCAAGATTTTTAGGAGCATGAAAACAATGACAACATTGATTGGATTGGCTGATGGTAACGACAAGAGAACATTGTTTGATTAGTGGTTTTCCTAATTGTCACCCTGATGTAGATACAAACATATGCCCCACAAGAGTTTCGAATGGTTGGTTGACTTGACTATAGGGGAAACGCAAACGCCTTTGCTCAAAGATACTTCGTTATATTATGGCCATGGGGTTTCACTGCTGAGTGCTGACTTGAAAAGCCAGCTACTTCACAACTAGGGTCCCAGAAAGAGGTTTATGGATTTCTTCTATGGCCCTCAGATCTTTATGGGTTTCTTCTATGGCTAATGGATTTCTAACTAAAGAGAGAAGGTGCTTTAACGTTTTAGCAAGTGTAGTCCTTGAGCCAAATAAATGGAGTTTTGTTCGGTCAACACAGACCGACAGTGCCAAATCCACCGGTAGTTTAGCGGTGAGACTAGTTCCCTCTCCACAAAAACAATAACGGATCAACCCTGGTTGTATCATTAATGAATAAAGGGGACTTGGATAGTGTGTGTGTTCAGTCAACACAAACTGACAGTGCCAAGTCCACCGGTAGCTTAGTGGTGAGACCAGTTCCCTCTCTACAAAAACAATAATGGATCAATCCCTAGTTGTAGCGTTGATGAATAAGGGTAGCATGTGTGTTTGGTGGGGTGGGAGGTGGGGTGGGATGTACTAGAGAAAACTCTTTACTGTTTTAATTTCCAAAAAACAAAAGAAAAAGGTGCTTGAGCTTTTAAAATGATTGGATAATTAGCAAAAGGGAGAATTAGTTCAACAAGAGTTAGTTAATTTACTTAAAATTAATATCAGGCTGTTGATTCTTAAAGAGAGTCATGGGTGCTGTTGTAGTGCTACAAAGATGGGGTTGCTAGTGAGAAAAGGTCACTTGAGAAACAACACTGAACTATATGAAACAATCTGTCACAAAAGGTCTTTTGTAATTGGTTTGGGAAGATGGCTCTAAGGGCTTGAAAGGTCAGAAAAGGCTTTTTCTTGAAACAACGGATTCAGAAATTTAATTGAGATTTTCAAATTGTCACTTGAGAATTGCAAGCTTTCAAGTTCCTTCACAAAACGAAATCCTCAGATTTTACTAGTAAACGGCGTGCCTGAATCGAGTTGGATCCCATTTTGAGGGAATGACTAGGCCAAATCTTCTCTCTCAGGAAAATATCAAGGAGATGCTATTCATAAGAGAAATATAATCTTAAGAATCTGATTGAGCTGAGGCTTTCACTGGTTCACATGTAATGGAGCCAATGCCGGTCGGTCCTACACTGTTGCTCCTATCAAAAGATCATGAATTCACGACCACGTTATCAATTACGTCTTACCATTTCAGAGAAATTTTTTTTTTTAAATGGTGTCATAAGAACAAAGATGGGAGTAGCCGAGTAGTGAGCATGAGGGGATAAGATTGATCATGGAAGGGGGTGGTGGGCAATGCCACTCCAGCATGTATCCTGTCAATGAACCCAAACCCAATTCAGGAGGTTGGCTGTGGTTCACAACTTTAAGATTAGTGATTGTTTGAAGTAAAATCCCAACATAGACTGGGCGGCAGGTGCAAGGTTATATACTAGCTGCTCTCTACCACTAGATTTCATATATAAGAAATCAGCTGTTACACTTCTCTTGATTTGACATCGATGATGCAGATTCTACTAGTTTTTCTATGGTTCTTTATTTATTTATTTATTTATTTATTTTCTTCTTTGATTGTTTCTATTCATTTTCATTATGACATGAAGCCTGCTTGGTTACGTATGTGGAAGGCAGTGAAGGTGGATGTCAAATTATTGAGAAGGTAAAGGTAAGGTACGTTAAAGTATAAATAGAGTAATGGAAAAATCTTGTTTGGATAGTATAAGACAAAGCATAGGTGGAATAGATGGTTGAGATTAAAAAGCGCCCTTCTGTCCCAAAGTTTACTTCACACTTTTTGTGGTCAAAAGAAACAGGGCTTGTGGAGGACTAAATGGTAAGTGAGGTCATATAAAAATTCCACCTCTCCACTCCACTTTCTTCACCCAGGTATGGCGAAGTAAAAAAATTGATATCTCATGCTACTTCTACTCCACTAATGTAATAAACAAAAAAGATAGGCAAAAGCGCACTAGCCTTTCTGTGGGTCCCCTGCATTTCTGCAGAGCGGCAGAACCACAACCTGCCTTTTCTGCAAAGATTTGAAGTGTAGGCACTCCACCCTATCACCCCACTACCAGATTCATCTCATGCACTCTACTCACTGGGGCTCCCGACCATGCTTAAATTTGCAACCTAATGAGCCTAAGTTATGGTTTCATACAACTAAAATAAAAGCTTTAGTGAATCAGTGAGCTGGTAGGGCAGCTCCCCCAAAACACTTGGGATATGTAATGGATACCGACAATCAAGCACCATAGAGAGCCAGTTCACACTCCGCACCCCCACCAAATTCCTGGCTTCTTTCATCTCTTATATTCAAAGCACTGAGTAGTTTGCGACCCAATTTACGGACAGTCAATTATACAATTGGGTTTTGGTGCACGCACTCCAACCCATTCCTGGCTTCTTCATCTCTATCACTAGCATAACTGGAGTTTTGTGGGTAAAATGACTGGACCCTACAGCCTCAAGGTTGCAATAGTTGAGCACCTTCCTCTGTGACGGGCTCTTGTCAAACCTTTCTTAAATTTGCAACCCAATGAGCCCAAAGTAGGGTCTTATAGCTAGTTCATTGTTAGTCTACACACACACACTTAACTATGCGTTTGCCATTCTGGGGAAAAATTTAATGGAAAGGGGTTCATGTTTTAAAAAGTAACATCTCTGGCTGGGGAGTCAACATTAGACTGACAACATCCGACAAGAAAAGCTCTCTACAAATGGAGAGATGTTCTAGTGACTGAAAATTCTAGCTCTCTCCCTAAAGCATGAAATCTGCAGCGACTGTCTATACTTCTGAAAGACTGACCTGAAGATGGACATGAATATTCTACGGCATGTTCTTTCCCTTATTGATATAGGGGGGTCATTAATCAAACTAGTGTACATGCATGAAAGAAAAGAAGAGAATAAGAAAAAAAACAAAAATCAAATTTACAGTGTCTTCTTCAAATGTTCTCTTTTCCATAGCTGCTCATTTCTTCAGCAACCTTTGCCCACACATTTGCTATCTTCTCTGCATAACCAACCTGCGAAGAACATGAACCAAATATATTAACCCTTTGTCATTGCCAAAAGAAAATCCCTATAACAATATGTGAAACAGAAAAGAAAAAAGGAATGATATTATCTGAACAAGTTCAAATAAGTGGGGATGGCTCTCAGTAGGATTTAGCGGTTATACCAGTGGTAAAATGTGTGAATTAGCATACAGATCTCCCATGCTATATCTACCAGTGGATCTGAATGAAAGAACTTTACAGCCCACCTTACAGAATTTTTTTGTGATATAAAAGGGTTGACTATTTTCAACGGTTTCCCAACAATAGCCTTGGTAGTAAACCATTATATTGCAAATAACTCTACATAAATAGCCAGTATATTCCTCCAAGGAAAAGAAGTTAAAGCCACACTAAACCTTTCTGGCATGCAATTGGCCTTTACCCCAGTCGGGTGTTAGGCTAAATGCAGACATAAGATGACCCTGAACACTTGATTGGGCCTTTCAACCACGACTGTATGGTGACTTCATTAGACAACTCCAAATGTATAACCAGTGTCCAGTATTTAATTACAATTTATTTTATTTTTATTATTTTATTTTGTGGGGCTGGACTACCTACTCACAAAGGAACTACAATACCGTAGAGAGAGAGAGAGAGAGAGAGGGACGGCCATGCATCTTAAATTCTTAATCTTAATAAATGGGTAAGGTACTCATATTCTGCTACTGAAAAGCTTCCGAAGTAGACCATAGCCAACTTCAGCACCATTACTACCCCTCCCCTTATTTGGCAAGGAATACAAATGAGATTTAGTACAAATCGATTATTAGTGAGCAGAAAACCAATTACCCACCCCTATGCACATCCATATAAACTGTGTCATCATATACTAAAAAAAATTATAAAATTGTCCCCAATGAACCATATGAAACACACAAACACGAGTGAGCACTGTAAATTGTGCTCTTTCACCCTACGAAGTGAATACTGATATTCTCATCTCAACAATGCAATGGCCAAGTACTCTGCTTTGTACGAATCCCTAATTCCCACTAGACCCAACAACGCTTGCATGACAGCCCCATTGCGAATTTGCGATCCTAAAGCATTCCTCCATTCCCTCCTGCCCTGTCTTGCACCCAAGCACACCAATGACATCAATCTAGAGAAAAAGCCTTGCAGAGGATGCAACCACCATGCTCCAGACTTAATGGCAGAGGAGAGTTGTAAAAGACATGAGAAATGAGGGGAGAGCAGTGCATAATATCTTATTACGTTCTTAAAAAAGGATTGATCTTAGATCCTCCATTTTTCTGGCAATCTCATGGAGGGCCATCACTATTAATCCATTAAATAATATACTTCAAAAGGCAGAACCTAGATAGATGGGATCATGGGACAAGGCCACATTGCTGATTTCAAAATTATTATTTTTTTCTTTTTTGGGGCAAAGCTCCAAAACTATCCTTACCGCCATTCCTCGGCCTAAAATCCTATCATCAACATTAGGAAGCTTAACTTCACTTTTAAGGAGAAGGGGGAAATTACTAAAGAGGGACTTTGTGTAAGGACAATTTTTTCCCAATGCCTTGGCTTCTAAGATAATCTCTTGCCTGTTTTTGGGGAAAATTTTTCACTTTATGATATATCATCATTAGCCATAAAAAAGGATAAAAAAAGCTGTTTTTGGGATTGCCTCCAATCCTACTATAATATATTAAAGCCAAAGGTTTTGAATTCAATTTTAACCAGATTAGTTTCAATTTTGACTTTTTTTTATTGAACCGCCATGGTAAAAAAAAAACTAAAAATGTATATAGGTTAAAAGGTTTGATCTCATGACCTAGTACTTTTTTATATGATTAAGCTAACCAGTACACCACAGAATACTTATGTGTAATTAATTGTCAAAACAATGTCAAAAGTAGCTAAATGGAGCAAGGACCCTAGCCAATGCTCATGCCCGTGCTTAGCACGCATTATTGTGCTAATACCATTTATACTAATTTCACTACTTTGCAATTTATGCAATATAAAATACTTTCTTCAAGGCTTCCATCTCAACCATAAGCAATAAATGCATCCGAACCAAAACTTGAATTTATGCCAAAAAAAAAACAGTCAGTGAACTGATTTGTGTTATCAATGATCAGTCACCTCTTCCATGTCTCAAGGAAAATGTTATACCAGAATATCACACACACAAAAAAAAAAAAAAAAACATCTGTCATAGAAGTCTTATTTATTTAGGCCTTAACTTGTTCAATCACAATGTAGAAGAGGTCATATGCTCCAAAAAACAGAGCACATAAGAAAGGTTAACAATGCAAGCATATCTTTCTAGGATGAAAATTGAACATGTTAAACAACAAAAATGGATCATATAAATCATTATCGAACCATCTTTAATGTTGAGATATACCTGATTGATAACAAAGCCTTTCAACATGCTCAAGAAGTCATCATGTCTTTCTCTGTCAAGTCTCTCAAGTTCATTCCGATTATTTTCCTGTATTTTCATAGCAAGTAATATATTCAAAGTTCATTTAAAAAAAAAAGTTTTATATTCAAAGTTTTAGCAAGTATCTTACAGCCTGATTATTATAAGAGAAACTCATTGGCAATCCACAGACCACTTGTCCTCAGATTAGCAATGGCAGAAAGTTATGGACCTGAAATGATGGCACATTCCAATGAATTGCACAGGTCACTGATTGTAAAACCGATGGAAGTCTGGGGACAAATGATTCGCAGAGTACTTGGGTGGAACTTTCTTTTTCCAATTTATTTTAAACACAATGTCTTAACTATATTTCTAGTAGTCAATCCACTCGTAGCTCAGTGGTGAGGCGCCTACCTCTCCACAAAAACAATCAGAGATTGATCCCTAATTGTAACACTGTTGATAAGGGTTTTGAGTAGGGTGTGTGTCTGGATGTGACACATTTCTAGTAATAAGAACACGGTAAAAACTTGGAAACTACACAAGAATATAGCAGAAAGTAGAATAATAGGATACAGATTATGTGATGGGGCACCATACGCTCCGTTATATAGATAACAGATACTTCAAGGAAATTGGTATTGGAAAAACAATATCAGAATTTGAACATATAAAAGTTAGTAATGTGGGAGTAAAATAGCAGTGCATTCAGTTACTTAAGACGAAACAGTTAAGGATGTAACCTTGATTCGCTCATATTCTTTAAGTGCACAACTTTTAGCATCCTCAGTAACTCTTATTGTTTCTTTCAGCTCTTCCATTTTTCGAAACCGAGACCTGTCTCCACCAAATATTTTTGAAGATGCAGTGTCAAGTTTTTCAGCCCGTGAATGTAAAGAAGACAGTTCTGATGAAAGTGTCTGTACAGTCAATAAAGCACTTGACCGGTCTGAGAATGCACTGTGGACAGCCAACATTAATCCAAGATATTCATGGAGAGTATCCTGCCAAACAAATGACAATAAATAACTAAAATAGTTAAAAATCAACACAAGAGTCACCACTTGAAAATCCTAATTCCCTGAACAACCAAACAGTTCGACACTTCTAACTCATGAAACCCAACACAAAGGAACTACCAAGTGCTTGACCGTCTGTGCATTAGACTCCCGATAGAATCTGCTCGCTTTAACAGCAGCAGTAGCCACGGATCTGGTGTCGGCGGCTCGTATTCTCTGAGAATTATACACAGCCTCCTCCGTCTCAAATTTTGTCAGTTTGATGAATGCTAATCCTAACTCTCCCATTGTTTCTCCCATATCTTGTTGAGCTTTGACTAGCGCTTCAGCCTGCAATGTGAAAGAAAAGATAGCAGTTACCTATCAGAACATAAAAAATACTTCTGGTTTTTAAATATAAAAAATATGATGTGAGAACATAAAATTTTTAAATAGTCTTATTTACGAATATTACATGCCTATAGTGAGAATGATTAAAAGGGATATGTCATAATTAATACCACAAAAAAAGGCAAGTAAAGAGCCATAGAACAGTCCACAAGATGGAAAACTCTGCTACAATAAACAGTTAGTCAGTCAACCAAGCTCTGGACCTTTATTTCTTTAATTAATTTTTTTATTTTTGGGAATAGAACACAAAGGAGGAGAGGAGGCAATGCTCACTGTCTCACTGCTTCAGCAACTTTTAACCCTTAAATAATTTATTGGAATAACTCTTGGAAAAGTCTATAGGGAAATATTTACTTATGATTTTATGATTATAAAGGGTTAGAATGATTTGATGAGGACCTTCTTAGCCCAACCCTAAACCACACCAAGACTAGTGATGGTAATGGGTTGAGTTTTGTACAGGCTGTGGTAAATCCATTCCCACCACGTGATACAAAACGTAGGGATTACCGAATTAATTCGAGGAGACTCAAGAAGTAAAACCTTCAAGTGCAAGAACTTAATTTTGGGGGGAAATTCAGATGCCTTTTTCATTGATCCTTCCCTTTTATACAATGATTCAATTCAAAATTCAAAAACAGAATTCAAAATTCATCATTATTCTCTTGCCAAACTACATCACTCTTTATACGGTTGACATGATCTAAGTCTTCTAACATGATTTGGAAAAATTATGACCCATTTTCTGACAAGGCGTTGCCCAATTACGGACTTTGTTAGATTTAGTTAGAGTTGTAGATCAACAAAACAGAACACAAACACAAGGAAAACGCCAAACCCTCTCTCTCTCTCAAGTTTGACCAGGATGGAACATATAGCAACTTGGCACAGAAATAGCTGCCCAATCTGCATCAGAAGGGAAGTTACTATTGCTTACTTCTTTTTGTAAAGTGAACAAAAATCAGAAAAAGACTCTGAAAGAATGCCCTTCTTCTGAGATTGTTTTGCGTGAATACTTAGCTCACCATCGCTAGCCAACAAAACAACTCTCAAAGGCATCAAGCCAATTCAAACCAACACACACAGACAGCAATTGAAAGGAAACCCTGGCCTTTGGATAAAGTCTTAAAAGAGGATAACTTTTCAGAAGAAAATGTTTAATTGATCCTTGTGTTCTCCTCATTCCTACAAAGCAAAACCCATAAAGAATCAAGAATAACACATACTCTCTTTCAAGTTTCAACTCAGAAAAAAAACTTCTACCATTCACCCTGCGATAATTTGTTCCCTAAAAGCTTCTCCTTTTTCCTCCATTTTTCAAGATTTCCTCTTGTAATCAAAGTTATGTTGACCAAATGAACCTGCTCCAACCAATTAAAAAGATGCATGTTCTTTTGAAGTGAATCCATATTTCTATAATCATTAAACTATAACATCCTTTATCTATTCATCTTTTTCCAAAGTTGTAATCTGTATTTATCTCTACTTTAGATACTTTTGTGTTAGTCATCCCTTGGTTAATTCTAAAGTCATTATCTAATCTCCTCAACCACTCCGTATTTAACAGCTCATTTGAAAACATACTCCACCCATCCTTATGATACCTTCTTGAACCAAGGTAGAGACGCCCTTATGCTCCTCTAGCAAATAAAGTTCTAGTGTTGATGATCTCCATACAAGAGTGGAAAGGAATTTAAAATTGCATCCTTTGTCGCATAATGTCTAAAACACAGAGAGGCCTTTTTGCTCCTCTATCCAATAAAGTTTTAATGTTGATGATCTCCATACAAGAGTGGAAAGGAAATTAAAATTGCATCCTTTGTCGCATGATGTCTAAAACAGAAAGAGGCCTTTATGCATCTCTAGCAAATAAAGTTTTAATGTTGATGATCTCCATATAAGAGTGAAAAGGAGTTTAAATGTGTCTCCGTTGTCGCATGATGTCTAAAACATCAACAGATTAGTGAACTATCTTTTAGTTCACTACGAAAATTTGGTCTTTTTTTTTTTAATCTTTGTGGAACAAACTGGAACTTCATCAAATGATAGAGAATGCCATGAGTTGGAGAATGTCCATTCAAGAAAACGGTTGCATAATGTAGAAGGTTCTTCTGAATTCCGATAGCGACTTTATTGCCATTTCAAAGGGAAAAGATTGTGGATTTCACAGGTGTAAGTAACCGATGGATTCCATGACTATAAACAAATGTGCCCTAAATCTAAAGCTCGGATAATGGAAGGAAGATACGGTCCAGGGTTAGGGCTTGTGAGGAAGTACCGAAGCATGATGCTGGTGCCGAAGACCGCGTGTCCATAGACACTTCAACACGTCTCCACAGAGACTTTGACACAAGGACGCATATCTCCGAGGGAAGAAACCCACCACATTAATTCTATTCCAATAATCTAGGTTTGAGAAAAAAATTACTACAATGCAATATAAATAAAAAAAGGCAAACTTAGGGCTTACGAAAACCTAAACCACTAATAGAAACTATCCTAATTACAACTCTTTCAATAGATATTAGAAAGCTACTAATAAAAATAAAATATTCCTAAACTACTAGGCCGGTCCCATACTTGGGTCATCCCTTTGCATCACCCCCCATTTAAACAAGTGACCTTAAAATTAACTATTTCAGCTATTTCTTTAGGATTATTTCCTTTTTAGAGTTCTTATGTTACTACTTTTAGCTGTATTTCTCTTATGGCTTTTTTTTTTTTGAAATAGAATGCTAAAATGACCCAATGTACAAATGTAACTTTATGACGACGAAGATGTTATTGGTTATTCAACTTGTGTTGTAATTGCAGCAATGAACATTCATCAAATGTATAACTTCATGAAACTATAAGAAAAAAGAATACAGTAATGTATACAAAAGGAGAAAATATAACTGAGGAAAGGCATAGAGAAAGAAATACCTGCTGAGACGTAGTGCTGAGCTGCTGCTCAAGATCCTGAATCTTCTCCTTCTTTTCCATGAACTCCTTATCTTCTTCGACCACGGCAGGCCTAGCTCCACTCCAATCATTCACCACCGCCTGCTTCAACTCCTTAAAGATCCTCAACAGATCCCTCCCTCCTTTCGCCGGCTGCACTGCCTCATGCGGCGCAACAACACTCCCCTGCTCCCCAAACAGCTGCCGCGGAAGCTTCACAGCTCCATCCAGCATCCGCGACGCCACATCCGTCGTCACCGGCAATGGAAGCTTCCCCTGCACTTGCAAGAACACCTTCAGCTCATCACTCTTCCTAATCACCGGATGCGCCGCCAGCCTGCGGAGGTACTTCTCCAGCGCCACCCGCCGCTGCTCCACAAACTCCTGCTTCTGCATCACCTGGCTCTCCACCACATTCTTGTCCGGCCGCGGCGGGATGAAGAACCCCCGGTACGCCTCCGCCAGCCGATCCGCCAGCGTCACGACGTCCCTAAACCGCCTCCGTACGCCGAACGCCGCCGCGCCGAACTCCGGCATGTTCGTCCGCGTCTCGATCAGGTAAGTCACGTAGGTGTTGCCGCCGGGGACGAGGGAGTTGGACGAATTCTCCTGCTCCTTCAGAGGGCTGGAGACCGAGATCTTCAAGAACTCCGCCGCCGACGACGAAAACGACTCCGACTCCGATCCGGCGTCGATCGCCTCGTCGTGGCCGTCGGATCCGCCGTTGGCGGCAGCAGCAGCGGCCTCATCGAAGGGGCTGAAGATGACGTCAGCGTAGGAAGGAGGATCGAGGAAGGCGTGATCGGATACGCTAGGGTTTTTCCTGAGGTCCCCGTAGGAAGGCGAGGAGGAGGAGAGAAGAGGATCGCTATAGCTGCTGCTGCTGTTGTTATTGATGTTGATGGTGTTGTTGTTGTTGTTGTTGTTGTTGTTGTTGTTGTTGTTGAGTGCTGGAGAGGAAGATCGAGGAGAAGATAAAGGATGGTAAGATTCGGAGATGGAGGACATGGCGCTGCGATAATCGCTGTAGGATTTGGTGTGGGAGAGATCGTCACCATCGAGAGCGAGATTCTCCATTTCTTCGTGGGGTTCTTCCAATAGCTGCTGGTTTTCAGAGCCCATCATCTTTATCTTCTAATGGCAGAAATGGGAAATGGAAAGAAAGAAGAGGAGGGTTATGTTATGTTTCAATTAGATGAAAGAAAATAGGTAAGGAGTAGAGAAGGGCGTGTTACAAGTGCTTGTGGCTTGGCGTGGGTGAGAATCATGCGTGACTTGGTTGGGTGAAATGGAAAAAGATTGCAGAAGAGGCAGAGGTAAGAGACAATCAATCCATGCGTGCTTGTGCTAGGGTGGGTGCCTTCACTCTCAAAGCAGGGAGAGCCCGACAGATTACGGTTTGCACAAGATACGAAAGAAGCCATTGTAAATGAGTCTGGCCCGGATCTACCAAGCCCAGAAGGGCTTTTTTCTGATCTAGAAATTTAGATATTATCATGACACATGGAGACTCAGATTTTTTTTATTTATTTTTTTTTTTTTTGCGCTATTGGATGGTTTTTAATTCTTTTGGCTGGACTAATCTATCTGGACTAAAGAAAAATCGGTAAACTCTCCTATAACCTCAATGTGGTAATACAATTTCGAACATACAACTTTCGAATGCAAACCATTGTCCTAAACCACCTAAGCTATCCCTTGGAGTTACGGAGATGAGATAAATTGAAAATGAATCTAATAGAGATGAGTTGGATGGAAGTCAAATGATAAATATGGAATTAGAAATATATGATTTATGGAGAATTTAAAGGTATTATCAATAGGTGATAAGTTTTTCATTAAGTTGTAGCATCTCCACGAATTTGTACCAAAGCAAATCATCACTTGTGATCATTTTCAGATCTAACTTCCCACGTAGGATTCAGAAATTATAACTTCTGCAAATTGTGCACAACTAAAGCATTGTTTTTCATGAATATATATATATATATATACATTGATTTACACGGATATCGATGTCTTGAATATATGTGTTGGATGTATGCGTACATCGATGTCTTGATTATAAGTATTGAAGTATGCAGATATAAGTTAAATCCTTGGACAAACAAATGCTCATTCCTATTTCAAGGTAATGAGGAATCCTCATATTACAGATTCCCTGTCTAAAGCCCCATTTTGCTCTTATCTGGTGGTTCATATCCAAGTTGTGCATACAATGCACGTTGCTTTCGGCTCGGATCAGAGTGTTGAAATCTCCGTAAGGCCCAGCTCCATTCCCGTATGATCCCGGCCCGAGTCACGAGAAGGGCCGCTGTGGATAAAAGTTACATTTGATTGGACAAGTGCAGCCTTTTAAAACAGTTCCACGAGGAGCTCGTGGGAACTCTTTGGAAGAGTAGGGGATAGGAACCCGTGGGCCGCCCCCCGCGCAGGTTGTCCTACCCAGGTATTTTAGCCGTGGCGTAACCGTGGGGCCTATTCGGGCCAATTATTTATTTGTCCCTCCCAGTTAACTTTACCAAGTGGGAAGGGGCCTTTTCAAGAGTCGAACCCGAGACCTCTCCCTTAAAAGAGACAATCTGGGAGACTCCTGGTACCACTTAAGCTAGGAGTCACTCCCTGCGGGAACTGTGTAAAGTAATGTATAATTTAAGTGGAACTTTGGAACTTGATTTGACTTCCCTCAAATTTAGGGTATTTGAGATCTTAATTCTTTGCTAGCCGAGAACCTGGCCCTAATTACAAGCAGTTTGGGACCATCATGCAACAAAGTTAAATTGATCATACAATCATACCCCTTTAGCATAGTATGAACTCTTTGGCAATCTAACCCCAGGTGGATAAGGTGGGGCCTGCCGCCTCCAGCAGATCACTTTTTATGGTGCCGTGGGGAAACCTGGAACTATGAAACTATATCTTGTGTTTTATGGTGCACTGTTGAGGGGGTGAGCATCTATATCCCTTCTCAGTATGTTTTATGGTGTGTTTGGGTCATATGAATTGCAGCTGGTTTAGATTGAAACTTGGAAGTCAGGAAGAAACAGAGCTTAGTTTTGGTATGGAGCTTATAAAAAAGTTTCAGCCAAGTCTATGATGGGGAGATGGGAATGTTTGGCGCAGGTAATTTACCAATTACAGAACTTAAAAAGATTAGACCAGACAATACTTTCTATGATGAAGTAATACCTTTCAAAATATACTTTGTTATTGATCTGAAATTAGAGAAAACAGATACAACACAGTTTGCATCAATACTATGGTCTACAGACCAAATCAATCCAACATAACCAATAGCGCAATAGCTCTTGCACTAACATTTATGCCCTCAGTTGAAACAAACTAAAAACCAATATAAATCACTATTTATTGAAGACGAGTAATATTTCTTTCTGCTATTTAGCTCAACACTTTGGCAAGTCAGCAGGAGGAGGCTCTAAGGACTGCAATTCCCCAACTCCATTCTCAACAAGAAGAATCATAGACAAACCCCAGGTGAGGTGAACATCTAAGTGGCAATGCATCAGCCAAGCCCCTGTTTTTTCCAACCAAAGCATAGACAATGAGAACAAGTCAGATAACACAACAAGTGCTATACCAAAATGGATACTAGTGGATGATATATATAGTACCTGGATTATCTGCAACAAATCGAATGGCAGTCCATCCATTGATAGGAACCCCAATAGTATTCCTCTGGGGTGGGTCGACGAGGTTGAATTTTGCGGTGTCTGTTTGAGGATTGAAGTTGCCAAATCCATTGGCAAGCACATAGAAATGGTACCCATGAAGATGCATTGGGTGATTCTCAGCAGCAACAATGTTTGTGTCCTGAAACACGATCTGCACAGTCGAACCATACTTCACTTTGAACACCTTTGTCCTCCGAGCTGGTTGCCAGAGCGACCGGCTTATGTTTGCCGCTGTGTAATCGAATTGCAACGGCGGGATGGGTGGGAAGTCAGAGGTGTAGACGCCGGGGATGCCCTTGTAGTAGGCCTCCAATACTGAAGCTTTAGAAGGGAACACCAGTGATACATTGTTCATGCTTGCAGTCAACCTCCCGCCGTTGGGTCCCCTGCATCTACGCCCTCGTGGGCAGTTGAATAGGCCTAGACCAATGGTGAAGAAGAGGTTCACATCGACATGGGCAGGGACTGGGACTTTAGACGGGCTCTTGAATTGATTTGTGAAGGCGGTGGCCAGACGGGTGTCGTTGAAGCCTGGAAGGCGTGGGAGCAATGGTTTTGATTTTGATTGCGAGGCAGACTTGTATTGGAGGATGGCGGTGGTGGTGGTGTTGTCGAAGGCGACGCCTCGAGCATTGGCGTAGGCCCTGGCTGCCATGTAGTAGCGGCCTGGCGGCTGATTGGCGGTGAGGAGGACGTCGGTGGTCTGGCCGGGTGCTATCAGAATGACTGATGTGGTGAATGGCTTTGTGTAGACAGCATCAGCAGAAACAACTGTCATCTGGTGGCCGGCAATGCTGAAGAAGAGCTCTTGGTTCATGGCGGCACTGATGATACGGAGGAGGTAGGTCTCACCGGAATCCACTGGAATGATCACAGTTTCTGCAACATAGAAAGGATGTGTGAGTAGCAATTGCATTTGCATCATCAGCTTCAAAACTTAACATACATTAAACCTGTACACTAAAGTGAACACAACTTTGTTACATTAAATTCTTTATTTACATCTGCATACTTGGTTTTACAGTCTATTTGAATGAGGAGAAATGATAGAAGTGAGCAATCTTTATATCCATATTGTTGGAGATTTTCAAAATGATAAAGAACCTTGAATCCCAACAGATCTGGTTAAAAAGAAAATGGCATTTATATATGCTTCTTTGGAGAACTCGAATAAGTTTGTATACAAGGTTTTGGGCTTGTGCCTAAATTTTATATTCATTGAGTCCTATATTTGCTATTCATTGAGCTTGGTAGATCGATTAGTTCCTATTTGGCTTGGGTTAGGTTGTTTATATAAATTCAAACAGATCTAATAAAGTTTCTGTAGAGAATTTCTCTCCTCCTTGTTCTTCTTTTCATCTGAGCTAGCTCTCTAATAAAGTTGAGTGTATATAAATATGAAATTGGGATGGCAGTGTAGCTTATTGGGCTTACCTGAGCTGGAACATTTGTAGAGATCGCCAGGTTGACTGTTGATGGTGTAGGCATTAGAGACCTTTGGAGCAGCTCCAGTTATCAATGCCCGATTAATAACGTCAATCGGGTTTGAGTTCCACCATTCTCCTGTAAACCATCATCATCATCATCATCACAATCATCAAGTGGGCCATGGTTATTTTGCGCCGACCCAAATAACGCTTCAGTTTGGGTCAAGCCCATGATTGAATGATCACATATAAACACTTTATCAATTCATGGGTAGGTAGGTTTCTAAATTTGACACGGTATTGAGTAAAGCCCACTGTAGAATAAATTCTGCAAAGCCCATAATAAGTCAAATGGTGGGCCTTATTCTAATTGGTGTGGATTGGTGTAATAGCAATAAACAATTAGAAGGTGGTTGACATCAATGTAACAGTATAGTACTTGTGAATAATTTAATACAAAGAATTACAATTGGAGGAAAAAAAAAAAACAAAGATTGCAATAAAACGAGAGAATAGATAAGAGCATTTTTTTAAAGGATTTTATCGGAAAATATCTCCTTAGACTTGGTGAAGACGAAAAAAATCATCAAATTTGAATATTAACCAAAAAGGCCATGAATAGGGATATACCCACTCGTTTCTTCTTCTTCTTCTTTATTTTGCTGAGCGGCGATATTACAGCTCACCCGTATGAGGGGGGATATCGCCGTTCATTTCTCCTGCTTCATTGGTTAGCATTGAATTTTGAGGATCTTTTTTGTCTTTATAAAGACTAAAAGGGATTTTTCAGGTAAACACCCCCTCTCCTTTTTTTTTTAAAGGAATAAGAGGATTTATTACCTAGAATAATTGGCACTTCTTGGTTGTACTTAGGAAATGGATAAGGGGTGTTCAATTTGGGATGAATGATCAGGGCTCCATAAACCGTGGCTCTCAGCCATGAGCTATGGGCATGCCACCACAATGTTCCTTCTTGGTCTTCAATGGTAAATCTGTACGTGTATCTCCCTCCAGGTCGGATTGGACACTGTGTTATGTACGATGGCCCATCGGCCCAGGCTGTTCTCAGCTGCCTGATCCCATGCCTGTTGGAAAAAAAAAACTGAATCTCTAAATATATTATACGCAAAAGTGTATATATATATATATATATGCAAAAAATCATTAAGATTATGCCCAATTACACATGTAAATTGTGGATACAAGAATGAAAGATACTGAATCGGGCTGTTCATGGGCCGAATCAGAGAGGCCCGGGCTTGCATTGGATGCTATTTGGGCTGTATTTTAAGCCTATTGATTGAGCCAGCTTAACAGCAAGCTTAGGCTGGGCATATGGCTACTAAATGATTGAATAGGTGGGACCCGGCCAGATACAATTGATGCAGATGAATAAAATATGTTGAAAATGGCCAGGACCCAGACAATTTTTCAGCCTCATGGGCTTGATTCAGGTCGTGGAGAATCTCATCCAAGTCCATCTAGGCCAGCCCAACCGGGCCCATGACTGACTTGTTCGGGCACATGCTTGTGTTTTTGATGTCGTTGAGGCCACCCATTTATAAGTACCCATAAACATACCAGTGTAAGGTGACGTTGTATTGGGCTCTATTCACAACGTTGATAACTAAGGTGTCCCCATTTCTCACTTCCAAAGTTGGTCCTGGAAATTGACCATTTACTGTAATTATGTTGTGGGTTTTGCACAGCCTCTTCACTGGTCTTTCTTGAACCTGTTCCAAGCCAAATAATCAGAAACTGATGTGATGATGATCAACAACAACAACAATAACAACAAGAAGTCATACAATAAAGTCATGGTATTGGACTTCAGCGTCTGCCATTGAAACAGTAATAGCAAAGAGAAGGCAAAGCCCTGGAAGAAAATAAGAGCACCAAGGCCTAACAGTGTAGTTAGCCTCCATCTTTGCTAACCTCTGTTTCTGAAATTGCAGGGAAGAGGGGAGGAGAAGTGCCTCCTTTATAGCACTTGAAAGGTGATAGAATCGTTATTTAGTTGGCAGAGTTGGTATTGTTACAAGGAAGTCTGTCTCTCTCTCTCTCTCTCTCTGAGTAGCTAGTCATCCTTTTCGCTCTCTCTCTGAGTAGCAAGTCATCCTTTTTAAAGAACTTTATTCAACTTGAGAAAAGGTGGTTCACCGACTAGATGATCCAATTGCAATGCAAGCTAAAGAAAGTCTTCCATATGCCAGGCCTTTCAAAAGGTATTCATTACTATAATCTTCACGTCAAAGGGTGTTATTGCTTTGTTATATAGATTGCTGATTTTTTCATGCACCCATTAAATCATTTTGCATGGTCATGTGAAAAGGAGATGGAAGTGCTCAGTCCCATTTCAAATGTTCCATCACACAAGTCAATGTATTTTTTCCCAACAGTTGGACAAATGGAGCTGATTTTAATGTTTTGTTATAGGGTAGTTAAAAGAAGAGTGGGTGTAACTCATTATTAGTTTTTTTATCCGTGAGTAGCATACGATTTAATGCGTTCATTAAGTACCTGGAAGACTAATTGCATGAGTCTTGTGGGCTTTTATTTCTTCTATCTCTACTCTTCCATTGGGTTAGATGGAGTTGAGACTTTAGGTTTAAGAGTATGGACCCAAATCTATTGCATTTGGTCTAAAAGTGGTGAATCGGCCATGGGGCCCTTTTTTTATGGCAATGGGGGGATTGTCTTTATATGGAGGCCGGTTTGCTTGTTCTTTTCTAACTCTGTTAACCAAATGCCTGGAGGTACTTAATTAATTGGACTTCAAATTAATCATGACTGTATTAGGAATTAGGTCGGCAGGCTAGCTAAAACACTTGTATAATAATCTCAATTTACTATTTGTTTTTGTTTAAGTTCCTTATGCATGTGCCATTTGCATAACAGGATGCCACAATGCAGATTGCTTGTACCTAAGTTGTTATAATGCATTTTACACACATTTCTAGGGAGCGTGCCACCTGGAATTGCAACTTTCTTACAGAGAATGTGGTGCTGCTCGGTTGGTTAGTAACCGAGTTTCTCACGTGACTGTCCTGGATTCCCTTCCTATATGTTTGGGCTTTCTTTTTGCATGTGCCACTCTTTTCCGCATAATTGGGCTGCCAAAAGCACTCTCTTGGATCCCACCCAACCCAACCAAGGGCAAGGGGTTGGGGTACCAAAAAAACAAAAAACTTTGCCCTATAGAGGTGAGGTTTTAGGCCCCTAAATAGATTAATGTCTAGACTGTCAAATTGTGCTGATTTTGTATGTGTCCCTAGTCTATACTATAGGTATTTTTTATTCCACCTTAACCCGTGATAGACATTGGCCCTGCAGAGGGTTTCCAAATGTTAATCTCTGATTGCAGCTGAACAGGAATTTCAAATCCATATTACTGACAAACTGCTATGCATTAAGAGCAGAGGGACCGGCTTTCTGAAAAATACCAAAAACATGGGCTACAGTTCATGATCAATTGCGTAAACTAAAATGCCGTACGCACTATTCATCCTCTATTGAACACAGTTCATATTTGGAACAGTAGAATCTTCAACCCACCTCATGTTCTAAACACTACCTTCTTTAATCCCTTTTGTTCATCTTCATCTTTTTTCCGGAACCCACTTCATTTTTGGAAGGGTATCTTCTTTCTCTTCTTTTCATCCTTTTGAGAACCTACTATACTTCACTTTTGAAACAATGCCTTTTCACCTTCTTTAGAAAAATTATCTCATTAGGGGTCTGTTTGTGCAGAACCATGGAAGAGGAAACCACCCGTTTCCTCTTCTGCGGTATTTGATTCCGTGCTGGGAGGTGAGAAAATCCAGCGAAGAAAATGGGGCTTCAGAGGCACGCCGTAAAATCAGGAAGAGAGGAATCCTCTCTACACCGAACATAACGGGGAAGAAGCCGGAAAAACCGGCGCCTTGTCGCCACCCATTTCCGCGGTTTCTGTCACATCCCGGTCTCGAAATCACCCTGGTTTAAGGTAATTCCCGAGGTGTATCACACGTACTCTCGCATGTTGTACTTGTCTCGAGTCAAATACAACACACGAAAGAGAGAAAAGCGACTAATCCACATGTGAGAACAATTAAGTTAATGAAGATTAGATTGGGTTGGGGTGTAACAGTTTCCATCGCTGCACAAACAGACCCTAGAGCAATGTCATTTTCTGGTCTATGGAATAGAAAGAGACAAAGCCATTTTGGACAATTGGTTATGCATTGCAGCTGTACTAATCCTTCTAGTGCCATTTTGAGAAACCCAATTCCTCTGGTTATTGCACGATTTCTGAGTAATTTTATGTAAAACTCCTGGCCTAACTTTTTCTCAAAGTGAAATTACTGAAAGGGAGGCCAAGCAGCTACTAATAAATTCACAGCCTGGCCATAAGGGCTCTTTAGTTGGACGTACCTTTAATTTATTGACAGTAATGTAAAAATCAAATGCATAATAACTGGCCATAAAATATACAATAAGAGGTCCCTTTATTTTCCCATGCATGTAATTGCATCTTTATAGTGGGCAATTACTTCCTGTTACATAGAAGGTAAGTGACATTTACAATGACAATTACTTCATTTACAATTATAGTGGGCAATTATTGTTAGAGTTTTTATTTTGTGGCAATTTGATAGGATGCATTCATTTTCATAACTTGACCCATCATTCATTCATTTCCTTAATCTTGAGATCTTCATGCATAATCCATATCCATAATCTTTGTTTTTATTGTATGTTATGCATGTTTTCAAAATCTTTATGTTCTTTAGATCATGAAGTTTTTATTTCAGATTTTCAAGGTTCCAAGTGTTTGATCTTAGGATTCAAAATTCTTTTCAAGCTTTTCAAAGTTTCCTTCTTTAAATCCATATTTTGGTTGGAAAGATTCATGTCTTTAGAAATTCTATTTTCATTCTTTTTCAGTCATGGATCCGAGTTTGTTTTAAGAGCCCCCGAGTCCTTTGGTTATCAACCCTCAGAGTTTTAGATTTATGAAATTTCAGAATTTCTGGGCAGAGGCCAGGTCGACCTGCTGTGTGGCCGGTCGACCGGAGTTAGTGACCGTTACAAGTTTCATTTTGAGTTAAATGTTACCGTTGGAGCCCAGTAGACCTGGCCCTATAAAAGGTTGACTGGGGATGAGCTGTTGGCAACTTTTTAGCTATAAAAAGAAACTTTTTCCTTGGGAAAATGGGCTGAACTTTTGAAGAGTTTTGAGGCCAAGGAAGGAGGATCTTTTAAGAGCATTAGTGAAAGAATTATGGGGCTATTCCTTTGATTCAATCTTGGTTTCATCACTAATGGGTATGCTCCATTTCCTTTAAATGTAACATGCTATGTTTTAATCTTTGTCTCTTTTAAAAGCAAGATCAAATGGTTGTTTTAAATTGCTCATATGTTGTTTTCATAACATGCTTATAACTTTAATCATATTTAGCTTTGTGTCTTCAACATTTGATAAATTATTCGCATGAGTTTGAATTCTTGTTTCAAAACTAATTTGTTGGTCTTAAGTTGTACTTATGCAAATCAAGTTTGGTCATTTTGAAAAACCATGTGTTTGTCATTCTACTCCATCTCTTACATGTGACTACCATCTTAGCATTATTTAAAATTTCATTATCTAAAAAGAGATAGAGTGGTTCAAGTACATGCATCAATCATAGACTTTTACATTCATATGCATGTACCTAGAAGTTGAAAATACATTTTCAAATCAGCCTATTAAGAGGCATTGAATTGCACTTAGTTGCTCTCTTATTTATACATTCTTAGGCATAATATTTGAGAGAAAATCTTGATGTAAAGATTGATGCTTAGCCTTAAAAAGCATAAAGAGTGTTTTGTAAAGGTTAATGCTAAGCCTTGAAAAGCATAATGGTGTTTTGTAAGGTTCCAGGTTAGCCTAAACCTTAAGTTAATAGTGGAAATACCGGTAGGGAAATCGAGAGTGGATGTAGGCATGTTTGGTTGAACCACTATAAATTTGCTTGTTGTGGTGATTGCTATTTAGGTGTGTGAATGATACTTCTATGATCCATACTTAGGTTATGAATGTCAATATTGTATGATTTCTCAAGTTCTTTACTTGTTATTAGATTCACCACTTTAAGTCAAAATAATGAATCTACAAAAAATAATTGACATTGAATTAGAAAGAATTGGTCTAAGTTTTTGAGTTCACCCCCCCCCCCCCCCTGCTAGGGTTCGGTTGTGGACTTTCAATTACTTCACTCCAATTGATTTTGACTTATCCAATCAATTTAATTTGACTCATCTCTTTCCAAACCTGCAACGGCCACACCCATTCCCGACCCATGTTTTTTTAATGACACGTTAATTATAGTATGTGTCGAGACTCAAACTCAAGACAATTTGGATTTCAAAGGGGCAAACCATGTCTCTACACCATAGAGCATCTTTTTGTTAATAGTTATCAGCAAAATGTTAAAATTAGTTAATGAAGAAGGGACCCTAGCCCCACTTTAGAATATTGAATGGAAGTAGAACTTTATCTACAAGGTATTTATAAAAGTAATTATATTTTTAGAATATTGACCCTTATAAATACTGATGTTATTATTTTCGTAATTATGCATTGTACTTTAAGCATAAGTGATCAAACTTTTGAAATAACTATTTTATATGATTTCCTATATAGTCATTAATTTACTATAATAATAATTTTACAATAAAACTAAACCCAAATGAATATATAATATATGAAATTGATCAACAAAAATAATAAGTTTCATAATTCATAAGAAAATGACTACATTATTGAAAAAAGACATCGCATCGCAACAGCGTAGAGCTAAAGAGGATGTGAGAAACTCTTCATGTAACTGACGTGCTACCATACACGCTTGCCGAGGGAGAAATGGTGAAGTTTGATTCTCTTTGTGACTTTAACTTTTATAAATCATAATTAGTCTTCAATTTTCAAGGGCTTATGTTTTTTTAAATTATTTGGCATTAGGTATTGAATTCATATGGACTTCTTTTTTTTCCCCCTCTCTTAGACTATAATCTTTTGCATTTAATTTTAAAGAAATTAATCATAGAGTTTCTTATAAATTCTAATATTATAATTATATTGGCACGGGCATGTTTTTCTAGTAAATATATACGGAAGGGATAAGATTTGATTTTGCAATTGATTGTAAAATTGACTCCAATTTTGCAATTGATTTTGAATTAATTTTGGTCAGATTTTAACTTGAGGGAGAGGTTTTAGAGATTTAGATTGTGAGCCTATCTGCCATACACGGTTACCTTTCAAACTTTAGAAATACACATTTTCCTCTCCATCGTAACAAAACTGGAAGCTTTGGCAAATGAAGGACAGTGAAAGATATAGACTCTAGGCCTTTTTGATAAAAGATCTAGTCTCTACGTCATTGACTCCTGTTAAACTCTTTATATAGAGAAAGGGAGATGAGAAAGATGCAGCTAATTAGACACTCTATTAAAGATTTAACTTCCAACTCATCTATACACATTCATGGAAATATATAAGAGCCTCACACAATCCAAACTCTGATGATTTTCAGACGATCAAGTTCTTTTATCTTTTAGCAATAAAACAACTTCTAAAAGTTTATTTGAGTCAGTATCTTTGTGCATGATATCTTCTGTATTCACTGAATGTGGTGTGGAAAAAGGGGTTTGAGCAGTCAACACTCACTAATATGTCATCATCGTTGAACAAAGATCAGGTATTATCTGACGTGCAGTTTGCGCACTCTACTTCTCTAAAGTGGGCAGATGGTAAAGTCGTGACGCTCTAATTTTCCAAACCTCTATTTCTTATCATGATTCCTTTCTCCTCACTCACGATCCTCATAAATAATTCACCTTAAGTTGGCTCACACACAATCCATACTTACAAGGATTAAGCATGTGAAAACGGCCAAAACATGGACATCCAGAGGCTGAAACTGTCTTAGTTTGAGGCCTTTAAATCAAGGGCTAATATGACAAAATGAACTCTCTCTTTTTTACTTTATAACATCTTGGCTGCACTAAAACTTCCCCTTCTTTTTTCTTTTATTATAAATTTTTATGTTACTTGGGTTATAACTGATAAGTATTATTATGTCTGGCCATGTCATGGACTTCTGTTCTGGAATGGAACCTATATAAGTGTCCATCCTGGTCTAGATTAGTGGATTGGACCAATCCAATTTAGCAGATTCAAGCAAAGTTAATTAGGCCTATGGGCAGAGAAAGGACTAATGTTTGCCTAAATTAAGCTCCATTTAGATGGTCCACACTGACCAGATTTATTTACCTAACACAAGGAGCCTCTCAACAAACAAATGGCTGAGGTCAGGTGTGACTTTCAGGCCTGTGGGTTGGATTTGGGTCTAAAGAATAGGCCTTATACTTAATCGAGCTGGACGTGGACAAGCTTTTGCCCGTCCTGGCCTGGCCTGGCCCATTTCAACCCTATTGATTATTAATTTATTTATTATTATTTTTGCCAAGTTGGCCTAATCCCCAAGCAAGAGTAACGAAACCTACCCACCCACAATGGATCCCTGGATGGGATTCTTGGGAGCTGGTGTGCAATGTAAAAAATCCACCCTGTGATGTGATTCCATATTAGTTAGTCACACATTCTTTTATCCATTCTATATGGGCCACGTATCTTTGGGAGTACAGATTAAGAATCTGGCACTTGCAACTTAGGGGGCAGTTGCAATAGTGTAGTTGGGTGCTCGTTGAAAACCAGTTAAGAACAAGACCTAACCACCTTCATCCATTGTTGAAACATCACCTCCATAGAATTCTCACTGGTGGGGGCTCTTGAATATTTTCCCAAGTCTAGTCATCTCATTTGACTCTTGTGCAGAGGTGGTAGAACAAGTAAAACCACTACACGATTTTTTATTCCCCTGCACTTCATCTTAGTTGGATTAATCACTAAGGGCATATGCTGGTGGAATTGGGCCCTCTCATCCAATGAAGGAGACCCACAGATGCGAACCCAGTGTAGATCAATGGCCAAGTTTCACTATGATCAAAGTGTTGCCCATCGCTGGATTGATCCACATGCGAAATGCAGTATTGGTTTCATGTGATTATAAGGGGTTACCAGTCTGTTTCACACATGATCAATCTGGCAATGGGCTTTATAGATGGCCATCTGATAGATGGATGATGAAGAAAGAGAATTTGTGGTTCAGAATTTCATCTTTTCAAGTGTCACCAATTATTTTGCCCCAAAAAGGTTAATGTTATCAATTAAGTTTCATTGAGTCTACAATGGTTATTAGTGTTATTGGACAAGTTTCTTGCCCAAAAAACAAAAAGGTATTAGTGAAGGAGGAGGGGGCAGGTTTTCTGAAAGTGGCAGCTCAACAACTTAAGATTCGACTAGGAAGATCACCGAGCCAAGTAACTTGGCAAGTTTGGCCGAGTATTCGGTCAGACTCGTGTGACTCATGGGCCACCGAGTTTAGTTGATTCAGCCAAATCAGGTTCAATCATTACAAAATTTAGAGGCTTCTAAACCACCCAAGGTTCACTAATGCACTGATTTTATAGGGCTCACCATGGAAGGTGAAAGCTGCCAAAATCCATTCAATTGGAACATCCTAGACATCATTTAGCCTGTTTACTTTGGGCCGCTGTTGTGTTCTATTCAATAATTGTTCATGGATCGTCACAGTATGGTTTAAATTTCGCTGTTGTGTTCTATTCAATAATTGTTCATGGATCGTCACAGTATGGTTTAAATTTCTGCATGGATCGTCACAGTATGGTTTAAATTTCGCTGTTGTGTTCTATTCAATAATTGTTCATGGATCGTCACAGTATCGTTTAAATTTCTGCATGGATCGTCACAGTATGGTTTAAATTTCGCTGTTGTGTTCTATTCAATAATTGTTCATGGATCGTCACAGTATCGTTTAAATTTCTGCATGGATCGTCACAGTATGGTTTAAATTTCGCTGTTGTGTTCTATTCAATAATTGTTCATGGATCGTCACAGTATGGTTTAAATTTCTGCAATCCTCTCTCTCTCTCTCTCTCTCCTACCTATATCCCTCCTATATCCAGATAAGACTTTTGGGTTCTGTGTAACTAACATCTAGGTATATATCAACTGATGAGAGTCGTCCACATGGTTCCATTAAACTTGAGAGACAGATCTCCCCCTCCTATATCCAGATAAGACTTTTGAGTTCTGTGTAACTAACATCTAGGTATATATCAATTGATGAGAATCGTCCACATGGTTCCATTAAACTTGAGAGACAGATGAAGGACTTATGATGATCTAATGACAGGTTTCATATTTTGCTCATATGGAGTCCAGCTCGTTGGGCCCATTATATCTATCAATGAGGGGAGGGCACATGGAAAGATCTCCTTATGGACAAGGGGAAGAAAAAAAAATCAGCTCCACCGGTTTAATCTAGTCCATTTGTTGACAGCCTTAAGTTTAGTGTTATCTTAACTAAAGAGTTTTAGAACACGACTTACATCACTTATGAGTGGCGGCGGTTCTTACCTGGCTGTCAAAGGTTTAAAACCTGGATACGCCACATCTTTCCACTTGTGTGGACTTCTTTTCACACATAAGAATTTTTTGAGACTCAATCCAAAGGTGAGCGAAATTTCAATGAGTGCAAAATTGGGTTTGATGCTTGATCATATGTATTTTGAGGGTCAATCCAAAAGTGAGCGAAGGTTCAATAAGTGCAAAATTGGACTTGATGTCAGATCATAAGATCACAAGAGCATTGAAGAGATTGCACGAATCAAAGGTCAGCCCAAGTGAACACCATAGAGCTGAACTGAGATGCATTTTGTTTGTGGGAGAATGTATGCTTTCCATTTATCATGTGAATTTTGGTGCCCATATCACTTTGTCTAACAGTCAAGATTAAGAAGACTTTGAAGCCTAAAAAAAGTGCATCTTCATTAAATCGTTCCCCTTTTTCTGCATACAAGGAGGCCATAAGGATACTTGCAAATCAATAAACCCCATGATTGTCATGATAAGTGGGTCATGTAGGCTAAATCATTCCTATGTTAGGAGAGTTTTACTAGTCAATAACAAATGTGCATCACACCTTCAAGGAGAGCCATTCGCATTTATCTGTTTTCTATGATAGAGGCATGTTCCCAATCATGGCCCAAAAAGAAAATGTGCAGATGCGGAACAGACCAAGTGGCTCTGCACCTACAGGGATGGGAATGGTGGTCATGGCCTGATCAGGCTGGGCCAAAGATTCTCAAGTCCACCATTCCTCCAATATACTATGGGCTCTGCCTAGTAAAAAAGCTTTGTGAATACCAGGCCCAATGGACGGCAGACTCGTGCTGGGCCTTCACTGGCTGGCCCATGGACTACCCTATATGCAAGCATCCAAGATCATAAGTAAAAGGAATGCATAGCAACATTGCACAAGCAGACACTGCCCACTCCTGGCAGGTGCAAAACTAACCTAACAAAAACCAGTAGCAGTTGGCTATTCTATTATGAGTGGTTTCTAGTTCAAACTGCCTTCCTAAATCCCAATACACTTTTATTAATTTTAGTTCCATGATTAAGTACCATAAAAGGTGTTTGGTAAAATAGTAGTTTGAGAAGTACAAGATAGTCCTACATAAATAAATAAACAAGCTCTTCTAACAAACACAACAAAATAAGGTGGGGAAGGGAAACAGAGTAGGAAAAGAAAAGGAGAATTTACATAAAACCAACTGCCTTTTCAAATATGTATAACTACATCCTATATTTTCAACTCTGCTTTACAACCACCTATGCTTTCCTGAAAATATCAGCCATCTTGACTGCCAATCAGACCTATTTTTCCATCATGTGGAATGAAAACTCAGCTAATATGTTTATGAGAAGATATAAATGCCCAAACCTTAAACTGATTTGTGGTGAACTTGGTACTTATGCATGGTTTCTGGTTAGAATACCTCAAAACTAAAATATTAAGTTATTGTCTAGTTCCTAAATTAACTAGAGCTACCATGTTATTTTTAGCTTAGTTTAAACTACTATAGTTTATTTTCTGAGTAAATGTTAACCAACGGTAATTTGCGAAGATTGACTATAATTAAAGGATTCCTTTTATTGGCTTCTTATGGAAATATGTCAGAAGTGGTCACAAGGCCATTTTCTTTCTAGGCCTTTGACCTCCAGTCAAAATGTCTAACCGATTTTGTTAGGAGAGTATGAATGTTTGTAAGTAAAAAATAGAAAATAGAGGTGGTTGTTTGTAAATATTAGGAAGGCGAGTGGTGAAATACAAATTATCAGGAAACAAAAAATCAAAGCCCCATGAAAGTTGTAATTCCTTTCCCACTTAAAAATGAAAGCACTGAATGCTAAATTATGTCATATTCAACATGTCACGAAGTAAGAAACACACAACTTTCCCTTAACTGCCCTACCCAATTAACGCCAATAATTTTGGAGAGCATAAGGTACAAAGTATTCATTTTCCATCTCACATGCACTAGTGTTGGAGAAAACACAATGTCGTTATGATGTTAGTAGATTATCTTTATCTTTAGGATAAGGTTATTTCAATATTCAATTATAAATGACGATGTTTTCATTTAATGGAAGTAAAGGTGAAGAAATTATGGGAAGAGAGTGATTCTTGAAATTCTTTATGGTATCAGAGTTTGGGCCCGGCAATGATCTTGCAATTAAGCCGATATAATCCAACAATTTAAGAGAGCATAAGGTACAAAGTATTCATTCTCCATTTCACATCACATGACCTGCACTAGAACTGTTGCATGAGTCTAGATCTTATGGAGCTCAAACTCATGAGAAATTTATGAGGCTTTCTTCAATCTAACCAAATTTCATGCCATCAGGAGATGATCATATATTTAACACATGAATGGAAAAAAAAAAAGGAAAAGAAAAGAAAAAAAAAAAAGTTAACAAATGTCCTTTGAAATAATAGAAATATGAAGGATTTTGTGAAGCATCCATTAACAAAGTGAAATGATAACATAAACAAGTGGGTGAACCAACTCTCTTAGGTTGAAAGAAGTCCAAAAAGAATTATGAGATGCTAACCATAACTACTCTATCACCTTTCTCATGCTATACAAAGAGGCACTTCTCTTTCCCTCTTCCCTGCATTAGCAACTTGCATTTCGAAAACAGAGGTTAGCAAAGATGGAGGCTAACTACACTCTTGGGCCTTGGTGCTCTTATTTTCTTCCGGGGCTTTGCCTTCTCTTTGCTATTACTGCATCAATGTCCGATGCTGAAATTCACTACCATGATTTTGTTGTACGACTATTATTTCTTCTTCTTTTTTCTTCTTCATGATCATCATCAGTAGCTGATCATTTGGATTGGAACAGGTTCAAGCAAAGCCAGTGAAGAGGCTGTGCAAAACCCACGACATAATCACAGTTAATGGGGAATTCCCAGGTCCAACTCTGGAAGTGAGAAATGGGGACACTCTAGTCATCAATGTTGTCAATAGAGCCCAATACAACGTCACCTTACATTGGTATGTTAATGGACACTTACAAATGGGTGGTCTCAACGACAAAAAATAACATGCATGAGTGTGTCCAAATACATGAGCCATGGGCCAAGTTGGGCTGGATGGATGCCTTAGGCAATCTCACTATAAGGCTAGAAAAAGCAGCCCAAATTGCATCCATTTCAATCCAGGGCCTTCCCCGTCGAGGATGTCCTCAGATCATGAGCTAGAACAAATGAGACGATTTTTATAGTATCAATGACTCGTAACAATGAATAGAATGGAAGAACTCCATTCAGTATCGAAAAATAAAGATCTCTCGTATACCTCTATTTGTATTTGATGGTCGGGCCCATGAACAACCTGATTAAGTATCATGCATGCTTCTATCCTGCCCATAAATAGAATGATTTGTTACATACATGTATACTATCCTGTATAATAAATTTAAGAGTTTTGAATTTTTTTTTTTATATATTTATCGAACAGGCATGGGATCAGGCAGCTGAGGACAGCCTGGGCCGATGGACCATCATACATAACTCAGTGTCCAATCCGACCTGGAGGGAGCTACACATACAGATTTACGATTGAAGATCAAGAAGGAACATTGTGGTGGCATGCCCATAGCTCATGGCTTAGAGCCACTGTTTATGGAGCCCTGATCATCCATCCCAAATTGAACACCCATTATCCATTTCCCAAGCCCAAACAAGAAGTGCCAATTATCCTTGGTAACAAATCCTCTTATTTCTCTTTTTGTGGTCACTTACAATTTCATGTATTAAATTATTCGCAAATATACAGTTAAATTAATGTTAACAAGTAACAACCCTGTCTGTGTATTGTTATTTAGAGTAAAATTCATACCAATCAGATTAAGGCCCACCATTTGACACAATTTATACTCTAGTGAGCTCCACTCTATACTGTGTCAAATTTAGACACCTTCCTGCCCATGAATTGATTATGCATTTACATGTGATCAATCAACCATGGGCTGGACCCGAATTGGTGTGATATTTAGGCCAATGCAAATAACCATGGCCCATCTTTCGAGTTGTATGTATCCAAGATATTGATGATTGGGATGATAATGACGACGACGATGATGATGATGATGAGCAGGAGAATGGTGGAACTCAAACCCAATTGATGTGGTGAACCGGGCAATGATAACTGGAGCTCCTCCAAAGGTCTCTAATGCCTTCACCATCAATGGTCAACCTGGTGATCTCTACAAATGTTCCATCTCTGGTGAGTTCTGTAAAGTACTCTGCATCCCAATTTTTTTAGTAGTACACACTCAAAACTTTTATAAGAAACATCTGAAGGCTAATTTAGATGTACAGAAGAGCAAGGAGGAGAGAAATTCTCTGGAGAAGCTTCTTTAGATCTTCTTGAATTTATTTAAAAGGAGAAACTACTAGTTGGAAATATAGAAGAAAAGAATTTCCTTCTCAGCAGAGTGGAGAACATAACTGTTCAAACTTCCTTTCAAATTAAAAGACAAATGAAAATTAATACTAGAGAAAAGCAGTAGATCTCCACACATTTGTGTTCAATGTATAGCTCTAATGCATGTTAACAAAAATAATTATGCAACTCATGCATCATTTCAATGTTGTAGAGACTGTAATAATTCCAGTGGACCCTGGTGAGACCTACCTTCTCCGTATCATCAATGCTGCCATGAACCAAGAGCTCTTCTTCACCATTGCCGGCCACCAGATGACAGTCGTCGCCGCTGACGCTGCCTACACAAAGCCATTCACCACATCAGTCCTGATGATAACCCCCGGCCAGACTACCGACGTCCTCCTCACCGCCAACCAGCCACCGGGCCGCTACTACATGGCGGCACGGGCATACGCCAATGCTCGAGGTGTTGCATTTGACAACACCACCACCACTGCCATCCTCCAATACAAGGCCACCCGGCCATCAAATTCAAAACCATCATTCCCACCCCTACCCGCCTTCAACGACACTGGTCTGGTCACCACCTTCACCAATCAATTCAAGAGCCCATGTAAAGTCCCAGTTCCAGCCGAAGTTGATCTGAACCTCTTCTTCACCATTGGTCTAGGCCTATTCAACTGCCCGCGTGGGCGCATATGCAGGGGCCCCAATGGCATGCGGTCCACTGCAAGCATGAACAATGTATCATTGGTGCTCCCTTCTAAAGCATCCATACTGGAGGCCTACTACAAGGGCATCCCTGGCGTCTACTCCACGGACTTCCCACCTCTCCCGCCTGTGCAATTTGATTACACGGCGGCAAACATAAGCCGGTCGCTCTGGCAACCGGTACCGGGGACGAAGGTGTTCAACGTGAAGTATGGTTCGACGGTGCAGATTGTGTTTCAGGACACAAACATCGTTGCTGCTGAGAACCACCCAATGCATCTTCATGGTTATAGTTTTTACGTGCTTGCCAATGGATTTGGCAACTTCAATCCTCAAAAAGACACTGCAAAATTCAACCTTATTGATCCACCTCGGAGGAATACTATTGGGGTTCCTATCAATGGATGGTCTGTCATTCGATTCGTTGCCGATAACCCAGGTAGTATATCAACATTTTCTTGCCATGTATCATCCACCATATCCGTTTTGATCTGGCACTTGATGTCGTTTCTCATATCTGACTTGTTCTCACTGTCTATGCTTGTTGGAAAAACAGGGGCTTGGCTGATGCATTGCCACTTTGATGCTCACCTGACTTGGGGTTTGTCCATGGTTTTCCTTGTTGAGAATGGAGCTGGGGAATTGCAATCCTTAGAGCCGCCTCCTGCTGATTTGCCCAAGTGTTAAAAGACCAAAATCACCAAGTGACTCTGCTCAAGATGGCATTTCATAGCATGCTTTTGGGATTTAAGTGAGATGTGTTCATGTAACTAGATTGAGAATTATGTAAGTGAGTGGGTTTGGTTCATTAGATTGTTGAATCCATGTGTTCAAGGCTCCCCATTTGAGCAAAAGCCTAGACACTTGGTTATGTTTAGTTTGGTTTGGAGACTACAAAAGTGTGTAGTAGCATTGTCTGTATTATCTTTTTTCTCTCTTATAATGTATGCTCTGTTTGTTTTCTTGTTATTGCTAGAAATATTCTATGTTGCAATGATTCGTTGGAGAGAAATGATTGTGAATAGTGCATAAATTAGAGAGAATCAACAATAATAAGAGCACAGGTAGGTTCTTGTAAATGCCTGTGAAGATTGAACTTTTTGCATTTTTAAGTATTTGTATTCATGGGCTGGGGCGGAGTCTAAAGCTTGTCCAGGCTTGCATCCAACCCTTAGGGAGGAATTTGAGGCCCAGGTCCACCAAATTTACAGAAAGTACTAGCAAAACTCCGTGCAATGCACGGACCACGGAACCACTAAATGCACAGACTTAAATGAATTATTTTTATTAAATTTATTAATTAGTAAACTTTTGATTTCCTTCTTTTGGTTGCTAATTTGATCTTTATGTGTTTTTTCAGATGTTTTATTCTTTACGTGAGGTGTAAATGGAATTTGATAACGCCCGGGCACGTGTAAAAAAAAATTAAATAAAAGACATATTCTGGCCTAAATTAGGCTGCATTCTGTCCTGATTTAGGCTTGTAATTCTGGCCTAATATTGGCTTGTTTTTTGACCCATAAGTCTAAACTATTTAGAATTATAAGTATGGACTACTTCTGGACTGACTTGAATCTGTAATTCTGGCCTGATTTGGACTGCCATTCTTGTTTGAGTTTGATCCAGAATTATTGCCTAATTTTTTACCCCAAATTTGGCCTGAATTAGACCCAATATTTTGTCTTGAATTAGACACAAATCTGGCCCGATTTAGACCCAAAAATCTAGCTTGGTTTCGACCCAATATTCTATCTTGAATTAAATCCAAAATCTGGCCTGATTTATACAAAAAAATTTGGCCTGGTTTAGACCCAATATTCTGTCTTGAATTAGACCCAAATCTGGCCTGAATTAGATCCAATATAGTTGTCATTAATGAGCTGAAACTCTAGCCAATTTCAATCCCTTTCAGGCCAATAATGAGACAGTTTACTAAGGGAAATCTGGGCAAATTGTAACCCAATAATAAGACAGTTTGCAATTTCAGTTTGAACTGAAACCCATTTAGAGAATACAATTTGGGTCAAGTCTTAGCCCATTTAGAGAAACTCATTTGGGTCAAGTTGTAACCTACTTGTAATGGCCGGAATTCGATACATGTTGTATACATGGAAATCCTCTTCTTTTTTTTTTCTTTTTATAGATGATACGATCCTAATCTATTTTTATTGTGATATTTTTTTTTCCGGGGGCTTGTAAAAAACGTAGGTGAAAGGCGCTGTTTAGAACGAAGATGGAGTTGCAGGCTGACTACCAACTACTCCTCATTGAAGTTGCAGATTAGTTATGTAGTGGAGATATTGACAGGTGTCTTGTCTTCATTTATGTTATGAAGTGAGACATTGATGTTTGAAGTCCTTTGGTTAAATGAAGGGAAAAAACATTCCTTAGAAGTATAGATATACTCTATTTTGTTAAATATATTGAATCAGTTGTCTTGGGTTATAGCTTAACTGGTTAGGGACAGCAATCGGCCCCATGGCGGTAGAAGGGAGAAAAAAGGTGGAGCCAGTTAGTCTTTAAGCATACATCGGCCCAAACCTGTCCCATTTGAATATCAGGCAAATACATCATGGGGCTGGAGCCACTGGACCAGAAAAAACACAGCTCAAATATCCTGATCCCTGTTCACCCCTTTGTAGGTCTGGAAAATACAATCGACCATCATCAATCTCTAATCACTTCCATCACCCTCTTCATACTATGTAAAAAAAAGGGAAAAGAAATAAAATAAAATAAGCGAGAACTAAAATTTCGAACTTACAAATCACTAAAAAAAACTCAAAAATTCAAAACCAAAACAAATTTAAACCTAGTGTGCTTTGGGGCCCACTTAGTTCATGCCCCCTTGAACAAAAATATTGTACGAAACTAGCACAACTACCCATGCTCAGCACAGTTGCATTATAAATTAAGAACCTACATATTTAAAAGGTTATGTAGAGTACCTCTTTTCATCCATTAAATAAATTGTATAAACTAAAATAAGAAAATTGGATAGAAATGAAGTATAAGAGATGGGAGTGGAACAAGAACTTTGACAAAAAAAAAAGAAGTAGCGATAAAGTGAAGAGTAAGTAGGTGGTTTGATAAAATAAGAATACGAATGGGTACTTACACCGTGAAAATAACAAATGAGAATTTCTAATAATCCAAATGTTAGGGAAATTACAATTAACAAATACAAGTTTTTCATGAAAATGGGTGAGGATTCGCGGTGAATTTGATCACCACACATGACCAAAAGGTCTCATCTATCTTTGATTAGGTTGGCTCCAAGGTGCGGCTCAGTCTTACAATCACAACCATCCATCTGCATAAATTCACAACGTGGACTTACAAAACCATTAATTCGAAGTGTGAAAAGAAATGTGAGGCCCACCCCTAAATCTAATCCATCACCACGAAGCATCCACGTGGAGGATCGGGATCTATCGCTGGTTGATGATGCCTCATCTTTGATGTCGGTGGTCTCTCTATAGTGGGTCCCACTCCTAGGGGCATTTCGGTAAACCTCCTCTCTGCTTGGGTACAAATAAAACACCTCCCTTCCTCCCTCTCACTCCCTCAGACAACTTCTCTTTCTCTCTCTCTGTCTCTGAATCCCTGTGGGTCGGCCATAGAGATGGAGGACGACGCTCCCTTCGAGAAGATCTCCATCTCAGGTCCCACACTCGCCTCCCTCATCCAACGGTCCATCTCCTCTCCATGTGACATCGACGGTCTCCTCTTCGGCCACGTCACCCGGGTGACCCACTCCTCCCTCTCCGACGACTCCCCTTCCCCGTCCTCCTCCGAGCTACTCATCCCCACCATCACCTCCCTCATCTCCTCCTCCCACACCCTCTCCTTCTACGATCCCCTCGGCCGCCTCCACCTCCCCTCCCTCCGCCGCCTCCTCCCTCCCACCACCGCCCCCTCCACCACCCTCCTCGGCTTCTTCATCGCCCGCCGCAACACCCCTCTCCGCCCCTCAATGCGCGAATTCGCCCTCTCCCTCTCCCTCCTGTCCCAAACCCTAACCCTAGATCCCAAAGATCCCCTCTCTTCCCTCCTCTCCCCCTCCTCTCCTCCCTCCGTCTTCCTCCTCCTCTCCTCCTCCCCCTCTTCCCTCTCCTTCCACACCCACGAGTACCGCGCCTTCCAGCTCCGACGCAGATCCGGGGACCCCGCTCTCGAACCCCGCTCCCTCGATGTCGTCAACATCGGCCCTGCGTTCCACAGTCAATACAGCGCGTTCTCCCCCAATTCCCCTTTTCCATGGCTTCCCGTGCCGACAGAAGAAGGTGGAGAATGTGAGAAGGGGAGGGAGAGCTCCAACTGTATGAGGCGGGTTGCGAAGGAGGAGCAGCAGCGCAGGTTGGATGGCTGCTTGCAGGGGTTTGAGGTTGGGCGGCTTAGCCGGTTGATGGGGTCAGATGCTGCGAATTATAGGGCTGAGATGGAGGATCTTTACGGGAAGATGCTTGGGAAACTGGAGAGTTTGGCGCGGGCTGTGGAGAAGAGCTCATCAAAGATTCTTGAGCAGGTGAGCGTTCTGTTGGCAATGTAGGTTCTTTTGGTCTGAGTTTCGCCCATAGAATTCTTTCCCCTGGTCATGGTTTGATGACCAGAAAATCAGTCTGATGGATTTAATGCTAAAAGGAAAAAAAAAATCCCCAAAGCCATAGTTACCTACTTTGCAGTTTCGACTGTGCAAATCAGAATTAAAAAATGAACTCTATTTAGAATTTTGATTAGGTAGGTTAATTTGATTCCCCTTCAGATTTTTCTGATTTAACTTGCTCTAAATTACAGTCCTTCATTATATGAACTTTGGGCCAAATTTTCACTTTCATATTGATCGCCTGTAAATCTTGTGATAAAATAAAGCCAAAGCAAGGAAAATACAGTGTTTTTCTAGCTATGAAACTATAGGGATTAGATTGGATATCTATGGTTTTCCAATTTGAATGATCTTTATTACTTTGATATTGATCACCTGTAAATCTTGTGATAAAATAAAGCCATAGGAAGGAAAATACCGTGTTTTTCATGCTATGAAACTACAGGGATTAGATTGGATATATATGGTTTTCCAATTTGAATGATCTTTATTCTTGTTGTAGGATTTTTCTATCTGAGATGTGACTTCCACTTCAAGATTTTGCTCACATAACTTTTACACTATATAAAAGTTGAGAACTGGTGCTTCACCTATCTTGCTCTTTTACCAAAATTTGTTTTGTGTAATCACCGCTTTGATTAACTCATACATCTATGTTGAGTCAGACCTTCTATAGTGTTGTGTTGGATAAGAAAAATTGCATTTACCGATACAATCTCTTTATGGTAAGACAATTCAGTCTGGTAAAATTGAACAAATTATTTTTAGTATAAACATTATATGATCTTTCCGAGCACATTTATTTAATAATGTGTTTTTGCACTCCTAACTTGGCATGCTACTTAACTGAATTAACCATAGGTGTGACTTTATTTGCTAAAGTAGCAATCTCCAAACTTTACCCTTACAACACAATGAATTTTGTCAAGGGCCTTTCAGGCTTCTATTGGATTAAGCCTTTATATGGTGGCATGGATAGCAAGAGGAATTGATCTTTCTTTCTCCCAAAAAATGAGAATGTACTTTAGAGGTTTACACTTGGCTTAATAACTAATAAGGCCGGCTTTATAATTAATAAGGCCTCTGTATTATGTACAATGCAAATTTTTAGCTATAAAGCAGAAACTAGATAGTTCATTCATAAATGTAACTTTATTGCCAATCAAAGAACCACTATTGTTTTATGTCCTTAAAATCAATCTTAATTCCATAAATTAAACAAAAAAATCTTGATTCTTATGTGTTTACTCTCTAAGGCAGCCACAAGCATGAGAAGAACAGTGATTAACTAAATTATTGCACCTAAAAGTGCTTGAATAGGAGGATTCCACTTCATTTAATCAATAACATAGATAGAGACATAAGAGGAAGCTGGCCCCGACAGGGATTGGTGGTGTGCTATGCCTCGACAAATGCGAGGCACTAGTAGTATTTTCCGGCCCAATTAGGGTAAGGGACTTTAATGAAGCTGAGATATGTGCTATGGGGAGGGCTTATGGAGAGATTCTGTCGATGCCATTGCCCATTAGCTGGTTGTTAAGCAAGTGAATAGCCTGTGGAAGTTCTATTTCATTCTTAATGAGATTAAAAGTCTGCATTCATCTTTGGAAATGAGTTTGTCCATATGTTGAGGGAAGCAAACAAAGCCGCATATTCTTTGGCTAAGTAGGAGAATAGAAGTATTATTTGCTTTGGCCTTATATTGTAATGTTTCTTTCTTTGTGTGCTTTATCCTTAGTAACTAGGTTGGGAGGGCTTTTAGTTATAGCCTTTAGGCTCTCTTTGTAATCCTTGTTTTGTTGTTTGGGCTTTCTTTTTAGCCACTAAGTTTTGTCGATGTAGTGCTTTTATGCCAATTTTCTTCCTTTATTATCTGGTTTTCTTTTTCTTTCTTAGTGGATCATTAAAATCATTATATGATAAGCAGCATTTGCTAGATGACTGTGAAGAAATAACGAGATACACAAAAATGACTTAAATGATACCATAACACTCACATTATTATTATTATTATTATTATTATTATTTTATGACAGAGGGTGTCCCAGCCCTTTGGGCCGGACTTAAATGATACCATAACACTCACATTATTCAATAGAGGATCAAATAATTTTTTTCCAATGATTTTTTTTTTTTGTGTGTGTGGGTGGGTGGGGTGGGGGTAATCTCATTCCTATTGAACTTCCTTTATTCGGAAGTAGATGGAATGAGAAATGGACGTCTAGCATGAAGTTTTCTAGGGATTTGTGGGAAGTAATGGAAGCATTGATCTTGTAATGGGTGATGCCCAAGGCTGATACTAAGGTTGTCTTTGCCTGAGATTAGATCATTTACCATAGTTCAGTGAAGATTGAAGGAGTTGCATCTTTTCAAGTTTGAGAATATGTACAATTTTATTTTTTTTCTGATTGATAGATTCTTTTTAGTAAAAAGAAGGTGATCAGAATCTGTGCTATGAGAGTAGTACCACAAGCATTGTGGTCTGTACATTCCTTTTTTAATGCTCAGCAGTACAACTACAAGAGATATGCACTGACATGCATACAACCTAAAATGAGAACAAACACAGGCGGCGGGCCACCATGAGAAAGAATGACTAAAAATAACAGAAGCCGACCACAAAGATAGGGAAACAAAGAACCCTTACAACCTATAACATTAAAGCCACCTGCTGAAGCCTCAGGTTCCCATATGAGATGAAGCCACCTCCTTTTTTGGTGGAGAAGAGGGTGGTATCAATCCTTGAACCCTTAACCTCTTGTATATACTCCCAATCAAGCAACCAGTGAGGCACAAGGAAGATTGGTAGGCCACCTCTTTCCATCAAAGCATGAAAAGATTTGTGGGAAGGCCATGATCCAGCGAGAGAATGGAGACCAATGAGGCAATGATCAAATTCAATCTGTCAATCAGGACCTCGACTCAGTCACCATTTTAAAAAAATAAAAATAAAATCAGGACCTCGACGTTAGAGGATTTTCCTTTCAAGTGTCAAAGGTTTATGTCCTTATAAAATATCCACAAGGCTGCAAAGGAGGATCTCCACATAACCTTCCACCTATGGTCTGTACGTCAAAAAGACCCATACAAAAAGAAAGGAATGCATATAATCCAATATTAAACTTTTCCTACCTTCTCTTGTTTTATCTAAACTGTTTGCCTCATTATTCACGCTAGACTTTGTACTTTGATTACTAGGAGATTGTTGTTTCCTTATCATTTTGTAGCTTAGTTTGTCCTAATTCTATATTAATCCTTCAAAAGGGATACATGGCTGATCCCTTAAGGGTCATTTTAAGTCTAGGCTCTCCCCAAAAACTCTGAAGCTGTACCTCGAGGCTCATGTGGTTATGCTGTACAAGTTTAGGCATATGAGAGCCATAGGTCTCCTTGTATGACTTTCGCTTTTCCTTTTTGTTCTTGACAATAATTGCAAATTGGGAAAAGCTCATGACTAGCCAGTGAGTTGTGTCCTAGTGAATAACCAAGTCTTGCTCCTTTTTTGGAACTTTAATGGAAATTAATGAACCAATTTTTATAGATATTGTACTAAATCACCTTTTGATCTACCTGGTATGCCCACGATATCTCTTTTCTTAATTTCTTTCAGATATTTTTAATTGATAACATGATTCAAATCTGCAACCTCGTAGCGGTTGCAGTACAGGGCATCTTCCACTAGGTCTCTTTTCCACCATTCCGTGCACCATTCTATAATTAAAACTTATTTACTGCGTGGTATACTGTCCAAATCTCGTACCACTGACTAAATCTCATGTCGAGTCAACTTGATGCCTTGGTGAGAATTGGTGGTGATGATGGTAATAGTTATAGTAGTGATCATGATGATGGTGGTGGTGATTTGTTCAAAATGAAATCATGATGGTGATGATGCTAATAACACCAATGCATTTTGTTACCATACTTGCTCTATCATGCCTCAAAAATACCTTTCCATATTTGACAGGAAAATCGAAACATAAAGTTACGATGGAAAGTTGCAGGATCAGATTAAGCCTTTAGATGAACGTGGGTATTTTGCGTTAGTAGGTAATGTTTTCTACCCATCATCATTATTTATTTATTTATTTCAAACTATTGGTTATGGCATTTATATTTTTGTCTGGCATTTTGATAAAAAGTTGCCGCAGCATGTATGGCTTCTCCTTTTATGTTGAATTGTTTATGTTGCTTGGTTGACATTAGCTTTGAGCTACATTTTTTTCATTGGGTTTGAGCGCCTTTTTTTCCCTGCAGCTGCTTGTGTTCAACATGAAGTTGCTGATTGTTTTAAGGTCTTTTGGTAGGGTTTGATTGTGAGGGTTTGAGACCTGCTAAAACGATGTCTGTAGTTCTTGGTTAACTTTTGGGTCTTCATACCCACTTTAAGTTTGGTACACGTCTAAACTTGGCCAATTTTTGTCTTGAAGATTTTTTAGAAGGCTGTTTCACAAAATGAAAAAAGGAAGTTTGAGAAAAATACATGATATGGTATTCTAGTATAGGGTCCATCAGACTTTCAAAATGAAAAACTATGTAGAACCAAAGTGCATTTTGCTCATATACCATTTGACTCTGGAATATTATTTGACTAATCCAAGATTTGGATGAATACTACCGAAGGGCTATTCAGCAGGTCTGGTTAGGGTGAATCATAGAGATCACAATTTTTTTTCCCACAAAAAGAAAAAACAAAACAAAACACTTACCATATGATCAATGTTTTCATTGAAGGCAATTCTCGTTCGACTCCTTTCTAGACTTTTGTGTTCTCAGGGACTCATGGTGTTTGGTAATTGGGTGTAACAGGCTTGGAGTTCCACAAGCTCATCCCTATTCTTTGGCGCAAGTTTTCTAGGGAAGCTAATGAAGAAGTTGACTCCCTTGCCTCTGTTGGGGTGATTATCCCTGATTTTTGGAGAGCCCTCTATTGAAATCTTGTTACTCTTTTGCCTGCAGAATGAAAACAATTTTAAATAAAAATATTCTGACCATGTTAGAGTTGAGAAATTAGTACCCACAAATTCACCATGGGATGGAGGGGGGATTATCAAGTCTTTATTTGTTAAAGAAAGAAGAAGAAAGGTGGCATTTAATCTTATTCTCCATTTATTTGGATTATTGGAGTGAAGGCTGGTATAGAGATTCAGTTGGAGTCACATTTCAGATATGGGGATGGGCAAAGATATGCTTTTTGCGCACCTAATTGTCAATTGCAAATAGATTTTTTTTTTTCTAGCAATAATTTTTCTGTTATAAGAGGTGAGTTTTTCTCCAACTTTGCAAGAGATTTGCTATCTAGTTCACTGGACCCATATTCTAGGCATAACTTTAAAAAATGAAATCATTTAGATGGAAGATGAAAAAGGATTCAATTTCCACCGCATGGCTTAATCTTCATCTAAGATTATTATTCTCCTCCTGGTCCTGGGACTTGGTCTGTAAAGACCATATACCAACCCTGACATTTGATTTTGCCTGATTGGTGCTGCATGGCTGTTCAAAGTGATATACTGGATTGGATATGGATGCTTGTGAGTATTTAATAATAAAAAAAGGAAGGAAAAAGAAAAAGGGCACCTGTTATCCCTCTTGCTTCTATAATGTTATGTGGAATCTGAAACTGCCCAATTGTTCTCTAATTGCTTTTACGTTTTGTATCTGGAAACCTTCTAAGCAATTTTAGTATGCACTATATGAGAATGTTGATTCTTGTAAAATACAATTGATTTATATTTGCTAAGCATAATTCTTTAGTTTCTATTAATTTTCCGCTCAGTACATCATCCTGGTTGCAGTTTGGCACATGGCATGTGGGAATGGGAGAAACTTTCGAGGTGATATTGAGAGCAACTCGCGGGGTTAATTTGATTTAGTGTTACTAGCAGCAAAGGCTGCACAATTAGGGGCCCACAAATAAAACTAAATGTAGAATTAAACAATGTTGGAAATGAACTGAAAATTCCTTTCCTTTTTTACCGGGGAGTAGCAGCAAAATGGATGCTGGCAAGAGAAGGTTTGGAGATGGAGAACAGGGTTTCCAAATTGTTCAGAGAAGACAAGGCAAGCAGATTGCTGTAGAATACCAGCCTGCCAAACAATGATCAGGTGAGCTTTCACTGGGGCAAAAACAGCAGATTCCGCCTAGAAGAATCCTGCAACTTAGGGAGAATTCCTTCTCTCTGTGTCTCAAAACTTACCAGAGGAAATCTCAAGGCAGAGTTGGAAGCAATGTTCTGTAGGGCAGGAAAGATTTTGGATTCCTTTATTCCCATTGATAAAAAGAGTGGGGATAAAAAGCGGTTTGGGCTTTGTTAGATTTGAATCTCTCCAAGATGCAGTGAAGGCGGTTGAGCAGGCAAGAGGTAGATCCTTGTGTGTGTGTAAGCAGAGCATCGCAGCCAGGTTAGAAGAGAAGTGATACAGGCATACAACCCTAGCTCCACAATTGGCGAATAGATCAATCTCCTAAAGGATTGATCGAATCCAAGGATGGATTCAGCCAGTAGGGCACACTCATGATGAGGAGAAATACCATAACTGCGAAAATTCAAAATTCAGAAAAAAACTTGGTTTAATTGATGATAAGCATTGCGTTACAACTGAGGCTTAATCGTCCTAATATAGAGTAGGATAACTTGGACAATTTCCTACACAATAAAGGAACCTAAACCACTAAACTTGCTTAACAATCCAACTAAAATAAAACTCCTAATTTTAAATACTTCTAAATAAATCACCTCTCTAAATAATATTCCAAATTAAATGGATGTTCCATTGGGCCTATGGGTTGGGCCCAATGGGTTGGCTGATCCATGGTCTGGCCTGCATCAGTTCTCCCCGGCTTGGAAAAACTTGACTCCGGCGAGTTAACAACTTGATAATATTGGAGAGAATTTGAAAGACTTATGAAAACAAGTTATCTTCTCCAAGTATGACGTCACAAGGGATGGATGGAAAATTTGGGATCCTCTCCCACGGCTTTATGGATTATGGAAAGGTATTCTTTCAACAAAGGAGGTGTTCTCTAGGCATATCAGGTGCCGAGTAGGTAAGGGTGAGAAAACTTTATTTTGGACAGATTTGTGGGTGGGGGAGGTTCCTTTAGTAGACTCTTTTCCAGATTTATTTAGATATGCAAGAAATCAAAGTGCTAAGGTAATTGATTATATGGTAAGAACCAAGGATAGTATTATTTGGGGGCCCATCTTCAGAAGAAGCCTGAATGAAAGGGAGGAAACAGAATTCAGGTCTATGTTGGTTCTCATTGGCACTGTTTTCATTCCTCGGAATGGAGGAGATAGAAAAGTATTGATGGCTTTAACATATGGAATGTTCTCAGTTGCTTCCATATTCCTAGCCATGACTAAAGATGGACCTTCATCACATTCCCAGGTGGCTAATCTATGGAAGATCAAAGCTCTTCCTAGAGCAATGCATTTGGATAGTCGGCGCTTCTTGGAGGCATTCTAACAATGGATAACCTAAGGAGGCAGCGAGTGATGATGCTCAATGCTTGCCCGATGTGTTTGGCGGATAAGGAATCCATAGATCACTTGTTGCTTAATTCAAATTAACTCACAACATTTGGATGTTGATATTGGGATGGTTTCATTGTAATGGACCTATTCCAAAGCCCCCAACATCCTTCTTTGAGTATTGGAAGATGGGCGTGGGGTCGAAAAGAGGCAAGTTGATGTGGAATCTAACATTCAATTCATGGTGGCCTTTTGGTGTATTTGGAAAGAGAGAAATAGGAAATGTTTTGAAGGATTATCTTCTAATGCTTGCCAATTAGGGGAGAAGATAAAATACCTAGTAGCTTCTCGGGTTCTTGTTTATCCCATTTCAAAGCGATACTGGTAAACTCCATTATTCAAAATTGGAAGGAAGTAGCTTCCTCTTACCCACATAGGCCATGCTTAACACAGAGGTGGCTACCTCTCCCCTCAGGTGTGCTGAAATTTTACTCTGATGGGAGTGCTTTCGGAAACCTGGTGATGCAGGCCCTAGGGTTAGGGCTTGCATGGAAAATGCTAAAAGCACAATGGGTGCCGCGGCACGTGTCTGAAGACACAATCAATCTCCGCAGAGATAATAAACGAGGACGGACCTCAATGGGAAAACCCAATTTCATTAATCAACTCTCTGAGAAATAATTCTCTTCAATGCCATATAAATAGGAAAACACAACTTAAGCTCTAAGAAACCTAATTAAAATAGGAAACCTAATCCTAAATAACATTCCTTAAATAAAATCAGAAACTAATGACCTATAATTAGTTAATAAAATATCCTATATCTAAGTGGGCCCAACACATGTGGCCATGAGGTCTACACTACATCATCTGGGATTGGCTGGTGTTGGGGTCTCATTTGGAATGAAGAAGGCAGCACACTGCTTTCTTACTCGGGCCCAGTTGGAGTCTGTTCTAATAACAAAGCTGAACTTTTATCACGTAACATAGGAGATTTTGTGAAGCGTCTTAATTCAGCATCCAGCAGCTGCGTATTGAGGGGGACTCTAAATGTGTAATGCTGTGGGCTTCTTAGGCTTCTAAAGCCCCTTGGTTCTTCGCGGATATCATAGAAGAGGTGGTTCAGAATTCTAGCAATCTGAATGTCTCTTTCCACCACATCAAGTGTAGTGCTAATTCAGAAGCAGATATCATAGAAGAGGTGGTTCAGAATTCCAGCAATCAGAATGTCTCTTTCCACCACATCAAGTGTAGTGCTAATTCAAAAGCAGACCACCTTGCAAAAGAGGGAGTTTCGAGAACTTCCTTGATTATCTCTCCTGCCTGTTTTTTTTTTTTTCTTTGCGGGATGATGCCTGGTTTTTTGGGGGTTTCAGCCATATATTTTTGGGTTGACTGTGTCGTCCTATGTTTTTTGGGGCCTTTTTTGGTTTCAGTATAGTCATCTTATACTGTAGTTTTTTAAGTTATGAGTAGTCATCTTTCTCAAAAAATAAAAGTGCTTTAAGTGGGTGGATTTGTCATAGGCGGGCTGATTTGATTGCTCAGATTTTAAGTAGATCACACTCCACTTTAAAAGTGGGTGTTAAAAATGTTTTTTTTTTTAGTTGAAGGCAAAAGTAGGAAGGTTGTGAAATATGGAGATTGGATAGAAAGATGGGCCCTATAGTAATCGTTCGATTGACATGCTTAAAGTATGTAGATGTATTGTACACATGATCAATTCAGTAGTACATATCACTTGATTGGAGTACAATGTTGGCTGTGACCTATATGCAGGTAGGTGTGTAATATGATTGAGTTGGATCAAGCAAAGATGGGTCCCACATAAGTCAAATCAAATAGTATTTCTTCAACATTTTTGCTAACAACAGTCACAACACTGATTGTAAGTAGTGATAACAATCTCATTTTGTAATGAGTGGACTTTGTTGAAATAATCCAACAATATATATATTTATATATATCACTCTAGTTGGAGTGAAATTTGACATAATGCCTTGCATAGGTACCTTGTAATATGTGGGCCCCATCATGCTTATGTGGGTCCTACAAGGTCAAATAAAATATTCTTTCATTGTGCTCACAATGTGGTTGTATAATAAGTTACTGTGATTGAAATGAGGAATGAGGATCATGTATCATTTTGAGACGGGGAGGATGTTGTGCCTTCACTCTAGGAGGTGTTGGCACTCTCTTCAAAATATAGTGATACTGCATCATATGCAGTACTTATATTCTTCTTGAAGCAACAACTTGCAATGGAGCATGAACCACTGGAAGGTTATAAATTATATGATGCCTTTTCACGTAGACTTGAAAGTATTGGAAGGTCATCACCACTGGAAGGTTATAGATTATATGAAGTGTTCTCACATTGATGTAAAAGTATTGAAGGTCTGTTAAAAAAAAAGGTATTGGAAGGAGCTCACAACCATAAGGTGTTTAATTACCTTCTTTTTTTTTAATGGTAACTGAATTTTATGTAAGGTGTTTAATTACTGAGAAGATAGTCTTGACATTCTGCTTAAAGAACAATAATGTGTGTCCCCCCTTTGAAATTGTTCCAATATATATACTATTAAAACACACACACACACACACATATCATGAAACCTTCTCTGACAGCTTTCTTGAGAATCTCCTGTCTTATTCCTTTCCAACCTCTTTAGGTTGAAAGAACAACCAATGAAGTGGAAAGATTATCTCGTCTACTCAGTTACCCAAACCACCATTGAATTAGGAATAATAATGCCCTTTAAATTCATTCTACAATAGTATAATATCAACTGTTGCAATTGATGTCATTTCAGGAGAATCTAGATTATGTCAAGGACTTTGTTGTTTGGATTGAAGAGAACCGGTGACCATTAAGAATAGATACTGACCTTCGCCATGTCTCACATCTGCATTGAATGAGCCATTTAATTGCAAAATGCAGAAAACTAATGGGGCAAAGAACCCAGAGTTTCTTATAAATGACTTGTTATATTTTCTCAGCAGGTTGAGGAGCAGATGAAGAAAATGCTGTGTCTGATTGCCTTTCCTCTGTTGCTGTTTCAAAGGCTGTTTTTGAATTTTTTTTGGACAGAAAAAGTCAATCTGTAGAGGTGGTCTGGTTGATTTTCAGAAGCATCTGCTGCTGATCTCTTTCTTATACTAGTATCATTAATGGTTTATGCAACGAAATCTGATGGAATATATAAACCTGGAGAGATTTATGCTCCTACGAGTTTCCAATGTGAAAATGAGGTTTATCCATACCAGTAAGAGCAATTTTCTTTTCATTCCCTTCAGATGTAGTGACTTGAATTACACTGATTACTTTCATTGGTCATTTCTCTTGATATTCTTCCAGCCTTTTGAAACCACTCCTTTATTAGAATTGTTAGCAAAAGACAAAGGGTGCCTTGTGAGGGTGGACAGTTAGCAGTATTAAGTGAAGCTCAAGATGTAGGGATGTGTGATATCAATTTGGATGTATATGTAATTTCCGTTAAAGAACATTGCATTGAGATCAAATATATTTGTGCTATTGGTTTTTATGGTAGTGGGAAATGGTGATGAGACCTGACCTGCATGTGTAAATTGATGTTACTTTTCCTGTGCGCGTGTTAATAGAATTCAGTGAAACAGTGTCTGGTATATCTATAAACGTGTTTGGGTGTCATGAATTTGCTCCCTCTCTTTTTTCTTCCCCTGTTCCTCTCTTCTCCACATGACCTGCCACTTCCCTTATACTGGCAATGAGTGCTCCTACTGAGAGAGAGAGAGAGAGAGAGAGAGAGAGAGAGAGAGAGAGAGACTATAGTGAATCTTTGTAGTTCAGTTGACAAAAGGCCATAGCATAGGTGTAACATGTTACAAAAGAAAAACGAGAAGAAAAGCGGGTAATGTAACTAACTGAGCTCACAGAAGAGAGTGTAAATCTACCCTATCACTTCTTTTTTTTTTTTAATTTTTTTATTTATTTCTTTCTGTTTTCCCTTCATAGGAATACGAGGAAATGCTAATTGGTTTTTTGTCCCGAGGTCAAAACCAACTGAGGAAGATTATCTTTGAAATTACTCACTACAAGCTGAATACAAAACTGAAGTCTCGGTTAAGGTTCTCAAGTTATGAACGGTGAGAGTGGCAACTGACAAGGCTATTAGATTGATTGATATAAAATTATCTTCTTTCAATCTGATGTATTCTTGTGATGTAGATGTAGGTCATGTCACTTTGGAGTTGGAAATGGAGATATATAAACCTTCATAAATTGAAAGAAGTTACCAAAAACTACAAAGAAAATTTATTTTTTTTTCAAAAAAGAAGGATATTTAATCACTTTAGTCAGTGTAAATTAGAGTCCTGTGTTACACTATAAACTTAAACCAGGCATTTATACATGAGAAATGAGTGGTGTGACTTGTGAGGCTCACCATCAGTTGACCCAAATCATTCGTATTGCATGCCTCACCGACTAGTTGTGGGCATGTGCTATGAGTGGATCGGATCAACCAAGGTGGGTCCCCATACCGTGCTCAGGGTGGCTCTTGAATCTTTTACAGGCCAGAGCTACCAAAATAAAAGTAAACCTAAAATTGATTCCGCCTTGTATGCTACAATTTAATATTTGTAAGATCTTGTGCTAGATCTTGAGCTGGATCTTGAGCTAGATCTTATGCTAGCCTCATCTCCTTGTGCCTCATATCCCGATTTCGAAGCCCCATAAGGTTGAATTATGTTGTAGAAGGGTGCCTGTTCTTGTTTTGGCTTGCTACGAACATGATCTTGCTGTCGAATTACTAGCACCAAAGCTGTGCTGCTGAGATCCTTGGACGCGAGAAGGTCCCCAATCACCCCCAGTTCCGGGCACTCGCTCCAGCCTGCTAACTCTGTGGATAGTAGTGCACACCTCTCATGTCTCATTCCAACCATCAAAAGGTCATAATTCTCAATTGTTATTGAACTGATTGCTTTCACAATCTGTTCGCTGTCCTTCACCATGGACTCCCCATAACTAACCCGGTTGTTTCTCATGTTCTTGGCTTTGAAGTAGCTGATCGCCTCCTCATCAAGCCTCCGGGCCTTCGATTGATCTTTTATGCTGTCAGGTGAGAAGTATCGCACGATGGTGATACTGACACACGGGTGTATGGCCATGCGGCCTGCATAGGCGAGTGCCTCCCGGTCGTCGTCCCCGCCGAAGAAGAAGACACCAATGCGGTATAGGAGTTGGCCTGATTGGGTGAACATGTTGCCTTCCACTGCATGATCTATGAGGATGCCAACAGAACAAGGAGCATTGGAAAGGATATTTCTGTTCATGGTCTCTATGGCATTGTTGTGCTCCATCCCTCCTCCAACAAGCGGCTGCTTGTGGAAGGGAATGATCATGAAAGTCACCTTCTTGTGGAGGGCGAGGCTGAGGACATCTTCATGCATGGTGGCGCTTGGAGAAATTGATGTGAAAGGGTGGACAGAAACAACATCTTCATGCCTCTCTTGGAAGATTCTGAAGGCATTAATGATGGGTTCAGACTGATTGGTGCCCCGGGTTTTGAATGAGGGTTTTGAAAGATCGTGCGGGACAATGAGGGGTATCGAGCGGCCTACAAGTTGGATAAGGTGGATTGGATAGACCAAGATGGGTGACTCTGGTGTGGGGTGGGAAGCTTCGAGTATTTTGATTAGGCTAGGGACATTGGATTGGGTGTGGACACAGGTGAGGATGGTGATCTCTGTCTCGGGCCTGGAGTGTTCAATGGTCCGCCGCCCATGGACAACATATTTCTTGGAGGGCTCATAGAAGAATCTCATGAGGGGTGTTACAGCAGCCGTAGTCATGACTGTTGAGAGCATGAGAATGGCGAAGGATTGATCATCTAAAAGCTGCATTTCATATTTTCATTGTCAGTTAGTATAGTAACCCCTCTCGCTACCCTCTGTTTGATAAATTAATTCCCAAGATACGGGTGTGAAGATGAATGAATCGGCCCATCACAGCGTGTATGAGATCTCAGCCCTTCTATTGAAGGGACCTCATACATACATGAATGATCTAAACATCCACTTCATGTTGTCTTCTTCCCCATATCCCTATCACATCTCTTGTTTTTCCTGCTTCTGCCTTCGTTAAGGATCTTTTTTGTGTTGAAAGGACAATAGATGGCCATTAGGGGCACTTGGTAAAGGAGAAGGTGGTGTAAAGAGTTGTTTGGGTAGTCTTTAGTAAATCACTTGCCTTGCTATTGGTTTATCTCTAACTCTAATTACCTATAACCCTGTATACCTTTAACTGGTTTTGGCAAAGAATTTTCCCTCCCCTAAAACACCAAACAAGAGAAAATTGACTAGCATCCCCTTTCTTTACCAAGCATCCCATGGGTTATATTTAATTTCCACTCTTTTAGGTAATTCACTAGAGAGAAAAGAAGAGATTAGCAGGTGATTGTTACCTTAAGGTCCTTCCACAAGTTAAAGGTGATCACCTCAGTGACGCCTTTGGAATTCATTAGAAGGCTTAGGGAGAAAGCATCGCGAAAGGGCATCTTATAATAGAGGGAAGGTAACAAGGTCCCCAACAGCTTCCCTAAGCAGCTCATGATGAAAATAATCTGTAGAAAAGTCCATGTATTTAAGTCATGGATGGCAAACACATCTGTTTTTAGACCGCTCATGGCGTAGTAGAGTGGAAGAAGCAAGCCTGAAATAATGCAGTCTAACTTATCTACAAGCGCGTCTCCTAGAGGTGGCCCATCTGGTATCGCCAAGCCTAGAACTAATGCTCCATTGAAAGAATTAGCACCGATCATGTCGCTGAAAAACCCAATCACCAACACCAAGACAAGGATGAAGAGGATGTAAATATCCGCCACAGGTCTTCCTTTTGGTGTTTGACTGATGATCCACAGGGACATGGGGCGGATGACAAAAACGACGAAGCTCACCAAGGCAACTACGGAAAAGAAAGCCCATGCCGACTTTGCTGGGGAACTCGAACTTGCTTGCAAGACAATGAACAAAACCATGAGGAACCACCCCCATATGTCGCTCAGTATTGATGTAGCCGTAGCCAATCGGCCAAGGTCTGAATTTAGGAGACGGAGCTCGCATAGGATAGGAATGAGAACAGCAAATGATGTTATGGGCAAGAGTGCAGCCAGGAAGGATAGCATGAGCACATTTTGCGGTTCTTTTAATAGGAACTGGCCGAGGGATAAGGTGATGAATGTGACCATGATTAGAGGTAAGATCATGCCCGCCATGCCTATAAGAAATGCCTTTCTTCCAGACTTCCTTATCAAACCAGTGTCCATTTTCACCCCAATGAGGAAAACATAGTACATGAGTCCAAACATTCCAACTGTGTTCAACACTACTGCTCCTCTTGGTGGGAACACTATCCTGCTGAATGTTTCACTGCGTCCTAATAAAGAAGGTCCTAAGACTATTCCACCCTGCGAATACATAAACCCATCAGCAGCTGAGTGTCGGTATAAGCTGAAACAATCTTTTCTTGATAGGAGTTTCTCAAATTGTTCATGTGAAATGGAAACAATATTTGCATGCCTTAAATCATATTGTGGTGGTCATTTTCATCTTGTTTTGCGTGAAAATGATTGAATGAAAAACAATCAGAGACATTTTTCCAATGATCGAAACTACTTGGTTTGAGTATCAAATCTGGATTGTCATTCAACAGCCTGTTATTTCCCAAACATGTGATGTAAATGATCAAAGCTTAAATGGAAAAATAGGTTAAAAGTTAACTAAAGTTTTTTATATTTGAAAAGTCTTTCATCATGTTCTTAATCTATAAATGTACCTTGTTTAAACTTATTTAAATCTTCTCTTCTAATTCAACCATTTACAGCTATGATGATCTAGCTATGGTTTTGGGTTGAAGGATACAACACACCCCCACCCCCAACCCCCTACCCCACAGAGAAGAAGAAGAAGAAGAGATAAGTGGGAACCTTTTGCAGTTCCTCCTCAAACCCTTTTGTAGTTCCACTTGGGTTCAATCCAACCCCTTCTTATCCAACTACCTCTGTAATGATGTATGCATAAATTTGATTGCAACTAGAGTTATATTCACCATTGGATTGAGTCATCCTGATTTACTATTAATTTCTCAGTCAACAAATGATAGCTATCATCATCTGATCAGGACGACAATTAGGCCATTGCAACTAAATTCATGATGAGACCTTCAATCCTCCCACCCTCCCCACATGTTTAGTGGCAGGCCCTAAACAATGTTCTCAATGGTTTTCAAATTGAAGGGTTGTCTAGTCAGATGGAGAGTGTGTTATACTTGTTTCCCTATTAACTGTTTTTGCTAGATGTAGGTGGATTTCAAAAGGAGAGGCCCGGCTTCCTACCTAAACAAAACATACATTTCAAAAAAAAAACAAGAAAATTTAAGAATGTCCAGCTTCAGCAGTAAATGCAGAACCAAATATGTGACGAAAGTGAATAATGACGTAGTAATAACTTCCACAATAACAAGGATGATGATGATAGATGGATGGATGGTGAGGCTTACAAGGATCTCAGAAACAACTCTAGGCTGCTTGAGAGGCCTGAGGATGTAGCAGAAGAAGCGAGTGGTGGTGAAGACAAGGAAAAGCTGCAATGTCAAAAGAGGTAAGGAGTAATTCAGAGGATTGTCTCCCAGCCACACCCCAACGGTGTACATCTTTGGTGGCTGGTAACACACTTGCTCCGGTTGTGTGTTCATGGCATGAAAAACAACAGCAACAACAACAATAGATGATGATGATTGGTTTCCAGAGAGAAGGAAACACAAAATAGTAGTAGCAAGGGTGGAGCACGGGACAAGAGAATTGAAGAAGGATGAGAGTTTAAGAAAGGAAGAGAAGGAAGACCTCAAATTAGAGGAAAATGAATGTTCACCCATTGACCGTTGACCCCTTTGACTTATTATAATGGTTGAGAGAGAGAGGGTTGTTGCAATATTCTGAGGTAGCCATTGGTAAGCGTGAAAAGTGGGTTTGTTGACTCTTCAGGTGGACTAGGATGAATCCCTTATGCATCACAGGTTATGTCCTGAATAATATTAAATCTATTTATAATAAATTAATTAAAATTTTTAAATCAACCAAAAAACCATGAAAACCAAATCTTTTACCGTTTAATCCACGTCAGCATACACAAAATAAAGGATTCATATGCATTTATGCTCATTTTGAATACTATATAAAAACTCTAAAAATAACCTTAATTTATAGAGTTTGAGTGCATCCCTTTGAATTGAGTTACGTCCACACAAATAGGCCCAAGAGATATTTTATTGGAAAGGCACATATTTAGCTCAAGAGACACCTTTTATTGAAAAGGCACATACTATGTGTTTTGAAATGACACATCTACAAATGGGCTCCAATAAGCTGATGTGGCTTCTCCTAAGGTTAAAATTGGGGTTTTTTTTCAACCAACATTCAGCTTTAAAGAGAAAGAATGTAGGGTTGGTGGGTATGGGAGGATCCCAATTTGAATTAACCTGGGGAAACCTGAGTTAAAGGAGTGGAACTTCACAGTGGGGCTCATTTATTAAAATACAATTCTTTTTATTGAAACGGTCTGAACTGTTTGAAATAAACTCCTTGAATGCATGTGGGGTATCTTCAAATTTTACTTGGGTATTCTCTAGATTTTTTTGTGTCCTCTAAAAGTAAGATGTACATTTTCATGAAAATCCATGTAATACATCACATCGTAAATTCTCGTGTAGCATGACTTATTATAAATAGAAATGCTCTGATGTAATTAAGAGACCATGAACAAAATCGTTGGATTGAGATCCTTTAGAAAAAGGGATTTGTAAAATTATTAAAGCTGAGGGTCGTCATGGATCAAGGAATTAGGATACTCTAATGGCACCAAAATTTTGATCACGTAATTAAGAGACCATGAACAAAATCGTTGGATTGAGATCCTTTAGAAAAAGGGATTTGTAAAATTATTAAAGCTGAGGGTCGTCATGGATCAAGGAATTAGGATACTCTAATGGCACCAAAATTTTGATCACGTAATTAAGAGACCATGAACAAAATCGTTGGATTGAGATCCTTTAGAAAAAGGGATTTGTAAAATTATTAAAGCTGAGGGTCGTCATGGATCAAGGAATTAGGATACTCTAATGGCACCAAAATTTTGATCACGTGCAAGTACCATTCGATCTTTCGATCTCCCACCTACCTCATGATTGACATGGCCCTAGGTGGGCCCAAAGCTGAGATGTAATTTATAGTTAAAAACTTAATTTTGTAAATAGAGAAGTTTCAGGTTAAATTTTGTAAGTAAAAATGAATAACAAAATACCATTTGTAAGTTAAAAATAATTTGATACTCTGAGATCCCTTTCCTATTTTATGTTATTAAAATTTGAATTTATCCTATATCAAGTTTATATTTTATAAAGTAGGAATATATTAAAATTATTCTCACTAATATTTTTATTGTAATGAATCTAACAGTGGCCCACTGGCCTTACAAGATAAGAAGGCTTTTAGGATTTATTCATTTACAAAGAGTTAGGTACATTATAGTTGCCTGATTTCTATTTTCGCTCTCATAAATACTCACACCAAACACGCTATGGGAATCCCTATCCAACAAGGCAACAACAAAAGATTAGTCCCTCATCATTACTATGGAAAGAGAGATGCCTTACCACAAAATCATCAATGAATTGGCGACAACCACCTTATTTAAAACCAGGAAAAAAAATCCTATTAGCTGGCATTAGGGGATGTAGACTCGTTTATTGAAGCTGATTTTGTTCAAAGGCTAGTTCCTAAACCCATCTTGTGTTTGGTAGGAAGATTTTTACCTGCAAGCAAATCGGGTATTATGTTTATGCAGTCTAGCTCATGTGGCCTTCATTGTGGATAGGATAGGTGGAAGGATTCTTTAAAGAGAAAGGTCATGTAAAAGAATCGGCCCTATCAAATTACCGTAGCGCTTGGTCTAACAACTTTAAAGTTCATAGTCTTCTAATCATAGATTTTCTTGATATTCAATTAGGCATGAAAACTAGGTCTTGCCGGCAGTAAGCATCGGCCCAGCCGTGCCTGGAACTTGCTGCCCACAGGCCGGCCCACATGCCTCTTCTAAGTTTTTTAGTCTTTTTTATATATATATATATATAAATTGAAAGAGACTCTAACTTGAAATACAACTAAAACTATTAAAATAAATGGTTGTGCGTTAATTCTAATTCACAAATGGATAATAGATTTTTAATTATTTTAAGTTTTATATTTTATTTATATAATTAAAATTTAAGTATATATAGTTTGTGTCGTGCCGGGCCTCGGCCAAGCACCCTGGCCCAGTACAACACGGCTAAGGACTAGTTGTGGCATGTCGTGCCCACAAAAATATCATTTTTCTCCATTTGCTTTTTTCAGTAGTAGGGTTACTTTATTAAACTCAAATTACTCGAGATAATGCTTTTGTTGCACTAAAATATTAGCATTGAGCCAAATTTCACTCCAACGTTTGAAGCCTTATATATATAATTCAGTATTAGTTATTCACTTCCCTCATTTCATCTTTAATCACATGTCTTGTGTATGATCAATTTAATGGTTGGACTCAAACATGAGCTACGGGGACCACTGAGGATGATAAAGGGCCAAGATATTATTAGATGAGACCCGAGGAGCAAAATTTCCATTAACCAAAAGGTGTGGATGGGCCCGTAAAAGACACGACCCGAGGACTAAAGCCTAAGTTGGAAAAAAATTGGAGTAGCAGCTTTTCCGTTGCTTGTAGGGGAGGAAAACCTGAAATTTGCACAGTAGAAGCAACCAGTGGAAAACCTGCATTTAAGAATGGACATTGGAAGCAGCGGAAAACTTAGAAATTGCTAGTTTTCCCTACCTCAGCCATAAAAACCCATTTTCACCCTGAACACACGATTAATTCCTTTTCAAGCCCTAAAGAGAGTTAGAGGGATCAGAAGATTAAAACCTTAAATGATGTGTGTAAATGATGTAAAAATTACTAACGGTGTTGATGGGAATACAAGATAATTAATGAACCTTTTATCCTTCTAGATCTTTCCCAGAGCTGTTAGAAACATTCTAGTTCTTTCAAACGATATATTAGCAAATACAAGATGACGAGCCTTCTTTCCTTGAAGATCTTCTCCCTAGTAATTAGAAGTCTTTTTCTAATTTTTCCACTCGAAGGATAATTAATTCATATTTTGGATGAGAAAGGCATTATTAAAAGCATAGGGAATAGGGGTATTCACGAGCCAGATTGGGCCGAGCTAAGGAATGTCCATGCTTGACTCGGTCTCAAAGCTATAAGCCCAATCCCGGCCTAGACATGAATCAGGTCGTAAGTACCATATATCTACCTTAAGATTGTACATCAACTCCTAATTATAAGAATTCCTATTCCAATTTTGTCTGTAACTATTGCTCTTAACAGGGGCGGCCTCTGGATGTTCGTTTGAGGGTGAAGACCCTATATAGATAGTTTGGTTTTGGGGGCAATGATGAGGATTTTCATGTGGATTTTGTGGGAGGACCCATGATTTTTATTGGATTTTCATGTGGAATGATAGAGATAACAAGCCTCAACACTCATTATAACAACACTAAGAACTGAAATTTGTAATAAAAACTCATGTACTGTTTGTTTGCATGAAATGAAATTAAATACTAATCCACAAGGATTAATATTTTTAAAAGAGGTAAAGGGTGAAGATACAAGATGGAGATGTAGATGGAACCTCAACTTTCCTAAAATTTAAATGATCAGGGGTGATCATCTGGTATCCATTTCTCATATGTTTCCCCTTGATCCATAGAATTTAAAAGCTGGCCTCTTAATTATCAAAGTTAAAGAATTGGCATGCATGGGGCATTTTGACAAATAAGATGTTCTATAATGGCCTTGGCAGCTCCCTGAGAGACTCTAGTGATATGCCCATCACATTTATGCTCCATCCTAGGGGGAGTTAGCTTGCAAGTTAAACCTCTAATACAGGGGAGAAATCGAGAAACAAATGGCATATGCAAAAACTCACACCCCACTGCATTTTGTGAAGCTATATCATGCTCTATCTCTCTCTCTCTCTCTCTCTCTCTCTCTCTCTCTCTCTCTCTCTCTCAACAACTAAAAGAAGAAGAATAAGAATTAACAGTCCTATATAGATTGCCTAGCGTAATCTAAATTGATTATTTCCAAGATGGTTGTGAGTATCTGAAATATCAGTAAATGATACCTGCTGCTGGATAACCAGAACCGAAAGCCTTCCATGGGAGAAATCAGCAGAGGCAAGCATGTCCCCAATGACCCCCAGCTCTGGATTGTCACTCCACGACAACAGCCCCTCCAACAGCGCCGAGTTCAACCCATGAGACCTCCCCACCATCACCAGGTCATAATCCATCCCCAGATGCTGGATTCCTGCCAGAATCTCCTCACCCACTGTCTCTCTCTCCTCCCTCATCACCACCCATTTGTTCTCTGCCGCCCACGCTCGGAACCACCCCACCATGCACCTCCTTGTCCAACTGCCTCTCCCGGGAAATCCCCCTCCGGTGGTTCTCGTAGGGGACGAACCGCACCACTGTCAGCCTCACCCTAGAGTTGCCTGCCATGCATGCCGCATACGTACAGAACCTCGCGGTCATGCGGGCCTCCAATGAAGAAGGCCGCGATACGGTGCAATTGGGAGGAGATGCCCGCGGTGGTGCTATGGTCAACGAGTAATCCCACCGAACAAGGCGCCTCAGCCACAACATTGGGGTTGATAACTTGCGAGGCGAAATTCATGATGTTGAGGCCGCAGTGTTGGAAAAATTTCATCATGTGGGGCCACACATGTAACTATTAAATGTGTTATGCTATCTTTGCTTAAGCCTATATTAAAGTGATCTAATTAAGAATTAAAGTTCTAAAGCTTAAGGGTATAATTGTCATGGGATTAATGTGTAGATACCAGAATGTTATTTCTAATTTGATGAGGGGCCAAATTAGAAATAACAAACTTATGATATCTTATATATTAGGGTTATGGTCCCCAATTCATATGGTGAATACCTATTCTCTCTGACATCCCTTCATCAGAAGAATCAAGAGGGTTTCTCTGAGTAGCCATACAGGATTGGAAGATCATCAACCTGCAAACAAGTTCATTCAATGGATTCAGGTATGTTTTTCCGCTTTACTTCTCTCAATGATTTGACATGGAGGATCTTGGTTGATCAAAATTTTTCCAGATCTAGATTATTGTTTCTAATAATTAGTATCAAAGCATCTCCATGTTAAGCCATTGGGAATCCAGATATAAATCAATCTGTTGATATTCTATTCTTTGGTTGCAATCTATTAATTTCTTCATTAAGAACTTCAAGCAAGTGCACTTTCACATGTTTATCTTGTAACTTCTATGCACCAAATCATGTACTTTGTGCTCTTTCAATGGATCCAGAATCCTTTTTTCGTCGGCTTGTTCTGATCCAATTTGGGCTCTTGTGGGTTTTGGTTCCTAACTGCTGTACTAAAATTAGGATGTGGGTTTTCTGCAACTTCTCCGGTTTTTTTTTTTTTTTTTGGCTTCTTTTAATGATGGGTGCAATGGATGGGCACATAGATGCTATCTCTTGTATGACTAGGAATCCGAACCAGTTAAAAGGAATATTTTCTGGTTCAATGGATGGAGATATTCGTCTCTGGGATATAGCATCCAGAGGGTTTTCCGGAATTATGATCCCAATATACGTACTCAAGAAGCAGCCACTGAGTATGTCCGTGCTCTCAATGCTGCAAAGTTTGTTGTATGGGAATAACATCAATGTGAATCTGTTACACCCCCAAAAGCACTTTATGGGTTTTTTTTTTTTCTAATATTTTTTTTTGTATATCTTCTGCCATGGGTTTTGTATATCTTCTGCTATGAGTTCCTGTTACAGAAACCACCTTTTTTTTTTTTTTTTGGGGGGGGAGAAGGTGTGGGGCCGTATGGTGGTCCGCCGGAACACACTTTTGGGTGGTCCCGCGGGAGCACACTTTTGGGTGGTCTGTTATACAATAATAATAAAAAAAAAAATTTAATTTATGGTGACATGTGAAGACAACTAATTGGTTTTCTTCAAACAACAATTCAAATATTTTATGGTATATCTTTTATGATTTAATTACATAGTTCATTATTCTAAATGGGCTAATTGAAACAAGATGTAACCAAAGTGACCTCTCTTGTGTAGATTGTTCATGAGGAATATTGGATGTTTGTGTGTGTGTGTAAATTCATACGGGTCTTAGTCGGCCCAAAGGAAGGTTAATACTTGGCCGAATTGCATACACACCTGTAGTGGTAAACGTGTGACGATTATAAGGTTTTTTACATATGAATAATAAGTCGATCCAAAGATAGATTTATTATTTGATATGAATTATTGTCAGTGTTAGATCACTACAACAAGATGACCATTTACAATTAATATTACTATCCAAAGACTTGATATATTAATGTTGTGCTAGGTACCTTGACATGAGATTTACCATTATTTGAATTTGTTACTTTTGTATTTGGTTAATAATATGAGCATGTTTGTCTATTTGTTTTTTGTTCTCTTTACAGCTAGTGTTTCTACTATATCTGCTGATATCACCTCTATACCTGTACTTAATGGGACCAACTTTAAGGATTGGAAAGAGAACATAGAAATTGTTCTCGGCTGCATGGATCTAGACTTTGCACTACGGATTGAACAACCCGCTTCTCTTACGGATGCAAGTTCTCCTAATGACAAAAAGAACTTTGAGAAGTGGGATCGCTCAAATCGCATGAGTCTTATGATCATCAAGCACGGCATTCCGGAGGCATTTAGGGGTGCAGTATCTGAAAAGCTAACCACAGCCAAAGAATTCCTAACCGAAATTGAAAAGCGTTTTCTGAAAAACGATAAGGCAGAAACAAGCACGCTTTTGCAAAGCTTGATTTCTATGAAGTACAATGGCAAGGGGAACATATGGGAGTACATTATGGGAATGTCTCATATTGCTTCTAAACTTAAGGCACTGAAGCTCGAGTTGTCTGACGACTTGCTCGTGCATTTGATATTAATATCACTTCCTGCACTATACAGTCAATTTAAGGTCAGTTACAACTGTCAAAAGGAAAAATGGACTCTTAATGAGCTCATTTCTTACTGTGTGCAAGAGGAAGAGAGATTGAAGCAAGACAGAACCGAAAGTACTCATTTGGCTAGCACCTCTAAGGATAAGGGCAAAGATAAGGGCAAAAAGAGAAAGAAAATTGAAGCTGCTAAGGGTCCAGCAGAAAAGAAACAACAGCCAGCCACTAAGGGTTGTTTCTTTTGCAACAAGCCTGGACATGTGAAGAAGGACTGTACCAAATATCACGCTTGGCGTGTAAAGAAAGATACATTTCTTGCTTTGGTCTGTTCTGAGGTAAATTTAACTTCAGTACCTGGAAACACGTGGTGGTTAGATTCTGGTGCTACTACTCACATCAATGTTTCTATGCAGGGTTGCCTGAGCTACCGAAAGCCAAGTGATGCTGAAAGACACATCTTTATGGGCGATGGAAAGTTGGTAGAAGTAGAGGCAATAGGGCATTTTAGGTTGTTATTAAAAACTGGTTATTATTTGGATTTATTAGATACTTTCATTGTACCATCTTTTCGACGGAATTTGGTTTCGGTTTCTTTATTGGACAAGTTTGGTTATTTTTGTTCATTTGGAAACAATCAATTCAGTTTATCTATAAATTCAAATGTTATTAGAACTGGTTCTCTATGTGTATATGACAACTTATATTTGCTTGATACAATTGTTTCTTATAATGAATCCTTGCATGTAGAATCACGAAGTACTAAACGCAAACTGAATAAAGAAAACTCGGCTACATTATGGCACAAACGCTTAGATCACATCTCTAAATCTAGAGTTGAGCGACTTGTGTCTGATGGCATTTTAGATTCTCTTGACTTTACAGACTTTGATGTTTGTATTGCTTGCATCAAGGGAAAACAGACCAAAATAAAGAAATTAGGTGCCAATAGAACTACAGACGTCTTAGAATTGATACACACGGATATATGTAGATCATTCCCTACGGCTTCCTAGAATGGCCAACAGTATTTCATATCATTCATAGACGATTACTCTCGCTATGGGTACCTATTTCTCATTCATGAGAAATAACAGTCATTGGACGTGTTCAAAACATTTAAAGCTGAAGTTGAGAACCAACTCGACAAAAGAATAAAGAGTGTAAGGTCTGACCGTGGTGGTGAATACTACGACATATATGACGGTTCAGGTAAACAACGTCCAGGACCATTTGCTAAATTCCTAGAGGAATGTGGAATCGTCCCACAGTACACCATGTCAAGGTCACCTAGCATGAATGGTGTAGCTGAAAGACGAAATCGAACTCTTAAGGATATGGTAAGGAGTATGATTAGTCATTCCACTTTACCAGAGTCACTCTGGGGAGAAGCACTCAAAACAGCAGCTTATATTCTGAATAGAGTGTCAAATAAAGCAACTGCAAAAACACCTTATGAGCTTTGGACAGGCAGAAAACCTAGTCTAAAACATTTTCACATTTGGGGATGTCCAGCTGAGGCAAGGCCTTACAGGCCACATGAAAAGAAATTGGACTCCAAAACTGTGAGCAGCTACTTCATTGGCTACTCTGAACGATCTAGGGGCTATAAGTTTTATGATCCCACACTTAGGTCAATTTTTTAGACGGGAACTGCAACATTTTTTGAGGATGTTGAGTTTGGGGGGAGAAATAAGGTTAGAGACATTGTCTTTGAGGAAGAATCGGTTTCGATTCCCACTATTGCTTTTGACAATGTGCAGGTTTCTATACTTGTCATTGATCAAGAAGCGAATTCGGATCATCAACAAGACAATGTTGATCAACCCCCCATTCAAGATGAGGAACAAACTCAACAACCTCAAGAACCAGTGCCTTTAAAGCGGTCCACAAGAGAAAGGAGAAATGTTATTCCGGACGATTTTTCCTTCTTTCTCCGAGAACATGAGGAAGAAATTGGAATGGTGGAAAATGATCCAATCAACTTCCATCAAGTCATGCAAAGTTCTAACTCTCAAAAGTGGATTGATGCCATGAATGAGAAATATAAGTCTATGCAAGACAATAAGGTTTGGGAACTTGTCCCATTACCAGAAGGTGCGAAGCCCATTGGTTGCAAATGGATTTTTAAAACCAAAAGGGATTCAAATGGTAATGTGGAGAGGTATAAGGCTCGTCTTGTAGCTAAAGGCTTTACCCAAAAGGAAGATATTGACTTTAAAGAGACTCTCTCCGGTTTCATTGAAAGACTATTTTCGGACAATTATGGCACTAGTTGCACATTTTGATCTTGAGCTTCGTCAAATGGATGTCAAAACAGCATTTCTCAATGGTGACATTGACGAAACAATTTATATGGTGCAGCCAGAAAACTTTGTGTCGGGAGACCCAAAGAAGACCCAAAGAATATGGTCTGTAAATTGACAAAGTCCATCTATGGACTCAAGCAAGCTTCTCGTTAGTGGTATCACAAGTTTCATCAAGTGATTATCTCGTTTGGTTTTGAGACAAACGTTGTTGATAATTATGTGTATCACAAATTCAGTGGGAGTAGGCACATATTCCTGGTTTTGTATGTCGATGACATATTGCTTGCCACAAATGATATAGGCATGTTGCATGAAACCAAGAGATTTCTATCAAAGAATTTTAAGATGAAAGATCTTGGTGACGCCTCTTTTATATTAGGGATCCTGATACAACGAGATCGCTCTCGGGGTATTCTTGGATTATCACAAAGAAGTCATATTGATAAAGTGCTCAAAATGTTTGGCATGCAGGACAGCAAACCGGGTGACACTCCTGTCTCTAAGGGAGACAAGTTCAGTCTCAACCAATGCCCTAAAACTAACCTTGAAGTTAAGGAAATGCAGAAGATTCCTTATGCATCAGCTGTAGGGAGTCTAATGTATGCTATGGTGTGTACGCGTCCGGATATTGCGTACATTGTTGGTATATTAGGCAGATATTTAAGCAATCCAGGGATGGATCATTGGAAAGCAGCCAAGCAGGTTATGAGGTATTTACGGAGAACAAAATATCATATGCTCACATATAGGAGATCGGATCAGTTGGAGATCATAGGGTATTCCGACTCTGATTATGCTGGATGCCAAGACAGTATGAAATTCACATCAGGCTACATCTACCTGTTAGCTGGTGGAGCTATTTCTTAGAGGAGTGCTAAACAGACACTTGTAACTGATTCCACCATGGCAGCAGAGTTTGTAGCATGCTATGAGGCATCCAACCATGGAATATGGCTGCGGAATTTTGTCACCGGGCTGCGAATTCTGGAGGGTATTGAAAGACCGCTCAAACTATATTGTGACTATAAATCAGCAGTGCTATATTCCAACAACAACAGGAGCTCAATTAAGTCAAAGCATATTGTCATTAAGTTCCTAGTTGTGAAGGAAAGAATATAGGATGGACAGATATCCATAGAGCACATTGGGACAAACTCCATGATAGCGGATCCGCTTACAAAGGGATTACCACCCAAGGTCTTTCATGAGCACACTGCTCATATGGGTGTTATTTTGTGTGAGGATATCACATTCTAGTGGGAGTTTGTATGATTTTTATGTTTTATTGCTTTATGTTTGATTTTAAATACACTTATGCATTTATGTATTTGGATATTATTCTGATCAGAAATACAGTATTCGGTTCATTTCACTCTGTTACATTGTATTAAATATTGATCTTACTAAGGAATACAGTAGGACCAGTTGGAAATAGACATGTATAGATCACATTGCATGTATTTTCCATGCTACGCATCCATGATTGATCTATGTCATTTGGTTATGTTGGTGTACGTGACCATTGATGGGTTTAGTCATGTTGAAAGTGAGGAAGACCGCTTTGATCCTATACCGGCATAATCAATGGACGAGATTGTTCGGATATATCCTAAATTATGATAGCAAACTTTTGGAGCTCATACAGTCATACACATTTGTTAAGTTACACATATGGCCCAGTGGGAGATTGTTGGAAAAATTCCATCATGTGGGGCCACACATGTAACTATTAAATGTGTTATGCTATCTTTGCTTAAGCCTATATTAAAGTGATCTAATTAAGAATTAAAGTTCTAAAGCTTAAGGGTATAATTGTCATGGGATTAATGTGTAGATATCAGAATGCTATTTCTAATTTGATGAGGGGTCAAATTAGAAATAACAAACTTATGATATCTTATATATTAGGGTTATGGTCCCCAATTCATATGGTGAATACCTATTCTCTCTGACATCCCTTCATCAGAAGAATCAAGAGGGTTTCTCTGAGTAGCCATACAGGATTAGAAGATCATCAACCTGCAAACAAGTTCATTCAATGGATTCAGGTATGTTTTTCCGCTTTACTTCTCTCAATGATTTGACATGGAGGATCTTGGTTGATCAAAGTTTTTCCAGATCTAGATTATTGTTTCTAACACGCAGTCGATAGACCACTGCTTGAAGAAGGGGGGGAGGATGAGACTAATGCTGCGGTCAAGCGCAAATGTCCTCATGCATGGTTGCGAATGGGGAGATGTCAGTGAAGGCATTGAGGGTAACTGCACCAGGCTCGTTTCGCAGCTCATAGTTCTTGAAGGCGGTGATTTCTTTGACTTCCCAGAAAAGAAGTTTCAGTTTGTTTTGCAAATACTTTTGAATTTGGGGGCACACCTTAGATTGATGCATACCCTTGGATCTCAACCTCATTAATTTGATAATAAGCAAGGCCTCAAATAACACTCCCAACAAAGAAAAATATGTAACATTGAATTGAAATATTTGAGGGGAGATGAATAAAACCATTTTCCATTATGCAATCCAACTTTAATTATCAAGATTAAGATCCAACAATTTTTTTTCATCGAAGTTGAAACTCACAGTTCAAAAGTTGAGAGTTCAAAACAAAAAAGAATACGAGTTTTATCCGAATAAATTGGCTTGTTTCACCTGTACGTGTGACTTTAGGCTATAGCTCGCCCCCAACTCAGATTTGATATAAGCAAATCAAATGAGTCCGAACATATTTGGAAGAAAGAGAATAGGAAAGTTAAATTTGAGTACTTGAAGTTTCTTCATCTCTTCTTCTTTTATATAAAATGGAATATTTTCCTCTTAAAGAGGGAGGCTAACAAGAGAGGAGTGTACCTTGGAGTTTAACAACTTGACATATTGTTAGGCTCCGTCCCGAGTTAATCCCAATTAACTCTAATTAATTGAGCTTAAGACTAATTAAGCCGGTTTAAAGGAATTAATGGTGATTTATCACCACATAGAATTGAATAAGTCTAATGTGAGCTTATTGAAAGAGTAAACAAGATGAGGAAAGGAAGTGAATAGAAATGGAGCTTAAACAAGCAAACAAAGGATTTTGTATAAATACGGGATTATACGTATTTTGTCGAATACGGAAACTCTTGATACCAACATGTGTATCTCGACGAGTACGATGATTTTCGTAAAAGACTTGAATTGATTCGATGAATATTGGATCAAATGGACAGTTAATTGACTCGAAATGTAAATGAATGAATGAAAGGGGGGTTAAATGCAAAAATGGACTTATAAGATAAGATGATGAACTCAATTGAGTTCATTCACCTCCAGCAACCTAGCAGCAGTCGTTTCTTCTCCTTTCTTCTTCTTTCTTTGATTGTTTCTTCATCTAGAGTGAAGTTGAGTTGATTCGAGTGAAAGGAAGTCATCTCCTTCTATCTTCTCCATCACCTTCTTTGAGTTTTCTTGGCATTCAAGCTTGAAAAGAGTGGATTTTATCTCAAATCCAAGCTAACCAAGGATTAAGCTTCACCTAAGGCAAGTATATGCATTTCTAGCAATTTAAAGCTTTTATATAACTTGTATGAACTCAGGGAGTTCAAACATGTGGATTTGGTTCAGGATTTTTAAAGCTTGAAAATGAGCTTCTGGGTGATTTTCGGCTAGCCGCGAAACTAACCGCCAGAAAATCCGAATTTGACGAGCTTCTAGAAAGCTAACCGCCAAATTTCGGTTAGCCGAAATTGAAATTTCGGCTAGCCGCGAGGTGACTGCCGAGCTGACCGAAATTGGTCAGAAATCCCTGTCAGGAAAATCAGCTTCTGGAAAGCTGACCGTAAGTTAACCGAACTTGGTTCGGCTAGCCGCCAGTACAGTTCGGCTAGCCGCCTGCACCGTTGCGGCTAACCGCCAGGTAGCCGCCGAGGCAGCCGAAATTGACCAGATTACTCATAGTTAGGAAAATTTTGGCCAATCGCTTGGACCCAGTGAGTTTTGGATTTTTTTGCGAAAACGAGGATCGCTTATGTGGGCATCAATACCTTCCTAAGTGTTAGTGGAGGTTATCTAATGCACACTCTACTTAAAGTAATATTATCTATAGTAATACTTGCATTGATAACCAAAGTTACACGAAATGGTTGGTTAGCGGATGGATTGAACACTAGACTGAGATTAAGACGAATTGTTAAAGGGTCTGGCACTACCTAGTGGTTTCCGAACTCATTATTGAATTGAATTGAGCTGAATGAATTGCTAAATGAAATGACTATTCCTACTGCAGTAGATGAGATTGGGGTGTTCCGGAGCCCGTGGTGACACCAGTGATCTCTGATCAAGACACTGGGAGATCCCACCTTATTGGACCGAAAGGTCATTGACTGAAAAGTCATCCACTGAAAAGCCATTAATAAAGGTTGAACCTAATGAATAAATGAATATGAAATGCTCCCTTTTTGGGAAGAACTGAATGAGTTGAAACCAATGCTAGTGTAGTTGCTAGTATTTGTGTCATGGTTATTTGTATTTGATATTGATTGTTTAGAACTGTTTAAATCGATGAATTGTTAGGAATTGTTAGACAGATACATATATTTTGTTGAACCGTCGTGTTCATGGTATTACTGATGATATTACAGGCTCAGTTGCCCGTGCCGGTCCCTTCGATACCGTCCTGCCAGCGAAGGAGGCTCATTCGCTACCTCCAGGAGGTTTAGCTGAATGGACGTGATCAGAGAGCGGGTTCATTGGAGTCTTTTGGAAACTTTTTAGAAATGTTTTATATATTCATTTTGGTATTGTAGGTACTGTATTTGATGTTCCCTGCATTGTATTGTAAATATGCAGTGGTTGATGATAGGAACAATGAAATGATGTATAGTGAACTGTGCAGCTCAAAGTAAATATATGATTCGTTTTGATTAAATGGTTGTCAATGTATATTACTGTATATTCCGCAACTGTACATTGACAGGTACGTATGCAAGATCCCTTGTAGGCTTCGGTTTAACTTCGGTTAATCGGAGTTTACGGGAGTAAATATGATTGCATCGCGACCCGGGGGTTAACCCTAATGACTCTGATCTCGGGGCCAGACCCTTGAAGGTCAGGATCATGGAAAGCACAAGTGCATCTGAGAAGGGCAAGTCGTAATACATTGATGGAGCAATTGTTCCCACCATTTCGGCCACTTGGCATCCTAAGACGATCGAGACAAAAGCCACAATGCCAGATAGCGTGGTGCTACTGTTGGTGAAAAGATTAGTCTTCAAGCCGAAGCTGCGGAAGAAGATGGGGAATAGGAAGCAGCTGAGAATGGTCTCAGTCCTCGCCAAAAGGGTCAAGCTGAGGACTGAGCCGTCGGGCACAACCACCCCAATATCATTGGCCCCTCCAAGTTGCTTGCACCCATCAGATCACTGAAGAAACCCATAACCAAGACTCCAAGTAGGACAGGCACGACAAAGCGGTGCTTCACCGGCTTCCCCTCCGGCGTCTGCCGGATGATCCAATGCATTGCTGGGCAGATCATGAATACTGTGACTGCTAATTGTACAACCAGCGCGATGGAGAACCACATAAGCCTTCTTGCACTAATATTGTTCTGCTTGATCGCCCCAAAGCTGATGAGAGACAACCAACCAGCAACATCATTGGTCATGGATGCCGACATGGAAATGCGCCCAAACCCTGAATTGAGGAGGTGGAGGTCTTTGAGGATGGGGAAGATGACCGGCGGCACCGGAGATAAGGACATGGCCGAGCAAAGGCCCACAAGAACTGGTCCCTGAGCGAAGCTATTGCCCAAGACACGGTGGAATAAGTGCACCATGGTGAAGACTCTGAAAAAAGGAGGAGCAGGCAACAAACACCTATGACCCCACTGGTTGTCTTCCCCTTCCTCCTATCAACTGGAGGTCCACCCTTACGCATATGAGGAAGATGTAGTACATCAAGGCCACCTCTGCAATTGTTTCCCTCACATAATTGCTTCTCTCTGGAAATATGCTCTCTGAAAACACCTTGAATCGGCCTAGGAAAGAGGGACCAATCAAAATATATAGAGTAGAGATAATTTGCAAGAGATAAATTATGGAAACTAAATCACCCAATCCTATCATCTAACCCCTATCAAGGATTTTTCCAATTCTATTGTGTGTAATTGTAAGAACCATATCCTTCCTATGTAATATTCTCTACCAAAACAAACATGAAAGAAAGGATTTTTTTTTAACTTGTACTGATACTAATACAATTTTATTACAACTACAAATAGCCGACTCTGTTCATCTTGGATGTCAATCAAAAACTCAATCAAAAACTTCGATATGTAGTCAAATCAAAGGTAAGTTATCAACATGTCTTTGAAATACAACTTGTTTATGAAATCCATTAAACCTAACCTAGTTCTGATCATTAGACACTCTTTTCTGCTCATTCACCCCCAACATTTTAGGTCCAAGTTAATTTCCATCTTTATAAGGCAAAAGATGAAGGTGGGTCAAGGTGGTGGACTGATATTGTGAGATTAATATAGGTGATTATTAGCAAAAACAAAAGACAGGGAAGGTGGCAGTTAGGAGGTGGAGGAGCTTACAAGGATCTCAGAGACGACTGTAGGCTGTTTGAGAGGTTTCAAGAGTAACTCAATGACGCGGGTGATGGAGACAGTTATGGAAACCTGCAATATCAAGAGAGGGAGGGTAGATTGCAGGAGGTTAGATTCACCCCAGAAGCCACTGGAATGGATAGAGAACTTAGAACAGAAAACAGGGTCTTGTGAACTGTTTTGTGAATAAAGGAGCACCGCGCTGCCGCCACACTGCCACGTTTGATGGTTCGTCAGACTTCTTCAAGCGGAAGCTTTGCATGCTTCTATGTAGCCCTGGGCATCGGCTCATGTTGCATGGGCAAGTCCGGATGACCTATTGTATTTGTTATATTTTTACCGTAAGTGACTAATAATACTCCGCCACGTCATCTAAAAATTTAGGTGATTAGATGATTTTGAAGTTTAAAAAGTTTAAAATAGATGAAAGAGAGTCGCCAAAAATTTTGGATGACATAGCGGAGTATTATTGATACACTCACGGTGAAAGTACAACAAATACGATAGATGATCCGAACTCGTTGCGAGCCTGTTGGATGGGCCTAGTTGCAGTTTTGTGGACCGATAGTTGAAGGTGCTGAGTGGAGCCTTACCTATTCTAGAAGGCTCAACTACAGATAGGGTTGGTTGGCAATTGGCATGGATGAGTTTAAACCCTGTCTGTGCATAGATCATTTTGGGCTGGATGTGTGCAGGCTCTTTATCCCTCTTAAGTTTTTCGTGGCCCCTGATTAGTCCAATTGCTAAGGGGCTGGAATCTAGATCCACTTATGATACCCAATACTTGGTATAAGCCCAACGTATTTGTATCGGATCGATATGATATTTGTATTGGTACCAGATACTACACCGATACTTTTAGGGTATAAGTTCAGCATATTCTACATACCGAGCAAGTTCATTATTTCATGTAGTTTTTTAAATATTTTTCTTATTTCTCAGTAGAAAATGGTAGAAATGAACATAAACAATGATAATTTTATTAATTCAAATGTGATCTAATTGGTATCCGTATCCTAGATTTCAGAAAGTGCTAGTTGAAGCCGTGTCCGCACCCGTATCCATATCAGGGCATCATGGAGATCAACTATAGGTATTGTTGGGAATGTCCATCTGGCCCATCTGAACGCAGTTGAGGGCTGGATATGATCAGCTGAACCTTTTGTTCATTTAGCCATGGGCCCATCTCTAGATCACTCCCTTCTCTCTTGTCTGGATTTCTCTTTTAAGGGCCCGTTTGGATAAAGACAAAATGATATCAAGAGAATCCCATTAAGTAGACAGACGTGTGGAAATCAAGGGACGGGAAAGTCCATTGTGAAGATTTACCACTCTTCTCTGGTAAGAGATTTCATTGTGCTTAGATTGTAGTTAGTAGAAAACCATTGTTAAAACCCTTAGATAAAAATAATGCTAAACAGTCAAACATATCACTTGATAAGAAAAATATGAGAGAAAAAGGTGTTCAGAGATAACCATGTCCTATTTTATGCAAAAGTGGTCAAGAAGAGAGTATTTCTCCCCTACAAGAATCCAAAAGAGTGAAAAAGAAATTTATCTAGAGAAGAAAAGATTTTCTCAGGCACTTAAAAGTGGAAAGTAATTTTATTTTTGTCTTCGAGAAAAACTAAAACAGTAGAAAATAATTAGCAAAAAAGGTTCTTTCTGAAAATAATTAGCAAAATTTTGGTAGGGCCACATATAAAAACTACACATAATTTTCAAAACACATAGGAGATTTTCTAAAAATTTTGGTTGGGAGCATATATAAAAAATTAGAAAACTTTCAAAAGGTTAAAGGGGTTTTCAGCGCCAGTAGGTTAGTCCCATTCAAATAGATGGGATTGGTCTCTGGGGTTTTCTATTTGGATTGATCATAGGAGAAATTTTCAAGTGAGTTGTGCGCATTTGAGTTATTTGTGCACAAGCTCACCTATAAGTTGTGCATGTGTGCATCTGCAAAATGCATATGCATTTTTGTTTCAATTCATAATCGATGGTGGAACGCTAGACTTGAGTTGTCCTCGATCAGCTGAGCTACAGGAGGAAGATGTAGTAATCTAACTAATGCTCGTAATTCCTATTTCTTCCAATTTACACCCTTATATCCAGCTTTTGTTCACGCCAAATCAGTGTGCCACCTACAGGCTATAGTAGCCACTGCAATATGGAAACCTCCATATACTGGTTTTGTGAAACTCAATTTTCATGGTTCAGTTAACTTGGCTACTAATTGTGCTAGATATGGAGGAATAATTCGGGATCATACAAGTAACATAATTGTAAGTTATGCAGCTCAAATGGACACAAATAATCCACTACAAGCTGAACTTTATCGGTTGCACAACATCACTAGTTTCAGAATATCATTGTAGAAGGAAATGCTCTTTTAATTCGTAAAGCTTTTCAAGGTCACTCAATATTTTCTTGGAATCTCATCCCAACTTGAAAGAAAATAGTTGTATCTATGAAGAGAATCAGTCAGTGCTCCTCTATGTACCACTCTCGAATGGCTATTACTATTGCAGATGCATTATCTCTGTGTACTACGTACCCTCCAATGGCTAATACTGTTGCAGATGCATTATCTCAATGTACTACTCTCGAATGGCTAATACTGTTGCAGATGCATTATCTAAATTGGCTCATCCAGTATACAGTCTTCACAAATTCTCTACCAACTGATATTTGATTCATTGTTATAGGATGTACTGTGTCTTTTCCTTTAACACAATCATCTTTTAGCAAAAAGAAAAAAATCTAACTAATGCAATGTGGAACGGCAGGAACAAAATATGGGGTGTGGGCTGTGGGCCATGGCCCCTATAAAATATAAATTGCTTTTAAAACCATATGATTTTATATATCTAACCTCCAGAGATATATATATATATGGGGCTAGCTCTCCTAAGCTCAAGTGTGTGGTGGGGCCCACTTGGGGACCATCATGGAGATGGGAGGAATTTCAAGGACTCCTTAGGATCCTCCTCCCTGTAAAAAATTAGCCCCAACCATGATTTCTATTAATTTTAAACTTAGTAGCCACATTGCCAGTCACTCACAGAGGGTCACCCACCTACCCTGTTCATTTGTACTCATGCTAACCAGACTGCAAGGCCTCAACCATCTGAAGAACTAGACAGAGAAGCCTTATGCCACTGGTATCCCAAATCAGCTACCATGTCTCGGGTTGTCTAGGTCTGCCAATGGACAAGATCAATCAAGCCAATAATCCTCATGGGAGGGTCCAGGGAGTCAAAGTCGGGTAGGTTGATGAGAAACCTGGGCTAGAGCCCAGTTAAGCAGTAGTAGACCAACCAAAACCCACAACATCCATTCCAAATCCAGCCCAACCTAACCCAGATCAGTCTTAACCATGCATAAAAATAAAAAATAAAAAACATATGCAAAGAAAATAAAATAAACATAGATGAGCACTCCAGATTGGACTGGTCAAGCCAACTGGAAGTGTACATAGAGACGAGGAAAGAAAAATAATATGATATGACACAAGGAACAAAATATGCACTGCTGAAATCCTTTCAATACAATATGTATGTCATCTTTTTTTTTTTCTCTCTGTAATGAAAAAACAATCATATGTAAGTCTGTATTTATCTACAGGATCTTAGACATGGAGAATGTTAAGGAAATGGATGGAAAAAGAATGTACAATCCAGGAGTATGTCAAAGGGGGAAAAAAGAAAATCAGAAAATAAAGAGCAAATTCTCTACATTAAAATTTAAAGAGAATCAGCTCAAGCTCATGCAGGCAGGCGAACTCAACTATCCACTAAACTTAAACCCCAACTATCCACATTTAAGTTTCTCCTATAAATCACTAGCTGAAAAATGATATGTCTAAAGGTCCAGCAGGCAGTATTATGTTTATGATGGAAAACCACAACTCTCTCCCTGCACACCATCCAGTGACCAGTCCATAATGCATCGGATCTCCAGGGATCAAGAACGGTGGAAATTGGTCTTAACGGCAATCAGCAGCCTCTTGTTCCCTTCCATTCCCCATCTTGCAAGCTCCCCCAAAGTAGCCTCTCCTCCTGGACTGCTACATGCTCTCATCAAGGGCCAAAACTATCGGCAGCTACACGACATTCATTATCATCAACAGGTTCGTCCAGCAACCTCCATAGCTCCTCCAGACTAACCATTTCATTATCTGCAACATCATGCGTCTCTTCAAATGAAAAATCCTGCACATGCTGCTCCGCAGGTTCCTCTTTCTCTTCCATCTTTACTGTAATTGTGGGGACTTCAGCTGTCTCATATTTGGCTCTTGCAGATTCTGTTCTTTCCTCATCCTCACATTGAGTTCTTGGAACCACAGAATGGTGAGACATGGCGCTTGAATAAGAACACGAAGGTGTCATGTTGGATGAGTCCTGTGAAGCGCAATACTGAGGAAGGTTGAGACGAGCATGGGAACCATACATTACTTTAGCAGCTTCATCATAAGCAAGGGCAGCCTCCATTGCTGTCTCGAAAGTGCCTAACCAGAGTCGTCTACCTCGATTTGGTTCTCGGATCTCAGCAACCCACTTTCCCCACGTTCTCTGCCTCACACCTCTATAATTGCAGTGGGTGTTCTCAGGGCCGCCCTTCCCTTTCATGCACCCCTTCTTCGAGCCTTTTGCAGGCGCCTTCCGTCTCAGTTTCATGCCATCATTGGAACATTCAAGTTGGCTGTTGATCTCTTTCCACTTTTCAAGAGTTTCTGCTATGGAACCATGGCATCTCCTTCGCGATTTTCTCTTCCTGAAGCTTAAGACAAGAACAAATACAATAATTAGTAACAATTGAAACAAATTATATTCAACTACAAAACACAAATATCCTACCTATGGAGCACATGCATAGATCAAACAGGAAGACTATCCGAACATATCTGAACAGTGTAGATTTCATTTCCATTTCCAACCCATAGATTTGGTGACAATATTGAACAATACTTGCCACAATGGAGCTGAACACAAAAGGACACTAGATGATAAATAGTAACAGAAATTGTATGTTGGAAAAAATTGATTGTCTTATTGTCAAATATGAGGATCCTTTGTTCCCTTTTCTTCTCTGATAAAATTTTGCTGTGATTAAAAATAAAAATAAAAATCACTTATAGTTCCCTTTGGTTCTTCTAGAAGGTACTCAGATGGTTCAACCAATGTAGTTTTTCCTCAGAACAACTTTCTTGATATTTATGACACCTTGGTAGTTAAGGGTCTAGATACTGTTGAAGCAAGTTGAAAGATTCACCTAAAACTTGCAACTTGGATACTACTCTAAGTAGGAACATATTAAGTTAATGAACTTATTGCACTGAAAAGCAATCACAGAGTAAAAAGAGATAAAACTTGGTCTGAGGTTCTCCAAAACTACTCTAACAATGAATAATGACTCAAGTCCTGATTTTTCCAGTTCATATGGAGAAATTAAGGTCTTAAAACATTGAGGCTTGAGAGGAAGCATCCAAATTACCAGGAAAGTGGAGGTGTAAGCCTCAGTGAGTCAATGGGTGAGATAAGAGTCTCATGGCATGCCTTTTCTGAATGAATAAATAATTACATTAAAAATAATATGGTGCAAAAAATTTCTCCTAATGAGTTAACTAGGGTTGAATTAAATTAAACCCAGTTACAACAGTCTAAAATTTAAAATATATATTTTTAAGTTCTTAAATTTACAAACTGACCCTCTTTTTTCTTAAAAACAAGTGTAAATGGGGTATATAGGCCCTTTATGGAGTGTGACTAAAGCACACGCTTCACCTAAAGGTGTACATAGCTGAGAAATTAGATTCTGAACAGTTTTGGTTAGCCTCACAATCGAAATGTTTCATCCGATTAGGAATCTCAACAAAATATTTCGGAATTATGTTTTGTAAAAATAGAAAAATTAGAAATATATCTATATAGGAAGGCTTTGCTCCTGTGAGAACCATGTTCCCAAGAGTATCATGAGCACCACATAGTGGTAGTGGGCAGATCGAAAGATCCAAGTAGAACCACCCTAGATATGCAGTTTGAAGCCAATCCGATGCCTCTAACCCCTTGATATGTGGCCCACAAGTTTATCAACTTTATATCAAATAAAGTTTTTGACAGTCAATCCAACAATACAATCCATTCGGATGGGTGCAAACACATGGGATTGGGTGTAATTTAGGAAAGTCCCATGTGTGTGAATGGTTTGGATCGATCATTATTAGGGGTGGCAAACAGGTCAGATTGGGCCAAATCGGTTAGATCAACAGGTGGAAGGTGGTGGAACTATGTTTTGGACCCCAACCTACAGCCACCGCACCTGAGTCAGGTCAACCTGTGCGACCTGTACCGACCCGTTCTAATCATATGGCGGTTGAAGGGGTGGGAACACAGGAAAAACAAAAGTAATGGCGCACGTCTATAGTATTTCATGGACAGATTTATTTATTTTTCTTTGGTAGAAATTTCATGGACAGAATTGGCTTTCCATTGAGCTGTTCTAAGCTAAGATACCAAGGAGTGCCTGGCACCATTCCAGAGGGATGTTTCCACATTCCCACCGGATTAAAATAAGAGAATTCGTTTGGATAGATTATTCCCACTATTCCAACAGAATTCTTCCTCTGGAAAGAGGTCACATAAGAATAGGAATCATGAGATGATTAGAAATCATTTTTTAGGAAGAACGCTGCAACTTTAAAAAAGAAACCTCACGTAAAAAAGCATTTTGCGCTTCTCAAATGCCTTTGCAGAACCTCTACCTTCTAAATCCTCTATCTATTAGTCATCAGAGACAATACTCCGATGGGATAATCGTAGATGAAGCTATCTATGGATTCCATGCCCTGTGGCGTCATGGAGATGGAGCCAGACAACAGATGTAGGGGCTGCCTGGCTATGGGTTCTGCTCCAATAGGCAGCTAAGAAGGGAATGGTTGCAGGATTTCATAGCTGATGATCAAGAGGGAGGGCAGACGGGATTTTCTTAGATCCTCTGTTTTAAATTGGATTGGACGGATGATTAGGAAATGCATCAATTACTTTTCCATATGAAGACTAACGGTTAAGAGGTAAGAAAACAACACACTCTATAAAGATGTTGGAAAAATAGAACTGTACTTTCAGGTATTTCTGAATCAAGCTCGGGACGTAAGAATACAGTTCCCAAACAAGATTAGTTTGTCTTTTTTACATCACCAGAATACTTAGATATTTGTTCCACTAAGTCTTAACACCATGGTCACAAAATAAAGATGCAATAATCTTGCCGTAAAAACTGAAGCAGGGCAGTTAAATCAGATGAAAGAGGCTCGCAAAGTGGGCCAATCCTTGCAACATTTGAAGATTTATGATCAAACTTATGGAACTTTTCCCATCATTGATGGGGATTGAACCGAACAGTTTAAAGGCTGTTTTGCCGGAACAGTCATGCATGAACTGTGGTGCATATTCAGTTACATGTGGGCCCAAAACAGTCACTAATTTCGTCCAATCTCATATTTGCCAGGTCTCTCTCTCTCTCTCTCTCTCTCTCTCTCTCTCTCTCATCTGCCCAAACGTAGGCACTAGGCACCCTCAAACCAGCACAATTACTCAAATTAGTTCTACCCAAAGAGGAGGAAGTCTGAAATATTCTTGAGGTGTTGTTTCTTAATACATAGGTCTTTAAATAGCCTCTTGAAAATCCAAAAAAAAAAAAAAAGAAGATAGTTTCCTTATAGAACATGGATCTCCTCTCATTAAAAAAAAAACATACATTGAATCTAAAGTTCTGAACTCTACTAAAACCGGAAAGTTAAATAAAGGGAAACACTTAGAAATATAATTCTTCAAATAGAAAAATCAAAGAACACATTGATTTATTGCCTTATTGGGCATTATTGACAAATGACAACCGCACACAGCTGGATTGGGCCTGTTAGGCCAGCTATGGGCTACAAATTAGACCCAATGGACTGGGGGCCTGGGCCACAAGTCTTGGGTTGCGTCAATTCCCCAGCTTGGATGGAAATCGCCCTCGGTTCCATTGATTTCCTAATGAGCTGAAAATCCATCATATAACAACTTTATTTCTTGATCTTCATCTCTTATATGCGGCTTGGAAACTTTATCTTTTTCTCCGCCTTGAAGTAGATAGGAGGCGCTACTTCTTCTGACGGTTGAGTTTTACTTGGATGTGTGATTAAACCGTTGGATGTTTTAACTGTTGAAGTAGTACTCTCATATCACAATCTTCCACTATCAATTATTGAACCCTAAGAACAAAGTCAATGTGGGGGACTTTAACAGCTATATCCTCCTGTGAATCCAATGGATCAATTGATTTGTCCTCTTACAATCCATATTGCTCTACTGGTCTTTATGATAAAATCCACTCAATGATCAAGTTTATTGCCCACTAGATCCAACTCTTCAATGTTCACTTTTTCCACTTGTTTCTTTGCCTATTTTATCTTTTGATTAATATTGCCCACCATGGTTCAAAATAGTGGCTGCTACGTAGCATAGTGGCTACATTATCAGCTCTAACGGTTTAGGCCACTACGTTATTTTGAAAATAGTAGCACGGTCTAAAACCTAATAAAGCCTATTGATATTTTTCCTATTTCTTCTCTTCAATAGCCTTTTCTAAAGTTGCATCTACCCTTATATGGTTCCAAATCACTAAAAAAACACAAGATTTGACTGCTAGACAAGATTTGAATTCTTTTGACCACTTAAAAAATTCATAACCGCCATTTTAATCCTTGTTGCTCAAAAAAATCTTTTTTTTTTTGGTCCATTTGCCTTTATGTACTTCTTCCAAAGTATGGTCCATCATGGAGTCTTCTTTCTCTTGACCTCACATTTCTCTGTCAAAATGGATGTTACTTTACTTGTCATAGTTTTTAACTCTTTTGGTGCAGTCGTGACTTCTTTAATTCTTTTCCCTTTTGCTCCTTCCGCTCTTATTGCACATGACCCCTAATTTTCATAAGATCACTTGGGAGAAAGTTCCCTTGATTGCATGGTGACGTAGAAGAGGTTGCATGTGAATTGACAATATGGACTTTTCTTCTCTATTGGAAATTGCTTGGATGAACTTTAATTGTCTAATGAGAGACCTTCTAACTTCTAAGTATATCCTCAACATGAAGATCTTCATTATATCTGTGTTGAATGTTCCAATAGATATTTATAGTTGAATGTTTCAATAGATATATAGCCCCTTATGTCTGATCGTAGACTCTTCAAGCTAAATTGTTCGAATCACTCTCTTCTAATAAATATCAATAATACAGTTCCTGGTATTGGCTGGTATATTAATCAATAGACAATTTTTCTTGCTTCAAACTAAGGGAACCACTCAAAGTAGAATGCTGAATGCATTCTCATGATACCAATGTAACCAATCTCTATCCTTTTCCTAAAGTAGTATTCGACATATATTTGAAGCTCCAGAGTTCTCATGTTGATTTGGATGCAAGAGGAACATAGAAGATACTAAGTTTTCAAGAATGGCTTATAAAAGAGACTGCCGTGGAGATTCTGCAACTTGTAGAAATTGGCAAGAAAAGAAGTGATCTGACCTATGGTTTGTGTTGGGTGATGTTCGGACAGGGTTAGTTAGATTGATGAGTGGGAGAGGTCCGGATTTTGTATAGGGTAGAGAGTTTCTGAGTTTAATAGGACTTAAAACTGAAGGGAAAACTTTTTTGAAGTATTTTCAGAATTCGGGTTCAAGGTTTAAGATCCAAATTGGGGATGAATTGAGGATCAATTTGAAAGGATTTTACAATGAAACTTGGGGTTTGTGATAAGGTATCTGCTGGGGTTAATTTGGGATGAAGAATTGAAGGGTATGATGGGGTTTAGATTTGTGGGTTTTTTCTAGGGTGACAAAAATCAAAGGAAAATATCCAAGCTAAATGCAAACATTAGAAAAAGTGATGCCTCCAATCTACTTCTAAATGGAGGAATAAATCAAGTCAAGCTTTCAAACTACGCGAAGAGCATGAAGATCAAGAACATCAGAAGCTTGTACGCTGGATTCTCGACCCAGGTGGACATTTACAAAACTCAAGGTCCAGTTCTCTCCAAGGTGGGGAGAATTGATGCTGGTCAGACACATGTTCAGCCAACTAATTGGACCTAGTCCACATGCCCAATAGGGCATCCAGCTAATTAAAAGTTTAATCATTTATTCAGAGGGTTGTGATTTATTTAGAAGTCATTAAAATTATGAGTTTTATTTTATTTGAATTGTAAACCAGTTTAGTTTCATTTATTGTTAGGAAAATAGAGTCCTACTAGGAAAGGGGATGTCAAGCCCTTCCTATAAATATGTAATCTCTTCATTAGGAGAGTAGTTCATATTATTCAATAAAGATAGGTACGTTTGCTTTGTTGTTCTTCTTTAATGGAAGAGCGCTCGTAAGTGTTGAGTTTCAAAAGGAATTCGGCCAATCTCCATATGCGGAGTTGGTCTTCATTGGAGTCCGTCCAGTATTCAACAAACTCTTCCGTAGAGTTTGTCTACACCCAATAAATCACCGTACCATCATTGCTTGTGGATCTGAGGCTGCGTCAAATGAGAGAGAGAGAATGAGAGAGAGAGAGAGAGAGAGAGAGAGAGAGAGAGATAAAAAGATCAATTCATAAATTTCTTGACCCAAAGCACGATCCACTAAGGACTTGTCTCAAATACAAATCTTGCCCAATCAGTTTGGTGGAAAGGATATGCTCAAACATAAGCACCTTCAAAGCAACACTATTCCTCAATGGTTCTACCCAAACGGAAATAATATTTTAAGTGTTTTTTTATCAATACATAGGAGGTATTTTAATTGAATTAGGCCTCCAGAGAATCCCAAAGAAGATAGTTTCCTTATAGTACATGGATCTCCTTTACTTAAATTAAAAATTCCTCTCACACACATACTCGGGTAAGGCCTCAGCATCAGAGTTGATCCAGGTCGTACTTAATATTTTAGGTTTTATAATTGCTGGATAAAGATGAATGGTCATTCCGAGAGACGAATTAGTTTAAAATCATTGCAATGTATTGGAAACATCATGAAATCTACTAGGAATTGCACTGGAAATATCATGACAAATTTGAAATTATAGTGAGGAAAATGCCAATATTATCATCACAAAAGGTGTGGAAGGGGAATCTATAAACTAGTTTTTTTAACAGTATTTATGTTTATTTTGTGTCTATTTATTAATATTCCTTATAATTCATTTCCATGACATTCTCCATAATGACATCCCAAGAAAACCCCAAATTAGAAATTATCCTGTACAGAGCATAATTTCCCAAGGAAGATATCTATGATACTAAACTAAACAGACACCCTAATAAACTCTCAGTACTGAAATCCAGTATAACAACAACGTATGGTACCCCCTAGGGTTATTTGATCTGGAACAGAAGGCCAATGTTAAAAAAATAACAACGCTGAGATCATGTATCAGATACCATCCAATATATAATTTTAACCATGAGAGAGGAATGGATATGACAGCAGAAAGAAGTTCTTGGGTAATCAACCAAACCTCATTTCCTAATCAATGATCTTAATGAAATTGACTGATCAAAATCCCAAAAACATCATACCAATAAAAACCAAACAAGAAAACAAATCAAAATCCTAACCATTATCCTCCCACCAGAAGATTTAAAGAAAACAGACACACATAAAAAAAAAAGAAATAATAATAATCACCCTTCACCACATCTTGATCTACCACAGGTGAAAAAAAAAAGAAATCGAAACCCAAATCCAAAACAATCCAAGAAACAACAAAACTTGGAGTAAGAAATAAAAAGAAATCAATCTTTTACCTTTCAATATTCGACATAAGATGGTCAAGAGACTACTAGAAAGAATGGATTCTTTATTCTATATCTCCTCCTCCTCCTCCTTTTCGTCTTCTTCTTCTGATGCTGTGCCTTGAGAGGGGGATTTGATTATTCTGCTAAGTTGTATTTGTTGCTGCTCTTCTGAAGTTGGACTCGATTTGATTTGGATAGGAGTCAGTTTTTTTTCTTTTTAACTTGGGCTTGTTTTTGAATTGAAGAGAGAGAGAGAGAGAGAGAGAGAGAGAGAGAGAGAGAGCTACTCTGTTTTGATTTGAACTGGAAGGAAAAACTAAGCTATCTTCTGGGGTGGTTGTGATAATAGAGAGCTTTGGAAGAAGAAACGGAAACGGAAACGGAAACGTGAAAGAGCACTAGAGAGGTTTTATATATAGAGAGAGAGAGAGACGTATCTTCTGGATATTTTTGCCCCCTTTAGAATCAAAAACCATGCCACGTGGCTAAAAAGATATATAGAGAGAGAGCATATATTATATTATATATTATTATGCTATGCCCATGGCCCTGTGTCATCGTCACGTGTAGATTCGAAGGTTCACGAAACCTGTCGCTTTTTTCCTCTCGAAGCTCTCTCTCTCTCTCTATATCTCTCTCTCTCTTAATATCAGCCACTTATATTTTCTCAGGAATTATTTATATAGAAAAAAAATCTTCTTTTTTTGTGGTTGAGAGATAGTTGGCAGAAAGAAACTCCCCGACGTAGTATCGGGCTTGGGCTTTTGAATGTTGTTTTAGTGAGGCCCATGAACAAACCCGATCATCCGTGCCCTTGAGCATTTAAGGATGCTTCTAATCGGGACCGTTGATTTCATGACCATCAGCAGCGACGGATAAAACACCGTAGAGTCCTAAAATAAGGAAATTTATAAAATCTTCTATAGTCAAAAGGGTTTTTTTTTTATTTTTTATGAGCCAATCAAGTCAATGATCTGGATAATGAGCAGATCCAACGCTCAAGGTTATTGTGCCGAAATCATCTGACAGATGACCTTACTCCTATTGTAGGTACGTAAGTAGGGAGGTCGATTATAAGCATAACGTTTGGCATCTCATCTCAGCCGTCCAAAAAAGGTATTTCCTAGTGAAGTTTGACTTCCAATTCTGATTCATGTAAAACCAACCCAAAAATAAAAAAGACTTAGATCTAAAAAAGAAACGAAAAAGGACAATAATAAAAAAAGCCATTTTTCCTGTTTTGGTGGAACCTATATGGAGCGCACTATCCGCCGGAATGCCATAGGATCCGATACTATTTCTGACGTGGAGCATATAACACATAGGGATAGAAAATTGAGATCAACCAAAACGTCTAAAATAAAATAATTTACAATTAGCGTGTTCGATAAAATAATAATAATAATAATTCTTATTTCTTGAGGGAGTTTATGCCCACCTTTTATATGGGTTTTGGTACAATGCAAAAACCTGTCATTTGTACCCACTTATCTTTCAAAACCAACTTACATATTAAAAAAAAAAAAACAAAAACAAAAACCTGTCCTTTGTGTCACTTTAAAATATATGAAGTTGTTCTCATTAGTACACATATTTTGCATTGTACACCCTTTTCCACTTTAGCAAAAAAAAAAGCCCCTTGGCATTTTTTAGAAGCAAAAGCTTTAATTTATAAATAAGCTCTAATATTAAAAAATTAATTAAAATTAAACAAACACCTCTAATAATGTAAATATGCTTTAAATCACGTATTTTGAGTTACCAAACAGACCCTAAATAAAAAAAATTTAAAAAAAAGTACTTCAATACAAAAGAGCAAAGTGTTCTCTTCCTCCCACCCAACACAAAAATAATCATGTAGTACAACCAACAATCCTGAGCTTTTAAGCTTGCAGCCGCTATTGTTGCAAGGCCATTAACCCACAAGTCATCCTATTCATCAACAAATGCCTAAATCAATCAAATTGCATATTCCCCATCCATTCTCTTATTTATAACTTTTGAAATTCATTATAAAAAAAAAAATCCATTCTCAGGACATATTCAAAACCAAGAAATAATGTTAATTCCTGATATCAGAAATCATACTCCAGCATTTCCATATATACTGAAAAAAGTAATGTTCAAATTTCTCTAACTGAATTTCCACCCAAAGTAACGCATGTATCTGGTATCAATATTTCTCATTTCATAAAGAAAAAAAAAATCCAACTGCAAAAAAGACCGGGCCCAAACACAGCCAACAGAAGTTACTCTTGTAAGTACTGCCAACTCCTACAAACTCTTCCACTATCGAAAGTTAAAATATTGCTAATTGCTCCTGACATTCAACAATATTGTAAGTTAAATAGCATCAACAGCTGCAAGAAAAATTCAACATGCTGTGCCGCTATAGAGGATGATGGAAAAAAAAAAGATCATTGTTTTGCCCCCGTCACCTGTTGAATGAAGGACACTGAAAATTTATATAAACATCACTCAGCTGGAATTTGGAGCAGCTCCCGTATACCTTCGCACACCTGTAAAGCCCACTTTGTTGTCAATTATAAAATGTCAAAATGATTAAAGCATAATTAGCAGATGTCCTCCAAAACAGCTTAATCATATCAAGGTTGGAAGACTCATTACTTGGACTCGACTCGTCCAGCTCTAACACACATGGATTTGAGTTGAATTGAAAAAACTTCTGTAGCTGATAGAATTGGAATTTAAGTTGAATTGGAGTGTGTTAATGGTTGATTGAGTTGGGATTTAAGTTAAATTGAGAATTTTGTAACGATTGAGCTGGTACACAACGAACTTATAATATTTTGATTTTTCACATTTTTTTAGGTGGCATACCATTACTTTATTAAATTTTTTGAAAACATAGAGAATTAGTATTTTGATTTTTTTTTTAATGTGGCATTTCCTGCTATGAATATAACACCAAACACCCGACCGGAACTGACCTGCTACATATGGGGCAGGTCACCCGTGTATCAAGTTCAATCAAAGGTTGTGGGGGCAGGTTTGAAATTTAATGACATGAGACCCGTCACGGCATGGGCAGGTTTGGAATGGGTTGTATGTCAAGCAAGGCAAGTATGGAATAAGTATGACTCAACCCCAACCCAACCCATTGCCATCCCAAAATAAACGTGGTTGATGGGCCCTACAACAATGCAATCACTGTGCAGTAAGTGTGCTGGACTATTGGCGCCTTTTTTGCAAAAGGGGTGTGAATCACTTTCACACCTGTTTTGGTGTGTAAATGGGTCTCATTTACACATCATTTACGTATCACATGCATAAATGATAACAAACAAACACGATGATGCGTAATCCTCATGTATGTGAAACACTTAGGTATGTAAATGACCGCAAACAAACGACCCTAAGGGACTGAAATATGTCCATTTGATGAATTTAAATTGGGCCCAATCTTGTTAAATGAGCATGTTTCTTTAGCAAAATTCATAAAATTCCTGTTTGAAGAATTTGTAGATTCTCCTAAAGCTGTCCCGTGGGTGGAATTCCTAATTCCTCCTTTTCACTGGAGAATTTGCAAATGCCAATGAGGAAGGAATTCTCATAATTTCAAAAGTCATTTGGGACTTTTCAGGTGGTTGGATTTCAGAAATCTGCAAAAGAAACAGTGCATCCAGGAATTCCAATGGGGCAGCCATCAGCCGACATTATGAATTTCCATCAGGTATTAAAATAGCAGGCCCTAAACACAGGTAGAAGCCCCACATACATGATCACACGCCTCCAAAATAGTCAAAGATGCCTCCAAAATATGATCATTCAGATCTTCTCAGTCTTCAACAGAGGATGTGGGTCAATCTGCATCTTCCCCCCTCACTTGAATGGAACTCAACCTTGAGCTGGAAGATTTTTGTTCTCGCAATTCCTAAACTACTGCACTTCACCATTTTACAATAAATAGTTCCTGCATTGCGCAACCCTCTTTTATTCATCATGTCCAATCAAAGCTGGACCCAATAAAAACCCAAGAAAATGAAAACCTCATGGTTCAAATTTTGACTCAAATTAACCCACAGATTCTAGTAAAATCTACCCAAAACAGATTCTCATCAAATCTACCCAAACTTACCTCAAAACTATCTATAATACTACCCTCTCACCAGCCATGAAAGAAAATCACTCACAGTAAAAGAAGAGGGCATGGGAAGCCATATAGCAACAAAAATGAAGATGAAGATGAATATGGGTTTAACAATGTACAGAAGTGGTCTTAACTAAAGGTTCATGGAAGCCCAAGCACAAAATGAATTAGGAATGTTGACAGCATTTACTTGTTTCATAATGATGTTACAGTAACTTAACAGCAAGGACATGTTTGAAAACCACCAGGCCATTTCAATATTTCAATTATCAGACCAAAAATTAGGTACTGTTTCAAGATTTTCCCCTTTTTTTTTTTTAACAAACTCACGTTGTCTTCTAAGAGGCATAACTATCAACAAAGAGTCTTTCATGACATGTATGATAAGTAAACTATAAATAAAATGAAAATACAATTACAAAGCCATACAAAGCATACCAACTTAATTTGGGCTTTGATGCGAGCAACTAAATGGGTATACTCCTCTACTTGCCTGTAGAATAGCAGTACAAATGTCAAGATGCATAAAATTGAGTAATAATGATCTCACACACATATATACTTCCATATCAAGCAGCAGACTTTGTAAAAGCATTTGAAGTGCACAATATTTTTTTAGAAAAAGAAAAATGTATGTCACTTGCAAAATTAGGTGTTTCAGTCCTTTCAGCTGAGTGCCAATCTATGAAGGGGTGTTACCGTGTTAGCATTGTACCAATGGATCATAGTAGGTAGGTCAAGTGAGCCCCACAAGCAAGTTTGCATATAGCTTCTATTTCTGTGTGTGCACAAAGAAATAAATATGCAAATAGCGAAGTTTTCAGGAACAGCCAACCGTTGAATGGTTCTTATTGCCAAAATGCAGGCCCCACTTTGTGCAGAAAATAAGGTATTGATTGACAACTATTAATTAGTGCTTTAATCATGCTTTTCTTCCTTCAAACAGTTGATATCATTTCTTTGGAGAATAGGTCAAGCCTGCTAGGGTGCACAGTGTGAGGTCACAACTTGAACGCCTTCGATCTTTAGAAGGTGGACCCCTATTTGATTTTACAAACGTAGAGAAAATTTTGAGAAGAATTCCCAGCATAATTTGCTTGGTTGATATTCTTTGCTTTATATAGATTTTATATCATGTTATAATTGTAAATCGTGCCATGTATTAAGATCCAAAATTAAAATAAAAAAAATTGAAAAAACATACAATAACAATATGGTAAATCAGTATAATTAATTATTTTTGAAATGGAAGTATAATGAATTATCACATCAATCTACGTATAAGGGAAGGAAAAGAAAACATTGTGATCTGATCATCACTTCAATTTACTTTCAATAATCGGTGAAAGAGACTATCACACCAAATTATTTACTGAAATTAGTTTAAGCCCCTTATGAGACCCACTTAAACGCATGCCAATCATGGGGGATAGCGTGATGGAAAGGTCTTTTTGTGAAAATGATTTTAGGCAAAAACCATATCAATCAGATTATCACAACCATTAAACTAGTTGCCATAAAGTTTAATGATCTCTTTACTTTATGAAAATCAATCCAAAAGTGAATATAATTCAAAATAGTGTCAAATTAGGGTGTGCCACTTCATGAGTGGTTAGAGAGTGTGAGGGGTTGGAATTGGATTGACAATGGGTGGGTCCCATTGGTGCTAAAATTGTTGCCTCCCACACAAGCCATATATATGACAATATCATACAATATAGATCTCATTCAATCATTTTAAAAACGAAGTGGAAGAAAACAACTAATAATCAATTTTTCTCTTTTAGTAATGATGCATTTACTGATAATTGAAAGAACGAAAGGGGAAAAAAAAAAGAAGCATCAACCATAGTAGTAATATTATCCCAAGAAGATAATCAATCATTAGTTCATCACATATCATGATCTGTTCAAGCTTTAAAAAAGGAGTGAAACATTCCCAAAAACCAGGTTCTAGTAAATCGGACCTTAATAGCATTTTATTTAACCATCCATACCAATTTCAAACACATTTTGGATGGTCAGATGACCAAAGTACCATATTTAAGAGCCAATTGTCAAGAAACACCTGTTGTTGAGGGGAGTTGCACTGCTGCTAGGACAACACAAAATAGGCTATTGACTACCATTAACCTGTGCCCACACACATAACCTGTGTGCACCACATTCCATGCGCCTCAGCATAGTAGCCCACGCCCCACACCCAAATTCCTTGACAGTCAGCAAAGTATACAAACTGGTTGATGGTAAAACCTAAAAAGCAACTAGCAAAAGGCACAAAGTGAGGGGACACTAATACCTGGCTAACCGCGCTTCCTTTACTGATATGAACTCCAAAGCTTCAGTCCAAGTGAACTCCACATGAAATCCTAGTCCTACATCTACAAATATATGGCGTGTATCTGGCCTGTGCACATGCAGAGAAAAACGAAAGTCACAAAGCTGGCACCTTAGTTTAGTGGTCAGGAGCCTGAATAAGAAGGAACAAGACATTCCTAATCCCTCTCCCTCCCACCCCCACCCCCACCCAAAAGGGAAAGGAAAAAAATAAAATAATATAGCTCATAAAAAATTACAGGCCAAAATGGAAGAACTTCATTTTCTAAGGCAAGATATTCAATAAGGTTATGATCCTTACTACTTCATTACACATGTTTCCTGAGAAAGAAAGAAAGAAAGCTAAAAAAATACCCAAAATTAATGGGATATTGTATACATACACTTCCGCTTGCATATACACTTCAGAACCAAGATTCACCGACGTACGGAGGCAAGTCACCCCATTCTTTTCCAAATTCTCTATGTTCCTCTTCAAATCTGAGCTGAGAGATGATAGTCAAGGAGAAACCAAAACTAGAAAACAAAATCCACTCAGGAAAGAATTTGATGATAATACAGAAGGAATTGTGATTAGTTGGGACAAGGATTTGATGATGATGATGAAAGAAGGAATTTTAATGTTGGCATAAAAGCAAATTAAGCACGTGTATATTGACCACTCATAAAATGCAACTTGGTTATAGTTCCACCGAGCAGAATGCAAGGTAAGCAGACAAATTGCAATCACCAAAAGATCCATTTCTAAATACAATACCCCAGGGTTAGAGAAGATAAACAAAGAAATAAAAACAGAGAGAGAGAGAGAGAGAGAGGATACAAAACTTTCTGTTGCTCAAAGACCTTGTCTCTGCAATACAGGAAGATCAAATAAGCTTCCTCTGCCAAAGATGTAGTTATGAAATTCATCAAATATGACTACCTTGCTAAGATTCAGCTATATAGAACCATTAGAAGCATCAGGTCCAAACAGTGATAACCTAGGTCAAATGAGCCCTCAATTATAGAACACAGGAACACAATAATTCTTCTGATAAAAATGTTAATATAGTAATGTCTGCATGTACAAATTTCTCCACATTTGCATAGACTATGGACATACATTCATGAGACGTATATATAATCAAATGAACCATTTCAAGCATACAATAGATTTTTAGATTTTTTAAGGTGTTTATCTATCCACTGCCAACTTTCTACAAAAATCACCTGGTCCCAGTGGGTGGGGATCCATGCAGCAGACACTATAGGGCTCAAATGACTTTAAAAAAATAAATAAATAAAAAATAGACATGTTCATAATTCACTTATCAGAACAAGAAAACAATCCAAGGAATTGAATTGACAACTAGGACAAAGATATTATCAAATATGCCATAAAAAATAAGAAGAAGGTTGCACAAAGCATTTTAAGGTAAACTAAAAAGGGATGAGATTTAATCAAAGTAATATGGTATTCCTATAAACATAAATCCAAAGTAACAACTCATTATTTTTTCCATACATTGCATGCAAAGGAACATGGAAAATCAGAAGAAAGAAAATTAAAAAAAAAAAGCTTCAGTACTTCACTGTACCTCTGAGCAATAGCATGGAGGAGGTCTGGTTTTAAGCGCAGATCAACAAATTCCTCAAATTTCTTCACTTTTTCCTCTCGAAAACTATCCATCTTCTATTGTTCTCAATGATATGTACAAGATTCTACTACATAACCGATAAAACATCCATCAGAGCAATAATTGGGCCCATTTGGTTCCTCAGTATTTTAAAATTTCTAAAAAATGTCATCATCCTATCAAAAGGGATAGAATTGCAGTAAAGGCGAAGATCCATAAAAGGTAATCAAATTGTCTCCCCTTCGGTGGGAAAGGGTTACTCATTCATCACCTTAGTTAATCAAATCCTAGGAAAGGAAGGGTCCATCTACATGTATACTCACCTCTTTAATACTCCTTCGCAAGAACCCACTTCGCCATGAATTCCTAGGAATTCAATACAAAGTAGGCAAACATTTTATGGGCAATTAAATCAAAACCCTTTCAAATGCAGAAACCAAAGTGGAGAGACGTAAGATCACACCCAATGTGAATCAATGAGCAATCCAAATAGCCCGGGTATGAACTTGACTGGCCGGAGACTGGACTCTACATCATTGACCTCAGCCCGGCACAGAGGCGGACCCAGGATTTTCGATTAGGTGGGGCTAAACTTTTACTAGAGTTTTTCATATCAATAATAACAAAAGAAAAAAATACATTCCATGTAAATAGACACAAAATATTTAACTATACCAACTTGATATATTTCTTGTTTGAAATGAGGACTATTCATTTCTCCAAATTTTACAGTATAAAAGAAGTATACTGAAAACAAAAAAGTCTCCCAAAAAATGAGGGCAAACCAATCATCCCCAAAAAGAAAGGGTTCACAACCTCCAAAAAATTGTCATCAAATTGAGATTACAAATAGAATAAATTCAGAGCTTTTCATGGGATTATAGGCTATGTATTAAGTTTAGATTTATCAAACAAAAACATAATTGGAAACCCCTATAGCATTAAACATTTGTTTTTGATGGGTTCTGGAGAGGCTCTAGCAGCACCTTGTTGAGGCTTGAACTCAACATATCTCATGGACTTCCTGATGATGCTCAATAATTGCCAATGCAGCCCAAGAAAGGTAGACCAAACTGTCCAAACCCATTGCCTCATTATAGTTCCCTAACATGGACTGAGTCCCACTTCTGAAAGGTGGGGCTACCATGGAAGTGCCACACTAACAAGAAAGCATCCCCAGATAGTTGTATTTTGTTAGACAAACTGACTAAAAAATGGAAGGCTAAAAACAAAATTGAGTTATGGGTCCAGATTCAGATGCCACAAAGAAAGGTCAACCAGTAAGATGATTGGCAATAAAGTAGATTTATGTATCAATGCCTACCAGAGGTGGATCCCACCTGATGAAACAGCTGGGCTATCAAAAGCTTGCATTCTTTGAAGGCACCCCTTCCCTTTTTCTTTGAGACAAGCTTCACCAATGCTTTTATATGGCACATGTAGCTCAGTAGCTCTTTTATTTATTCCCACTTGGTGGTGTTTCTTCTCCTTACAGATTTGTGAGACTTGCAACGCAAATCCTAAAATCTGTCCTGTTTGGTATCTTCAGGAAGCAGACAGAAACAGAGGATTTGCAGGCTCTTTTTTAATTGAAAGATAACCCGTGTCCTTATTTTATTGAATTTTAGATTTCTGGTCAGTGGTTTCCATGGAACTTGAATTGAATTAAAAAAAAACACTTCTATTAGTAGGTTAATGAAAACCCAGACATATTGGAATATTTCTTCCACCCCATTTGTGGGTTAATTGTTTCCAAAAATGTGTTTTCTCCTGTAGATGAGAATATGAATTTCCATGCTGAAAGACTGAAACAATCAAATCTACGAATTCCAACGAGTACACAACATGTTCTAGCATTTTAAAAGCACAAATCCACATCACCTACATTTAACTGAAACCCGCAAAACAATTACACATTTCAATCCAGTAAACATCAGAAGCTCAAACAAACGCATTTCTCCAAAACTCAATAAAAGCAACAGGTTACAAACTAGACTCCTTCTTCACCCTCTATAAATTAAATTTCCTCTCCCTCCCTGGCTCCCTCAACTCCCAACCCTTCCAATCAGAGAAAGAGAGACAGAGAGAGAACATATTCTTCTCAAATCTCAATCACCCTTTTTTCATTTTTAATAGAAAAGAGGGCATTGAGAATCTGAGATCATCACTTCAAATGAAAAAAGAAAACTAAAACATAAACCCTAATGTGCAAAGGAAGAAGAGAGGAAGGAAAAGAAGAGAAGAAACTGCACAAACCCTAGCCAGAGAGGGAGGGAGGGAGAAGCTACAGAGAGAGGGAGAGAGATTTACCTGAACCGTCGAGCCTCAAAGGAAGAGGGTAGGTCGGAACTCGGAAGAGCGGAAGAGCGAAGGGTGAAGAGCAGATTAAGGGCTCTGCGAGCTCTTGAAAAGCCATACCAAAACCCTAGCCTATCATCATCACCATCGAGAAAAAAAAATAAACCCTGACACACCCAATCAACATCATCATCGTCTCAGATTCGCTCAAATTTGAAACCCTAGTTTCGATTTCGTCTTTTAAAATTTAAGATAGTTGAAAGAAAAGATATAAAAAACATCTGAGATTTGTTTTAAATCGAAACCCTAGTTATAGTTTCCGTTTTCATCATTCAAAAACAAGTTTGAGAGAGACAGAGCTCGTACCATTAACTGGGGCTCGACGGATGTGTATAGAATACCCTGGTTTTGGTTACCTTGTTTGTTAAAGGCCTGTTCTTTCCATGGAATTTCCAAGAAGAATTTGACATATGGTAGGGTTTATAGATAAAATGTAATGGCTTATCTCTAACATTTAAAATGACCCACTAAGAATGTGATGTTGGAATTTCAAATTATCAACTTCGAGGATGATGTTGGAGTTAACATATTAAAAAACAAATAAAATAAAATAACTTTTCGAGAATTCGAGATTCTCCGCAACGTGAATTCTAAAAGTTATAGTAAAGAAATAGAAGGCATTTGCTATAATTTAAAGAATTTTTTTATATATGGAAAGTTTTTAAATTTTCATACCGAGTGGAATTACTGCATACCATTATGTACTTAAGCATCTAGAAATTATACTAAAAAAAAGGGGGTGTGATTTCAAAATTTTGTGACGAAAGGTGTAGAGTTTTGAAATTCTTGTAAAGAAATATGACATTTACAAATGTCGAAAAAGATAAGGAGTCATCACATCATGTCAAAAGAAAGCCTCAAATAGGTAAAATTCTTATAGAGATTTTAGCAAAGAAACAAGACCTCAATGAGTGGTCAAACTTAAACGGCAACTCATATCCTCTAAGTGTTTTCGAGTTTTGGAGAAAGAAAATCGCAAGTTGCTTATTTCTTAATATTTTAAAATGGCATAAATGCATCTTATCAAAATAAAAGGCTAGTGTTACCTCTTTCTTAGTTTTTTTTCATTCCCTCTCATTCATCTTTCTCCATTCCTTCCTTATACTCTCATGCACCAATTTTATTTAATGGGGCACTATGGCATGAAATTATAAATTTCGAAAACTTAAATACGTCCTACTACCCCACCGAGCTGGTGGAGTAGCATTAATGGTTTGCTACTTATGTCTTTTGTTCAAAATCCGCCAGTAGATTTGTCCGATGTGCATTTATATAGGTTTAGCAAGTATCACATGGGAAGTAGTCCTTTGGGGTTGGACCTCAAGGGTACCCCACATCAACCCAAAAAAAATAAAAAGACTACTAATTATAAAAAGTAAATGAAAAAGAACGAATTTTCAATATTACACTTTCAATAGCACCAAACGACCTAATCCCCACTTCCATTATTCAAAGGCTGCTAGAGGGTACAGGGAAGGAAGAAGCTGAAAGAGAATGAATGAGAGAAAATGTAAAACAAAAAAGGGGTAACCCTAACCCTTATTCAAACAAAGACATTGTGTCATTAACAAAAAGTGAGAAAAAAGTCACATGTTTCGAAATAGGCAAATTATGATATCCTCATTGAAAACTTGAAAAAAGTAAAGGATTTATTAGAAAATTTTCATTTTACAACTATTTTATACATTTTCTTTCGGCACCAGGGGTAGTAAAGTTGGTCCCAGGCCCAACCCAATAGCAAAATAGTATTTTTCCATTCAGTGTCAATCCAAGTATCAGCTGCCCTAGGCCCACATCTAGCTCATTCCATTATCCTGACAGACAACCAACCCTGCCTAGGCCCGCCCAGCCCACAGGCCAAATATGCAGTAACAGAGCCCAATTCCTTCATGAGCAGCTAGGCCTGTCAACGGGACGGGCCGGGCCTGGGATTGGGTTGTCCAATCCCGTCCCGCAAATAGGACTGGTCTGCTAGGTGTTGTCCAATCCCGTCCCTAAATTGAACGGGCTTACATCTAATCCCGTCCCGTACGGGCCTGGGCTTAGCCCGATCCTGGAGATAAGCAAAATATTCTTTAATTATTCCTACTGTCACCAGACACCGGTGTGAACCTGACTTTAAACCCTCCTCTTTTTTTCCAGGCTTGAGACCGGCAATGCAATGCAACAAGCAACATGGCGGAGTTAAAAAATTTTTTTTTTTTTGCTAGTAACAGTAGGAAATCAAAAAATCAATAGAAATGAATGATATACTAGAGGCTATATGGGTCAAGTAATGTAGGAATGATTAAAACCTTTTTTTTCCGGTAAAAGTAGAAAATCAGAAAATCAATAGAAATGAATGAGAATAAGTATCATATATGAGTCAAGTTAAAGTAATGTAGCATCAGTTAAAAACTTTTTTTTTCAGTAGAAAATCAGAAAATCAATAAAATGAATAAGAATGAGTATCCTATATGGATAAAGTAATATAAAAAAGAAATCAACAGAAATTAATTTTCTTTTAATATGTCTAAAACATCAATTAGTGCATTCCCATCATTATCTAAATCACCATCACTAGTTGGGTCATGACTAAACCAATCTTGGGCAGAAGAGGTAGAGAGCAGAAGAGGCAGAATAGCGATTGTGTGTGAGATGTTTTTAGGGCTTGCAACGTCTTATAAAAGAGATGGACTGATGGAGGGCACAGTTACAAGAATGCCCCTCCTAACTAGCCGTTTTTTTTACTGTTAGTGACGGACAGTTTAGGTAAAATAATTTTTTTATCAAAATTAACTTCGAGCGGGCCGGGCCGGGCTTGAACGGGCTAGGCATCCTCTGCCCAATCCCAGTCCCATTTTGGCCGGGCTTTAAAATTATTGACCAAGCCCAACCCACTGGGCTCAAGATTTTTTATAAAGCCCTATATTTTCGGGCTTGGGACGGGCCGGGCCGGGCTTTCTACCCATTTCAACCCGTCCCATTGACAGGCCTATGAGCAGCCACAACACTTTACTTTTCTTGAATAATAATTTTATAGTGCAGATGCTACCAAATTGAGCAAGATGTATGATGCGCAGATACGGCATAGATACAGCAATGATACGCCATAGAGACAATAGGGATACGGATTTTACACATAAAAAGTGAAACATCGGATACAATATGACACGATACAATACCCATTTTGAAGTATCCGTATATCATAGATGCGGGTACCCTCATTGTCAAGGGAGACCTGAGACCTGAGACCAGTTGTTCAACATCAACCAATGAACTGCTATTGGACCAAGCACTGCCCTTAGTTGTTTGTTAGGGGCCACCATCTGATCAAAATCAACCGCTTAAATAGCCAATTGACCAAATATTAATATGACCAAACTATATTTAATCTTTGGAATTGAAATAAATGATTCATCAGTCAATTTCAAATGGGGATGAGAGATAATTCAATTCTACAGAAAATGTCACTCTAATTCAATTGAAATTAGGCCAACAGAACCTCATCAGAGTAAATTACTATCGAATGTCCGCACTGATGAGAAGTGGACCCCATATCACAGATTTCATTTGCATTACAAGTTAAGGTGGATGTCAGACAATGTATGAAGAGTCCATGAAACCTCCAGGGTCGCGAAAAAAGCACATAACCAGGGAGTTAAAGATATCATCAACCACAGAAGCAAAGGTAGTCATGTTAATACTGCAATGTTTTATAGGCAATTGGTTTATGTTCCACGTTGCAAAGATTTCATTTCATATAGTGACAGCCAAAGATAAACAAAATTATAACCAAAAAGGAAAAAGTTGAACAAATTAATTATTTTTCTCGAATCAGTAACATGAGAACGATTATATTAACATAGAAAAAACATTACAAGAGGCAAACAAGGGTATAAGAGATTATACCCCACAATTAAAACAGAAAACAACAATTACAATACATGAGCCACTCAAGGTGCTTCTCTATCCACCCCTTGCTTGGCTAGGCCATCAGCCAAAGAGATGAACGAATGAATGACAATTATAAAATAAAAGTGAGGAAAATCCTGGTCTCTCTCTCTCTATATATATATATATATCTAGATGAATAAGCCAGCCCTCTCTCTCATGAATAATTAAGCCCAAGCAATTACACTACAGTAGAAGTACAACTGTACAAGACAGAAAATATGCAGGGATCAAAGAGCGGCGAGCTTTAACAATGTAGCCATTTTTGCAGATCTTCCAAGTGCCTCATCTCAATGAGACTGCAACGTTCAATCTTGCTTTCATCCATTAATTTTCAGATCACCACACTGGGCTCTCTAATTATTCCACAGCAAACTTCAGTATTCAGTGCCAATTAGCAGATCTATGATACTCATACAACAGCAGGCTAAAAAAGACTCTTCTTAATGACGACGGAAATAACTCTGTATGGGGATGATAAGTTGCATCTGTGGAATGCGAGTACATTTACACTGTTGATGCGAACAATGTGCAATGCCTTTGGTGTCTGTAAGAGCCAAAGCAATAATTTTCAAAACTTCGCATGTAACAACAGTGGGAATTCATTCCTGCCTGTATATATATGTTTATGTATGGATCATGTAAATCTTATGCATATTTGATCTAAGATTTAATTTAACATAACAATTCACATTTTGATCTGAATAGGTAAATCATGCATATTTTATCTAAAAATTTAATTTATAATAGCATAATAATAGCTCAAGTTTTGATATCACTCGTTGCATATTTTACCATGGTGTATTCGAGATGTGTCTATCACCACATAATAACATATAATAATTACGTCCACGAATAGTTTCCCAGGAGATATGCCAGTGGAGTGCAAAAGAGAGAAAACTGTCTTGTTTAGTCTTGTTTACTCAGAAGTTCATGGTTCAACCATGACGCAAAAGAGAGAAAACTGTCTTGTTTAGTCTTGTTTACTCAGAAGTTCATGGTTCAACCATGACCTCTCTCTCTCTCTCTCTCTCTCTCTCTCTCTCTCTCTCTCTCTCTCTCTCTCTCTCTCTCTCTCTCTCAGTGTGTTGTGTGTTTTTTTTTATCCATTAGTTTCAGATCTTTTTCACTCGGTTGCTATTTCAATGAGCTGGGTTATGGAATGGTTCATTTAAAGTACTGAAAAATGCAGCAAGGCTGGCATTTACTTCTATTATTAACATTTTTTTTTGTCACGGTTGCCCCCTCACTGGCCAGCATTTTTACAACGGGGTTCGCAACTTGCACTTCTCCACGACTAAGACATGCCCTGCCATAGTGGCCAGGCTGCACGTAGTTGATGGCCAGCTAAATAGGATCATGACTGATGCAGAACAGGCAAGCCTACCAAACTACTGGATGTGTGAGCAACCTCACAGCAGCTGACCCTTGAAACAGTGATGAACAAGATGCAAATATAACTTTTTTAGAAAAAATAAAACGGAAAGTATGGCAACATACCATAAACTCATACTAATCCAAGAGCATCCAGACATGTATCTGAACTTGTTGCCATCACAAATCATTCCTTTATCATCCCTGACTCCACCTTGGACCAAACCTGTTTCCATGGTCCATCTTTGCTACCCAATCTGAAAAAGAAAAGCATATCTTTATTGAAAATGCAGATAATAAAACTTAGAATTCTTGATGTTTAGTTTTATTGTACCTCCAACATCCAGCAATCACACGCAAGGTCATGAAAAGGAACAACCCAACCCAGACTCCACCAAGACCAAATACAGGAGCAGCCACCAGTATGAACACGGAAGAAATCAATCCCACCAACGTCTGAGTAGCAGAATCCATCAGTCAGTGTTGAGTTTTAAGGGCTCATTCATTGAATGTATCCCAAATTGCCAGAAGTTTAAATGCTTAGGCAGAATGGATGATCATCCACTCTCCATTGACAGCACGGAAGTTGGACAGCCCATTAAATGGGATACGATTTTCCTACCTCCCTAGTCTCTACCTCAAATCAGCATTGTTGTTGATTGTTAATGTCACTTTGAGCACAATGCAAAAGAAAAAGTCTACTTGGACAAACTTTTTGGCCAGAATTTTGGCCAACAATGCAAAAACAGAAAACAAATATATAACATTTCCTGTTTCCATGTACCCCTGTATGTAAAGCAGAATGGATAACTGCTCGCTCTGCAAAATATTTAAACAGATAGCTACTTGGGGTAAATCCAAACACACCCTTAAATTCCTAGAAGCCAGTACTTTTTTAATGGTGTTTTAATGTCTAACAAAAGGTCCTAGTTGAGGCTGTTTCAGGGCGAACAAGTCATGAAAACAGTATCTTGCATTATGATGTTCTAATTGTGAAGCCCAAAAATATCCGTATGCTCTGCAAAAATTATACTAACAGATTTCAGTTTATCGCGCACCCTGCACCCTAAATTATGAACTTTGCTGGATTTAGAGACAGATGTACCATAGAATATGCAGCATAAGCAAAGTCTGAAACACCATAATAGAGCCCATCAAAAACAAATGCAAGAGCATTCACTGGTTGAGATCCTGCAACAAACTGTGAAATTTCCTCATTGTCAATAGATCTCCTTTAAATTATCGTGTAGCCAGGTGATTCATTCCGCATCAAGCAGTTCCTTACCAAAACTCCAGACCAGCATATCTCCAAAACGGCAGAGTCAGTGCTAAACAAGCGAGAAAAGGCCCCAAACCCTAGGAATAAGATTATGGCCAGACCAACTCCAGTTACTGCACCTATCTGATTGTAGTTCAAATGACAGAGCTTAAATGGTCAGTTACAAGCTAAATCAATTAAAATTTATAAATAACAAAAAATAGGATTCTTTGAAATGTTTTCACAGATAATTAGGAAGAAAATTTCAAAACCAAATTTGTCTAGGTTGGGGCATGTCATTAACCTGTAACACCAGGTATATTACTCGACGTGCTTGTTGATAGTTCCCTTGAGTGTAGAATCTGGCAAGAAGTGCCTGTGAAAGGAAAAAATATGCAAACAAATTGATAACAATTAACCCCAAGTATTAGAAAATAAAAAACAATGTCCTTAGAGTACTCACTAACTGCATCTGGATATTCATTAGAGGAAGTCAAGCATCCGGAGCCTCAGGAAGCACACAATTTGCTGAAGAGCATGGTTTCATACATATGGAGACCCGGTGAGTTGTTGGATTGAAGTTATTGGGGACAGTTATCAACGCCCAACAATCTGTCTTAGTAATCCCTCCAATTGGGTCATCTAATTAAATTTTGACGCTCGCATGTGCTGGTTATGAGATGCTTTTCCAGAGTCTCAACCCATTTCCAGTCTATCCAAGGCCAAATTCTTGGATTGTTTGCACTTCTTCTGAACTATGATGCACAGATACTTCAAAGTCAGCAATGTATCGTGTCCGATACTTCACTTTTTATCTATAAAATCCGTGTCCCTACCGTATCCATAGCGTGTCCCTGCCGTATGCTTGCCGTATCTAGGCATCATAGCTTCTAAAAGCCCGCAAATGATTTGAGAAATTTTATGCTTTTTTATCTATGGCCCTTCAAGATTTTTTTTTATAAATATAGTGATCATAGACTCATAGTTGTCAATTTCATTTCAGACCCCATTTCGGTCTTGCCTCTAAAATGAAATGTTTCGGCCAATTTGGAATTTTGGTGAAACATTTCAGAATAATAATTAAAATCAAAATATACATGTGTTAGAGAAAATAAAAATAAAATACAAAATATCATTTATGCATATAATTCATTATGATAAAACGATATTATAATATACAAGTATAAATTTTAAGCACATTCCTTACCACGCTAAAGTTTAAATACAGTTTTCATAACAATAAAAGCTAACAACCTTTAAGTTTGAAGTTTGAACATATTCCCCGCAATATTTTGTTCATTTCGTAAATTTCGTTCATTTTGGTCAATTTTGGTCAAAATCCATGTTTTCAGCCGAAATTGACCAAAGTCGAACCGAAAAGTTATACTATACATTTTCTTTTGGCTTCATGGCCCTGAGATTTTTCGGCCATTTTGGTCAAAACAAAATCATATTGACAACTATGATAGTGATGCTCCACGGAGGTAGGATGGTTATGTTGATTATTCTTGCACGCCGGCCAAGTTCAAAGGGAAATCAATCAAGCCAAATAATCTCAGAGGAGGTTATATACTTCTATATCGTGCAATGTCATCTGCCTCCTCTGCAATTATTTAGCTTCGATGAACTGCTCTCTAAACTTGGCTTTCCTTAGACTATTTCTGCTCCTCTTCATGCTGACAAAACCAGTACTATCCCAATGTTTCATGAAGGTACCAAACACACTGAAGTCAATTGTCACTTTATCAAGGAAGCTTTTGATGACAACATTCTTTCCTTTCCTCAAGTCCCTTTCAGACCTCTAGATTGCCAACAGCTTCACCAAAGCTTTGACGAGAAATCAGCTTCAGTTCTTCACAAACAAATTGTTGTTGGTTGATTCCCCAACATCAATTTGATGGGGGTATTAAAATGATGTTGTCAGTTGTGGACCACCATATATTGTAAGATTTGTACTATAACTTTTAGAGATTAGAATGACCGAAGTAAGGGAAATCACCCCAATTAAGGGGATACAGCTGATGGGTACTTACCAAAGTGAGATATGAGAATAGTGTAAGAGGGAGGACCGATCACATGGACCATTTCATTCAATCTCTTGTTTTTCTTTAGTTTTGATACATGTTTTTTGTTCCAAATAAAGTGATGTATAGAGTGGTCCATAAATCAGGTGAAAGGAAGTATAATACTAGCATGAGTTCTAGAAGCAGGGACTGTTCGCTGTCAGGGAGTTTCAAGAGACAATAACGTGGTACAGTAATTGCCTTTTCTAGACCTGTTTGAGGGGGTGTACTAATTTCTTTTTTGGACCTGCTTCACTTGGTAATTCTAATTATAAAAAAAGGGAGATAAGAGAAGACCAAATTGTTTGCTCATTTCCTTTCCAGACCTCTTTATCCATGGGTGATTCATTATGTGCGTTGCGGTAGGTACAAGGATTTATCCCCACCCCCACCCATACGGAGGCTCGCATCTATCATTAATGAGATTAGGAATTTGGTTTTAGTCAATGTATCCTTTGTGCAAGTGAGGACATAGATACATTAACTAAGGCTAGAGTTTGTAGACTTGTTGTGGTTGCATGGAACGGTAAAAAATTGCAGTTCTTTAGATGCTATTTTCCACACCACTCCACTGTCTAAATGGGCCATCGCATCTTTTTGTAATGTTACCTATTTCTAATAAAATCATTGTATCTTTGGAAAAGAGAAAGGCCAGGCACATAGTACAAACTCAAAGCTAGAGGAAACCATACACATCTATAATTGAGGATCAGATATACTAAACCAAGCAATGATGAGCTTGAGCTTGACTTGTGAGTTGTGAGACAACAGAGATTGAGCCAGGCAATATATCCAACTAGGCGGTTAATTAGGCCTATTGTAAAGTAATATATGGTCAAAGAATCCCATTCAAAATAAGGCCAACAGCACTAAAGTTTATTTTCCAAACCTGGATCAGATGCAACAACTTCAATTGTGAAATGTGCCAAGAAAAGATCTGAGATCGCTCTATTTCTGTGTAAACATTAAATATATTCTACAAAACAGCATGCTGTTTCAAATTAAAAGGTGAGGATTAATTAGGTCTTCATGCAGCACGAAGTATGCATCCTAATGTAGAAATTTATAAATGTAGCCTAGCTTTTGGTGAGCCAGACCATTGGTATCATGGAGCACATGAAAAGGGGTGCCTAAAACATCCCAGATCAGAAGAGCTTATTAATATGATATTTGTCCTAGTCAGAATAGTCAAGATGAAAATACGAAGACAATCTTGATTTAAGAAAGAAAAACCTAAATTTTCTGCTCCAGATATAGAAACTAAATTTTGGGGCAGCCTATCTAAAATGATACCAATAGGCCAACAACTCCTCTTGAAAAAGTAATTACCTGACCAGCAAGTGCTAAAGCATCAGTTAAAAGGGACACTGCCAACCAGACTTGCAGGCATATTTGATGACCAGCCATAGGAACAGTCCCCTGTTGTGCAGCCATAGAAGTAGCCAAGGTCATTGTCAGAAGCACTGCAATGGTCCTGCCAATCAAAAGACCTCCTGCAAAACAAGCAAAACTGAAACTCCCGTAAAAAAGAGTTGTGAATTGATATAAGTTATAATCATGAAGAGCACATGTAATAAGTCCACTGAAGGCCGCTTGAAGACAACAAATTTAGATAAATAAAATGCATAATGAAAACGGTCGAACATTTGTTTGCTAGAAGGTTCTATTCAGAGGGGACATTACATGCACAGCCTTGACAAACTACATGCCCATTAGAAAGAACCCATGTAAAAAAGTTGAACCAGCGGCCTAGCTATGGGAGTGGATGGTTTGGTCAAAACCAGTTAGAACACCGGCCAGTCCAACAATGACATGCTGAAAATGGCCCCTCTGTTATCAGTAGAAAATAAGCCCTGGTACTAAAATATATTAGTCCTGGGATTTCAGGCATAAGTTCCCACCAAAAATAAAACAAACAAGTGTAAGGATCAACAGCCTGAACCTTTTATCAGAATATCAACAGTTCAGATGGAAACCAATCCAGTATAGAATTCTCATAAGAGAAATCAGTATTTCTAGTTTTTCCCAATTTTCTCGGCCAAAACTTCAAAAAAAAAATTTATAAACCTTGGAGCTTTTAGATCTATTAGTAGCCTTTGGAAATCTCCATTGGAGTAGAGTGAGTGGGTCCCCCACTCAAGGTCAGCAACAACAACCAAAGAGGGACAGACATACAAGCAAAACAAAGCATGAATCTTCAATTACTTTACCATACTTCAGGTTAGAAAAAGGAAATCAATTAAGAAAGTTCTGTTGGAATCATGTGTTGTATCATATAATCACATGGTAGTTTATAGTGGATTTCAACAAATGGTAAAAGTCCCAGGTAAATCTACATAGAAAGGAATAAATCCACATATAGAAAGGAAAATAAAAAAATAAAGTACTTAATTTAAATTCAATAAAATCTGAATGTGCACTCTGAAAAGCTGACTGCATATCTCTACACTAAGAACAACAGAAACAGCTTAACTATCATAATATAAAGAGCTTTTAACAGAGAAATGGTATATAGCCAGCCAAATGTCAATGTTAAGATTGAGATAAAAAAACAAATATGAAAAATCAAGAACACTGTTTGCACTAAGCATACCAGATTTTAGATAGCGTGCTATTCCCACTGCATCAATATTTGTAGGAAGAAGTACGACTTTCGTGTTCAACTTCCAAAGAAGGATAAAAGCTATCACATATCTGAGGAAAACAATGATTGAGAAAATATTTAAACTGTAAAGCCAGCAATCACATGATAGTTTTTCCTTCTTGCAAGAATGAAAGAAATGCATGCATGTAAGAAACAATTATGGACATTTTTGTCAAAACTAAACGTACTCAGCAATAACTGTAGCAATGGCAGCACCACCAATGCCCAGACCCAACAGAAATATCAGAATAGGATCCAATATCGCATTCAGTAAGTTTCCAGCACCTGCATAGTAAATGATGGCAGGAAATATATTAAGATTCACAGCTATAACTGACGATGTTCAAAGGAAATATGATGTTTGGCACTTAGACTACTTGCCTACAGCATACAAAGGTGTCTTTGTATCTATAAATCCACGGAAAGTGCCTTGTGCTGCAAGTGCTATTACTGTTGGCGGAGCACCAAAAGCTCTTACTGTAAGAAACTGCTCTGCAGGTACCCGCATTGGTGAATCCTGGGTGAAAGTGAGATTTTTCATCAGTCATAACAAATAACAAACCTTTTTATAACAAATAACAAACTTTTAAGGCATTACACCATATACTAACAAAGACCTTTTCAATAAATCAATAGTATGGAAAGGAATACAGGGAAAGTGGATAGACAAATACGTGTAAGCTACAAGCTCTCTATTCGGACACATCCATGACAAAGCTAAGACAAAGTTCTAACTCTAAAACTCCTAAAAAAGAAAATCCAACCAAGCTTGAGACCACAAAACTAACTGTGAACAAGAATGTAACGCTGTGTGCGTCTGTGCATGCAAGAATGAGAAATTCTCTTTTTTGGTAGAAAATTCTCTCTACTTAATATGCGATCCATGCTATATTGTGAACCCCTGATTAGAAAAGAGTGCACCTGCTTATCTTCAACATTGTGAAACCCATCTACTTACAAGTTACTTCAGTGAGTTCCAAGAAAAGAAAATACTTGAATGGCCAAAAAATATCTTCAAAGCACCAGAAATATAGTCCACAAACTGGATATAAAATGCACCATTAAGGACCACAAAAATAACCAAATGTGAATATGAAAAGCCAACAAAACCATGATTTCAAGGAGAAAAAGATGTCGCAGTTTCCATAAATAGAAAGAATGATGTTAATGGTATAGATCTGAAGAAGTGCAACCTATCATAGTATTTGGCTCAGGATATATCAGAATGGTGAAACAGAATTCGTGTAGCATACCTAAGATAGTTGAGACAAGGCTTTGATGATGTTACGAACAACAAGAAGGCACCATCAACATATGAACGAAAAAGGTGATGTTATTTAAGACAACAACCAGAAAATATCACTTGCTCTCATTTAAAAGATTTAAAAAAAAAAGAAACAAAGAAAGAAAAAGTAAGTAAGTTTGCATGGTAGGAAGATAATGAACAAGGTGGCATCATTTAAGACAACAGTCAGAAAATCTCAGTTACTCTTCATTTTAAAAAGAAAGAAAAGTATGTAAGCTTGCAAGGTAGGAAGATGGCATTAAGCACATTCAACAATACGATCACTGCCACAAATATAGCTTCAAAACATAATTAGCTAGTTTGACGTACGACAGGTATACCCATGATATTCATTAAGAACCCCGAACCAATGCACAGTGCAACCGCTTCTGCAATGCCAACACCAGCAGCCAGCACTAATGAAGCCGATACAGAAGGAAGAAGCAACTTGCATTGTTTATCAACCACCAACTCTCGAAGCCCAGATGTTGAACCTAAGCCATTAATGCCCAGTAGTTAATAAACCCATCTTATGATCCAACTCTAAAGACAATCTTACAAAAACAAAACAAAAACAAAAACAAAAAAAACACTCTAAAGACAAGAAGGAAATTTCAAAATATGCTAAGCAACAGAGAGTGCAAAGGCCCTAAAAGAATAGCCACAGCATTTGCGAGGCTCGGACAATTTATCAGGTTGGCCCAAAGTGCACATACCTACCTTGCCCAAAAATGACACTGGTAGTGGCAGAGTCGACAGTAGAGTCACTCAGGTTATTGGAAATAGATTTATGCTCCCTTGTTCTCTCTAAATGTCCATATTTCTATACTGTGTCGCACACTTGACAAGTGCGACTATTTTTGGACCGGAGCAATGTTCAAATTGCTCTCATCTGATAAATTGCAGTCTTCTGATGTATGTGTCACACTGGCACATTACCATTATGAATTTTTTTTTTTTAACCATCTTCACACAAATATAATCTGCATGCCTCTGTAATGGAAACATTAGTACAGAATTTATACTCGTATCAATTCTGAGTGAATTATTCTCATTTTCACCAACCAAAGCCTGCTCTTCAGCGACGAAAGATGTAGTGATATTGAGCAATGGCACATTAAACAATTTAGACACCAGATTGAACACCGAAATTGAGACACCAACTGCTGCCAGCTCAACAGATCCTGCAGAACAAATATACAAGTTTGAGTAGTTGTTGTACTTGTAGTAAGATGAGAAATCAAATGTTCTCGCATTTCTAAAGGGGTCAACTGTTTGCGTGAAATTGAATTCCTAGGAATTCCAAGAAATGTATTCCCAAAAGTGGTTAAAATTAGAGAAACAAATGTAAAGATCCAAAAAATGCAACCAAATAGTTTCCCTTTTATGGAAAATGAAGTGAGGGGAGATGGTAAATGAATACCCAAGCATCGGCCTAGTGCATTAAATCATAACAAAGTCAATGTCCCATCTATATCTCTGCCTTATATCCTTCGCTCCTCACCACTTTAATATTATTTCTTGAAACTTATTTCACCATGAAGTCTTATGTATTCAATTCAATGCAAACAAATGGACCCAAAGATAATAGTGCTTTCTTATAGCATAATTATGCAATTTTGCTCCATGGGTGATAGTAATTCACATTCAAATATTGAGTGCACATACCCAAGTGGCCCACGAATGCACTGTCGACCAACAAAGCAATTGGATCAGCAGCAAGCGCCAATACCGCTGGCAATGCAATTGACAAAATCTCCAGCCCGAGCTCATCAACCTTCAATTCATTCCTACAAATTCCAAACAGTAATTAAAAACCAAGTTTAAAAGTTCAATCGACAGAAAGTAGCATTCATAAAGAATCAGTATCTGTCATGAAATGCTATTCTAAGTTCTCCCCACGACAAGTTGCACGTATCTGCGGTAATCAGAACCGTTGAATTGACAGTGGGCCACATGGTACAAACATTGCCACCACCAACCAAGCTGCTGTTTAAGCAGCAAATTCTCATGGAATTCAAAACCGGTCAAATCCCTGAATTCTAGAATCCCCCAAACTTCTAAAATTTCTGGAATCCTCACTGTTTTTTTAGCACTCGAATACAAGTTTGAATTGGAATTAGGAAGTAAAGAGATTTCAATTCTGCCAAAACACATCTTCTTATTGTTAGTGGCATAGATCAAGACGTTGATTAGCTAGGCCAGAGTCCTAAATCCACCGACTTGAAATTGGGACCTTCCATTCCATCATCTTATAAAATCACATCAAATTGAGTTCTTGAGGGTGGCTCGCGCGAGCCATGCAAGTAAGAGTAGAGGACCTTAAGCGATGAAGAAGGCGGGAGAACACATTGAGCGGAGACGTGCCGAAGAAGAGATTGGAGCAGTCGTCCTTGAATTTGGACTCGCTCTCGGAACTATTATCGGTCTTCGTGATTGGGTTCTTTTGTGGAGAGGATTTGGGGATCGAACGAATGCGCGAAGTAGAAGAAGAAGAAGGAGAAGGAGAGAGAGTGGGTTTTCTGAGGGATGAGATTGGAATTGGAGAGGTGTGAATGGTGGATTGGAGAAGAAGGCAACATCGGCTTTGATGGATATGGGAGTAGAAGCAGAGCAGAGGGCGCGAAACACTCCTCGCCATTTCGAAGGAAGGAGAAAGAATCATGTGAGAAGTGTCAGGTTGGGATAAGAAGAAGCTTCTGAAGATAAACAGGCGTCTCTTGATCATGTAACCGCGAAGATATTTCAAAAGGAAATTGTGTGGCTCTCACGCACACGACGCCTCTTTTGAGTCTATGGTCTTTACCCTTCTTTTCTACTTTCCTTTTTTTCTTCTCTGTTTTTTGTCACGTTCCAGGCCAAAGGGCTAGAATAATCCCTACTTAACACAATAATTCGTGTTCAGCATGAATATGGACAACATTATAATTTAAATATTTATATGTTAAAATCTTCATAGATTTTAAAAGAAAAAAAACAAAAAAATAGGAAGGTTACAATAGTATCTTATTATGCAATTCAAGAGCTAGTGGTAGAAATAAGAGAATTTGAGTAAAAAGAGAAATGCAAAACTTGATTGAAATGGAGCTTTTGCAATAAAGTAAAAGTGGGGAGTGGTTACAAGTGGTTTTGATTATAATGTGATAAAATAGGTAGATGCATGAGCAGGAAGAGAAGTTTTAAAAACAGAATAACTTGCTGTCAAAATTATAACTGCCGGTCAAAATCAAACATTTTAGCTTAATATATTATAATGGGCTCATGAGAGAAAGCCGGGTAAAATTCACTCTGGCCCCAGTGTGGTAGTACAGTTTTGAATCCACAACCTTCGGGTGCAACCCGTAGCTCTAGAGGCTTGGGTTGCTCAACTCCCAAGTTGAGAAGAACCATTGTTGGAATCCCAAGGATCTCATTCTCACTAAATTTGTTAATTTGAATTGATTATTATCCTAACTATACTACCTAAGTTAATTTTTTTGTTTTTACATTAAATGGGTCGAGCCCGGATCACAAGCTTTCCAACCTTAGAAAGAATGAGAGCCAATATGGTGCTAGGTCTAGTTCGAATACATGAGGACCCATCCCAATTTCATCTCTAGTGCATGCAATGTAATGTCAGAGATCCAAGTGTTAAGTTTAAATATTGGGTGCATTTTGATCAAGATACGGCTTGGAAGGTTGTGTATCAATAATTTCGGATAGAGAAGGGGATGTGATCGAATCCAAAATGGGATGCTTTATGATTCTATAAATTAATGTTAGTTTTAAAGTTTTTATATAGTATTTAAATTGAAAAGAAATGCATATAAATCTTTTATTTTTAAGATAAAATATGTATACTGACGTGAATTAAAGAAAGAAAGTTTGATTTTTATAATTTTTTATATTTTATTATAAATAAAATTATATGAAATGAATTTTAATTTTAATATATTATTCATATCATACAGGACTTAGGGTCTGTTTGAGAAGGGGGAGTAAATGGGGGGAGGAAAAAAAGGGGAGAAAGTGGAGGGAAAGTGCTTTTGGGGGTGTTTGGAAAGGGGGGAGGAAAATGGAGAGAAAAAACACATTTTTGCCTCAAAAATTTTCCCCCCAAAACAGGGGGAAAAATGAGAGGAAAGTGAGGAGAGAGGGAATAAATGACTAAAATGCCCTTCGACTTTATTTGAATTTTTTTCAAGAGCAAGGGTAAAATAGTCTTTTTTCTGTACCTCACTAAAAACAAAATTATACTTTTTTTACTTTCCTTCCCCTTACTTTTTTACTTCCCAAATAAGAGGAGGGAAAATTAATTTTTCCTTCCCTCCCCTTCATTTTACTTCCCCTCAAATTTTTCCTCCCCTCCCCTCCCAATCATCCCACAGCACTTCATGCCAATAATTTCTGGGAAAGAGATCCCTGTTTGGTCGGTGCCATATGGGTTGAGATGAATTCACATCTCCTCCAAAGAAATTTCTCCCATGTGGCACCCCAGTGGTCCAAACGGGGTTTCGTCTGCATCCGCTAACTTCTGATGGAGAAGGCAAAGCTTTGAAAGGTCTACAGCTTTTCGTATCCATAAACTACAAAACTTTGTACAACGTAGTACTGTACTACTAACTATAATGATCTGCCAGTACTGCTACAGGTTTACCTTAAAAACCTTTTGTTGTGCTGATTTTCCTCCTTGTGTGAGGGCTATCAAATGGCTGGACCCATGAAGGACTACGTTGGGCTGGTCAGGCCAAAGCCCTCTATAGGCCTGTACTAGCAACCCTACCCTTCCCTGGCATATACAAATTGAACCTGGATTGGGCCAAAGCTATCAATGGGCCTACACTAGCTACCCTACTCTCACATACACATATTGAACCTAGGTTGGGTCTATGGTTTAAAATCTCGGTATTGGTCATGATATTGGCTGGGCTAAAAAACCGATATGATATCGATATCGGTCGCGGATATAGGTCCGTCGTAATCATCGCAGTATGAATTTTTTTTAATTTAAAAAAATTAGTAAAAATATCTTTAAAAAAATTAGAATATTAAAAAATACTGGAAAACAATATTTTTTCCATTAGTAACAACTATAAATCAAAATCTTAGTCACCTTAAGTCATGAGTCATGTCTGTGTCGCAGTTCGATGTCTTCTCTAATATTTCATTTAATACAACCATTATTGATGCTCATGATCAATTTTTTAGTATAAAATATAAGAAAATAAAGATAACATATCAATCATCATTTAATATTAACTCAATCATCAAATAAGTTGTGAAATTCAACACCCTGAAGATGACATATTAAAATCAGAAACATAATAGTAAGATAGATAAATCATAAAGCACTTGGGCATCAAAAGGTTCATTATTTACCTGAAATTAGAGGGGACTAATAGAGAGTAGAGATTAGAAAGAGATTGATGAGTATAAGTGTATGACGGATTGATAGCCTAATTCCAAGTGGAATGTCACCCTGGCTCGATATTATTATCATTATCGTCATTTCTTCGGTATTGGTTAAAAAGATATACTCCATATTGTTGTGCAGCACTACCATACCTATGACCATATTCATATTGTTCTTGATAAGATGATGAATTATCTTGATTCCCTGTGGATTGAGATGGTTGGTTGTACTTAAATGGCATGAAATATACATGAGAGGCATGAAAAGATCATTGGGAAACTGGTGGGGGAAGCCTCTTTTACTCAATTAACATCTGTTCGATAGAAAGAATCGGTGTTGGTGAAGGGGGTACCCAATTCGAGTCATATGAATAACCCCCATGTCGTCCATACATGGCACCTTGTTGGCCAACATAACCCCTATGCTGTCCAACATTGGCCAACATAACTCCCATGATGACCATGAGTACCACTACCTTCCCCCACTCCTTACCCAACGGCGCCACTACTACCCCCTGCCTCGGTCTGTCCAACATGTTTGACATAGCCACGACGAGGATCTAACTCGGTAGCAATAGGAATGCTCAACAATCTCATAAGTGACACTGTGACAGGCTCATCATCTTTATAATGACCATCATTTATAGCAGAGTTAGGAGGAATTCCTACTAATAATGAAGAAGTAAAAATACTTGATTCACTCTCATCGTCCACCTCTCTTCCCCTTAACTTACTCGTATCAGGTGTGTGCTCCTGTTGCATTATCAAGTTTATTTCTTCTATCATTTCTGCGGCCCTCACTGGCTCAGGCCTATCCCCACTTGGGTCACAGCTCTCGACAGGCTTAGACTAGCTAAGCCCTTCCATTACCCTCAATGATAAGGGTGGGAAATGTTAATAGAAAAGAATTCTATTTTTACCATCATCAATTGTCAATTTGGCATTGACCAATGCAATTTGTCGATGGTGGTTTTCGCTTGCTTACAATTATGTGGCAGTTGAAAATTAGGCTAGGAGCCCTTAGCAATCTCAATCAATTCAATTCCTGCCTGTTTAGACTTGATTTTAACAATTGCATTGGGTCAAAAAATTGAGTTTTTTTTTTTAACCCAATGGTGTAAATCATAACTAGTTAGTTGATAAGTTGATAAATACAATGACAGTTGCAAGTGGTAAAATGGTGAAATCCATTTCAAGGTTAAACATTCTACAAGTTAGATGAATGAAATGTGGTTAACAATTTGCAGTCTAATCCAAAATTGACTTTAACGATAATCGACTGGCGATAAATTAAACGCAAAGAGGAAATAAGCCCATTCTCATTCAAAATATGATGATTAATAATCTGTCAAAGTGCATGAATCGAGACATTTTGTGGCGTAAGTTGTGTGAAAAACTTGGAATCTATAAAATAAAATATTCTCATTCCAAAAACAATGATGGCAGGTTCAAAGCCATGGCTTCTTCGAAGTGTTTTATGTAGGTTACATAAAGTGGCTTACATGTGTAACTTTGGCGTGTAAATGGCTCTTTTTTCTATTAAAATGTTTTAGGTAGCGTTTGGTTCCCTCAACAAAGGTCGGAATGGAATACTCATTCCAATATAATGATCATTATAGCGTTTGGTTCGCCAAAAAGTGGCGGAATGACCATTACCTCCGGAATCCCATTCTTTTATGTGAGAGAATCATCATTCCATTGAGGATGAGAAGGAATGACCATTCCATTCATTTCTAACTTTTTATTGAGACCAAACTACCCTTACTTGACATCTATCTCTATCTCTATTATAAAAGAGACAATGTTGTATGATTTTTTCACCACACCACTGTGAGGCCCACCCAAAATATTATAATAAAATATAATCATATATTATTATTATATTATAATAATAATATAATATTTATACCCTTATGATCTATCTATCTCATACAAATTTTTTCACTACACCATTGTGGGGCCAACCCTCAAATATCTACTATCTACTATCTACTATACTACTATTATAAAAGAGGGAAAGTTGCAAACTTTTTTCACTACACCATTGTGGGGTCCACCCCCACATATTATAATATAATATCATAATATATTATTATGAGAAATTATAAACTTTTTCATTACACCATTGTGGGGCCCACCCCCAAATATTATAATATAATATAATAATATATTATTTTGATAAATTGTAAACTTTTTACTACACCATTGTGGGGCCCACCCCCAACTTTTTCACAAATAATGTAATGTGACAGAGGAATCTAACAAATGTATTTTGGTCAATCTTATGTAAATTTGATTTCATTCCGAGTATAATTCCAGCACACAAAACGCATGAATAAGAATGAGAATTCTATTGCTAGGTTCTGGGTTGATTTCTTAGCGTACCAAACGCTGTAATGGAAATGATTATTCCTGCCTCATTTCATTTCAGACTCATTCCGGTCTCCATTCCATTCCTGCCTACAACCATTCCAGCAAACCAAACGCTACCTTAGAATGTTGGAGTTCGCCATCAAGACAGTGCATGTAAAACATGTCCACGTACGTCACTGTAGGCTTATACATTCAAGTGCCTTTTTTTTTGTGGAATTAGATCCATCTTCAGATGTTCTTATTTTATTTGCATGGAATTGGAGAGCCTATTTGTCTGCATATAATTGAAATACTTAGAAATTTATTGATGGAAAGGACATATTCACATGCAATGGACTTAAGGTGCATGCACATACAAGTACACACATCAATGGGCAAAAGGTTGAACTTGGGCTTATCCTAATCTTGCCCTCAAGGTGCCAAGCTTTTCAAAATTAGGCTCTAATCTACCCTTGAGCTTAGGATAAGGGAAATCATCCCTTCATTCTGTGGGGTTTGTCAAACCCCTCGTCAAACGGCCAGATTGACGGGCATAAAAATAATGTTGCACTCACATATAGATCTTTGGGCTTAATTGGTATCACCCGGTGCAATGATGACTTGGAAAAGGACCCCTTTCTCCCCTAGTAAAGGATATTCAATGAGTTGAAAAAAAAGAAAGAATAATTTAAAGTTTCCTCGTAGAGTTGAAGTGTTTTTATTTTTGGTACCCAGCAAAGGGAGCTGGGAATTTCCTCATAGATGTGAAGTTATAAGTAAGACGGATTTTAGTCTAGGGTGAAGCTAGTGCCACCGCAACACATTTTTTGGCATTATATTAGGCCTATATTTAGCAATGGGCCTGATAATTAAGGCCTTTTTTTTACTAGAATTCAAGGAATTTATGTATGGAGAATTTCTTAATTTCCAGACATAGTGGAATTCCTATATGCTCTCTTGAACTTGAGCATCCAAAAATTCCACCAAAATACAAAATGGTTGGAATTCCTGAATTCCCAAAGGTCATTGAAACCTTTCAAGGGGGTGGAGTTTTGAAATGCTTAATAAGAAACAAAGCATAAGAATGGGCTCCTCCCATTTGAAAACCTGAGCCTTTTTTTTTTTTGTGTGGAGTAAAATGTTATTGTTAGAACCTTACAAAAGTAAGTTCTTCATGAGTTTTAACCTAGGCCATTTATTTATTGACTTATGGCCTAAAATACGGCATAGTCAAGCCCAACTCAAGCCATTTATGGAAGAAGGACTCCTTATTAGGGATGACATTTTTAACCCGCCCCGCCCCAACCCGGAGTGGCCGCCCCGCCCCGTACGGGTTTTTCCCTCCCCTCCCCGACTCTTAGATGGGGCGGGGACGGGGAAAAAAACCATACCCCGAATCCAGGGAGGGGCGGGGATGGGTATGGCTCTTGCCCCGCCCCGTAACCCGCCCCGAAATACCACCCCATGCCCCGCCCCGAAATACCGCCCCATGCCCCGCCCCATAACCCGCCCCGAAATTAATAATCCTCTAAAATATAAATATATATTAGATTTCTTTTATAATAAATAAACATATTTATATGTAAATGTATATATTGATTTTATGTTGTTATTAAGGGTTAAGTAGATTGATTGAAGACTTTTTTTAAAGTTAAACATGTAATTGAATGAGACATTATAAAAGCATATAATATGATCTCATTCCCTCTAATTCAAATTTAATGAAGTTAAAGTTGTTAAAAAATCTATCTAAGCTTATTTTACTTTAATCATATATAATGTTAAATTGTGACAAGATAAATCATATTAAATAAAACGAATATAAATATATAATAGAATGATGGATCATGCTTTAATAGCAAAGTAAATTATAGTAACTTATAATAGCAAAGTAAATTATAGTTAGTAACTTAATATGATTCTAATCATACTAACAACACTATAAATTATACTAATTTTAATTATATGTAATCAACCTCTTTATTAGTAAGTGGAGTTCATTGGTCTTAAAGTGAGGTTCCTGCCAAATCAATGAGATTTAATGATATTTGACCATCAACTATTAATAATTTTGACTCGACTTGATTCTCGTTAAGATCTTCCAATCTTTTTATTACCCGTGGTTGGTATGCATATGGTTGGGGCCCACACCATGGAAAGTTGGGTAAGCTTGTTGAGGGAAAATTGGAACATATATTATGTAGTCAGTTCAATACCAGAAATGGAGTGAAACCATGTATTGATGGAGTTCATGATATTTTAGAGAGATATTGTCTATTTTATAAAGAATGTCTCAAAGCATATATGATATTTTCAAGTGTATGTTAGTGGCCTTTAAGGGCTTAGAGAAAATCTTATAAGAATAAAATCTCACTTTAAATAGGTAAAATTTCAGGAAAAGGAAAATTTATATTATTAATTTTAGATAATTTTAAAAAATTTAAACAATCTAACAGTGCCCCACACTTATAAAATATTTATGCGGGGAGATCTTTTTATTCTATTTTGGGAGATTTTTTTTAATATTATTAAAGGCATAGAGACAACATAGATGAATCATTCATGTGCTTTTTACCATGTAAAATAAATTAATTTACCTTTTTTTTATAGTCAATTCAAAATTTATTTATTATATTTATTATTGTACCACATCGGGGCGGGGCGCCCCGCGGGGCATGTCGAGGCGGGGACGGGGCGGGGACAGGGAGATTCGGGGCGGGGACGGGGCAACCCAATTCCGGCCCTGCCCCGCCCCGTTGCCATCCCTACTCCTTATTTAAGTAGTAAGGAGCGTCAGTTGTTATTCGGCTATCCGGGGTTTTTGAATCCTGGGTACGTCACCTCTTTTCACTTGTGCAGACTCCTTTTCCACTTGTGTGAAGTTTCTTCTTACTTATGCGAGTTCCTTTTTGACTTGAGTGGGCTGCTTTTTCTTATATATGTGGGCTCTCTCTTCGGTCCTGAGCTCGTATCCCCGTTGGCTGGGGAAAAGAAAAAAAATAAATTTTGCAAGCTATTTATGGCTAAGGCTAAAGCTATACTCAGTCCCATCGTATACTCAGTCCCATCGTAATTTTCGCGTTCTTACCATCAAGGTTTCTCCCATAGTAGAGGCACATTTTCAACCATCAAAATTGTTTCCCGTTCGAATCCTGTCCATCCAAGATTGACTCTCATCCAGGCCCCAGGGAAACAATCAAGTGGGTGCAGGATGAGATTCAATCATATCTCTTCCGCTCACTATAATTGATAAAGAATTTGAAGGTCTAGACCCGTACATTTATCCAAATCCAAACCCAACAGGGCACAAATACTAATATATCAATTTGATACATTTGTACAGATATAATAAGAAGATAGCATCTGGTGTTGGGGCACACCTGGGTATCATTGTTGAGTTAGGCTCTGCTTTGTTCAGTAGGTCATGATAATTATTGAAATCTAATATGCAACCCATGTAGAGCTTTTTCCAATTTAGTATTATGAATCATCATCATCAAGGTCTTATTCTATTTATGTTGAAGTCAATTATATGAATTCTGTTTTTCCTATCTGATCTTTTCAGGTTTGATGTCATGATGAATATTGATATCTAATATTATAAGCTCCATCTTATCATGTGGGCCATTACAAATCCATTGGTAGCGTATTTGTGAGGTACCTACCTTTTTTAGAAGAAATCAGGGATCAATCCCTAATTATAGTGTTAATGATGAGGGGGTTAGCTTGTGTACAGGGGTGTGAGTATTACAGAATCATAAACCGAAACTAAACTCAGGTTGATGTTGTGGAATATAGGGGACTTGATACGATACTCAAAACTAAAATCATGTTCAAATATTGAGCTTTTTTCTCTAATAAAAACTCGATCATACACCCTATCTAAGCCCCTCATTAATATTGCTCCAGCCAAGGATCAATGTCTCTGGTTATTTACCGGAAGGTCTCTCGCCGTGATTGGCTTTACATTTTGATCTTATTTTCAGTTTCTTGGATTGGGGTCATTCGCGTGCTTGTGTATTTGGACTTGGGAGGACCACTTCATCTCTCAAACAAACATCCACTCAAGCTAGCATGAGTTTCTTACAAGTTACAGGTACGACTCAAACCTCTTGTCCGTAGAGCCTTTAAATCAATTCTGGGAGGAAGAGTAGAGACCTAAAAAAGTGACCTTTCCATTTCTCCACCTTTCTAGGCAGTCGAACAGTCCATATCTTTTTCCCACGACAAACCTGACTTCAGAAAGATCTTCCACCTTCGGTCATTATGATGATAGATAGATACGGCGACTCGTGAAATGATTTCAGTGTCACTTCCACTGTGGAAACTCAATTCATGTCTACTCCTCCCATCCCATTGAGCCGTCTTTTTTTTTATTACTCTCATCAGATGAGAGCAACAACCCCACAGGCCACAGCTAAGCAACGCGGTGCGGACTGCGGGGCAGGGTTTGATCCTGAGAGGCCACCCCTCTCTCGACCACGTGGCGCAGAGTGGGTCTGATTGTGACCCTCACCATCCCCCAATCAGCCCAACTAGACCGGCCCAGGCCATGTTGGACGCGGTTCGATGGCTGCCGACCCTCCATCTACCTATATGAAGCTAATATAGTTCTGTCCTCAAATCTGAGTTCTGAATCTATCGACAAATGTGTCCACGTGAGAGTAGTAAAAAAGACTAGGGACTAGGAACTAGGGAGTAGATTTACCTAACTCCATAGATCAGGACTGTTTCTTATCCAGATAGATTACACCTCGACTTTGTATCACAACCGTACATTTTAGTAGGGTACTTAACTCGGTCCACTGGAAACTTCATCTGGGAAGGGATGGTGAAGAAATAGTAATGCAGAACAAGAAAATGTTTTCTTCGAATCATGTTTGTTTAGCAACCAGTGAAGTGAAATCAGTGAAGGTAAAGTTGAACCCAACAGTCACATTTTCTCCTGTATAATGTTTCATGTTTGGTTAAGGTAGCGTGAAGTACTAGATACTATACTAATCACCACTTTTTTTACCACAAACTTTTAAGACTCGTCACTTTTTTTTACACCTTCAAACTGCGGTAAAGTGTGTAAAAATAAACACGAGGCATAAAAATAACTACTTTACCTCTCCCTCCCTCTCCCTCTCCCTCTCCCTCTCCCTCTTACCTTATACAAAACTAGCATATACATTACTTCACCACATATTTTATCTCACATTTACAATTGATGTGAAGTAATTAATAATTACTTCACCTTTATTTTACCACAATCTAAATAGACATGCATGGTCTTGATGTTTTTGCCTATCACCCCGGCCATTTTTCCTTTTTGACGGTTGGATCCTCTGGATCTCCCGGTGGGCCGGTTTTCCTTTTTAATGGTTGGATCAAAACATTTGCATACAAACACTCCCATAAAAGAAGATTTCAACTCAAATGATGGAATTGAAGACTTGGTATATATGAGAAAAATAATAAGCATCACATCTAGTAAAAAAAAAGTCCCCATGTTTTCCCCCCCCCCCCCTTCCCTCTTTTTCTGACAATTGGATCAGGACATTCGCATACAGATTTTCCTATAAAGAAAATTTGAGTGTAGATAATCTGTTTAAAATAAAAAAGAAAAATTGGAGAGTTAATGCCAAGGGAAAAGATAGACCAATGCTTTCAAAGTTGAAAACGCAGCTGAATTTTAATAAGTCGTCCAGTCTACTCACCTTAAAGATGGTCAAGTTTTAATTCTCGATCAAATGATGGAAATGAATACTCGGTACGAATGGAAAAAATAAGCATCACATCTAGCAAAAAAAAGTCCCAATATTTTGCTCGTCTTCCCCCCTTTTTTGACGGTTGGATCAGGACGTACATTCGCATGCCACGTTCCACAGAGAGAGAATTTAAAGTGCAGATCATTTGTTTCATGCAGGGAAAAATCTAAACATTGTTTTAAAAGCAGGAAATGCAGCCAGGTTTTAAAAGTCACCAAATCTACTCACCTCAAATATGGTCAAGTTTTAATTCTTTATCAAATGATGAAAACAAAGACTCAGTATTCAGTACAAATGGAAAAAATAAGCACCACATCTAGCAAAATAATAATAATAATAAGCACCACCAATTCAGATTTGAGTCAACTGAGTCCTAGCTAACTGAGTTTTAATAACTGATGGAACTTTTGTTCCTAGAGGACTCATGATAGATACCGCGTGTATCATGCATGGTCCACTTGCTGATGGGCAATGTCAGAATAATCAGAGATACATGAATCTTATCTTGTATATATATGGATGGCTAAAGGTGAAACACATCCATGTGCAAATGTACAGCCTATCCCATTTGGATGATTGAGATTAGTCATTCAGATTTTGGTACCTAGCCCACACATTAGGGAACCAAGATCTTAAATTGCTGTCGGTAACTTGTATATTAGTGTGGGAGCAGCTATGGTCATTTGTATGTGGAGAAGTGGGGGTAGGCCACAAAAGCTGCAGTGGTTTCTCTCTGCTCTTCATTGAGGATGTTGAATTTTGCTACCTGCATTATTATAATATAACTTGTACAACACCCTTTCAGAGTTGGTTGGAATGACGGTAAACTCTTGAAAAGTGCCAGCCACATCCATAATTCTCCACGTCTTTTTGTTCATCTTCTAAATGTGGAATACATTATAAACCTCATGTCTCAAATATTTATACTTTTGAAAATATAGAACCATTTGTGGCAAAACTTGGGTGGAATGATAGTGTTCAGTAAAACCATGAATCCATGATGGTGCTATCAGTATATAAGTGGAAACAAATAAAAACTTATTTGAGATCTGTTGCCATTTTTACTTAATTTGGATTTTAATCATTTAAAATATCCGTGACATTTAAGAATTTGAAAAGATGCTATACTTAGAAATTTTATCAAACATCATAAAAAGTAAATAAGATCTTTGTTTTTAAGTGGGATCCTTCCATACTAAAGTCGATAAGTCCACACTTTCTAAGACCTACACGACTCCCATGGGGGAGAAAATCCCAAAGCACCGTTATTTGCTAACAAGCTTTTTCATTGTTTTGGAGTAACCAGCAAAGTTACAACATTCTAATGATAGAAGTAGGGAATTTCACTTCCCAGGAGAGAGACAAGATGCTGCTCTCAAGAGAGCCTACCTTGGTAGGACTCAGGATCTGTAGTGGCTGAGCCACCTTATGTTTTGTATTCATCTCATTTATGTAACCCGTAAGCTTTTTCTGTTGAAATAAATTTTGCCTTTTAGTAGAAATTTTTTTTTACAACATTCATTAGTTGGAAACATGGTTCACTTGTCCAATAACAGTGGATAGCCAACTACCTCTAGATTATGATTGTTTTTAAGGATATTGACAGACACAGTAATGAATAATGGTGCACCTTTAACTAAGTGAAAATAAACTCATAGACCATGTAAATTAAATTAAACTATATTGAGTTCTATCAAATTACATTTCAACTACCTTGCTATTGTCAGTTGATCACTTGATCCCCATCCTGCATTTGAAGTTTTGAACAAATTACAGTTCAACTATATTTAACTCTTTGATCTATCTAGTAGGTTTCGCAAAAGCCACAAACTTTCAAATCGAAGAGCATTTTATTCAAATGCACCGTATAAATATAAAAAACAAAAAAAAACTAGATCAGCAGCAGAAACAAAAACAAAAAATAGAGCGTGTCAAGTCCTGCATACATGCCACGTGCCTTCATTGCAGATTCATTGATTAAGTCTCTCCATGGTCGTCATTGATGACGGAGAAGTGCCTGTGGGCATAGGTCGTCCATAGGTTTTACTAATCCATAGGAAAATCCCCTCCTTGCATTTCAAAATTACAGTATGAGAGCATGGTCTATTGATTTTTTTTTCTTTCTAATTTGGGGCACAGATAAGGGATTACTGCATCTGGGTTTGAGCCCATTAATTTAATCTACTTGGGAATCCAAAATACCAAACGTCATAGCAATATGTTACATGTATTGGGTAAATTATATTACATTCAAGGCCAATAGATCATAATGTAGTTGGCTAGCTACGTTTTAGTCCCTATCAAATGCACAGCTTTTGGATTATATATATGAAAACCATAAGTATCACCACATTTGGTAACCAAAGTAGGATTTGTTTGTGGACGGCTGAGAGGTTGTCTAAAGCTCAGCTCATTCAGCAACCAAAGCTTTATATTGAGGTCTGAATCAGCCCACAAGCTTTGATGCACAATATCCCCGCTCATTTGGTAACCAAACTTTATATTGAGGTCTGAATTCAGCCCACAAGCTTGAAAGTTAGGCCATGCTGATGCACATCCCCTTCACAAAAACTCCCTAACAACCTATTGCAAAAGGGGTGTCTCACCTTTGCAGCCGCCCAATCGGGAAGGTCTCATGATGATAGTAGACTTACTTGGGAACAATTGGAGCACATTTATTTTGAGAGGCTTTCAATAGGTGGATCCAAGTGTGGAAAACAACTCACTCAATAATTAATTACATATCGGTAACCATATCAAGAATAATTTGTTTTCAGTAGATAAGAGAAAATCTTGCATAGCATGAGGCATTAGTAGAGATAATATAAATACTTTTCAATAAATTTTTTTAAGTGGAGTCCACTATTCAACACTCCATCATAGATAGCACCCGGTCAACGTACTTTTTGGCAATATAATTTTTTTTCAACGGCAGAATTGGTTGGCTACTAAATTTCCTTAGCTAATCATTTTTATCAAAACCTCAAGGCACGTGAAAGAATATGTTAACGCATATCCATCGGTTGGCTACTAAATTTTATTAATTAACCATTTTTATCAAAACCTCAAGGCACGTGAAAGAATATGTTAATGCATATCCATCAGGTCAAGTACTGAGCACAGGATATTTACCTAATGCACTTTGGGCCCACTTTATGAAGTTATGAGACATTTTTAAACATGCATCCACCTGTATTTACCCATATGGGTCTGACTTTTAGTTTGACCATTATCATTGGATTGAGTGTCATTCAAAATTGATTGAATTTTACAACGGATGACTTTGGAAAAATCAGATCTTTCGTTGAATGAGTGCAATCGTAGGGACATTGAAACTGTCATGGACGACTTGGTGGATACTCAAATCAGCTGTTTGATCAGAAGTACTTCAAGAGGGTGATGGATAAACCAATTGTACATCACATGAAAGGTTTGGATTGATGAGAAGTGGGCCATATTGTATGAGGAGTTGTGATTAATTGAAAATAATTCATGTTTGCCTCAATCAAAAGGTGAGTATTACTTCGATGATAGTTGATGATCTTGATCTTGATCTACTGAAGGTAGGTGTGGGTCCAACTTGACTCAAAGGACGCATGACTGTCAGTCTGCCGGGTCAAGTTTTACAATTACGGCCTAGCCATGGCTAATCTGATTCTCCCTGCACCAACCATCTATGATTATGCCGAAAATACTGTCACAAGTGTTAAAAGAGTGTGGTTGCGCTTCAAAATATCGAAGGTTATTAATTTCCTTTTCGCTATGTAGGACAATTCGTCAAAATTGACACCGTCAACTTGGGACCTAGGATTGATCCACTAGCATACGTGTAAAACTAGCTCGTTTCTGTTTCATAATTTCAAATATTCATGTCTCCAAGAATTTTAAATTCTCCAAAAGTTATCCTCTTAAGTGGAATTTCAAATTCCTCTTTTTGATAGAGCATTCTAAATTTCAACAAATGATGTAGAGAGTGAAATTCTAAGTATTCCAAAAAGTTTTTTAGGTGGTTGGAATTTGAAAATCTAATAAAAGAAATACATCATTTTCAATATCAGGGGACAAAATATTACATCATGTCAAAAAAAAAACTCTAACCTCCCAAATTCTATTCATAAATTCTGGTTAAGAAACAGGTCCGTGTGCCAATGCCACTCAACCATGAGTTTGTTGGGAGAGATCCTACTGTTTTTCCTCATGTATATTTTGCAATTGGTTTTTGCTTTGTTTTTTGTTGTTTTCGACTTTTTTGGTTTTCATCCTATTTCCTATGCATGCCCATGTTCTAATATCTAAATCCAGTGTTAAAGGTTGTGACTTGTGATGTGTGTATGTACGAAAGAACTGCTTTCAAATTGGTTTTTCTTAAATATGGTTGATGATCCCCGTCAACCTGGTTGAGTCTGCAAATTATGATCTGCTCATCAACGTATATTGATTTAGACACTGATCATATATAGTCTTACCACTGCTGGGTGAGCCGAGCCAATTTGGCTAACTTGCATGACTTAGCTGAGTCAATTATAGAGTCGTGCTACACATTATTCAATGTAAAGACATGCACTTTCCCAGGGTTCAAACCTAGGACATCTCATGTGACACACGTATATTGTTGTTCCGAGTGGGCCACACAGGAAACTGAAATTGTTGCCTCTCAAGAAATTTCTTCAAAACTGCAGAGTGTGTTTTGTATTTGTTCATTAGATATTAATACATCTACGCATATTAACACGGAGCCTAGCAATACAATGAGAAAATCTACACCCAGCATCATTGTAACTTGTTCAACTTTAATTATTCAAAAGTCAAATTACATGATTAGCTCAAATTTTAGCATCATTTATTTCTTATTTCAATTATTTTTTTAATCTTATTATTTCTCATTATTTTTTTTATTTTTTCAATATCTACTATTGTTTAAAATTCTAGACAAATGAAAAAATGAATGATTTATTGATTTCAATTATCAGCCCTAGCGATGTTCTTGATGATTTCTCAGAAGTATGATCTTAGAGACTTTTTTTTTATTATTTACAATTGTACATTAATTTTTTGAGTTTTCAATTACCTACCATATTTCTTATTTTTCTATATTTATATAAAAATTGATGTGACTCTACAGTTAACTCTCTAAGTGGTTGACTCCACTTCCTGCCTTAGCTTCTCATATTAAGTTTTTTTTTTTAATCCAATCAAGGGGACTGAGACCCAAGAGAAAGATTGTACACACACGGAAAGAAAGCCCCACACAAACAGAAAGAAAGCCCACACAACTAGGAATGGGTAGTGTATCCAATATTCGAATCCTATACAGTCAGGTAATAACTGTCACCACTTACCTTATACTTATAAGGTAAGTGGCCGTTCTCATCTTAAATTGAGTTTAAGTCTCAAGTTGATAAGCTCCAAATTAGCCATATTGTTAAGTTCTTCGGATGTCTAGCCCTCTATCACCATGATTGAAGTGAAATAAGAACAGGACAGGGCATGAGATATAAAATGACTTCGAATTAAACAAAGGTGAAACTCAAGTTTCAAAAAAAGTTTTTTGCCAATTTCAGCTTCAACCAAAATGCAATTTATATTTGGTCTTGTTTGGTTGAGAGTGTTATTCTGCGGAAATTCCCCTTGTCGGGAATTCTTGACAAAAATGCATGTAGTGGCTATCATTGGAAATCTTAAATTCCCTATATAATTTGGAATCCCCCTGTGAGAACTATCTAATTTGGCTATGTGAAAATTCACATTTAGGCAATATAATCTTAAGTATAGACTCCGGGATGCTGCCTCTGTCTTCAGCCTTTTGAAATTTACTTTGGGAGCCAACATTTGGAATTCTCTAAATTCTCTAATATACAAAATATCCTCAAATGCTTGCAACTAAATATGTTTCTATGATGAAATAAATGAGTGTCTATTTTTAAGATCCTTATCAAAATGAAAAATTTCCCATTCATACTAAAATAAAATAAAAAAAAACAGCGTCATGTGGCTTTGTAGAGCAAGCATGCTTTCCAAAAATATTAAAGATGTCCATAAATATTCAATAAGCTAAAATGGAAAAAACGTGCAATATTATACCAAAAAAAATTTATGGGATGTCCCAAAAAAATTTCTCCTCCGACAATCATCGAGCTCAAGATTAGATTTTGTATGGTTCCATCACCCCAAATCAGATTAAAGTTCTTTTAACAAGGAAAAATCATGTGCTTTTAAATCGACCCCATCAGTTCCAACTCAGATTGAAGTGCTTATCACATGTTCTTCCAACCAGGCAAAATAAAAGGCAATAGAAGTATACAATCTCCCAAATTCTAGAAGGAAGAGAAGGTCCAATTTTTCTGTGTAAGTATTGCTGTTATCCACTAAAAAGCGTATTTCGAGGGATGGGATGCGTAGTCGGCAAGCGTAATAAATTTGAAAAAAAATCCGCCCCATAACTTAGTCAAACCAGCCTCATGCTCTGAGAGACGTGACCCTTGTCTTCCCCCCTCCCTTGCTCCTATAAATACCATAACCCTTCCTCTCCTTCCATATCAACTATAACCTCTTCCTCTTCCTTCTCTTTTGCAAATAGATACTAGCTCTCTCTCTCTCTCTCTCTCTCTCTCTCTCTCTCTCTCTCTCTCTATAAAGCCCATTCATCATGAAATCTCTTTTTGATTCATGGGTTACAAGAAAGAAAAGAAAGTATGGAAGAATTTATGAAGCTCAGGAGGGATAGCGCCATATATGATAATGGGTTCATATTACTTCAACTTTTCTTTATTCATTGGTGGCGCTATCCATCCTGAGTTCCATGGTTTCTTCTTACTATGAATATTGAAGTAGAATTGCAACAACTACACCAACATAGAGGTATGATCATATTGGGTTTGCTTTTATATTTATAATACTCATGATATTAGCTGAAATTGGATCTTCCATGCTGTTTTGCTAATGGGCTTAACTGAAATACTCACTTCAGAAGATTTTACACTGAATTGTCAATCTGATGTTCCTCATCCTTGATTGAGGATGAAGACCAATACACATCATCAACCAGCAGAAGCCACATATGGTGGAAGGTTTTTAGATAATACCACTAAATGGACAATCCATATAATGTTCTGTTGATGGATTTTTTTCATCTTTTCAATTATATCTTGACTATAGCTGGCACTTCTATGCTTTTGAAGAACAGGATTTTTAACGCGTCTGTGATTCCTCTCGAACGAGGAAGCTTGAGAAGTTCAGGCAGTACTTGAGACCTCTAGTGGCCACTTGTATGTATGGATTACAGCCCATGCGCCATTACACTGGGTCTATTCACTATTACTCTTCTGACCACTTTTTATTTACAAATATACAGCTCATTTGCCATTGTACCGACTCTGTCCTCCCCAGTAAGGCGTTTAATTCTAGTGATTTTGGTTTTTGAGTGCCAAACGCCATGTGGGTAACTGTAGTGCTTCACTCATTTGATTACTTCTCCCAGTGGTTGATGCATGTACCAAGGTTTTCTTTTTTTTATTGTTTTTTGATAGTTCCAATGACTAACCTATTGCATCTGTCTTTCAAGAGCATGAAGTTCAGAAGCCTCCAGATTTGGAGAGAGAAAGAGACAGATTTGACTCAGTCCTTCTAAAAATATATATTCATCACATTACCTCGAACAGTTCCGAGATCATGGAAGTAAGGGATGTGGAACTGTAGACGTTGACTTATTTATGAACTTCGTGATGGTCACGGATGAAAGTCGTTTTCCCAAAATAATGTCACCATCTGTAGCAAATCAAGATGATGTAACTTCAATATTCTAATGCAATCTCAATTGGATTGGGTGCCGAGTGCTTATTAATCATTTGTAAATTGCTTGCTTCATCTGCAACTAATAGAATAGTAGTGTTTGGGTGATCTAAGTTTCTGTTTGTATCCTTGATATTGACATTGAAGTTTTGGTTTGAGTGGGGAAGAGAATTGGATAGGGCTCTTGTGTCATGACTTGGGACAATAGAATATGGCCGACCCATGATGGTGGAGTGGCTGCAACATGCAATTACCAGATTTTAGGCATTTGTTGAGGACTGCTGTGTTTTGGACTCTATCCACATCTTCTTTATCTTTATATCCTCTCCAATCTGTGGGAATCTTAAGTACATGTGTGGAAAAGATGCCAGTGCGATGCACGTCTGCTCTAAACAGTTTACTGATCTATTACAGACCGGACCCTGTTATCTATTATTTTGTGTTGGATGTACGGACCTTATTATTTTTAATTGAGTCTTATGATATGGTTCACCAGCATGATCATTATCTTATCTATAATTCTATTAACTTGGTCTTGCATATGGATTAGAATTTAGATCAATGTTTTATCATCAACCCAATTAAATACAGAGTAATCTATATCAATCTGCTCAAACTCTGTAAGCAACTTCCGCACCTGTGTGCCTGACTAATGATTTTCAATGACAAATGAATATGGAAGGATCTTAATTGAGACTGGAGGAAGGACTTATCATGGATGAGACTATTTAGTTGAACCATGTCTGAGTTGAATGATGTCTTTGTAAAAGGAAAGAAGATATTTTAAACCCAAACACTTCCCTCTTGGGCATGTTTCTCCAACAGAATCCCAAAGAAATCAAGCAGATTTTTTTTGTTTTTGTTTTTGGTTTAGCCTTTAATTCTTTTGGTATAGTGAAAATCCCCCAACCCCTTTTTAAAATCTCCAGGGGAGAAAATTTTACCTCCATCAAAAGAGTTTTTTGGTTTTTTGTACATGGGAGACTTAAACCTACTCTTTAACACACACCCATGTCTTCAACTAGTTAAGCTACAATCATGACTATTTAAAATTATGATTTTTTTTCCTTGTAACTATTTGAATTTTCTAGGAGTAGAATGTCTTATGGAAATTGCCTTTTTTTTAAACATCTTAAACGTACTTGTCAGTTGATTTAAAAAAAAGGCTACTCCAATGAGATCTTTTATTTTACAATTAGTGAAATACTTTGTCAGATTTGAGATTTGAGGGAGGAGTTGGTTGAACATGCAAAATTTTACTGTGTTTTTTCTAGGGTGGTTTAGTTTAGTCCACACCTTAGATTATATGCCCTTAACATTCCCAATGATGGCAATTTGGATTGGTGGTATGAATGTTTTGAGTCTGATCAACTAACTAATTCCCTTTGGGAATTTTCATTCTAAAGGCTGAGTTCTTGTGTAGTGGTAGGCAATGTGGAGAGCAGAAAGAAATCTCTCTTTAAGTGCGTGCAATACAATTGACCCCAGCCCAGTTTGGGCCGGGCTTGGATTGATAGAAAGCCCAAAGCCTGGCCCATGTAGGAAATGAATCTAATTTAATTTAATTGCTCCAAACAATTCATCAAATGTCCACAAAAGTGAAAAATAGTCCGGTTCATCCCAGCCTGATTGATTAAATGGGCAGGTTCGGGCCTAACTTTTTTGGCCCGGGTCGGGCTTGGGCCATTGTTTTTGAAGCTGGGCCAGGCCTGGATATGCCTTAGCCTGACCCATGAATGTGTTAGTTTAACCCAGATTTAGGCCCAAGTATGAGTGATTCTATGATTATTTTTTTTTGGATTCAGCCTTTAAAGTTGTTGAAAGCAACTCTGTCTTGAAATGTTATTGTGCTTGCTGTAATGAAACCTAAAAGCAGAGAATTCTCTAAATTTCAGCTTTTTTCAGATGCACTGTGCATATTTGGCATCTCTATTTCCAACCTTATATGTCTAAACTAGCAAGAAATGCCCGGACAAAAAACTCAAATTTAGTGTTATATTTGAAAAAAAATTATAAAAAATAAACAACCAACAAAAAAACCCTGTTATTATGAAAGAATTAAAATGTTTTTTTCTACAAAAAACCAAATCAACAATAAAACAAGAAGTTATAGCGGATATTTTTAAGTTAGATTAGATGCCAAGCCTTATTGCTATCAATGCTAACGTGAGCCCTTAATAAAGAACATACAGGTGTTGACATAAAAATTAGATTTGTTAAAAAGGATTTTTAACTTTTTTTCTTATCAATGAAAAAGAAAAAAAAGCATGCACGAGTGATCATAGCAATGCATAAACTCATCTGGGTAACTAATATATTTGGTACCTCCTTCAACTACAACCTCTTCCATCAGACCTACCTCTCAAACATTGACGCCACCCATCACATGCCACCTTGATGTGAAGACTGCTCATCCACCTAACAAAAAATTATTGCGTTATGAGGCACATTGCAGTTTCCAAAACTATCTACAAAATAAATAGCTAAAAAAAAAAAAAAAACAAATATCATGGGATAAAAAATATCCATAAAAATATAGGTATCTCTATGCAAAAAAATAGAAAGAAAATCACCACCTAACCACCCTTCTTTTCATTCATAGGTTTTTCTCGACTTTCTTTTACTATAAAAAAAAACCTCCGTATTCTATTCATTGGTAGCTACTATAATTAAAAGCATAGATCCACAGCCAAATGGATTTTGTACCTATTTTAAAAGACTAAAACCCACATGTCCACACAATAACAATAAAATGACTCAACTTCACAAGACTCAAGCTCTCAACAAAGAGTTTCTATTCAAAGTAAAAATCCAAAAAAGCATAGGTAGAAATTTGTGGATTTCAATTTACTACATGACATATAGAAGTCAGAAGACATATCATGCTTTCAGAGAGAAGAAAAAATGGTAAAAAGAGAAAAGAATCCCCCCCCCCCCCCCCCCCCCCCCCGGTAATGGGTTGCAAAACATATTGGATTGCTTATTTTGGTTGGTAAATGAAGAGATTTGCATAATCTTTGATTTATTTACAAAAAGAGCTAGTATGATGTGGTACTACATTCGTTTGGATTTTGATAAACCAAAATCATTAAGGGCTTGTTTGTTTCCATTAAAATACATAGAAATTGAATCTATGAAAATAGCAACATTAGTAATTAAAAATAAATGAAGATCAAAGGTGAGATTTTGAAAAATGATCTTCAAATGATCTTTCTAGGGAAATAAAACCAAAATAAGATTTGAAATCTCTCCAAAATGAAAGATTATTTCATGCTCATTTTTAAAAATTGATGTTTAATATTTGTTTTTAGCTATTTATGGTATGAATTTTATACATTCAATTTCTATGTATTATAATGCAAACAAACGGGCCTAAATCTAACATGGGACATGTGATAACTGATAAGCCTATTTAGGATCTATAGTTAAATTGCAACTTCAAATTTGTATTTGAATTTGCAATCAAAAGCAAATCGGATCCCATTCCAACACTACACAGGCGGGCTTGAGCATTGAGCAATTTTCATCATTATGTACTGGATCTGGATCTTGCAAAAATAAATGGATTTTAAATGTATCTATGGGGTAATCTTTATTCTAATTTATGTGGTAAGCATAATTAGCCATTGGACATACAGTAAAAACTATGATACAGAACACATCGATGTGTAATTCAGATGGAGAATTAAAAGCTAAATATATGATTCAAATGAAGCAAAAAAAAAAAAAAAAAGCCAAAAGGTAACCTACATTTTGTTTGGATATGATGCATTTTTCTTTCTTAAGTTTAGAACAAGAAATTTGGCTGCTCTATAAGAATGTGTGCATCTTGGAGTTTTCTGGTGAATAATATTTGCATTATTTGTTAAGTACATTTCCCTCCCAAATCTACTATATTAGATACATCTCCTAATAAGTCCGAGGGGTAGCTTGGTTGGCCTAAGACCACAATTTGCACCGGAAGGTTGTTGATTCGAAACTGCACTACCACATTATGGCCACAAAGGAATTTTAACCGACCGTCTCTTATAGGCCCGTAAGAATTATTCTGCCCCGAAGGACTGGAACACTGTGCATTATAAAAAAAAAAAAGATATATCTCTGAATGTGGGGGGTTTGCATGTCAAATAAGTCTTTTTTATTATTATTTTTATTTCTTGCGTAGTTACTTATTTTTTGGGTTTTGACCTGAATGTTGACTATGTTATGGTACTGTGTCTTTTTTTTTTTTTTTGCCATTTCTTACCACTTTATACTCTATTTGATTGTATTTTTTATATCTAAAATACCAAAAAAGCAATTGATAAATGAAGAATCACAATTTCTTTTATTTCTAATTAGTATCATTATTATTTTTTAATAAATCCAAAACAAAACCTTTGGTGGAACCAATATCATTAGTAAGTAAAAGGAGTGGCAATTCCTAATCCCACCCACCAACCCAATGCAAACCCGACTCAATAATGCATGGTATCAGTTGACCCTTTTTTTTTTTTTGGGTCGTAATCTGTAACCCGGTTAATAAATGAGCTGGGTCACAGTTTGGTCCTTTCTAGCTAGTCCATAGGCGACTCCACTGCAAACCCGACCAGCTCATTGTACCATAACATAGATCCAACTATTTTGGCAGGTCCACCCCTTTTTCACTTTCCAGTTGAGAATTCCTTCCAAATTACCATTTCCGTACATTGTACACTTTTTATTATTATTATTTTTTTCGCTATCGGAGTTTTTAATTTTTTGGGCTGGACTAATTTTTTTTATGTCCGGATTCAGAGAAAAGCTGGACAAACTTCTTTGTAGCTCCAGTATAGTAGTATAGTTTCGAACCTATAACCCCCAGATGCAAATCATGATCCTAGACCGACTGAGCTATTTATACACATGCTCGAAAAGACAATCTGAACAAGTGGGAAGATGGCCTATTGATAAAGGTAAAATCCTGTATAGTGAGTTAAAAACTGTCACCATTCACGAATAAGGTATCAAAATTTACATCAACCCTCAAATTGTTCCACCGTTGGATTGATTGTTACACAATTGACTAACCTAATCATATTTAATAAAATAAGGAAAAAAATTTAAATTGATGTAAAATTTAAAAATCATATGTTTGTTAAAGGGGATTTATTTTGAATGGTTGAGGAATCCGGCTCGCCCTGGGCATTGGTGCGAAAACAATACTGACAGCAGCAGAAGGGAGGGTCACGTGACAACCCCACTTATACTTTGGTCTGCTGAATTTTTTCTGCTATTATATGGAGAGTCGTGAAAAGGTGCTGTAACAAGTTACAAAATCCCAATTCCAGGGGTGAAATGACAAAACCCATTTCCTCGAAATCCAAAAATGTCGGGGAAAGCGATTTCTCCGCTTTAGTTTCTTCATCTTCTTTTCCATCTTCTTCTTTCACTTCCCAAAACGATGATGGAGAATTTGGGGGAGAAAACTGAGAAGAGGGGAAAATCCCCATCTCAGGCTTTCATATCTACATGAAATCGAATCTGACACGCACGCTTCTTTTTTCAGGTACGGCTATATCTTACTCTCTCATAGTCTCATTGCTCATGTTATTATCTTACGCTCGCTCGGCTCTCTCAGTCTCAGATGGTAGAGTAGCAGTAGGCACTGGCACCATTTGCTAACCTACGATCATTCTCCTTTCCTTCTTTGGGGGGAAATGGAAAACATTGTTTTCTGTTTCGAGGGATTTGATGGGATTTTTTCCCCCTTTGGGTTCTTTGCCATGATTGTTTGAGGAGGAATGGAATGGGGAAAGGTACGCAAGGCATCACGTGTTGCTGGCACAGAGATCACGTGTTGGTGATGGAAGCCTTTTGGCGGTCGGGATTAAGTTTGCATGTGTGTCCCACCTGATCAACGGAGCCGGATTGTCCTTTATCTGTGGGACCCACCGGTTGCATGGTTTGTGTGGTGTGAAAGTGTGATGCACGTGCCCCGGTATGGTACATCTGCTCAGTTTTTAGACAAAATCTCCACCTGATTCTAATTAGTGCTTTTATTAAGGGGTCAAAATGTCAGATGTAAGACTCGGAACGGTCATAACTCGGTTATGACTCGGTTGACTCATCACAAACTCAGTTTTGTTAGACTGGGATGGTTGAACAAACGGGGAGCAGCTCAGTCAGATGTAAGTAAAACCCTTGTGTGGCCCAACAAAGAATGGATTTAATGAGTTAACCGCTTGGCTTGCACATATTCACTCAACAGTGGGGCCCACTCAGATTTAATGAGTTAAGTTGCCCAGTGAAAGATCAGAGAGTAGAGTGGTCATTTTATGAATCGGTTTTGAGTCAAGAACAGTGGGCCCAACAGGAAAATTTGGGGTAGATGGGACATGGGGTCTTACTCCATTTCCAATTTTTTTTTTTTTTTTTTTTTGTGTGTGAAATGTGATGACTGACGACCCACAGCTACTGTAATTAATTATACTGTAGCTCATTCTGTGAAGTTTGGCCAATGACAATTTGGGGTAGGGTGATTGGTTGGGTTGGATCAAGGAACAATATACCCTTGGTCATTTGGTAGAGTGATTTGGTAGCAAATAGAAAAGATAAGATATCCCATTTTCTCACCCACAAATCCAAATGCTTTACACTGACCTACCAGTACCACCCACGAATTGGCAAACAATCCAAATTACTTGGGTTTTAGCCAAAAAAAAAAAAAAACACTATCTACAGTTTGAAAAATGCTTCACTTTGAATGCTATAATCAAAGGGTTAAGATGATATAATGTTGGCCATTTTTGGCACCAGTCACCAAGTCCCATGATTGGCATGCATCGAGTTGGGCACCACAGATAGGAGACATGAAAATAGAAATACTGTTAAATGTTTGTTTATTTAGTTAAACAAATTTAGAAAGAAGATTTCAGCCAACTAAATTGTGAGTTTTGTGCAATAAGGATTTCAGTTAACGATTTCAAGTTCCAAGTGGTGTTTTGCCACTGATTACTATAACATTTTCCCATGTTTCAGGGCATTAGGAATACCATTTTATGGACTGCTGATTCAGACACTGAGCATTGGAAGCAAGCTCCCTGAATTACCATGACCAAGAAACTTCCCTCTGGCCGCAAATATCCAATTGATGCACTTCGTAAGCGTTAAAATGGCAACTGTGGATTTGATTCGTCACAATCTGCACCAATGCTATAATATCAGTAAAATTGAATTATTCTGTGTCTTTTTAATTCTTTGAATCTCCATGCTGACTCTACTTGAAATTGTTGTGTTCGTGTGTGTGTGTGAGAGAGAGAGAGAGACTCTACTTGAAATTGTTGCGTGTTTGTGTGTGTGTGTGTGTGAGAGAGAGAGAGAGAGAGAGAGAGAGAGAGAGAGAGAGAGAGAGAGAGAGAGAGAGAGAGAGAGAATCAATGAATTTTTTTTTGCAATCGACAGCTCAAAAGCCTAATGCTGTCAGAAATAAGATCTTTATTAGTTTTTCCACTCTAAGCAGTTAGTCTACTTTGTGATGATGACTTTCAGTATTCTTGTTTGACATAATGGATTGGTGTCATTTTAACAGCATTTGAGGCATTTCATGATGGTTCATGGCATAGAATAAAGGATGTGAGATTTTTTTTTTTTTTTTTTGCAATCAACAGCTTGAAAGCGTAATGCTGTCAGAAATAAGATCTTTATTAGTTTTTCCACTCTAAGCAGTTAGTCTACTTTGTGATGATGACTTTCAGTATTATTGTTTGACATAATGGATTGGTGTCATTTTAACAGCATTTGAGGCATTTCATGATGGTTCATGGCATAGAATAAAGGATGTGAGAATTAACAATGGAAATGTAACTGTCCAATTTGAGCACCTTGGATCTGGGACATGGGAGATAGTCTCGACTCATGATCTTCGCCTAAGGTCGAGAAAAGCAACTCCATCTGATTGCAGGTGTTTCTTGAGGCATGGTATGGACATATGTGTATTTTCAGCTTATCCAAATGCCACGATTTCAGATGAAGAAAATGTAAAGCCGGTATGCCATTTGTTTCAATTACCAGAATTTGTAGTAATTTGAGCTTTTAATTGCTTCAAAAGGTATGTTTTGTGATGATGGTAAACAGAAAATCCACTTTGTTGTGGCAGCTACCCAAACCATGGGCCCCATTGTGGACTGAGCTTATACTGAAAATCAACTGATCAATTAATCCTAATAATATAATATAATATGTGGCCATTAAATTGATTATGGAGAGAGAGAGAGAGACTAGGATCTATCGATCAACTTGATTTTCTGGATGCTCTCCAAATTCATGGCACCCACACTTTGGATAACCTAGCTGTCCAGAACTGGATGGATGCATCCTTTCATGATTAACTAGTTAAAAGCAATTGTTTTTGTTACAGGCATGGCACAATGCTAAAATAATCTCAATTGAGAGGAGGCCTCATGATTATCGATGTACTTGCATGTATTCTGTAAGCGTCTACAGCAGTGGAGACCAACTTGGCAAGAGAAAAAGAACTGTTGAAAATAGCATCCAAGAAGTAACAATTGACAACATTGCAATCCTTCAAAAGCTCAACAAAAAACCTTATGAAGATGGAGGCAACCACAGAGACTCATCTGAAGATTGCTTTTCCGTACAAAAAAGCAAACTCTCTGTTGGCACATTCTTTTCTGAGGTTGCTTGGTTAGTTGTTCTGTCTATCTTTAAGAAAACCGATTTCTATATCAGATCAAATGGTGAAAAGATAGTCTATCTATTTCTGAATAGTGATCAAGGGGCTGAAAACCAAGATAGTTTTTCTCTAGATTCCCACAATGTAAAGGCAATAGGCTTCCACAGAAATTACGGCAAATTGCAGCTGAAGATTGAAACTTTTGTTCCTGTGGTTCGTGAACGCATGTTTGTGCCGCCAAAGATAAATGAGATGGATCTCACTCACGATCTGTATGAACCTGCAGAGTTACGGCGCTCGACACGCAGGAAGGGACCACCAGATCGTTTTGTTGGCTGCAGTTTTCCAAATGGTAAACGCCACTCCAAAAAGTCACACAGGAATCAGCCACCCAAAATAGAGATCATATCATCCTCATCTGATGAATATGTTTCAGAACATACCAACTGTCTGGAAGAAGAAGTGACGGGGAAAATGATATCTCAGGATGAATCCAGTAAGAGAGTTTGTCCCACTCAAAGAAAGATACAATTGAAGAAGAGGAATAATTGCTTCAATTCCATGAAGCAAGAAAGTTCAAGTCTATCTAGTGGAAATGCAGGCAAATTTAAGCCTGCTGAAAATCATGAGAAGGTTAGTTGTAGCCATGAAAGAAAATTAGAAGATGGAGGCTTGTGTAAAGACAATTCACACTCCATTGACCTTCAGAAGCTAAGCAAGAAGAATTGCTGGAACCAAGACACAAGGTATATAAAGACCTCAAAAGTTTCTTCAGGTTGTCCTCCACTAGATAAGTCAAAATGGTTGCTGGTAGAAGTCCAAGGCCCAAACGAGCTGCATCATAATAAACTTCTTAGAACTTGCACAGAAAATATTGGTAAAAGTTCTAAGCACCAAAGTAGCTTTTCAATAGAAACAAATAAAGATATACATATGAATTTTCAAAGTGGAAGAGGACCTTCTTCGTATAAAGTGAGGAACAACTGTTCGCATAAGAAACTTAAAAGTGGAAAAGTGTCTTCGGTAGATTGGCTGTGGCAGAATGGTTCAGATAAACAACTTCAAAAAGGAAAAGGTTCTTCGAAGGCTAGTAAAAACAGTTATTTATTGTCTTTGAGGAAGTCTAGGGACGAAGGGAGAAGATACAGATACAGATTCTTCACCACAGGTGAGTATAAGCAAATGGTTGAAAGGTGCATGAAGAACATTGAGTTCGAGATAGTGAGAAAGCAGCCACTTGTTGTTGCTCAATGGGAAGCAAAACAAGCAGTCAACAATGTAAATTCCATGTTGCGGTTTAACTGGCCATCTGATATTGACGATCGTGTAGAAATCACAGAGCATGAAGATCTATGGAAGGAGATGGAAAATGCATTAACTGCACTTCCAAGCACTGAATGTCAGGTACATAAAATTTCTTAAATGTGGTAAAGTTTTGCACTCATGCTTAAAGGGTGTGTTTTGATGTACATGAAATATGAAGCTCTTAACAAATTCTGGCTGAATGGATTGGTTATCTCTTCTGGAGGGTGCAGTAATAATTATCAGCACAGAATGTTGATATTAACATGGTGTGAAATTGTTGGAAAACAGTATTTCATGTAATGATGTCTCCACCTTTTGTGCCACTCCAAATTCATGGCTAAACAGGGATGGCTATTTTGTCAACATATTTGAATTTGTTTGCAATACGGGGTGCATTTAAATGTACCTCAAGTAATAATTTACTTGAATATGCTGTCTGTCACAGCTTGCACTTACTCTGATTGGGCTAGTGATGTCCCTGATTGTAGTTTCACTATGGAATTTCTTAGTTTTTGGAAAAGTTAATCTCCTGGAAATTCAAGACACAGTTGATTGTGTGTCAATCTTTAGCTACCAACTCCCAAGTTGTTTTTCGACCATGGCTGTTGCATGATATAGGAGTCAATCTGCATGATGCAATCCCCAGAAACCGCGGTAATCAGAGTGCCATTCCTATTGCTTGCTCTTTCTTGTGAGTGGACAAAGTATGGTGAAACTCACTGTCACTTCCCTGGCATTATCTTATCAAGATACCCTTCTGCTCATATGCAAATTCTGAAAATCAGATAGTAGGTTTCTTCGCCATATCTCACTCTATGACCAGATTCCTGTGGTTCATTGACAATCTCTCGGCGATTTCATTTTGTGCACCTAGAGTTTGAAGGGAAGTGTGGGAAAGGAGCGCCAAGCTATTTGCTTCTGGGGAACACCTTTAGCTTGAACTATACCAGTATTTTTCCTTTTATTTTTTAACTTTCTTGATTGGAAACATGACTTGAAAGTTGAACCCACAACCTCCAGACTGCACTAGCAAGTACCTTCCACTTTGCCACGGGCTTTTGTCCCAGCGCTCATCGATACAAGTAATTGTATACTATGCGTGTAATAGATTTTTTGTATTTCAAATTTAGCACTCTTTATAACCATGTCTCTTACATTGAGACACAAAATTCCAGCGATAGTAGCTTTCTTTATTCTTGCTACTGAAATAGTGAAATATCTCTCAAGGATCTTAATCTCTCTTAAACCAAACATCGAACAACATATCAGAATTGTCATTGTGCTCCATATTCAACGAGAAAATGAAAAGTAGAAACTATACTTGTAGATTAGTGTTCTACATACTGCATTGTTGATTCAGTAAAGTTGATTATCTTTTCAGGAAGCAAGCATGGAATTGATGGATGCAACTGCAAAAAGTTCACATAAAGGTGGCAGACAATCATGCCAGCATGAATACAAGATGAATGAAGAAGTTGGAATTATATGCTCACTGTGCAACTCTGTGATCACTGAAATGAGATATGTATTGCCTCGCTTTGTAAGTGAATTTACAACTCTGAGAAAAAAGACTAATTATCACAAATCTAATGGTACAATTGGATGAATGACACATGGAAATCAATATAAAATATTCTGGCAGGAATGAAGGTTACGACTGTCCACTGCTCTGGTTTGGGCGGCTTGGAAATAGGAATAGTGGGTGCGATACATTTTTTCTCCTCAAATATTCCTCCCCGAGATCAATATTAGATATTTGCACTTACCAAAATATTGGAATAAGTCAGTAAGGAAAAATATAAACCTCCCACCTAATATGGTTTCCAATCTCTGTGTTGCTCAAACTCATAGCAGAACAGTTAAGAACTCATTCTAACCATCCATTGTTGTTAGTTTGGCTATGGCCTGTAAATGGTAAAAGGTTCTTATACCGAACGATCATTTGTACTTTATTTTACCTTTACCCTTTTAAAAAATCTACCTAAGCAATCAAAGTTATGACTTAGTATGTACCCTCAGTCAAGTATTCTCAATTTCTGATTCTTTTTAATTGTAAAATTTTTTCCTTACAGTTGCATAGCTATGGTTGGGTCAGAGGTGACAGACAATGCTCTATAGACGAGATGGAATGGACTGCAACTTACAATTTTGGTTTAGATCCTCTTGGGAGGGCCATTCCCTCAAGGGAGATGTCCACATTAGAAGAGTTGGATAGTGTTTGGTCTCTCATACCGAAGCTCAAATTGAAGTTGCATGATCACCAGATAAAAGCATTTGAGTTTCTCTGGAAAAACATAGCCGGTTCTTTGAATCCAGTAGACATGGAACTTGAATCAAAGAAATGGGGTGGTTGCGTAATCTCCCATCCTCCTGGGGCGGGAAAGACACTACTTGTTCTATCTTTTCTAGAGAGCTACTTGAGCTTGTTTCCACAAAGGCGGCCTCTCATACTTGCTCCAAACACTACACTGTATGCCTGGTACCAAGAGTTTGAGAAGTGGGAGATTTCTTTTCCTATTTACCAAATTCATGCGCTTAAAAGTTTCCATAAACAGAGGAAGGTAATGCCAGAAAGTCAAAATAATACTATGTCACGTGATGGGACAATATTACATTTTGCTGATTGTTTAGAAAAGTTTAAAAAATGGCACGAACATCCAAGTGTCCTTCTCATGAGCTACCCAACATTCTTTGCTATGATACGCAGTGATGCAAGACTTGAACATAGGAGGCGCTTGGGCGAAGTACTGAGAAAGAGCCCAGGGATTCTGATTCTTGATGAAGGGCACAACCCGAGAAGCACCCGATCAAAATTACGGAAGGCACTGATGGAGATGAAAACAGACTTGAGGATTTTGCTGTCGGGAACACTGTTTCAGAATAATTTTGAAGAATACTTCAATACCCTTTGTTTAGCAAGGCCGAGATTTATTGATGAGGTAGCGGCTGAACTCAAGATCAGAAACATAAAACAAGGAAAGAGGGCCACCAGCATTCATAGAGAAATGAAGGCAAGAAAATATTTTGTAGAGAAAATTGCTAGAAGGATTAATTCAAGCGTGGAGAAAGAAAGAAAAAAGGGCCTCGAAATATTGAAGAAAATCACAGATGGGTTCATAGATGTGTATAATGGGATTACACTAGATAAACTTCCGGGACTACAGTGTTACACTCTCTTAATGAAACCGACAGACATTCAGCAAAAGATTCTATCAAGGCTTCAACAATCAGTACCGCAAAAAGGGTATCTACTTGAAGTAGAGCTTCTGATTACCTTCGCATCGATTCATCCATGGCTTATAAAAACTATCTCATGTGTGGGTAAATATTTCAGCAAGGACGAATTGGATAGTCTTGAAGCACATAAATTTGATGTTTGGAAAGGTATGAAGGTAAAGTTCGTGATTGACCTTGTGCGTCAATGCATCATGAAAAAGGAGAAGGTTCTGATTTTCTGTCATAATATTCCGCCTATCAATCTATTTGTGGAATTATTAGAGATGTTTTTAGGGTGGAAGAAGAACAGAGAGGTGTTGGTGCTTCAAGGGGACTTGGACCTGATTGAGCGCGCAAGAGTTATGGATAAGTTTAAGGAATATGGTGGCAGTTCACAGCTACTACTTGCATCAACGGGTGCCTGTGCTGAAGGCATTAGTCTGACAGCAGCTTCTCGGGTGGTCATGTTAGATTCAGAGTGGAACCCATCCAAGACAAAGCAAGCGATAGCTCGTGCATTCAGACCAGGTCAGGAGAGAGTTGTTTACGTCTATCAGTTGTTGGCATCAGGGACTATAGAGGAGGGAAAGTATGATAGAAATGAAATGAAGGAACGGCAATCGAGGATGATTTTCACAGGCAATTGCTTTGCAGATTCTAAATGCAGGCAAACGGTTAATATTGACGATGATGTGTTGAGGGAGATTGTGGAGGAGGATCAGACCAAGGCTTTTAATATGATCATGAAACATGAGAAGTTTAGCAAGAGTCTGGAGAAAGTAAATCAAGGGTTGGACTAGTTTTATTACACCCAACCTTGACTCTGAATAGCTGCACCAGGCGATCACTTATGCATGTCTCTGTACATATCTCACCCTTGTCTGTTTTGCTGTGAGGTGAAAAGAAAGAACTCAGGTGGCTTTTCATTTCTACATGTTGTCTTCATACACTTTGAGCAAGCTAAAATATGACTTTTCACCATGGTGGAGACAGCAGCAATTCAACCACATCACTCAATATTTTTGTGATAAGCATTGTGAAATGATTGCTCATGAATATTTTGGCATGTACGAACATCAGGCCTTTTCTTTTTAATTATCAAGTATTTTGGCTGTCTCATGGTGTGTTGGTTGTGGACTTTGCGTGATGGATTGGGGCCATCTTGGTGCTTAGGAACCCATTTCCGGGACATTCTGCTTCGTTGGTGGACCAGGTCTAAATGGGAAGTGGGCCATTTTGTGGCCAGTTTCCCTTGAGAAAATTAGGCTGAAACCTGATATCAGAACAAATTAGAACCATCTTTTGGCTGGAACTTTGAACATACTTGAAAGCTTCTCCTGGTTGAGGTTTATTTTTCTCCAAGAAAGTGGACAGCCATTTCGCCATTTCTGTTAATGTTGAAAGTGATGAGCTCCAGGGCAGATGGCTAAATCGACTGGACCTGTACGGCTGTACCTTTCCCTGCTAAATAACAATCTTAGCTCAACAAAGTCAAATCTTTGAATGCAAAAGGGCCAGGTCCTATTTCCGGCCTGTGGGCAAGAGTAAGGCTGAATATTAGGCCCAATAAACGAAATGGCTGGCTTGTAATATTTTGGTTGGCCTATCTGCCAAGGAACCAAATAGCACCCCTTGATTTAACACGCAGGTAGAAAACAAACAGGAATGTGGCGCCTATATGATTAGGATCTACTATTTGTATCTACTATTTAGGGTTGCAGACTGGGCCTGTGCCAATCCACTTTGGGCCGGATGTAGCTGATCTATAAAGACCCAATCACTAAAAAGGGCAGGCCCAGCCAGTGTCCACCAGAAGCCCAACTAGATTTCCCATTCAGCTCAAAATTTCACTAATTGGCTGCCCCCAAGGCCCCAAGCTTGCTTTTGGAACAATGGTGCGGGATTCAGGCTTGTATTCAAACAAAGTGACACTTAAAATGTTCGTGTGGTTAAGAAGTCCAGTTTTAACCTGGAGGTCCTGCCTTCGAATCCTTAAAGCCTTACTCGATACATAGGGCTTAAAAGTGACAATCCATGGAACCTATTGCTTGACCGCATGAAAGGCTTCTCCCTAGAAAGGAGGATTTCTGCAATAGTGCTGACAATTACTTGAAGTGAGAATGAACAAAAGAAAAAAAAAAAAAAAAAAAAACCCCAAGCTCTGATGCACAGATTGGTCCTAAGATTGCAGTCATGATGACATCAATTTGTATGTGTATGATCATCAACACTTGATTGGAAAGACATGATAATATCTCATTAGATCAAGCAAAGATTAGGCTAATGTGTTTGTTGCAGAAAGTATACATATGGGCTGTTTGATAGAAAAATATTATGGTAGACTCGGAAAAAAGCGCCTACAAAGTAAAATTCCAGCGGTGTCGTTTGGACTTTGAATCCTGCACACAAGCAACACATCAAAGTGTACCTACGTCAGTGTGAAAGTGCATGCACACTTAATCCTCCTAGCAATTAACGGAACACTAAACAAAATAGGGTTGAATGTGAAACCATGTCATACATTAGCATTTATACACTTCATTCAGCCTCTCCGGCAGTTACATCTCAATTTTATGGCCCTATTTCAAAACAGTCTCCAAGGATAAGTAACATCAATCAAACACTAGCTTTCTTCACAAAACTGTAGGACCAACTATACTATATACAGGTCCAAAACCCTAAGCTGGAAAATCTAGAATAGCAACATATAAGATCTTGGAGAATACGAGTGCATGGCCCATAGAGCCAACAAAGGTGGACAACTTCAAAGACAGAATAATAAGACTACCATTACTTTATACAGTGGAGGGGGCCCAAATAATTCATGGGGATCTCCCCATTATGGACTCTATTTTGCATGTGGATAAGCACTGGCCAGCCAATGCAGATTCCAGTTACAACTACCTCTCGACTTCCATCAGTGCTCATGCCACCAACAATGTTGGCATCTTGATGCTTGCAAAAAGCTTTAAACCCTTGTCGTAGAATGAAAAAGCCAAAAAGAAGCTGCAGTAGATGCACCAAAGGTCAACACTGATCCAGCAATCAGACATGAAGCTTCAACTGATGTAGAGAACACAAACATAACTAATCAAAGTGCAGTAACTTGTCCATAAGACTGACATATTTCCTCAAGCTTCAATGTCTGGCAATGAGTTTGGATTACCTAAAATTTGTTCCTGCATCTGACGTCCACAAAACTCTAGGCCGAGATGTTACGGCCTTGTCTTCATTCTTGCTCATTCAGAATTGCATGGTTCTGTGACCTTTGTAGTAAAGCAGCCTTGAGTTTCCAGACCAGTGCTACCTTTAAAACAACCGCAGTGTATAATCAACCTTACCTGCATCAAAGATATCATAAAGGTTACAAGCTGGAAATAGCTGAAAGGAATTGGGTGGTCACAGCCTCACAGGTTCCCCTTTTCTGGATAGGAAATTGTTTTAGGATGATCAGTGGGTCAATGCAATTGTACAGTGCTTGTGATGTGGGGTGCAAAAGCATGACTGGTGCCTGTCATGAATTTCTCTTTTATTTTGTTTTATTTTTCATTTTGATAAATAACATGACTTGAATGAATCCACAACCTCGCAGTTAAAACTTCAACCATGTTCCACCTGTGCTACATGATTTTGTCATGCATTTCTCTTCCTCGTTGTATTTTTGCTTTCCCTATGTCCACCTCTGTTTTGTTGACACTCGAGGAGCATCTAGGGATGTAAACAACTTGGGTTTGGTTCTTCTCTGCACAGCCTAATTTGTGTATTAGGATCCATCCAATCGTAGGGACCTTCAACCCAGGTTTAGCACAATTACTTCAAGGATTCTATCCCAAAAAGAGGATAAAAAACCAAATATTATTGAGAATTCAATTTAAGAATACACATGATAGGTCCTTAATATGCATCTTGGACATCCAAAGAAAGTCCTCTATTTATCAGAGAAACTAGATTTATCAGAGGAAGGTTTATCACGATTTTTTTCTTTGTTCTGGAAATTTTAAAGATTTTCAATACCTTAAGGTCTGTGGTTTATGTTATTTTTATCTTGAGCATTTTTTATCTTGACAATTGGATTTCAAGTCATTTGATCCTTCCCTTTGAGAACCAATCCATGGGGTTTTGTTTTAGATGCAATTTAAAATTATTGAAAATGCAGTTATAAAAAAAGTTTATTGAAAATGCCTCTTAGGAAGAGTTTTTTGAGTGGCTACCATAGGATTTGCTTTGCTAGAGTGAAATCTATCTACCACAAGCTATGAATGAAAATTTTCTATTCAACAGTTAGAAGGGAGAGCTGCAGAGAGTATTATTTTACTGTAATCCCAAAGAATATGTAGATCATTCTTTCATCATATGTAACAAAATCTATATGAACGGCAAAATAACTAATTTTAAGAACTCTTTCATCACTAAAAATCTTTGATCAGCATACTTCCTATCTTTTTTTGTGTTATTTTAATAGAAACAGTCATCACATTTCTTCTACATTCCATCCACAAAATTGGAAATTTTCCAAATTATAACACAAGCCATAATTACAATAACCGTCTGTCCCATTGAATTTCTTAAGAAAACTGAAAGAGGTCAAACCACTTGACTTGATGATTGAATCCAAATGTTTTAGTTTGTGGTTCTACCAGCTCCAAGCATCATGAATTGAAAACAGTTTTGGAGGATCAAAAACATTGGTTCATAAGAGTTTAACCCCCAGTTTTTCAAAAGTTAAAATGGTTGAGTTTTGACATTTTTTTTTTGAGGTTCGACTATGTTCTACCAAACAAATGCTGTTGGGCCCACTGACGGCCCAGTCCAGATTTAAATGCGCCGGTTCTATCTAAAGTTTCTCGGCCAAATTAAAGTAATAAACTAAACCTTATGGTTGGCAATGATATACAAACAAGGAAACATAGATGATAAACTACAAAATAGCCACATAACAACACACATACTTATCTTCCAATGTGCTCTATGTAAGGTGCAAGCAACAGTAAGTTCAGAAAGCAAATATGACAATAAAAACTTCAAATGGAAAAAAAAAAAAAAAAAACACATTACCAAGAGGTACATACAACTGTAAGTAGGGAATGTATAGGCATCTGGCATAAGATAAACATGGAAATAAGAAATTGAAAGCAGAAATGACAAAAGCCTACTTGTGAATACACAATCTCTCTCATCATCCTAGCCAGAATTAACACCAATAATACATAAGACTCTCTCCCTCAGCTTTTGAATAGTCTGCGTACAATAAAAAATGAAAAACAAAAGACCATAGTTACTGAACAGTCAGACAACATAAGTTGTAAGTACCGATTTCAACCATCATCTAAGATTTTAAAATGCTTACCGCAGAAGAAATAGCTGCCCATTTGCAAGCAGAGTTTGCAGCTTCTTTAAGGTGAGTGCAACGGTGAAAGTCAGTACTAAGGAAGTAGGTAGAATTTTCTGTTGCCTCTGCCACCCAAAGATGATTTACCTGATCCCTAGCCCGCTTGACTAGATTGCAGAAACCAACCTGCCAGGGGCGTAATTAACTTTGGTCACAGTTACTCAAAAAAGAAAAAGAAAATGGCAAGGTGTATATGTATAAGAGCCAAACTAGCCCAATAACCCGTGCTTAGCACGGTATCTTCCTGCACTGCAAAATAAATAACCATATATAAAAGAAATTACATCTTTCCATAGTACAAGTTTGATAAAATAGAAATAAAGAAATTGGAGCAAGAATGGTATAATTATATAGGAACAATTAAAACATTAGTGGTTTGATTAAAAAATGAGTGGGTAGTTGCATGAATAGTTACATAATCGTCGGTCAAAATTATAACAAACAGTCAAAATTGAAGTAAAAACTTTCTAGCTTAATATAGTATAATTGAATATGACTCAGGAACATCTGAATGCTGACATTGAATCATAAAAGTAAATATAGAAAAGTGTTTAAACAAAAAAAAAATCATGGTAAAACAAATATTTTGAACTAAGATTAGGCTCGGAATAGACTAGAATGGGGAAATAGAATTCATGTAGCCGACCCCATCATAGATGGGACAAGACTTTGATGATGATGAAGACGACGGCGACAGAGCAACTAGCATTGACCCGGGTGTGTGTGTGCAAAACAACCCCATCTAATCACCCTAGCCTTAATATGACCTGAGCCCTTGAAAATTTTCATTTTGTGAACAATTGATTATTGTGGAAGCCAAATCGTGAGGCTAGGGTGATTCAATGGGTGTGATTTTTCAACCACACTTGAGCACATGGTCCTCTATACATCCCACTCGAATTACTTGGTGCCAGGCAGTCCTGCATAAATTGTATTTTATGTACACTACATTACTAGTGTAAAAGATGGATAAATATATAGCCAGAACCTTAATTTGTAGGGAAGCAATTCCAACAAGCAGACTCACAACTCTAGTTCAATTCATTTAATGTGACCTAAAACATTGCAAGTGTTCTAATGACAGAGTAGGTGAGATTTATAATGAAACATCAATGGCTATATTCTATGTTATTTCTGTCAATATGAGAGAGCATGGTTTCTTTGACAGTTGTTTTATAACAATTGCTACTCACAATAACCAATGAAAAGAATCATTTACTCACAATAGAACCAGTAAGATTGTGGCTGAAAGGTGAAATGGAATCATTTTCTGTGATCGAAGAGCAAAAGCAGACAGCAAGTAGACAATTAGAAAGCCCTTCCATCTGTAACTCAGAGCCTGAGATGGAACCATCTGTCAAAAATATCCACTGCTTCTTTCGCTGTCCAGTTACATAAACTTCCCCCACATACACAATTACCGCTGCCATATCAAATTCACTGAATCCAAGAAAACAAGAAATATAAACATGGAAAACATTACATAACATATAAACCAAAGATTATAATCAACAAGGGGTCTATAAGACTTACCTAGTTAGAGGAACTTCACCCAAACTCGACAGAAAGCCTGCCTTGCGAGGAGTGAAAAATGGCCTATGGACAAATGGAAACAGTGCTTGAAGTTTGATCTCAAAACTTGCAACTTGATCGAAATGAATAAGGACACTTACTCGAAGCTTTCAGTGGCTGAAAGAGGTAAGGATTGCCATGTCGTAGCTGATCCTCTTGTTTGCAAATAAATGATATTAGAATGCAGGTTTAATGGCATAAGTCCTCCAATGCAATATACCCTCCCCTCAGCCAGATCAACTACCTATTGAAATGATGCAGGGAATTCTTACTTAACAACACAAAGCTAAAGGGAAGATCTAACAAAAAGGAAAGCAGTGTATGTCCTCCATATGTAGGCAAAATTTGAAAGACTTGTCAGAGATAATATCCAAGACATTGAAAAGGAATTTTTCTTCAAATCAGAAACAGTGACTTCATTAAAATATTAAGTAGATTAAAAACATAAGAAAATAGTGAAAATTATTCACAAGTCACTCGGATTACCTGCTTTTCAATTGGGTTCCAGATTGTTACCACGCCTTCCCTAGGACGACTTTTTCTTTGAGAGCCTTTACTAGTTAAACCCACTACCCTCACTCTCATTAAGGGGGTGACTTGTCTCCCGCTAAGACCAGCATCATCCAGGGCCTTTTCTATCTTCTTCAGCATGTCTGATTGATTAATTTCCTGGGTTTGCACATGTATTCTGTTAAAAAGTTTCTTTAATTCACATCAATTTGTAGAGAACAATTTCAGACTTTCAGTGCATGCACCTCTTGCTTTGCCCTAAAATTCTCAAAAGAAGCCAGTTGTTCCGAATTCATATCTGCCATTAGAACTTCAGGCTCAGCGGCCGTTTCAAGAAGCTTGAAAATTTGCGCCCCTTCACTATCACTATCACTTCTACTATGGAACCCAAAGCTGTCCTTTTGCAACTCAGAAATAACTCCCTCTGCAATAATAGAACGCCTACAATCAAATAAGAAAGCAAGCATTACCGAGGAAAGCTTTGCATAAAAAGTTAATGAACAAAAAAAAACTTGCAAACTGATATATTGCACTAAGTTGGAACTGATACTAAAATGAAGTAAAAATGGGCATGTCTGATAAATGGATGACCGCAAATAGGAAAAAATAAAACTTATAAAAGGAACAAAGGAAAAGAAAGGTAATATTCCAACATAAATAAAGCTGTTTGAAATAGTTTTGGTGAAAATTAATAAAACAAAACAAGATGCCATCTATGACATTAAAAGTTAAAATAAGTGAAAGAAATTCAACCACAAAAGTAAAGCAAACATAAAAGGGAAAAAAAAAAGAAGAAAGAAAGATCGCCTAATAGACCACTTTTCTAATGAGAAACTTTATGATTAAATTACTAGAAGATAAACATAGCATAGAAATATTAAAAAAATTGAAGGAAAAAAAAAACTTATACCTCATAAGAAACTAAAGAAAATAAAATAAGAATAAGAAATTTAACACCATTGAAAGCCCACCAAACCATATTTAGGAAATTAATACATTAAAAGTTTTGAAAATAACATGGCTGAACTTTATTAAAAAATAAATAAAAACGAAACTATCTGTAATTGATTTGTAGAAAACAACTTTTAGAGAGAGAGAGAGAGTGTCAAGGCATATGAGCAGGCAAGGCTTCCCAAGAACTAATTGGCCAGACCAGCTTGAGAAAAATTCAATAGCCGCTGCTTGCATTTAGAAAGAGGACTGGAAATGACTAAAATTGCCCTCTTCTCAATGTAATAGTATGTTATGAAAGAGGGCATATTTGTCCACAAAAAAATCAGAGGCCATAACATAAACTTTTTAGCATGGCGTGTGTATGGATGTCTAAAAACAATGATACAATTGATAAAGCATAACAAGACCAAAGACTGCAGGAAGAGTTTTCAAAATCTACAGCTACAGCTCAATTAGCATGGGAGGATTTGGCCAGCTTCAATGTGCTAGCTTCAATTTTAGAAACAAATTAATAGAAAAATGAACACAAAAAAGGTGAATGAGCATGTGCAAGTTTAAATTCAGTGAACCCAAACATAACAAGAAGACATTCCATCTGCCAGTTGATATTACAATCTAAACCTGAAAGCTATCAAAATAAGTGTTCTTTAAACTCGTGAAATACTCAATAATGTCTATTGAGAACAAAAAAATACCTCTGATTGTAAAGTTGAAATGTCTTGGTTTCCATTCTTTCTGATCTGACAACAGTTGTTCCATCTGCAAGCCTGAATAGAGAAATGGATATATTGCTACAACAGAGCTATATAAGAATCAAATAAGTTCTCTGTACAGATATGGAACAAGTTCCTTCACCTCTCCTTGTACAGAAGGGGATATATTCGTGTCACTCCAGCTAATGTCCTAGGAACTGGACCACCATCACACTTGATGCAACTAAAAGACAATGGTGCACCAATTCTCCTACCTGGTAACATATATAAAAGAGTCAGAAAAGGAAATAATATATAGGCATTTTAACAAACACAGAAATAATCACAAAATTCATCATGTAACTGGAAAGCGCATACAAAATCCCAACCGATCAGCCCAATGAGCTCGATATGTCCCATTCATGTGCAAATGTAAACTGATCATCCCGGAGCACTGAAATAAGTGAAAAAGGCCCCTAATCAAGTTCCAGACAAATCATCATCATCATTTCCAGACAAATATAAAACAAAAATTTGGGCAGCCACATCAAAAGAACCTAATGCAAGTAACAACCTCAAGAGGTGAGACAGGTCCAGTCCAGCCACATAAGCCTGCTCCCAAGATCTTCCAAAACAAAATTCATCATTTACTGAATCTAATTTAAAGTTTATCCAAAGCAATCTATACAAATAGAGCATATCTCAAACACCGGGAATAGTTACCCGAAGTTTCTGGCCTACAAAAAGTTTTCTAGAAACAAGTTGTTTCGACAATGGTGCATCCAAAACAGCATCTAAGGAATACCTGCACCATGAAAACATTGTTTGAATCATCAAGAAATTGCAACATTACCATAGTAGCACAATAATACACATACTCACCAACCATCAGTCAGTTCTATGTTAGCGACAGGGGTCTTTTCAGCTCCATTTGAGACACTCAGACTCTTACAAAAATCCTTAGACGGAGCCAATGGAGATCCCATTTCCTCAAGTTTCAGATCAGGATAGGTGTGAATAGCTGAAATGCATAGAACCATTGCAGAAGCAGGAGATGCATCACCTTCCACAATTCTTTTAATTGCGGACCTATGACCAAGATTTACTTCTCTATCATATCTGTAAGAAGACAAAATTGGTATTATCCAAGGATGTTTCAAAAGTCTAAATATTTGCAAACCAATATTTAAAAAATCATAATACAAATTAGTAGGAATTGATCAACCTGTACTTCAATTCCTCGAGCACATTTGATACTGTCAAGTATTTGCCATTAGCCTCAGTTTGATAGCCTCTCTCAAGACACGCAAGTTTCCACACTATCCATTTGTAATGATTTGATACCCACCTTAACAAGCACATTCAGAAGAAAAGGTTCAATAATAGAATTAAACTAGGTGTTTATGCATTGAAAAATTATTGTAATGGATACAAATGATTTCTTATTCAACCACCACATACCATCATGATCGTCTTACCCTTACTCAACCTCCACATACAAAAAAAATAGATTGATAAAAATATATATAACATATCTTAGCCAATTCAATACTCATTGGCTGATATTTTGAACCCTGATCACAACAATGCCCAATAATATGTGTTATGTAGTGGCCAATATTTTAAACATGCTCCATATGGTCATCTTTGCATTAGTGGCTTCTATGTAGGTTGGGTAGTTCACCACTTCACCCTCTAGGTGCTCTATCAATTATCAGTTTCTGAATCATTGCATAGATTGAATTGCTAATTGATAAAATTCTTTTACGTCTATTGAATAAAGAAATATAGGGAAAGACATTAAAATCTTTACTTCACATGTCAAATAGAATTGTCTTTTTTCTCACTGGGAGAGATGGCTAATTGGACTAAAGCAGCAAATTATAAGGTATTGTATTACATCTGAACTATGTTAATGGTTATCTTTTCAAGTGGAAGAGCACAAAACAATGCATCAATGCATGTATAAACCAATGCCAGAGTATAGGTCCATGGACTACAACACATGTTAACTGAATCTGATGTGACTCAATTATGACAAGAAATCATGTTTATACTCCACAGTTCACATAGAAATATTTTACTACAAGTGATAATTCAAATAGCTTCCGGTCTAGCCAATCCAGTTTTTCAATAGAGAACCAACCATAGAAATTTAATTGTCACTTTGTTCAGGAAAGCTATAGTGGGCATGACATTACTAATCTGGTCTAAAGCATAGCTTTAGAACATCTTCATGAAGTGTTTCAATTGAGATTGGCTGAGACCACTTATCGCCAAGCAACACATCAACATTCATTCTTCATCTTACATATTATTGATACTGTTTTTGAGTGTCTCGCGTTCTAGCTTGTGTACGTATCTTGTTTCTCCTTTTTCTCTTCTTATATTCAGTCACCCTTGAGGGCACTTCTGTAATCATATCATCATTTATTGGAAGCAGCACATAGGGGAGAGAGATGATCACAAAACAACTACCTGTGTTGTGAAGCTTCATGAAATGTATGCCCTAACAAAGTTTCATGGATAAGATTTGACAGTTTTACTCAATTCATTCAAATGCACATGCTAAAAGCAGTAAACATTGGAATTACTTATAATGGTAGGCAAAGCAAGGAGTCTTCAATTAAGTAAACAATGGGACTTGCTTAGAAAAACTATACAGAGTAGTGAAAATTAAAGATCATTTAAAGCAAATCTATTCCAATAGCGGTAATTTGTATCCTCTTAGTTCCAAAAGAAATATTGCTTCGACCAGGATTACAAAATAAAAATTAGAATTAAAAAAAAAAAAAGTGTGTAAGAAGACTGACTTTTCGGTGGCATGTAGCAAGGAAGCTCCAGATTGGACCAACAAGTCAAGAAAAGCTTCTGCTCCAATGCCAGCTGAGTCAGGTACAGGATGGAATTTATACTTCTCTGCACTTTTTGCACTCATATGTCTTATCTCGTCTTCCAAATGCCCCAGCTAGAAACATGAAGACATGATAGAACTGGGGACTTAGCATCTTTGTTAAAAGAGATATATTAACCAAATGACACAAGTTGACACTGTATACCAAGTCACAATGATTTGGAGGTCCTCCAAAAAATTCGTTGATGGTCTTTCTAGTAACCTGAAATGGATATCGCGTAGAAACCTTCTTTTTGCAACTGGAATCTTCAGAAGTTGATTCGGTGGATGAACCTATGAAGACATTCCTTACATAAAAAGCATAACATTATAAGTAACATACATGGTGCCATTCGATGACTACTTCCAAAAAATTTACCTTTGGATGGGAATGAAATGCTAGCATTCAAAGGATTGGAGAACCTGAATGCAGCCAGCATTAGTCAGAACCATGCCATCTAGCATGCAAACAACTATAACAGGTGAATAAATGAAAATGCTACCAACCGAGAACTACGGGGCCTCTTGAATGGAGAGATTGAACTTCTCCTGCCAAGCCTCCTCTTTTCACTAGTAAGATATTTCTGAGTTGCACAAGATGCCTCGATCTTGTTTGAAACATCAACCAGTGGTGCCCTTCCTTGTAGAACTGTTCTTGAAGCAATATCTTTTTTCAAAGAATCATTAACTACCATGAGAGTTGCATGGTTATTATCACTTGGAGGCTTTTGTATACAAGTGAAATTATTGTTTGACCAATAGATGCCTTCAGACATGCCACCATTTGAATCATCATGCTTCAGTACGTCACCCCGTGAAGATGCCGCTTCAGTTCGAGAGGATGACTGCCTTTGGTTCAAAAACAAGCCCGTGTGAGGTGGGAATCCATTCACTGGGCATTTGTTTGTTGCAGAGTTTTGGGGCAGCAAAGAAGCATAGGGAACATTTTCTTTGTTCAATGAAGCATCTTTGCAATTTTTGTCTCCTGTCAAATATGAAAGTGATGGATCATGAGCAGTAAACTCATTTGGAAGCACTTCCAGCTCCACATCACCAAGAAGGCTCCTAGCGCGTTGCAATGCATCACTAGAAACTGTTATAGATCGACCACCTGCAGTTTGGAACTTAATTGGAGGCTGTTTCATAAAAGATTTGCATGGATCAGATCCCAGAATATTAGGAAATGCATCACTTTTGGATGAATTTCTGTCCCCTTGACAATAAGATGTAGACTGTTGAATTGAACTAGTATCAGAAGGCCCGCTATGGTGCATGCTGGCAGTTCGATGACTTCCAGAAACTCCATTCTCCATTTGCCGTAAATTACTCGTTCCAATCATTTTGTCGGAAATTGACCGCCCAGCAGTGTCCTGAGAAGTGCACAACTTGTAGTTTTCCTCTAAACCCAACAATGTCTTGGCTTTGACAAGTCCAGCAGACGATACACCTACCATTCTTCCACAACTTGTCTGGAAAACGGAATTTGAGAAACTACATATCTGATCTGTGGCATGCTGATCCATTCGGTCTGCAAAAGACAGCATTGAGATCAAGTTGTGTGCATAATGAAACCAACAAAAAAACCAAATTCAAGAACACACAACAGATGCAGATTAGAGCTTAAACCTCCTAAACTCCAAATAAGCTACTGCAAGTTAAGATATACAGAATGAATGAACAATGCAAGATAACAGTTTAAAGATATACATACTGTATACGAGCATAGTCCATGTGGATACAGATCCAATCACTAGATGCATGCATCACAAACTGAGTCATAGTCATGATTTAAGCTTATCAGCCGATATGCTGTATATTGGCCACAATGAACCAAAGTATCAACGGCAGTATATTGGTCCAAAAAGGAAGAGACAGGGAACTTGATTTGATCCTTCACTCTTCATCTCTTTAATACTCTTATTATAAATCTCCTTTACTGTGAATTCCTAGGAATTCAAATTACCAAATACAAGTTGGTAAAGTTGTTCTTAATGTTTAGAGCATTGTTTTCTTTGTGGAGTTTACCTTCTAAGACCTACTTGAGACTATCACCAATTATAGTACAACATGAAATGGGAAAGATTCATCATAAATGAAAAGGAAGGGCGGGAGTGGGGATTCTGCTTATATGGCTGTCATTTCAAATAAAATAGGCAAGCTTAAAATGACATTAAATTCCCTGAAACACATTTGATTCATTTATTAAACATCAGAAGATTCAACAATTTAATATGAAATAGCAATACATGAGCTATAGGGATTATCAAATAAATACATGCCCAATAAGACTTTGGAGATTCCTATGTATCCTTGTACTATGGGAAGAAAAAAACGATTCTGGCATTTTTTTTTAAATTCTAAACTTTGTGAACACCTCTTTTAGATTTTTTTGGGATAAATTAAAACTAATGATGAGGGAATACAATAAACAGTAACATCTGAGTATCGTCATACTCATAGCATATCGCTTTTCTAGGTTGACAACAATGCTCTCCGCAACTGCGATCTTGAACCATGTTTATGGGCCATGGCTATATTTTCACTTCCACGCCTACAGTTGTGACACACTTTACAAATCAATGCATGCAGTTAATATTTTTTTGGTTAGTATACACAAGTGACTACATGATGATAAATATAAATCAGTCGATACACAGTAAATTACATTTTTTTTAAAGAGTCTTCTGCATCAAACATGCTGAATATCCATCACTTACACTGATTTCTAATTCATACAGGATCTGGCAACACAAACAACCTTTGTAGCAGGCCACATGACAAAACTGCAAAATACCAAAGCAACACTAACTGCAAAATCCTGACCATCCAACTTTGGCCACTAAATAGATGGACATAAAATAGGGGGAATAAAAAAGAAAGATAACAGAGGCCCCATTCCACCTGTCCACAGACCAGAAAGCTAAGATTGTCCCATGACCCATTACCACATTTCTTGAGGTTATTCACAATTGAGACCACAGGATAAACAATACAGAATACCCAAATAAGGCTCCCCATTAATTGGAGAAGCCAATGAACCTTGAGTATGATGAGAATTTAAAAAAAAAATGAAGTTTTTATTTGACTTCATGGAAAATCATTCCCAAATTTCCAATTACTCAGAATTTGATCTTCTAACCAATAAATGTGTGTTTCCTGATCCACTTAGAATTTCCAATTCCCAGACGATGAAGGCAGATCATGACTTTATCAAAATCTCTGTTGCTGATCATCCGATCACTCGCCAAAACAAAAGAAAATTAGGAATAAACAAACAAGGTTGTTCTGATTGTCACCTCTATCTGAAATCTCTCCTCCAAGAACAGATGATGCCTTCATCATCGAATGCTCTTTCACCGCAACAGCTTTCCCTGATCCAGTCCGAAACATCGGCACAACACCAACACCGTCACTTTCATCTCCAAAAACAGCCAGCGCCTTCCTAATTGAAGACTCCTTCACCGCAACAGACTTCCCCGATGCTGTTCGAAACATTGGAGCGCCATCATCACTTCCACCTCCAATAACAGGCGCCGCCTTCCCAACCAAAGATCCCTCCACTGCACCAGCTTTCACAGCTCCAACATTTCCATCTCCAATTACATCCAAAGCATGTCTAACTGAAGAATCTTTCACCGCAATGGATTTCCCCAATCCGGTTCGAAACATCGGTGCAATCTTATCATCCCTGTCTCCAATAACAGACAAGGCCTTTTGGATTGAAGAGTGCTTCACCGTAACGGATTTACCCGATCCGGTACGGAACATTGGAGCGCTGTCCCCGGTGCCGCTTTCATTGCGGATCCTTGAATGCCCTGCAAGAACGTTGATCTGAGCTTCGATTACACAGAGATTGAGAGAGAAAGAGGGGTGGAATAGAAAGATTACCTTCCCTGGAAGAACGTTGATCTGCGCTTCGATTACACAGAGATTGAGAGAGAAAGAGGGGTGGAATAGAAAGATTACCTTGAAGGAGGAGATCGGACATTGAAGGGAGATTAGATTTAGGGTTTCGTTGGGGGATTAGGGTTTGGTTGCATTTTTCATCATCTCGATCGCAAACGCTCCAGCGAAACTGTTTATCGGAATCGGGTAGTATTCGCCATGTCGGATAAGTCGGATTCATCTCTCTTTGTATGTGGTTTGATTTGTTGCGTTTTAGGGTTTTGTTGGAAGATTTGAGGGTTTTTCCAAGGTGAGGAGAAGACGAAGAAGACGCAACAGGAGCTACTGAGAGAACGAGAATCGTTTTAAATTGCTCTATTGAAGGCGGGGAAAAGGACGAAAATCGAAACCGAAAAGCGAGCGCGGGTTCGGTCCGCAATGGAGACCACATGGAAAATCTGAGTCGTTCAATATATGCTTGGGACTTGGGAGATCCCCAAATTTGATCTCAATGGGATTTGGTCCCACCCTATGATTGAACTTTTCATTGGAACGTGACTCAAACATTCTCCGAAGTTTTATCATACACGTCTTTAATAAAATGATCAATCTCTTAGATGGAACCAAAATTTGAGGGCCCAGATCCTCCTCTCAGCCCTATAGATCCCGCTTCGAAAACGCGGATCAACGCTTTACGAGTGAATCCGTCTTCGGAGCGAAATTCGATCATTTTTTAAGCACAGTTCGACCATTCTCGAAGCGCGATTCGACCGAATATGGAGTGAACCGTGTAGAATTTTATTTTTTTGTACATTTTCTTTTTCTATAATTTTGGTATTTATCTTTTGAATGAAGAAAATTCTTTTGAATTATTAATTATTGTCTATTTTATGTGATCAAATTGCAAAGTTAATTTTTTCTCTATTTTTTATACTTGAATATATGAATAAGATATATTTATGCTCTTTAGTTAATTGTTTATAAATTTACAAGCACTATGTCGTAGAGGGACACAGCTCGGGGATGGTTGGTGTATCCCTTTTTTCTTTTTTAGCAATTTAACTATAAGAGGACTAAAGGAAAAAGCCAGGTCCCTCGTAAATCTCTCTTTTTACGTGGTTTCGGCCTATGGGGGACACCATTCGAAGACTTGAACACAACGAGTTTCTTAGAATAGATGTCAGTAGCTTCGTAGAATGGGCCAATGCCTGACTCATGAACCCCGTCACTTTGATAGGCTTGGTTAGAGGGGCTACTCTAGGCTTCGCTAAATCGCCTAGTCCACCGTACTAATAATAATAGTATCGTGCTACGGAGATATAATTATTTTAAAACTTAGTGTTTCGCCGCTCTCGCTTTCACCTCCACTCTCGCTCCGCACTTTAGGCACTAAGGGTAAAACTTGAATGTAGCTAGAAATGTAAATTAGGTCAGGGCGCCTGGATACAACACTTTGACCGACCTGGCACATGGGTCCTACGCCAGGGAGGCCGTGGCCCAGTGCCTGGCACAAGTCAGCCCGAGCAAGGCACGGCCCATCAGGCCTGAATCCAAGCACGCGTCCATCATTTTTATCACTACTTTCCCAATATATGTCTTCCTCATTGTCCTCAGATACCATTTTTGTAAAGCGCGTTTAATGGTGTTTGTAGCATTCTCTTCTTTAAAAAGTAACCTAATTCATTTCATTAGGATTAGCAAGCACCGTGCTTAGTTCGGGACAAAAAATAAGATACTATATTTTAAATGTATGAAGAATCAAAATTAATTATAAACATATAAGCATATATTCATGTATATTTATATAAAAACAAACGTCCGTGCTAAACCCGGGCTAAAACAAATATATAGTAAATTATTATAATAATTAAAACTATAAAAGAATAATCCACTATTGTCATTTTTAAGAATTTTTAGAAAAAAATAAAGTGAAAAAAGATCTTAAGATTTTATGGTAAAAGGAATAAATTATCGTGAAAAATAATAATGACAATCTTATAATATCGCACCTATAAAATTTTTGTAAATTGAAAAAATGCATCGGTTGAAAGTTCATACTAAAAAAGAGAAAACTCTTGATGGAAGCAAAAAGAAAAAAATGATACCATTCAAAGAAGGGAAAAAATGAGAAAAAGAAAAAAAACAAATGCGTCCATTTTCCTATCAATACCCGGCTGGGGCTCAATCTGTTAAGTACATCGTGTGGAGTGTACCAAAATGCGTTAGGTTAGGTACATAGTAGGGTTGAAAGTCCCTACTGAAAAAGAGAAAACTCTTCATGGAAGCAAAAATAAAAAATTATACCATTCAAAGAAGGAAAAAAATGAGAAAAGAAAAAACAAATGCATCCATTTTTCTATCAATACCCGACTGGGGCTCAGTTTGTTAGGTACATCGTGTAGTGTGAGTGTGGTTAAGATGAGTCCCACACCAATGCCCCAAAACACTACCCACTCGTTTTGAGCCTACTTACCATTAGAACACACCTGCTTGAACCTGCAAATCAAATTCGCATCCAATCAAACACTTAAGAGAGAGGGAGACATGTAGAATCATTTTATTCTACATCAATGTCCTATCTTTATTTAATATATATATAACCAAATCCAAGGAAAAAAGGTCCCTCGCATGGGATCTATACCTGGTGTAAGATAACGATAGATAGGGCAATTTAATTGCTTTTCATCAATGTTGAGGTTCTAAATTTTACATGAATGTTGAAGCGTCGAAACTAACTTCACTGCAAGCATGTGCAATAAGTTTTATAATTTAGAAGTCCATTAAATAAACGGTATGTTGTAGGAATTTCAATGGGTCAGTTTCCAGACTAGCCCATTTCTACTATCAATATGGATTGAACGGTCTAAGTTCAGGTGTATATTAGGTCCTAGATACTAAGTTCAAGCCTACCTACTTAAAAATTATGGGTAGATTGAGACTGCCCCTTAAAGGTCAGGGTCAGACTAAGGTTTGAGTCCGGGTGCACATAGGATCATCCCAGCTCAGACCACATGATAAAAAAGTACTGAAAATATATGACAACTCTTTGAATGCCTCAATTCAACAAAGGCTCAAGTCCATTTAACATTTGAGTCAGGTTGATAAGTTCTATGAGGTGGTCCCACTAAGATGGTGCATGGGTTAGATTTATTAAATTCCCTAAAACTTTTGTAGGGTAACACATAAGTGAAAGAGATTGATATTTTTGGATCATAAGATCTACATAGTGGGCCCCCTTAGAAAGGTCTTTTCTGTTATTTTTGCAATATTAACTTTTATTTCATGGGATATTGACTGAGGGACTTTAGGAGATAGAAGATATTGATAGATACTTTTGGGAAAAAAAATAATGGAATGTGATGAAATGGCTCCTTAAATCACTCTAAGTTTTTTATATATATTTATTTAAAATGAGAACTCCTTCGATGCTAACGTGGCACCCCTCACGGCCCACCTTTCCCTTTGCTTTAATATATAATAGTGCAATAGGCCTGCATCATAATTAAGAAACTATTAGAATCTTAATTAGAAATACATCTAAATATTTAAATAAATTATAAATGAATATTAATATATAATTCATAATAAAGATGGAAACTCATTAGAGAAATTTTAGGTAGCTGGAAATATTTAGGGAAAGATCGAGTAAATTGTAAAGGTTTTAGGATTTTAATTTGATTATATTTGTGCTTAGCCATAAATTGAGTGTCATTTTAGAGTTAAATGTGGATTTTAGAATTAATTGGCTTCTACAATGGGCCACACAGATTAATTAACCCTACAAAATATCCAAAGAAAAATAAGGAGAAAAATGTCATTAATGAGCCCCACAGATTAATCTTACTAAATATTGAAAGGAAAATAAGGAGAAAAAAGTAGCAGAATACAGCCTATGAAAGCGGCATGCGCTCTAGTATAAAAAAAGCCCTCATTGTGTTTGTATAAAAAAAAGTGGACCCCGTAAATTGTGAGTTTGGAAATAAAAAAGACCTAGAAATAAAGAGAATTTATCATTGTGTGCTATGTTTTAGGAAAGGAATGAGTGTTTTATTTCAATAATATTTTAAATTTGCATTGAGATATTTTAGGTGATGAGATTATATTAGAAGGGTAATTCTGGGATGTAGCATTGCAAAAAGTTTGAAGATGCGCGACGTGTCTCTCTCTGCCGCATGTGTCTCTCCCCCATGAATTCACCTGATGTCTTTTATTATATAATAATTGCAAATATGACGGTTTTTTGCGTCAAAATCATATTGAACTCAGACGCATATATGTTTCTAAATAACGGTTTCACTTCTAACTCGAAACCAGTTTTATTGGTTCCAAACCCATATCCGATTTCGGAACTGGGTCCACCTAAAAGATTTGAACGTAGTCCCAAAATCAGTTCAAATTTCTTTTCATTTTTTTTCTTAAAATAAGTGTATCATTCAACTTATAACAATGCATCAAGTCTACTACCTTCGTGATTATACAAAAAAATGTCCACTATTATTATTTTGAGCTGTAATTTGCAACATCAAATACTCATATACCGGGTCCACGGGTCAGAATCTATATGGACCTATAGCTATATATGTTTATCAATCGGAATCTAAATTAGATTTTTGGTCAAGCCCGTTTATAAATCGAAACCTAAAATAAGTTCCAAAACCTCTCTCTTTTTTGGGTCGAAACTTTTAGAGACTCGGAGAATTAGATACCTGATTGTAGCACTAGTTATCATTGAGAACCCAATTCATAAATGTGGGCGTGCGTATTCTTAATTGTGAACAATAAATATCACTGGAGCGTCCTGTAGTAGAAGACCACGATATAAGGCCATGGGCTGGCATGGCCGGGTGGGCTGTGATTAACTGCCATGGCCCATTCTACATAACTGGATATAGCTTGTAGATTAGGAAGTATTTTATTTTGTGCAAATCGGATTTTCAATAAGAGGGCTTCATTGTAGAGGTTCACTCATTTTCTCGGGATTTCATCAAATCAAACTGACAAAGGATTCTAATTATTTAACATCTCTAATTTCCTTATTTTTCTTTTTCTTTTTTCTTTTTATTTGAGCTAAGGAGGCTAGGATCCCATGCGTGCATGCACGCAAGAAATGGAAATCGTACAAATGAGGAGAGAGAACACATACATGTGGGACGTGTGAAATTGCACTTCTGACCATCATGTGAGAGATGAGTTGCCAACCAAAAGAGCAACCTCTCTAGGGATGTAAAATGGATCGGTTCTGGTACGAGTCCATGGAGGACCCGGACCTGGAACCGTTTTGGGGCTAGTTTCTTGGTTCCGGACCCGGAATTGTGAATGAGAACGTGGAACTGGACCTGAAATCAGAATCATATATGGGGCGGGCCTGAGTCTAGGTAGAGAATGGTGGGGCGGGAGGTAATCTAATTTTAATGAGAAATTTTAGAAAATTGAGGTAATATGTTGGGTCCCGAATCTATGGGTCCGAGCAAATGTGGAACTGGACCCGTTTAGGTCACGGGTCCAATAAAAGGACCCATACCCGTTTTTTAACGGGTCGGAACCTCTAGGTAATCGGAGAATCGGAGACCCATTTACATCCCTAAACCCCCCATTCTCGCATAGGAAAGGCAATAGGGAGTGGCGGGTTCGGATTTAGGCCAACCAATACTATAAACCAATATTTTTCCCTTAATATATACTATAAATCAAAATATTGATCGCTTAAGTCATAACATTATATATCATTGTTTAATCATTGATTATTAAATGGCTAAGTGTTTAATTACGGGGACCATACTAATAATTTATAAAACTCATGAGTCTAGCCTCTATCCAAAATCCAAACGGCCGAAGATAACTATAACCTTTTACATTAGCTTTGCAAACAAATATTTCGGCCGCTCTTAAATAAACCATGCAACGTGATTAGAATCATTAGCCTATCAAATATAAGATGTCAAAATCAAGACGTCCATAGGAATTAGGTTCCTGTTGCCAACTATATCATTGAAGATATTTATTTTAGGGGAGGATTTAACGGGAAAAACCCTCGTAATTCATTTGAACCCAATAAATATAGGCAGACAGAATGGGCCATAAATTGACTTTCACTCTTCCTTTTTTTTGTCATGTAGCGCCTTAGTCGATATGACTACCCCTACGCCATATAAGAGGGCCACCAGATGCATAAAGCCCTGTGCAGTAGGAAGGGTTTTATTTTGAGCAGCTAGGGCTTTCAAATAAGTGGGCTCCATTGTGACATCTCTAATTTAGTTTTCTCCATGCATGTTCTTTACTATAATTTCTTACAATAATTGGTGTGTTGGGGAATTCTTGTCATGATGTGATGGCGTATACTCGAACATCTTCAAATGCCGTGTTTATTAATCAAAATTCGAGAATTTCAACCACCTAAAGAGTCTCAAGGGCTTGTTTCTTTACTTGAATTCAAAGAGTTCATGTCAAGAGAATTTTTAAATTCTCAAACATAGCGAAATATTAGAACCCTCCCCTAGGGCCTTTTTTCTTCATAGAATTCTAGGAATTATTGTTTAGAGAATTTATGAGGCAAAGTGGAATTCCTATGAATACTCTTTTGTACCTGGACATCCAGGAATTCCACACAAAAAAAAAAAAAAAAAAAAAAGTAAAGGGAGTGGAATTACAAGATTTCCAAAGGTCATTTAGGACTCTTTCATATAGTGCGTTAGGAAACACTAAACTGTGGGAAAAAAGTCGTGTTTCACGGGTTAATCATTTACTTTAGGAATTTTTACTGTGGTTTCATATTGTGGTGGTTTTGGTTCCTTATGGAAGAAGTGTTATGTGGTTTTGTTTGACCTGATTATTTGTTCTTATTACTTTTGAGATGGAGCAAATTTTTTTTAAATTACAGATTTTGTTTTGCATTTTCTCTTTCATAAATTATCATCTCATTCTGTTTTTAATTTGTAAATAGGAAGATATGGAAGGATATGAACTGAGAAATTTTGTTTTTTACATTGCAGCAACATGCATAAGGACTCGGTGGTATAGGAAAGTAATAAAGAGGTAATTTATTTCTTCTTAGTTTTTCACTGCATTTAATTTTATGAATGTATTTCTTTTTTTCTCTTTTGCTAAATACTGAAACACACTCACCCAACTACACTAAATACTGAAACACACTCACCCAACTACACAAGTACTTCATTTCATTTTAGGTTGTTTATGTTGTTTTTAATGCGACTTTACAGTTTATAATTGATAATGACAGTTGAAAATAGTAGTAGAAAACTCAATTGTCAAGGGTGATTACACAGACAACCATATTTTCTCAAACAAGGTTGGACAACTTAACATTTCAATGAAAATTTAAGACACAGTTGCATGAAATTATTCCTATATCTTGCTTGCTCTCTAGGCATGGATCCATCTGAGCCATCCATCATGCCACATGTCATTTCTCTGTTAGATATGTATGTACCACATGGATACATGTGCTGTCTCTTTTTGGCGTCTAACGAAAATGCCCGTTACCAGTGGCGGATCCAGGATTCAAAATCACTGGGGGCACGATTAAGTAGTAGGGGGTCCAGGGGCAGCGCCTCCAGAGAATTTTTTTGGGTTATTTCTAAATGCACAAGGAGTAACCAGTGACAAATTTTTTTGGAACCTGCAATAGCAGTTGAACATATTTAAACACACAAGGAGCAACCGAACATATAACATACAACAGAAACTAGAAAATAGATGTATAGTTTGTGACAGCCACTTGCAAAGAAATAATTAATTAAGGTCAAGAAAATTCATACATAAGTCAACTCTTCTAACTATTTTAGCTCAATGGGTTTCTCCTGTAAGGAGATTGCTCCGCTTTCCTAGAAGAGTTGTGACTCAGCGATGACTACTGTTAATTTTCTTTGGCATTAGCCCTTGTAGGAGACTAAGAACGCGGTAATGCTACAAGAAAGTGATTAAAACAATTAAAATTGGAGAGGACAATAATATGAAATATTTAAAGTTAATATTGAGCTACAAAAATCCATTGGGGGCCCAAAAAATTCATTGGAGGCCTTATGGAAAAAATTAGTGGGCCCCATCAAAATTAGAATTAAATTTTAGAAATCCACTGAGGCCTGGGCCCCCAGTGGTAACACACTGCATCCGCCTCTTCCCGTTAAAAACACGCATTTCCCAAGTTACTAACCATCCTTCCCACCCGATCACCCAACTGCTCTCAGTACACACCTGAGAAGAGAAATGATAGCAACTGTGGTTAAAACTGGGTCACCTCACCACCGTGATAAAAAATTCCCATTTTGAAAAAATGGGATAACTTGTACTGGTTAAAATTGAGGTCACCCCAGTTAAAAATCCCCTTTGACCCTGGTGTTTTTAAAAATGGGGTAACACAACTATAGTTAAAACTTAGGTGAACCCAGTAAAAAAACACCTCTCTCTCAGGCTCTCAGGATAAGGAAAGGAAAATGGGTGATGGAAGAACCATGACAAAGAAAAAATGGAAAGACCATTTAATGAAAATAAAACCCAGGCCATAAAAATGAGAGACCTGGCGAAAAGGGCTGTGATCCTCTAAGAAAGATGTTCTCCAACTATTGAAGAAGGATTTCTCTTTTATGAAAACAAAGTATTTTCTGATGAATTTCTGAAATTCTTGAAGGAGGAGGGCCATGTAAGGGAGAAAGGAGAGAAGAAAGAAAATGGTGTTTCTCGATAGTCTTTGTGCAATTGGATCTAATCGTAAAAGATTCACTAACGCTCATGTGTAAATATATACATGTCCACTGCCCTTTCATCTTCATGAGAGTGAGTCTGAAAACTAAACTTTTTAACTTCGGAAAAAATGTCGGGCTAGTCCCAGGTCGAATGCTAAAAAGTAATGCGAAAGCGGTCACTAATCAAGTATTTTAATTGAAACGGGCCTCAAGTAATTTTCATTTGTTGCAAGTTGCAATATCTTCCAGTAAGAAAGTGAAAAGGTTAAAATCCTAAAATGTAAAACCAATACAAATAAATGGGATATAATGATAATTGGTGTATATATATTTTTTCTTTCCCATCCAATTAGCACTGTCTAGGTTAATTTAGTTACCATAGCATTTGTGATTCTTTTCCTTCGTTTCTGAACAGCTTGTCTTGCTATCATTTCTCTTTCTTTTAATGGCTTTTTTTTGTTTTGAATAGGAGTAGAGATGTTTGTAGTAAACATTCATTTGAAATTGACGACAAAGTATAGGCTGGACAACTTAACATTTCAATGAAAATTTAAGACAAAGTTGCATGAAAGTATTCACATCTTGCTTGCTCTTTGGGCATGATCCATCTGCGCCATCCATCATGCACGTGTCATTTCTCCATTAGATATGTATGCACTACAGGGATACATGTGTTTTCTCTTCTCGGTTAATGAAAATGCCCATTAACCATGCATTTCCCAACTTTGATTGGTTAAAACTGAAGTGACCCTAGTTAAAAAACCCCTTTTGACCCCAATTAGAAAGTCCTGTGTATTTTAGACTGGGGTAACTTTGCAACTTTTGTTAAAACTTAGGTGACCCCAGTTAAAAAATACCTCCTCTTTTATGTTTGTTTTTTGGTTTTTTGGTTTGCAGAATGTTAGGTTGTTTTTGTTTCTCTGTATGTCTGTTTTGCTAAATTGGTTTATTTGTATGTTGGTTTGTTTGTAGGTCTTTAAAGATGTCAACACAATTGTAAGTTGTTTGTAGTGTGCTTTCATATGAGAGTGTTGACACTGACACTGGTCTCGGCAATCATACATCAGTTTTTTTTTTTTTTTTCTCTGAGTTCGTGAATTAAATTATCATGATTTTCAAAGACCTTCAGTTTCTTTTTGTAAAGATCACTTTCAATGTCACTTGTGAAATTAAATCTTCATTGTGGTTTTTAAAAAAAGAAAGAAATAAGAAAAAATAGTCTTCATTTATGTTTGAAGATATTTTTAAATGACGGATTTCTTTATCTAACCAACCTTGTGATTGACTGCCATTTCAGTGCATGGCCAGATTTGGGTAGAAATTCTTCCATCTTCATAGAAAATATATAGGTTTGATAAGATATGTCTACCAAAGACTACTTGATATTGAAGATGCTATACAAATCAGAAGAATCAAATACTGAATTTGAAGAAAATGTAACCACAACTCTATAAGAAAATGAGCTCTTTAATCATAGCAGAATCTTTGAAGGGAAGAAAATATAACCACAACTCTATAAGAAAATGAGTTCTTTAATCATAGCAGAATCTTTAAATAGTAGAGGATCTTGTATGTTCTTGGATTTTTGAAAGACTACAAAAAAAGTCTGATTGTTGATTGATATAGATAATAAAGTTTTCAGAAATGGGTTATTTAGAATGATTTGAATAGAATGAAATAACAACTCTTTGAATTAGAGATGGGCTCTTTATTATGAGCAGAATCTTCAAATAAGAGGGAGAGACGAGAGGTGGGGTCATTAGAAAGAGTGAAGGTTAGGAAAGTGCACGAAAGAAGAGGGTTTTCATTCCAATGAAGAAAAAAACGACTTTTATTTGTTCTGAACTATTCATTCTGAATGGTCTGATTTTCTAAAAAAAAAACTGTTACGTGGAAACGTTCATAAAGTGGAGCCAAACGGTTTCATGCGATTTTCATTCTACAGGCACAAATAAATGTTCCCAGCAAATGATGCGAACAGGCCTTTGTTTCTGCAGTGTTTCTCTCCATGATAGTGTTTGTGCAAGCTCATGTGTAAATCTATACGTAAATGTCTACTTGGACCGAATTTGGGGACCGGGCCATGGTCCGGTCCCCATATTCGGGCCACATAGCACCCTCAAATCTATACACATCCCCTGCCCTTTCATCTTGATTGACACATCCCCTGCCCCTTTTCACCTTCATGAGAGTGAGTGAGCTGAAAACTATATATTTTTTTTTACTTCGGAAGAAATGTCGTCAGTCGTCTGCCGCAGCTGTAGGACAGGAAGTGGGATTGAAAAGAGTGTCTCAGGTTTCGATATCCAAATAGATGAAGTGACATTTTAATGACTGGTTCTGTGGGTTTGATTTTGAAATAAGGCCAACATGAGGGGTATTATCCATCATGGGAGCTGTGATCTGCTAGGACTGGATCTTACCACTTAATTTAAACAATCACCACCACAACTTTTGTTGGATAGATGTTTTTTCACAAGAAATAAATTATTATATACGAGAAATGATCATATGCCACCGCTCAATGCAAATGAATTAGTTTGACTTGCTGGCTCCCACATTTACTCGAATGGCCCTCCCTTGACACTAATGCAAATAAATTAGTTCATTGGGAATTCCTCTTCTCGCCACTCGATCCTATTTAAGGAAATGCTCCATAACTCCACTCTGAGAAGTCTTTCCTCAGTACTTAATTTATTGGTTTTATCCTTATCTTGCTCTTTAAACAAGTAATCCTTTGACTTATCTTAAACAAATGCTAAATGCTTTAAAAATGGAATTGGACTTGCCTGCTTGATGTAGTTGATCAAACCAAACTGCTCTATTTTGCTGTTTGGTCCAACTAAAATTACTTTCCATTATTTGATCACCTGTATCTAAATGTAAGGTTGGAATCATTGAACCATTACAATCATCCTGAGTTTAAGAACCAATCAATGAGTATAACTTGGGGGAAAAATTAAATGTAGATTCCATATAATGTTCAACAATAAAGAAATTTCCCCTTTTTTAAAGGGGACTCAATTGTAAGTTTGTAGTCAGTTTACGTATGAGTGTGTTGACACTTTCTAAGCAATCATACATCATTTTTGTTTTTTGTTTTTTGTTTTTTGTTTTCATATAAGTCTGTGAATTAAATTATCACAATTTCCAAAGAACTTTTTCTTTTTGAAAAGAACGTTTTCAATGTCACTTGTGAAATTAAATCTTCAATGTGGTTTCTTAAAAAAAAAGTATTCATTTCTATGTATGAGTAAAAATATGGTCCTCACAACTCCAAGCATTGTAATGTATCCAATCAAAGGAGGATGGATAGGTTAGCATATTAGTTTCAATGACTTTAATATCATATTATCAATCAATTCAAATGATCCTAGCCGTTGATTTCAGCCCCTCAAAGTTAATGGCTATACATTAGTTGCAATGAAATCTAACAGTTACTCTTGTCCATATTAGTGACAAAGTGGCTAGGACCGAAGCAAGTTCAAAAGGGGATTTATGTTTGTTTAGGGATGGATTGGTAAAAAAATTGGGGTGTCATTGTTTGAAGGGGTGTTTGTAGACCCAGTACTAAAATAATATAGATCATATAAATAAAGCAGTAGTAACAATAAGTAGAATATAATCCCAAAGGATTAGCCGAGTGGTCAGGATCACGGTTTTTCTCTCTTCTGGAACTAGAGGTCCTGGCATCGACTCCCGATTCCTCCTTCTTCAAGAACCGAAGGTTGAGTCCACTTGTGCTACCACCTAGGGGCCACAAGGGTTTTACCCTGCTTCTTCTGGGCCCGGAGGGAATAGTCCAGTCCAAAGGATTGAGGACCCTTCGTTAGCAAAAAAAAAAAAAAAAAAAAGAGTAGAATCTAACTATAGTGTGTAAAATGTTAAGTCAGAATCTAACTATGGTGTGGGCTATGTAAAAGGGACAATATTGAAGCCAGATCATTCCATAGATTTTAAACCCGTGGTGTGCATTCTTGCAAAGCCAAATCCTTAACTATAAGCGCACAGGAATGGACCCAAATACCCGAATGACAAAGGGCCCACATTTGTTCTTCCATTCTTATCTATTAGGAACTATGAATTATTTTTCCATGTTTTAACTTTATGCATCATCATATATTCATATCTGGTACCTTGTCGTCACTCTCTATACCACAATGATGGAAAATAGATTGTTTGCAAAATAACATGATCGCAAACCTTAATTAAATCGTCACTGTAATTCATAGAGCACTTGGGACGTTTATTTTAGCACGTGGTAAGTTGGGACTCAATTTATTTGGAAAAAGCATTGAACATAGAGCAGATATTATTTCATCCATGCATAACATAGGAAACAGATTTCATCCGGAATAGATTAGGAAACAGATTTCATCCGGAATAGATTAGACACAATGTCGTATAGACTTCTCAATAAAATTTGAGTAAGTCCACTTTTTTTTTTTTTGCTAACGGAGGGTTTCCAATCATTTGGGTTGGACTATTTCCTCCGGGCCCAGAGAGAAGCCGGGTAAAACTCCTGTGGCCCCTAGATGGTAGCACAAGTAAATTCAACATTCGGCTCCTGAAGAGGGGGGAACCAGGGGTCGATACCAAGACCTCTAGCTCCGGAAGAGGGAGGAACCGTGATCCTGACCACTCAGCCATCCCCTTAGGATTGAGTAAGTCCACTTCAAACATGCTACTTGGACAAACTCGAGGACCGGACCGTCGCCCGGTCCCCATGAGTACCGTAGGATCTCAGGTGCGGGACCATGGCCCGGTCTCCCATGGTCCCGCACCTGGGATCCTAAGGTCCTCATGCGTGGCCCGGTCTTCAGAATTTGTCCAAGTAGCATGTTTGATCAATGTAGATTTTGATGAAATAGTATTTCTCTGTCCGTACATGATAGGGATCCGGATCCTCTCTAAAAATTAATGTAGATTAATGTTTGCAGTGAAAGGTATCTATCAATAATGCCACTGTAGATCTATTTATGGTGGCGAGGCCAACTGGCGTCGTCGAGTCATCCATGAATGAAAGCAATGTGGGGCCCACTACACTGCAATGTACCCTGCTGACGGCTGGGCTATATAGTCTGGGGCTTTCTCCTCTTTCTCCTATTTCAATGCAATGTGGGGCTCACCACTCTACAATGCATGTTGAGATGTCAAATGGGCCGGGCCTGGCCGAACCGCTAGTCAACGGGCTGTGCTGGGCCGAGGAGGTTGGGTCCGTTGGCCCGTTTGGCCCGGGCCCGTCAGGCCCGCCTGGCACGTGGGCTGCCCTCTGTGGCCCCCCAGGCACGACCCGCCTGGCCCGCCCACAAGTGATATTTTTTAAAAAAATTATCCATTTTATCCCCCCAAACCGCCATAAAACAATCATATAAGGGGTATTTTGTGTCATTCTCAATTTTACAAAGTTTATAATACTTTAACATTCTTATTCTTTTTCTAAATTTATTAGTGTTATTTATACTACTCTAAGTTTCTAACCCTCGAATATTTCTACGTAAGAAGTGTATATCGTGACAAATTGCTAAAAATTGGCCCAACTTTACTAAAAATTGGATTAAGTCTTAATAACATATAAATAAAAAATTACCAAGAATTTAAAACTATTAAGCCAAAATGTTAAAATAACATGATGGGGTTGGTTTTCTTTTAATTATTGGAACTTCCATGATTCCATCCATCCTAACCCCACTAATACAAGCGCACCTAGGTGGGCCCCATGAGATGCAGTAGGAAATCCCCAATCAATCAATCAATCAGAGTAACTGAATGAGTTTCTTTTCTGATGATGGTGGAACTGGGGGTATGGACCATATGACATGCTAACTGACTTGAGGTATATGAGGTTGGTAATCTGATTAATCAGCATCTTCGTTTCACTTTCAATGACTACTGCTTTAGAGTTGAGAGTTTCAAATTCTAATCATGGGGGTAATGGCTGATTCATCTACATGCCTTTTTATCTTTTCTTAGTCTTCCTTTCCGCCATTTGACATGTGCACTGGTAGGTTAAAAAATGAATCTCCCTTTCTAGACACCTCTTGCTAGTCACTGGTCTTTTTATATCATTATATCAAGGCATGGTGCCACCAGTTTCAAGTATTTCACCATAAAAATTGCAAGAAAAGGCACATTACAAAAATCACTTCATTGTTGAAAAGCAATAAAGTACTTAATTTTCATTCATACCCATCCAGACAGAAATGAGAGAACAGACTCATTCAAGTTGAGACAACCAATGAAAAAATCATATCCATATGGATTGCTTGCATGCAGGAAACTGAAATCCATAATCTTAACAACAACAATAACATTAATGAAAAGAAATAGCAAAACCAGCATGCATTAATAGGAAATTGCATCCACAATCTTACAACACCAACATCAATGAAAATAAATAATGCTTGTGGTGTAGTGTTATTTCTTAAAAAAAAAAAAAAAGAGCAGGCCCGCCCCTCTACCTGGGGCGGGCCGTGCCCCAGCTTCGGCCCGGCCCGTTTGACATCTCTAAATGCATGGAACAAGAGTCATCTTATATGGTAGATTAATCATCATGACAGTCCACATTTACGGACAGTTCTATTATGTTTGGCACCTGATACATTATATAAGCATAGAATCATAGTTAAATATATTGTAATGTGAGACCTTAGATTTTGAGTAATTTTACTAAGATAATGGGCTGAGGTTTGGGCCATAGTAGTTATTCAGTATTTTAAGGTTATAATCCTTAATAGTTTCTTGATTCAAACGCCTATTTCGTAGAACATAGTAATTACAGGTTCCCATAGCCAATTCATCAATTAGTAATAATTCTAAACAGTTTCTTCTACAACAGTCCCTACTTGTGGACTGTTTGTGGTTAAAATTCATTACAGGGACCAATTGAGAGAGACAATGCGTAAATGAGAGAGAGAGATCAATGGACCCATCATGCTCAGAAATATGATGGATTTATAGTAGGGAAACTCCACTTCCCTGGGGGACCGGGCCCGAATCCGGTCCCCCCGGGCCATGTAGCACGACTGTTTATAGTAGTCAGTCAACCATAGTCTGATTTGAATCTGCCATTTTCATAGTCTTAAAGGACATCTTTATCATTTGTGGCGCTCTTTAAATGAAGGTCCAGACTGAGTTTTCACACTGAAGGTCCAGACTGAGTTTTCACACTTTAAGATTTACTAAAATAAAGGCCACTAAAATAAATATTTGTGGTATGATTCTTGTGTTGGTTTCCATACCCCGCTGGGTTGGATGACCGTCTGACACCCTTTATTGGTTCATATTATACCTTTTTATTTTTTTTCCTCGTATTTTTTTACTTTTCAAATAAGAGGAGAAAAAATTAATTTTCTTTCCTCCCCCTTCATTATTTTTTTCCGCTCAAATTTTCCCTCCTCTCCCCTCCTCCCTCCCCAAACGGAGTGTTAATCTCTGTCATACGTGGGAGAGACGGAATCGGACTCCTGCAAAACCCAAATGAAATATTTGTGGGCGCCACATCCAATGCATGGAAAAGAAAAGAAAAATAGCATCCTTTGTATGATTGTTTTTTGGTATCCCGAGAAGAAAGGAAAACGCATTGATTGATTTTATTGGCAGATGGATTTTTGCTTATTGTAGATGCAGTGATAGGAAATTTGATTTTGCCCATTGATAGAAAATCATCTGTACGGATCACTGTATCAGGAACTGGGGTTGGGGGGTGCATTGTGCCAACATCATCCATCACAGCCGTCACACTCGGGGTTCGATAAACAGGGAATCGTTGATGGTGGGGCACAACACAACTACACAAGGCTTAGTGATTCAAACGGGCATGATGGACCCGCTGCGGATGGGCCACTCTTGGGCAGTTTTTTTAGAATTGCATGGCCATATCCTGTCTTTTTTTATTTTTGCTGAAGATGGACTGTTGTGATCTTCTCACAAAAATTACTGATAACAATGATCCATATGCTTTGGGGAAAAAAAAATGTAAAAGGCACTTAGTGGAGTATATAGATCCATTAATCAGACAGATCCACAAGGCATTTAGAAATAGTTTTTTTTTTCTTCCTTTTTGGGGTACCTAGTCCCCAGCTATAGGGGCGGGGAAAACCCCAAACACCCCGTCCCACCCTCGGGTGCGGGGTCTAGTCCGCTTTGGGCCGGGCTTGGATATGTAATTAGGGCCCGACTATTAATTGGGCCAGGTTGTGATTAAGTAATGAAAAACTCATAGCTCGGCCCGAGACTTGTATAAGAAATGAATGTAGTTTAATTTATTTAATGCTTTAATGCCCATAAAAGTGATGAAAAGTCCAATTCAGTTTGGCCTATTTAATTAAATGGGCCGAAATCACGTTAAAATGAAAATGAAAACAGTAAAATGACAGCCTTCCTATGTTTTATTTTTTATTTTTTATTTATCTTTTTTTTTTCAGCAGCTGAAGGATTAAAACTTGACTAGGCTTGCATATGCGAAATGATGCGAGGATACATGACTCCACAAATTTACAAGGAGAGGGGAGGCCGACCTTCCAATGAGAACAGTACACTACAATTTTTTTTTATTTTTTGGGGTAAAGGGGAACAATACTTTTGTACGTTAGAAAAACTCTCTCCAGCGGACACTAGTTCGGGTAGTCCCACAGACCATGGAACAGAAACTGAAGGTGCATCTACAGTAGAAGATGGAGACGGTCAGCAGTAAAGTTAAGAGCATTAATGCTTTGGAGAGAGAATGGCAGTACCAATGCTTCTTCTACTCCACTTCTTTTTATTCAAAGAGATTCAATCTACTCTGATTTGACAGGTTTTAAAAAGTGTGCATCTTCGTTGAGTAAAAACACATACCCCCTTTAAATGTACCCAAACGCATTATGTAAGTGCCAGTGTCAGCACCTTCTGAGGTTGGCACATGGCATGCATCTCTCCTTGCTGCCACCCACCCATTATAAATGGGTGGTGGTATTTGCACCCACCCTATGCACCCTCCCTAGTAAATTCATGTATTGTCTTATCAACTAATCCACTCCATCTGCGTCAAATACTATTCACTTTAATATAAAAATAAAGTGTGTCCTGTCAATAATTTCATAATAATTTGGAGGAAAAAATAGAAGCACTGTTCACTTGCCAATGCCATGCGTACATAGTCATTGCACAGTGACTTCTGTCCTTCCATTACCTGATTTCTTGACTATACAATGAGGCCCACTGTTCAAAGGACCCAGATTGATTAGCATGTGTACCAGCAGTGAGGGTGAAAATCTCCTGAAGCAAGATCTGCATGTGAGTTCGAGTCCCGTGTTAAGAAAGTTAATTAATTTTTACAGCATGTGTTTGTCATTCAAAAAAGTTCCACTCTTCTCTTTTTTTGTACTGAGACCCATTTTTGGACTTAATGACTGTTATATGTGTGTAAATCATGGTTGATTTTGTACAAAGCCCTTGAGAATTGAGATGCACAGATGAATTATCTTGCAAATTGAAATAAATTGGATTTGATGTCAAAATAAACATATTCATTAATAAAAAAAAAACGTGAGACTAAAATTGTGCTTCGGCAATATGTGAGTCTTAAATATTTAGTTAAGAGAAAATCATCTGATGATTACTATCTTGTATGCATTATCTATGAGCACTTATTTTTACCAGCATGTTGGATTTCCATAAATTGGCAGAAGCTTAAATTTAAAATTCATCTAACTACTACTCACCGTTATAATAAAAAAAAAACTAAAGAAAAAAAATGAAGAACCCTTCTAACATTATTAAATTTGAGAAGCATAGATCAAAGGAGTGGGATCATCTAATAGGTCGATACTGTTTTTACGTTGGGCCTCATTCAAAACAATGCACCTTTCATGAGTTGCATACGTTGACCATGGAAAATTGGGTATTTTGTCGAACAATTTTTTTTATTGTCATTGATTTTCTCTCCCATCCCATGGTTAGTATTGGCCATTTAATCTACAATGTGACTTAAAATAAAAACAATTGAAGAATAAGAAAGAAATGAATCACAAAAGCATCACTTGTTAACCCAAGTGATCAATTAACTGGATTGGGGCTTGGCAAAAGGAATGTGCGGCTCAGATTTATAAGAAGATGGCCCCCACGATTTAGACTGAACACTATTGTTGGCAATTTCAAACACCCAAGTTGAGACTAAAAAAAAAAAAAAAAAACAGTGTACGGACTCTGAAAAGTAAGTGGCCCCGTTGTTCATCATGTGGGCCTCTTGATCACATGAGATGGTCATTGACAGCAAAGGAGGTTTGAAACGGTCCTGTAGCCTGTACTTCCAGCGCCAAAAAGGTTGTCCCACTGTTTGATGATTTTGCGTATGCTTCCAGGACATAATCCCTCTTGCTCGCGCTCGTCCTGAGGCGGAAGAAAATCAAGTCCACCAGTTGCTGCTTGCAGTCTTGACCTGCAGTGACACGTTGACACGTCAGATCAGGTCATCCATAGCCATAGCGTAGAGTGGGTGTAAATACTTTGTAGGGTGAGTGCATTTACCCCCAGCCCTTATAAATATGAACCAGTCAAAATCTGTCATTTACTACCTGTAAGGCTGCAACCACCCACCAATTACAAATTATAAATCAGAATGACAGAATTAGTCATTTACTACTCTACTGTATGCGCATATCAACTAGACTAGACTAACTTACCCGAACAGAGGATCAGTAATTGCACCAGTGACATCCAAATCACAAATCACAGTGATTTATAAAAGGTGTGGTTTTTGTTGAAGGAGGCAGCACTTTATATGCATATGGAAGTAGTGGTTTGAATGGTCATGGAATTTACTCACCATACTTCTTGAAATGGGACATTTTAAATACACCCATCTTATTTAATATTTACATCCACCATAAGCTAAGACGGTGCAAAGCGTACTCTGGGCGTGCCCCTTTTCTATCTCAGGATTAGAGCAAAAAAAAAGAGTCGGAAGTTTAGACGCAAATATTAACACCCCATTGAAAAGGGAGGACAAGTGAGGGAGAGTGGGGCCCACTTAAGTATTGCAACTGTGTTTTGGTACTATGGGACCAAGTGGGTTCCTGATGTTGGATCCGATCCATTGATTCGAAGGAGGACCCACGGACGACAGTTGAGGGACTGGTCTCATAAGCAGTAGACACCCTTGGCCCACCATCCATTAGGTTGATATGAGAAGGTGTGATTAGGGGAAAAATAATTAGTTTTGGACATCAAGCGGTTGTGGGACCCAGTGGTTGATCCCATCCATAACTCCACTCCGAAAAGTCTTTCCTCATAACTTAGGGGGTGTTTGGATAATTGCAAAATATAATATCAACAAATTTAAATATTGTAAGATTTTATTATCGTAGAAAAAAATAGTTTCATATTATTATATTGTGTCACTTATGGTGTTTGGCAATTTTTACAAATTTCAATTTACCTTTGAAGTGCTCAAAAATTTATAAAAAAACTCAAAAGATGATATACTAAATAAGAAATGGAATGAAAGCAATCAATTGACCCAATGAAGGACCCACTAATTTGTAATCACATGTGTTAATAATCATGGTAGGACCCACTATTGTTAAAAAATCATAGGAATAAATGTTAAAATCTTGATATCCAAACAATGTTGTTTAATTAATGTAGGTCCACCAAATGTTGATAGGCATAGTGTAATATATCTAATTGTGATTATCACAAATGGGCCTATCTCTATTTTATTTTTTTATTTTTGTAAAACCTTATCTAATGTCAAGCATTATTGATGAATATATCTATTAGAAATCATTATAGGGCCCATTTGATATTGGTAGTCATATTAACACAAGGGGACCTATCAAATAGCGGGACCCATTTAATGATGATAAACTTCTAACTGCAATCACACAATTCAATCTTAGTAATTATTAAGAAACCCAGCTAATTTTGATAGTATAGGACCCACCTAGGGTTGGTAATCACGATAAAAGGTCCCTAATGTGACATTAGTAAGACCCTTCAAATATTGATAATTAACTAGGGTTATGTACATGTGATATGGTTATAGGACCCTACATTAAATTTATAAGCATTGTAGGGCCAATCTAATATTGAGGGTCATAGTTGTAATAAAGATCATGAATGTTAAAACTTATAGTGGTCTACTATAATTAATGGTTGCCCATGAGTTCTTTTGAATATAAATAGATTTTGTAAGAAAATATTATCTTATACAGCAAATCCTTGAATAATGTAATATGAAGGTTTTTAGAAGAAAGTGATATACTGTAATATACTTTTTAAGTATCCAAACACCTCCTTTTTTTGTGTATAGATTATATTCTAGGGGCATTTGGCGACGGGTCCCTAAACATGTCACTTTACTGCCTTAGGTTCACAATCTTTTTTCATAATATAATAGGTCATTTTTCCAAATTTGAAGACATAAGATGTCTAATTTTTCCTTTCTTCAAAATCATATCCCATGATTAGTGGGATATGCCATTAATAATGGTCAACTACAATTTAATTAGGCAAGTAAATTTCAAAAGATCCAAGTAAATTTCAAAAGATCCAAACAAATTTCAAAAAATGTAAATAAATTTCAAAAGACGAAAATAAAATAAAATAAATGAAAATAAATCCGAAAAATACAAATAAATTCTAAAGAACGCAAATAAAATTTAAAAAATGCAAAAATTTCAAAAAATGCAATAAATTTCAAAAGAAGGCAGAGAAATTGAAAAAGACACAAATAAATCTCAAAAGATCCAAATAAGTTTCAAAAAATATAAATAAATTTGAAAATATGAAAATCAATTTCAAAAGACACAAATAAATTTCAAAAGATCCAAATAAATTTCAAAAAATATAAATAAATTTCAAAAGATGAAAATCAATTTCAAAAAATTGAAATAAATTTCAAAAAGTGTAAATAAATTTCAAAGGACGCAAATAAATTTAAAAAACGTAAATAAATTTAAAAAAATGCAAATACTTTTACCAAAACTAAGATAACTCAATTTTTTGAATTTAAAAAAAATTGCCAAAAACTAAAGTATTTTTGCTAAAACTGATTTAAATTTTTTTTAAAAATGTAAATAAATTTTAAAAGAACAGCCTGAGTTTAGTTCAAAAACTCAGTTAAAATTTTCCAAATGGAGATAAATTTGTTAGAAAGTCAACTATATTTTTCGAAAACTAAAATAAAATTTCCAAAAGCTCAGATAGATTTGTCTGGAACTCGGATAAATTTGTTTTCAAAAGTCAGATAAATTTGCCCAAAACTCAGATAGATTTGTCTAAAACTCAGATAAATTTGTTCTGAAATCAAATAAATTTGTTACAGAAGTCAGATAAATAGCAAAAAACTCAAATAGATTTGTACAGAATTCAGATAAATTTGTTAAGAACTCAGATAAATTTGTTTCAGAAGTCAGATAAATAGTAAAAAACTCAGATAGATTTGTCCAAAACTCAAATAAATTTGACAAAAAATATAGAACTCAGATAAATTTGACTTATGTAACGGGTCAGGCTTGACCTGACCTGGACTAACCCGGAACCAAACCCAACTTAAATCATTGTCTTCTTCCTCAACATAACCTGGTTTTCCTCTTCACGTTTATTGCGACGTTCTGGAACCAAAACCAGAAACCTCTCCCGGTTTGCTTCTTCTTCCACAGCAACGATGCGGTGCGGCAGCAGCGGCGGCGAACTTCCTTCTCCGGCGACAAACAATGGCGACCTCAACGATCTGTTTTTTGTTCACGACTGTTCACGGCGATGTGGGGCCCAGCCGAACACAAATCCCAAACCGCTGTCTGCTTCTTTTTCTGCAACTTTTTCTCTGTGACAGAAGAAAACTTCGACGATGGCATGTCTTGATTCTTCTTCCCAGGTGATCGCAGCGGACGGCAGCGATCACTAGGCGATTCTTCCTTCTTCTTGTTGCATTTGGATGTTGCAACCGGACTCAAACAGAGCCGCCCCTTCTTCACCGTTTCTCTGCAACAAGAGGATCTTCTTTCTCTTGACGAGAGAACCATGGCCCTCCAACATGTCTATCGATCTTCGCCTCTCTTCTTCTTCTCCGCTCAACCCTCTGATATGAGTCTCCGGTACTGTCCAACCTTCAGAACCAATCCTAGACGTTCAGCTCTCGGTCATCTGCAAACTTGAATCCAAACCGAACACGTTCTCTGCAACTTCTTGGATTTGCAAACTAAGTCTCTGGGTTGTTTTATTTTCTCCTCGTTAGAACCAACGGAGAACTTTGTTTCCTCTGCAACGTAGTTACATGGAAGGTCAAGCTACACTCACCGTAGAAGAAGGAAGTAACATTCGGTAGTTGCCCATCCATCGCCGAAAGTGGTGAAAAAATCCTGAGGATTGAATCTCATCTACCTAGGAATGAGGAGGGGGAATCCAAGATTTGAAATTTTAAAATTCAAATATGGTTGCCTAAACAGTTGACAGAGAGCAAATTGGTCATGTAAATTGTATTCAATGACCTCTGGCTGCAAACAGTGTAGCTGCTTGGACTAGAGCCCTTAAAAAGAACTTGTCTGGACTGGAAGCTGGAAAGATTCAATTCTAGGGACCTTTCACTAATTATCTCTATATTCTAAACTAGTAGATAATATGACAAAATTTCTTAAAATATCTTGTTTCCAAACACCCCCTTAATTTATTGGTTTTATCCTTATCTTGTTCTTTAAACTATCAATCCTTTGACTCATCTTACACAAATGCTAAATGCTTTAAAAATGGAATTGGACTTGCCAGCTTGATGTAGTTGATCAAACCAAACTGCTCTATTTTGCTGTTTGGTCCAACTAAAATTACTTTCCACTATTTGTTCTCCAGTGTCTAAATGTAAGGTTGGAATCATTGAACCATTACAATCATCCTGAGTTTAAGAACCAATCAATGAGTATAAATTGGGGGAATAATTAAATATAGATTCCATATAATGTTCAACAATAAAGAAATTTTCCCTTTTTTAAAGGGCACTCAATTGTAAGTTTGTAGTCTGTTTACGTATGATTGTGTTGACACTTTCTAAGCAATCATACATCATTTTTGTTTTCATATAAGTCTGAATTAAATTATCACAATTTCCAAAGAACTTCTTTTTCTTTTTGAAAAGAACATTTTCAATGTCACTTGTGAAATTAAATCTTCAATGTGGTTTCTTAAAAAAAAAAAGAAAGAAACAAGAAAAAATAGTATTCATTTCTGTGTATGAGTAAAAAGATGGTCCTCACAACTCCAAGCATTGTAATGTATCCAATCGAAGGAGGATGGATAGGTTAGCATATTAGTTTCAATGACTTTAATATCATATTATCAATCAATTCAAATGATCCTAGCCGTTGATTTCAGCCCCTCAAAGTTAATGGCAATACATTAATTAGTTGCAATGAAATCTAACAGTTACTTTTGTCCATGTTAGAGACAAAGTGGCTAGGACCGAAGCAAGTTCAAAAGGGGATTTATGTTTGTTTAGGGATGGATTGGTAAAAAAATTGGGGAGTCATTGTTTGAAGGGGTGTTTGTAGACCCAGTACTAAAATAATATAGATCATATAAATAAAACAGTAGTAACAATAAGTAGAATATAATCTCAAACGCTTTGCCGAGTGGTCAGGATCACGGTTTTTCTTTCTTCTGGAACTAGAGGTCCTGGTATCGACTCCCGATTCCCCCTTCTTCAAGAACCGAAGGTTGAGTACACTTGTGCTGCCACCTAGGGGCCATAGGGATTTTACCTTGTTTCTCTCTTGGCCCGGAGGGAATAGTCCATTCGAAAGGATTGGGAACCCTCCGTTAGCAAAAAAAAAAAAAAAAGTAGAATCTAACTATAGTGTGTAAAATGTTTAGTCAAAATCAAACTATGGTGTGGGCTATGTAAAAGGGACAATATTGAAGCCAGATCATTCCATTGATTTTAAATCCGTGGTGTGCATTCTTGCAAAAGCCAAATCCTTAACTATAAGCGCACAGGAATGGACCCAAATACCCGAATGACAAAGGGCCCACATTTGTTCTTCCATGCTTATCTATTAGGAACTATGAATTATTTTTCCATGTTTTAACTTTATGCATCATCATATCTGGTACCTTGTCGTCACTCTCTATACCACAATGATGGAAAATAGATTGTTTGCAAAATAACATGATTGCAAACCTTAATTAAATCGTCACTGTAATTTGTAATTCATAGAGCACTTGGGACGTTTATTTTAGCACGTGGTAAGTTGGGACTCAATTTATTTGGAAAAAGCATGAAACCTGGAGCAGATATTATTTCATCCATGCATGACATAGGAAACAGATTTCATCCGGAATAGCTTAGAGCCAGTGTAGATTTTGATGAAATACTATTTCTCTATCGTACATGATAGGGATCCGAATCCTTTCTAAAAATTAAAGTAAATTAATGTTTGAAGTGAAGGGTACATATCAATAATGACTAGATCTATTTACAGAGGTGAGCCCAACTGGACTCCTTAGGGTCCGTTTGGTAAATTTACTAATAAAGTCAAGTTAAGTTAAACATCCCATCAAAAGCACTTTTTACAAAAATTCCCTCAATCTTTTCCAAAAAAAGTGAAAAAGCAACTACATTTACTCACTAAAAGACAAAAAATCTACATTTTCCCATACAAAAAGTCAAAAATATTCCATTCCAAGCAACTAAAAACAAAATATCATCATAACTTACTTATATTTTATTCATTCTTTTCATTTCACTTCACTCCACTTTATTTTAGAAGTTAATTACCAAACGGGCCCACCACTCTACAGTCAGCAGGGCTATGAAGTCAGGGGCTCTCTCCAATCCAATGTGGGGCCTACCACACTGCAGTGTACCCCACTGACGGCGGGGCTATGTAGTTGAACTATATAGTATGGGGCTTTCTCCTTTTTCAATGTTATTGGGGGCCCACCACACTGCAATGCATTGATACACTATAAGCATAGAATCAGAGTTAAATATAATGTACTGTGCCCCAATTTACTCATATGGGCCCCGCTTTTTGTCCACAAATTGAAAGATAACACCCAAAGTGATTGTTAATATCAATCCCATTTAATAAATCAAGACATAGTAATGCAAGAAGAAGATTACGTTGGTGAAGAGCAGTTCAATAAAAATCAAGTTCGGGCTTTCAAAAGTGATGATTTTAGATTGATCACAGGGTCACGGATGCTAAAAAAAGGTTTGTGCTCACTTGATGATGTCCCAAACAAAGAACATCAAAGCATATGATTTAATTTGGATTGCGCCAGTCCTTGATTCATATAAAGGAGTGTCAGCGTAGTATAGAAAACCATTGAATATAATAACATCTTAAAAAGGAAAAAAAAAAAAAAAAACATTGATGATTAAGATCAATCTATCCACCTATACACAATCTAAATGCTTCACACGCACTTTCTTCTTTCTTCTTCTTCTTGTTTTTTTTTTTTGATGGGGTCATCGTAATAGAAATGAATTTGATATTGAGGGTTAGGACCAATAACAAGGATCAATTGTTAGGTTTAGTATTTAGTGTACCCCTAATCTATGTCTAAACCCTTTTAATGTCATTAAAGTGACTTGGTGCTATTCTTCCTCAGCAAGTTTTTCAATACCCCATTAAAATCTAGACTATCGAACAATGGGCCCAACCTATTCATTTAAGGGTAGAAAAATCCTCTCTAATGAGTGTAAATCATCATTAATTAATATACGATCGATTCTTTGGACTATCCAAACACTGGGCCCCAGCTATTTGTATCTCTCTCTTGTCTCAGCCCATATAGTACGCCTGCAATTGAAGACCATCTATAGTTCGATGTCTGAAGAATCATTCAGCCCAGATATCTGTGACCTGTAATTTTGTTCTACTTGCCACTGATTCTCTGCCTGTTGGTTCTGCATGTAGATACATAACGTGAGTGTCAGTCCCTAAAACAAATTTGAATACAGACTATACAGTGGAGAGAGGTGGCCTGAATTTTACAAGATTGTTGCCCTGCAGCTCTTAATATGTTTCAGGGAAGAGGTAATATGCAGTACAGTCACCTTCTGCAGTGCATCCCGTGAGAGTATGACAAGCTAGTCTTGAAAGCCACATGCTGCTTCAACAAGAGTCCCCCTCACTTGCCTGTAAAACCTGCGAGAGTAGAGCAGAGAATATGTTAACTTCTAGCAGCTTTAAAGGCTTCCAAAAGCTTATCAAAATAACTTAAACTTAGAAATAATAATGACCTTGCTAGTACATCTCCAGCTCATCAAAATAACGGGCAGGATGTTTTCAAGTACATCTCCAGCTCATCAAAATAACGGGCAGGATGTTTTCAAGGGTGCTTATGTAAAAACATACTACCAAGGTCGGTTTCTATTCTTCTCAACATCTCCTCGTATATTTTTCCGCCCTCCCTCTCATCCGACCTCACCGCTGCTGTCACCCTGCACGCCGCGGCTTGGGACTCCACCGAGCTTTGTTACAGCAGATTTTGCTACCGACTCATTTTCTTTGGTAGGAAGCGAAGACTGTTTCATCGTGTGAAGCTTGTAAGTAACTCCTTTCTCCGACCGTTCGAAATCTCGGGCAACTTTCTTGTAATTTCCATGTTTCTCATATAATTATTGATTCTTTTTTTATCTGCATCAGACCAAGGCTTACGGTTGGAGGATGGAAAGAGCTACCTTCATCAAATTGATTGTTTTTATCAATCTCTTGAATTAGATGTCCCTCTCCCTATCATTTTTTTTTCCTTTCCCTCCACCCACCCTTTTTCCTTCCTATCTGTCATGGTAGGTTTCAAGCTTTCGTTTGTAATGTAGCTATGTCATTGATATTTGTTTATCTAGAAGAGTGTTTTTACAAAACCCATTTTTTTCACAAAACCTCAATAACACCCTTAAAATTTATGTTTTTACCTAAGCACCTCTCCATTATCAGTGTAAGGAGGGGTGCTTATGTAAAAATATAAATTTCAAGAGTCTTAGAGATTTTGTGAAAAAATGGGGGGTTTTGTAAAAACGTTCTTCTATATAAACAAATATCCATGACATAGCTATAGTGCAAACCAAAGCTTCAAACCTACCATGGCGGATATGAAGGGGAAAGGTGGAGGGAAAGGGAAAAAAAAAAACGATGAGAGAGGGAGAGGGACATCTCATTCAAGAAATTGATAAAAGCAATTAATTGATGAAGGTGACTCTTCCCATCCTCCAAACCGCAATAAGTTTTGTTCGACGTAGATAAAAAAAAAAATCCGAAACTATATGAGAAAATGGAAATTACAAGAAAGTTGCCCGAGATCTCGGATGGTCGGAGAAAGGAGTTATTCTCAAACTTCACACGATGAGGCACTTTTCGCTCTCTACCGAAGAGAAGGAGTCGGTAGCAAAATCTGCTGCAACGAAATTCGGTGGAGTCCAAGCCACGGCATGTAGGGTGGCAGCAGCGGCGAGGTCGGGTGAGAGAGAGCGCGGGGGAATATACAAGGAGATGTTGAGAAGAATGGAAACCGACCTCGGTAGTATGTATTACCAAAGGTCGGTCATTACTGAGCAACTTCGAGACCTGCTGACAGAGTGGGGAGAGAGAAAAAAAGAAGACGAGGAGAAGGCAGAAGAAGGGGAGGAGGAAGAACATGCGGGGCAAATACCTGTTCCCAAGGCCTTTTTATTTAAAAATCAGATTGCTAAACATTGCCAGCTCCAACGTCCTTCTCCTCCCGTCTTTATCATTCCTCTTTCTGTCATGTGTTCTCTGTCGTTTACTTTACATCTAAATGACGATGTAATTTTACTCTTTAGAGATGCACACTTTTCAAAATATGTCAAATCACATAAGAAACCTGTCTCAGCTGAGAGAGAAGAAACCTCTCAATAATGATATTCATGATATTCTTTTCCCCTCGACCGCCTCCCACTCCAGCCTATGCACGTCGCCGATGCTCAGCTTCTCGATCCCGAGCTGCCGGAATCCAGTGTCCACCACCGATTTCCTCACGCTGCCGTACACCTGGATGCACTCTCGCAGATATCCGGCGGCGATCATCCGCTCGGCGATGCTGCGGAGGTCGCAGATCGCATCAGACGGCACCAGGTCGACCTCACGGATGCTGGTCGTCGACGATCGACGGCTGGAGCTGCTCCTCCGACCGATTTCCAGCTCCTGGAATCTTCTCGGATCTTACTCATCTTGATAACTGTCGTCTTCCTCATCGACGTCGAATTCGCCGGATCTGCTGCTGGATGAGATGGAAAGCGAGTTCAGGTGGTCGGAAGGCGCGTCTGCCCCAACCGGACTACTATGCGTCATGAGTATGTGGCGGAATTCGTCTTCCAGACGAGCCATGGCAATCTGGATCGCGCCGCTCGGATCGGAATCGGCGGAGACAGAGCGCCGGATTTCGTCGACAGCGCGTAAGTACCGGTCCACCTCCCGGCGGTCCCCGTCAAAGATCATGCGTTCTCTGGCCTCCTCCGACGCCGTCGAGTCCCACCGCATGATTAGCTTTTGCGCCGCCTCGATTCCGCCGGCCAGATCGTCGGATTCCTCCCGGTCTATCGCCTGCGATCGGTTCTCGGCCAGATATTTTGAGTTTTTAGCGGTGTTTAATAGTTTTTTTGATTGATGTGGTCTTGTAAGGCAGCTGCTGCTGCTCTTCTTCTCTCTCTCTGTCTCAGCTGCGTTGTTTGTCTGCATATGTAGATGGGGAGAGAGAGAGGTTCGTCGCTTTGGTGGAATTGGAATCGAGGGAGGGGAGACTTTGACAAAGGTGGTGGTGGAGTTGGACTTCTGTGGAGGATGTGATAGACGTATGACAAGATCAAGTTAAACGGCTGTGATGTGGTGGGAGTCGTTTTGAAATGCGTACATCTGCATTCAGCATAAATGCATCTGTATTTAGATCTGGTCGTATAGTAAATGTTTGTCTTGGGATATTGTCTTGTCTTGTCTAGTTTGCCCTGGCCTACTGGGATCTTGTTGTGGGATAGATTGTGTTTTTGTTTTTAAAAAAGGGATCCATCGGTTGTTATGAGTTTTAGAATGCTTCCAGATGTTGTTGTTTCTCAATTATTTTAATGAAATTTCTGTCGTCTTTGGTAAACAAGTATTTTTTCGTTTTCTTGATAGACGGTCACTCTTTCAATCCCTTGAAGGCAAAAAGCAAAATTATAAAGTTAAAAAAATCTCCTTTAAAGGCAAGTGCCAAATGTCCAAGTTTAAAAATAAAGACCCATGCATATCTTTGTGTTTTGTTGGTAACAGGAGTTTGCTTGAAAACTGTGTTGTCATCACCGAAAAAATTGAATTCAAGTGGTGGTCAGTAGGGTGCAGTATTAATGCAACTCGGTACTAAACGTTAGGGGTGAATATTCAATCGGTTTGGTTAAAATTTTGATTAAATCGAAGTATTTCGTTCGAAAAAATTCTTAACCAAACCAATTGAATTATGAGTTGTAACCGAATTCGATCGAACCGAAAATATTTCGGTTAAATTTCGATCAATTCGGTCGAAAGGCCATTTGTTGAGCTTTATTATTGGGTCTAAATTTGTTGGGAAAATTTCTATAATAAAAAAATCCAAAATATAGGCAGCTAGCAAATTCTAAATATCCAAAATAAAAAAGATATTAAACCCAAGTATTCAACAGTTTATCAGCCTTAAGAATTTATATATTTTATATATCTAAAATACAAATTTTTATATGTATATTAATAAATCCGATTAATTCAGTTAATTTAGTAAAAAAAATCCAAAACCGAACCGAACTATATTATCCAAATTTGCTGTAAATCTTTAACCGAATCTAACCAATTCAACCGTATGACCGAACTAGATAAAAAATTTCGGCTCGGTTCACTTCGAAACTTCGAATCGTTAGACAGACGCTAACCCCTACTAAATGCACATGAATAACTGCCATCTTCGTAGAGATTCCTGATGATCTGTGGACTGTGGTACCATCTCCATTAGAGATTCTTGGACTCTTGTGGGGCCAAGTAAATCTCATTACTCTGTTGCAAAGTAAAGCGTTACTGAATGTTCAATGTTGTACCGGTGGTGTGGTTGTCTCAGAAGTTCAAGTCCACCTTATCGGGGCTAACCGCTGACCCTTCCATGTGCTTCTGTACCGTGCCTTTACTCCAGTGCTCTTGCTCTTCTTCCTTGGACGCCTAGGACCATAAGACACTAAGCAAAAAAAAAAAAAAAAAACTATTACCTGGCATTTTTCATACAATGCAATAAGTGAGGGGGCCATAGATAACTGGGGTCGGATTCCCTCTCTCCCATTTGTGTATCTTCTTATCATTTTCAGATAATTCTTCGCTTGTCGATCGGCACAAGCATGCTATGCTAAATTTCCCAATATCTCAATCTGGTCCGCTTGTCGCCATAACAATGACGCAAATGAAAATAATTATTATATTTATGTAAATATCTGTATTCTTAAACACTTGGGGCGGTCCTATATCCGAGGGGCCCCACCAATGATAAAGATGTTTAAAAAGTTAGAAAAAAATCGAAGATCCAATTAAAGTTGTGTTTATTTTGTTAAATTTTTTCCCATTATCTAAGAACGATGGGTCCATTCAGATCTATGATTTCGATAGATCATGAAATAGATTCGAACAATTATAATATACTAACACAATAACCTGTGTCGAGCACAGTATCTCCATCATTGGAATTTTTCCGTAGTGCAAGTTCATAAAATGGAAATGGGAAACTTGCGACTGAAAAAGATTAGGAGAGATAGGATAGAAGTGAGCTTTCCTGGAAAGGAAAAACTGAACCTTTAAAAACTTTTAAGCAAAGTTGACTGGTTTGATCAGGAAAAAAAAAAATAAAAATGAATAGGTAGTTGAGTGAGAATCTGGGATATTTCAACTGAAGGTATATTTGTTAGGTAAAACTCATCCAATTTTGAGCTCAATTTTAAATTTGATTTTAGCCTAATCTTGACTTGGAGTGAAATTTTAGGATAACTACATGTTTCTTAAAAAACTGAAAAATCTTAATATCTTTGGTTTCACTTTCTATATGTCCTAAAAACTCAAATATCTTATCTCATACAATATCCTAAGTTTCATAAAAGTTAGCCGGGAAAAACTCTGTAATTATTAGTTTTCTAAGAGTCCAATTACATAAGATGTATTTAGAGAGAAACTAGGGGTGCACATCAGCGGTTCAGATTGATTTAGAAGGAAACCATCAACCAAATAGATGAGATTTTCTGTTTTCCCAAATCGAACCGAACCGCCCATGTGCTCACGGTTTTTTTTGTGCACCCCTAAGTAAAATCATCCTACAGGATCCTTTCGGAAAAGATTCCCCATACAAGATCGAGTTTTTTAAAAGCAATTTATATTTTATATGTGGACCTTGGTTCAGAAATTAATTGTTCTGTACTGATTGATTTGATGTGGTAACGATTAATTGTATCGTTAAATCTTGTAATAGCTGCATAAGGCGGGAATAAGAAAAATCATTATCCCATTAGTGTTATCTTAGAGAGTCCGATTATATTTTGTCTAAAAACTCTCAATCAATTACTAAATCATCATAATCTTAATCCTATTTCTAATTAGAGCTATCAAAGGGCCTGGCTGGGGCAAGCCCTTACCCTACCCTCATATATGTAAGCCGGGACTAAGTACGCAAAAGCCCTCAGGGCCCACAGTCGGCCTACAATATCGAAGCCCTTACCGTATCTTCCCGGGCCAGGGCCCAATGAATGATTTTTTAATACCATTATTATCTATAATAATCTTTTTATTCCATGATGTTCACCCTCTTTTATTCAAGGTACAATGCAAAAGTACATATAATCAAAGATAGGTGACAATATTGTGATCTATGGGGATATCTATCATAAAGAAAATTCTAAGATTTGGTTATTATTCTTTGACAAGATGTTAAGTCTCTATCATTAATTGCTAATTAGAGTTCTTTATAATTTTTTTTCTAAAGATCAATATTATATATATTAAAGCAAAGGGGGAGGTGAGCTGTGAGGGGTGCCACCTTAGCACCCATTATTTCTCCTTTCAAATAAATATTGAGAAAAAACATAGAGTGCTTTAAGGTGCCATGTCATCACATGCCACATTTTTTTCTCCAAACAAATTTCTTTATCCATATCCTCTATCTCATAAAGTCTCTCAATAAATAATTCTTAAAATCTCTCTATTTTGCTACATTTATTTTCTCTCTCAACACCATCTATCCTCCATCCTCTCAAGATTGTCATATTTTACTTTTAATATTTGAGGCCCACCTTTCTGCAATTCTCATGAGAAAATAAAAAACTGCATAAACTAGATTCCTCTTGTTGCACAAACAAGTCCAAATGAGGAGGCTTTGTTTTACTGGGCTTTGAAAATTATCAATGGGTAACAAAAACTTGAATGCATTTCTTATTACTTATATTATATATATTAACAAAATTCGCTTTTCTATATCTTCTTTAGTAATTATTTCTGTTATTATTCTTTTTACGTTGTTGTTGAATGGATTTTTTTTTAACTTTATCTTTGTAATAGTTTATTGTTGATGTTGACCACTTATATTTGTGATTGAAGATGTGTTGACTATTTTCTATATAAATATGCATGAATATATTCTTATATATTTATAATTAATTTTGATATCTCATAAATTGAAAACGTAATATCTTACTTTTTGCCCCAGGCTAAGCACGGGGTGCTGAGGTATTATTCTCCTTTAAGAAAAATACAAAAGGAAAAAAATGAGGGAGACTTTGCCTTTCAAGTGGGGCCTTCTCAATCTCTCCTTCTCAATCTCTTCAAATCTCCTAAAATCTCCCTTTCCCCTCCCATCTTCCTTAAATAATATCTCATTTAGATTAACACCATATCATATCAAATCTCAAGTGTTGCTCTCTCTCTCTCTCTCTCAAATTTATAAATGGGCCCCTGATGTTTGAAGATATAACACTTGCTTTTTTATACTTATAAAAAAAACTACATTTATCAATCATGAGCCTATTTATGTACAGAAATCACCTTGTACTCTTACTTTTGTGAAATGAATCCATGATGGAGATCGGGGACAGGAGAGAAAAATATTAGATATCCTCTTCTGATAAGTTTATAAAAAAAAAACAAATTAGAAGAAACTCAAATGTAGAAAAATAAAATAGTGTTTTTTCTCTTCTTCTCTCTTCCCTTCACTTTCTTTATTAGTGAAACTTATACCATGTTCTGTGGATGTACCCAAAATCCACCAATCCAAATAAAGAATAATTGTAATCAATCCACACCTTCTAAATTATGGGCCATACCATGGATGAGTAGCTACTCCTCATTCACTGGTACTTTTGATTTTTACTAATCAGGTTTGATCCCCACCTGCATCCTTAGGATGAAGAGAAATGAGCAGGTGTATCCCCAGTAGAACTCTATAGTGGACTCATTCATCTCAATCCAAAAGATTATATTTAACATTGGATACTATTTCATGTATACTATTTCTCTATGCTGAAGAAAAATAAAGATTGGTGGGCGAGATAAGCATGGAGCGTTGTTGCTAGAACTAATAGTATATGGGTTCTAGCTTTTGGTCAGATCCGGATTTACTAGACCGTTTGATCGACTGTGTACTGATTCGAATGATTTTTTTTTTAGAAAATACAAAATTTCATTTTCATGAGGAAATAAAAATTTGCATAAATTAAAATTCTTTTGTTGCACAAACAAGTCCAAATGGATTGGCTTTGTTTTATTGGGCTTTGAAATCATCAATGTGTAACAAAAACTTGAATGTATTTCTTATTACTAATATTATATATATTAACAAAATCCGTTTTTCTATATCTTCTTTAGTAATTATTGTTGTTATTATTATTTTTATGTTGTTGTTCAATGGATTTTTTTTAGCGTTATCTTTGTAATAATTTATTGTTGATGTTGACTACTTATATTTGTTATGGGGCCCAAATTTGTTGGGAACATTTCTATAATAAAAAAACCTAAAATATAGACAACTAGCAAATTCTAAATATCCAAAACAAAAAAGATATTAAAGCCAAGTATTCAACAATTTATCAGCCTTAAGAGTTTATATATTTTATATATCTAAAATACAAACTTTTATATGTATATTAATAAATCTGGTTAATTTAGTTAATTTGGTGAAAAAAATCCAAAATTGAACCGAACTATATTATCCGAATTTGCTGTAAATCTTAACCGAATCTAACCAATTTAACTATATAACCAAACCAGGTAAAAAATTTCGGCTCAATTCCGTACGAAATTTCGGTTGGACAAACAGACGCTCTCCCCTACTAAATGCACACGAATAACTGCCATCTTCATAGAGAGATTCCTGATGATCTGTGGACTGTGGTACCATCTACATTAGAGATTCCTGGACTCTTGTGGGGCCAAGTAAATCTCATTACTCTGTGGCAAAGTAAAGCTTACTGAATGTTCAATGTTGTACCGGTGGTGTGGTTGTCTCAGAAGTTAAAGTGGCCTTCTTTTCATGTCCAGTCATTGTCTGTGGTCGTACATGCATCTATGGTAGCCGCGTCAGAGATTTGATCTGATCACCTGTGGCTCCTCCTACAATGATCTACTACATAGGGGCCATTTTTGAAAATTTTCAAGAATTAGTAGAGGTGATATCCAGGCTTTGTATCTCCTGCAACCACATGGGTCCAAGAGGGGTCCGACCAACTGAAGCAGGTGAGTCCAAAAATGCGCGCACACACATAGAGATGAATGTACCATCAATGTAGACCATGCAATGAGGACTTGAGGAGGTCTTACAAGGAAACTACATTAATGGTGAAGGGATGATGCATGTGTGGTGGATGGACCACTGGGAATATCAAGATGGGTATGCTTCATCAATTGAATTCTCCTCTAATCAACTGGTCATATAAATAAATCTCGAGGGGTAACTCAGTTGGCCTACGACTACGGTTTGCACCCGGAGGTTGTGGGTTCGAAACTGCTCTACCACACTGGGGCCACAGGGGAATTTTACCCGGCTTTCTCTCCTGGGCCCGTAGGGATTATTCTGGCCCAAAGGACTGGAAACCCTACATTATCAAAAAAAAAAAAAAAATGGTCATATAAATCGGAATTATGGAAAAAAAGTCTTTCTCTAAAAGACCCCTTAACGATCTTTTTGAAAGGTTTACTATTTCTAACTTTAACACCTCGGTGGCTTCCTGTGATAAGAGGATTTGGACACGACAGCATATTCCAGTGCAACGATGCTGTACTGGAGCTTGCCCCAGATTTTTGAGAATAGGGATAGTCATACCATCTAGCAGTAGGATCCATTGGTTAATTTTACTAATATAGTCAAGTGAAGTTAAGTCAAGTTAAACATTCCATCAAAAATACTTTTTACCAAAACTTCCTTTATCTTTTTCAAAATAAATAAAAAAACAATTACATTTACTCACTAAAAGACAAAAAAACTCCATTTCCCCATACAAAATGTCAAAAATATTTCATCACAAATAACTAAAAATAAAATATCATCATAACTTACTTATATTTTATTCATTCTTTTCATTTCACTTCACTCCACTTTATTTTAAAAGTAAATTACCAAATGGGCCCTTTTAGGGACATGTAGAAAGATGAGAGAGATTCTAGGAGATTGGGATGATAGCAAATTTTTTTGGGAGATTTGGAGAGAGAATGTCTATTTTTGGTGTACTTAATATTTTGAAATTTTAGAGAGGCGGGACTCTATAAAAAAAAATGTAGTTTGTTTAAATATAGCTTCTTTTGTTTTCTTTTTTTTTATAAAAAGACTCCATATTACCTCTCTACTTAAATTCCTAAAATCTCTCCTCGGAGTCAATATATGGTCAAATTTTCACTACAAGAAGTTTTACTATTATGGGCGGATAATAACCACCGCTAAAATCTCAAAATCCTCCGCTAAATCCTTTCCTTCTTTTAGTGGTGGAAAAAATTTCAATAGTGGCTGTAAATTCTCACCACTAATTCTCATATTTTCACCAATAAAAATAAAGTTGGAAAACTCATGATTTAGACTCGGCTCATCCATTGTAAATTTTTTTGACTTGGATAGAGTCAATGCAAAGACTCGAGAGAGTCATGTCTTTTAAACATAATTTTATTACATTTATTTACGTGCATTTATGATAATACAGTCAAATTAATAAATTTATATATGGAAGAAAAGTACTATAATAAGAAAATATTGTATATTATATGATTTATTAGTCCAAATAGTTAATGTAAAAGATCAAATATAAGTTTCAAAATACATTCAATCATCATTTTTATATTCCTGACTTTAAACCTCTTGAATAATTACTTATAAATAAACTTTAATTGTTTATAATTAAATACACCTATTAAATGGTTCAGAATGCAAACATCTTATTAAAATGAGATGATTCAACTGACTCTTCCATATTAATAACTTGGTCCTTCGTCAAAATGAGATAACTCAGGCAATCCAAGATCCGTGTTTTTCAATAAAAAATTAGTTTTTAAGTCCGAAAACGGCGGAAAAATTTTATATTAGTAGCGGAAAATAACGCTTTGAATGACTTTTAGCGGTGGTTGTAAATATCTAGCACTAATAATTGCTTTTAGTGTCGAACAAAAAACAAATCCGGTGAAGATCCACATTGGATCGGATGATGAGTAGGCCAGTCAATGGTCCAGGCCGAGTCTGGGCATGGGATGTCAAATCCCGTCCTGAATATTGGACAGGCCTACTAGGGGTTGTCTAAACCCGGCTCTAAATTGAGCAAGCCTATGTCAAATCTCATCCCGTGTGGGCTCGGGCTGGGCCCAGGTCGGGCTTGGGCTTTAGCACGATCTTGAATATAAGATCAACATTTTCTAATTACTCCTATGCTGTCACCAGTGGAGGACCCAGGATTTTCGTTCGAGGGGTGCGAAACGATGGCAATTGAAAAAGTCCAAAAATATTATTTTGTGATACTTTCTTCACATTAATAATGACAAAAGAGAAAATGTATTACATTTAAATGATTACAAAATATTCAAGTGTATCAACAACATTTTCTCATCAAAAGTCATTTATCAACTATACAACAAATTTTTTACAAAAGTCATATAATGCATGTAAAGTCATATATCAACTTACAAGTGTATCTCCCCCCCGGGACCGGGCCACCACTCGGTCCCCAAAGTCGGGCCGAGTATACTTTTTGTTAGTGGCTGCCACGTTGCCGTTTGGGATCCTGGAATCAGTCAGCAGTCACGCTACCCTGGCACCGATTGGGGAATCTGTCAGCCACCTGACCACGCGGCCCTGATTGCCACGTGGAAATTTGGTATGGAGTTCTGAAATCTTTAATTTGTCACGCGGACCTCGTAAAGAGGAATTCTATAGGCAGATGGGTTTTTGCTTCTTGCAGATGCAGTGATAGGGAATATGACTTTGCCCACTGAGTCAACATCATCCGTACACGTCATTGAAGATGCATCCATCTCTGAAGTGATAGGAAATCATCGGCAGATGGGTTTTTGCTTCTTGCAGATGCAGTGATAGGAAATTTGACTTTGCCCACTGAGTCTACATCATCCGTATACGTCATTGAAGAAGCATCCATCTCTAAAGTGATAGGAAATCATCCATCTCCGAAGTGTTACAACAGCCGTATATTTCTTTATTTTAGACGGTGGGTTAGGAGAATTTAAGGGGAGCTTTGATGGATGGTATAGAAAGTGGACTCCCTGCGTTTAATGCTATTACCAGGAGAGGCCCATTCCTTTTCAATTCTTCTGGACTTTCACATGCGAGGGTCTCCGAAATAGGCTTCTCGTGCAAATGGAGATGGAAAGCCTGCGTGGGCCCCACTTCTGTGATTTACGTGATGGAGATGGAAAGCTTGTGTGGGCCCAACTTCCGTGATTTATGTGATGGGCCCCACAAACTACTTGGCCATTGCTTATTTTGCTTTGTTTTTTTTTTTTTCTCACTATCGGAGGGTTCCCAACCCTTGGGCTGGACTAATCCCTCCGGATAGACCCCACAAACTGCCTGGCCATTGCTTTTTTTTTTTTTTCTATCGGAGGGTTCCCAAGATTTTCTCTTTCCTCTGCCCCCACATTCGCCCCCTTATGTGTCTTTCTCTTTTTGGTCCTCCCCCTTATAACGAAAAAGGAAAAATTACTAAATCAAACACAGTCAAAATTACTAAGTAAAAAAAAAAAAAAAAAAAACAGAAACAGAAAAACATAGAATGAATGGTCTAGATTGGATTTGAACAATATTAATTAGAATCAACAACAAAATAGTCTTCAAACAATACTAATAAGAATCCAAATGTACAGTAGGTTGGGTTACAGTAGATGGATTCCATATCCGCTTGTAGTCTTCAAAGTTTTGTTCATAAATTAAAGCCCATTGTGCTGCACATTGGTGTTTGTATGCACCACATTGGATCATGATAGGGGGCATTGGAGGATTGGGAACCAAGGATACCTCCACAAAGTGGTTCTGATTGACATGTCCAATGCAAATTACATGTTGTTCGTGTGGTGGTGGTGGTGTAGACCGTAGAGGAAGAAACGTTATGCTCTGTGATTCACTAATCAAAATGAAAACCACATTATACCATGACGCAATCAAGTGACCCATGTCCGGCATATTCATCCAATGAAGCAATGGTGTAGGCTTATCTGTCTCAAAAAATGTCAGCGCTTCTCTTATGTGCGAAAGCCTTTTTTAACTTCCATATAAGGATGCATACTCATCAACATTGTTGTTCAGCTCAGTTAGCATACCATATCTTACAATAGCCCATGCATTTTGACCTTCATCCATACGTAAAGCCATAACGACGCTACGAAACCCGCAATTCCCATCAGCAATGACATCGGTCACAGATGTAATATACAGATGCAAATGAGGTGGAAACTGGTGGACGTAACTATGTGAGCCATACTCTGAATAGAAATCAGTAGAAAATTTGGTCAATGTAACTATATGAACCAAAACCCGGGTACAATTCAATAAGAAATTGGTCAACGTAACTACATGAGCCAAACTCTGGATGCAAACCCGTATGCAACTGGTCCACGTAACTATGCTGGTCAAAGTTAGGATGCACAATAGTAGGAAACTGGTTACTGCTTTTATGTTGACCAACCTCCAGCTGCATATCAGTAGAAAATCTTCGAGGTTGTGGCGCTGAGGGAACATAAGATGATGCAAAACTATGCCTGCCCAGTACAAAAAATGAATGATTTGCCTCAGCATATTCAAATCCTGATGGATCTCTTCGAGTCGATGTAATATCTTTTTTCTTTGAAGTAGGTCGTCTACGAGTATGCTTCTTCACGTCTGGCTCTGCAAGTAAAGTGGTCGAAGGATTAATAATTTCACGTAATTTTTGCAACCACCGAAGTTTACCTGATCGAGGCTTTTTTTTGAATTGGTCAGCGAACAATTCTAACTCAACATTGCAGCTTAAATCATCATTCTCTACTCTAGTGGTAGGCATGAAGTCCAGCTTCCTCCAGAACAAATCAATAGAAGATAGTGGAATTGGACGACCCTCCGAGATATATGTATAGACTTCATGTGCACATGGCAAACCGTGACTTAATCAGATTTGACAACCACAAGTTTCAAGATCATCCCTAACAATATGAGAACGTTTTTTTTTTTCTAAAATGTGATACATTGCAGCACAAGAAGCTCGTTTGACTCACCATGACTTTTATGCCACGAAATGTAATCATGCTTACTGAGATTAAACATTAATTGTTGCATTTGAGACCTCCCTGCAGTTTCTGCCACTCGATGTTTTTGACGAGTATTGTAAATGGTTTTAATGGTTGACATATTGAGTGGATCTCTCGCCTTCAATGTGGATCTAAATTTTTGGACAAATCAATCATAATGCCTGTTTCATCCTCTGATAATCTGCCAGCGTACGAATGACCTCCATGTAATACGCAGCAGGGTGATTATGGATCCCGCAAACGACCATTGATACCCAATCATTCCCGACTTCCAATTTAATGCCTTTCAAACGAAATGGACAATTGCATTTTCTAGTACCAGTCTTCTTCGACGAAATCTTTATCGACAAGTAATGTCGACCGATAATGTCCACTTCGCTCACATTGCATAACCAAGTAAGGTATGAGAGGCCTATGTAGGGTATGAGAGGCCTATGTAGGGTGTGAGTTGCCTAAATAGGGCATGAGAGGCCTTATCTCTTCTCCTTACAATTAAAAAATATAAAGTACACAAAAAATCCTATTGGATGCCTATGTAGGATATAATGAGTTGCCTATATAGGGTATGGAGGCCTATGTAGGGTATGTGAGGCCTTATTATCTCATTGAATCAATGAAGTATACAAAAAAATCAAAAAATATAAAGTACACAAAAAAATATTTAAACAAAGATTTAAACAAAAAATATAAAAATATATAAAGTACAAAAATTTAATCGGACCATAATAATAAAAAAATATAAAGTAAAAAAACATTTAATAAAAAAAATTAAAAAATTTGATTTTACGATTTTAAAAAAAATTAAAAGATTGTATTATATGATTTTACGACCTCCCTCCCGCGTGCGTCCTTAATAAGTTTAACATATTACATGCTCATTATTGTCTATGTTTACTTGCTATTTATTAAAAAATAATCAAAGTTAGAGCCAACTCATCGTTGAGTGTTAGTGGCACTTTATTTCACAAACATGCCTAGATATTGATCCATGGATCATTTAATTTATTGAATATGTTAGTTTTTTTATTTTTTACATACTTTTAATATTATTTTTAGTCTTTTTATATTTATTAAACGGAGGCTCTACTGTATATTTATTAAACAAAATCCATGGGCCAGACCCAGTCCTAAAAGACAGGCCCTTTATTTAAATAGGCCGGTCATCTGAATTATAAAAGATCCACATCATTTGCATTCCACTGAGCCCATTTTCACCAAGGGTCCAGATCCCAACACACGTAGTCCTGTGGCAAAGACTCGCTCGGGAATCTAAAACAGCTGTCATAGTCCGTACTCTGACAGCCTTCCTCGTGCCAAAAACAAGGATTTAGATCGAAAACGTACATCCCTGTTTGAATGTATTTTATTTCTGTGATTTGATAGGTTTTGAAATATGTGCATCTTCATTGAGTAAAAACACATCTACCTAATGAAGATGCACATATTTCAAAACCTATCAAATCACAGAAATAAAATACATTCAAACAGGGATGTACGTTTTCGATCTAAATCCTTGTTTTTGGCATGAGGAAGGCTGTCAGAGTGCCTTCCTCGTGCCAAAAACAAGGATTTAGATGGAAAACGTATAGCCCTGTTTGAATGTATTTTATTTCTGTGATTTGATAGGTTTTGAAATATGTGCATCTTCATTGAGTAAAAACACATCTACCTTTAGATGTACCCGCTTGGGAATCTAAAACTGCTGCCATAGTCCGTACTCTGACAGCCTTCCTCGTGCCAAAAACAAGGATTTAGATCGAAAACATACAGCCCTATTTGAATGTATTTTATTTCTGTGATTTGATAGGTTTTGAAATATGTGCATCTTCATTGAGTAAAAACACATCTACCCTGTTAGAGAAGAAAATAATAAGTAAAATCATTATCCCGTTAGTGTTATCTTAGAGAGTCCAATTATATTTTGGCTAAAATCTCTCAATCAATTACTAAATCGTCATAATCTTAATCCTAATTCTAATTAGGGTTGTCAAAGGGTTTGGCCTGAGCCGGGCTGAGGTAAGCTCTTGCCTTACCCTCATATATGCGGGCTGGGCCTAAATGTAGCAAAAGCCCTCGGAGCCCACGACGGACCTACAATATCGAAGCCCTTACCCTACCCTCCCGGGCCAGGGCCGAATGAATGATTTTTTAATATTATTATTATCTATAATACCCTTTCTATTCCATGATGTTTAACCCTCTTTTATTCGAGGTACAATGCAAAAGTCAGTCTTTTTGCACCACTTTAGAAAGAATGTACGAAATAAGTTAAATGAAATTAGCTAATTTGATAGTATTGTGACATGAAATTAGGATATGAAAGACACTATTTAATACCCTAACAAACTTAAAATAATCACATAGTTTAAGTAATGTGCCTGATTTTGTTTGTAGTCAGGCGATTAGTAAGATTGTCGCAGTTGAAGTTCTACCAGTTGTTGCCTTTTTTTTACTAGTTCATGTATTATATTTTTTAATAGAATAATAATATGGGCCATTAGAATATGTTTGACAAGTCTCATCTGATTCAATTAGATTTATTTCAAATAGGCATTAGACATTTTCGAAATAAATTATTTAGTATATGTGGTTGAAATAAACATTAGACCATTCTTGAATTAACATCAACTCTAACTTGTAAGTTTTTGAAATATCACCATTGGATTTCTTAACAAGATAATTAAACTTTGAATATTGAAGATTAATGACGAGGATTATTCAAAGTATGAATCAATAACTTTAACTCTAAATGTGGGGTCCACTTGAATGAAACAATAATAGTAATGAAAGTAAGGGGATGGAAAGAAATTGGCATCGATCAATGGCAAGTGGCTGAAACTCAAGATGATGTTGATGGTCATCAATATAAACTCTCAAACCTCAGTAGTTTACATTGGTGAATATTATATTAGTATGATGAATGACAACCTAAATTCCCTAATCATTGAGGAATATGTCTATGTTGGGCAAACGTAGAATCAAATATGCTGATCAAAAGAAAATATAGAATCAAAGATAGGTGGCAATATTGTGATCTATGGGGATGTTTGTCAAACTTTTTTTCTAAGATTTGGTTATTATTCTTTGACAAGATGCTAAGTCTCTACCATTAATTGCTAATTAGAGTTTTTTATAATTTTTTTTTCTAAAGATCCATATATCTATATATATTATACATATTACTTATTTTATATATTAATAGACAAAAGACCGGGTAGGCCCGCTCAGACTGGCTAAGTCAAGCCCTAGCTCAACCTGTGCGAGCCTTTCAAAATTGGGCCCTACCTTACCCTTGGGTTTTAGGACGAAAAAAAAAAGCCCTCACTTTGAGGGCCTTTGCGGGTTGAGCCGGTTCGAGCCCCCTCGTCAAAGGGCTAGATTGACCGGCTTAATTCTAATATTGTAGTTCCTGTCTCTTCCAAACATCTTCATCCCCATTTTCTCTAATGCTTCTTTATTCTCTGCTCTAAAATTAAACAATGCTTTGTAATATGGTTCCTTCCATCTCTCTCTATCAATAAAGAGGAGTCCGGATCCCCTATTTCTATTTCATCCAATCCAAATTCGCCAACTATGTAAAATCTCATTGCAATTAATACAACATCTCAATTGCTTTATTGGAAAGAGAAAAATCGAGAAAAATATTTTGCACAGTTGGCGAATTTAGATTGGATGAAATAATATTTCTCTGTTTTGTCGAAACAAGGGATCTGGACTTCCCTGAACCCATTTCCGATGAGAGAGATTGTAATTGGTCAATTCAAATAGTGGACTTACAGGATTTCATTAAAAAGGGTGACACAGCTCATGATTTGCAACTAGGGATGCTAGTGATCAACTAGATATTTCTTAAAATAAAACTAGAGATGGCAGTGGGTCGAGTGTAAATGGGGATCCGCCTCGACCAACTTCTATTAGAAGCGAGTTTGGTAGTGCATTATTGGGGTTTGGGTCAGATGTGGTTTTCATACACTAACCCATTAGAGATGATAATAATTTGAATCTGTTGAACCTTTGATTTAATGAAATCCTGAGAAGAAATAAGTGGAACTCTGCAATGGGGCTCTCTTATTGAAAATTATAGCCGCTCAAAATAAAATACTTCATAATATACAGGCTCTATCTAGTTATGTAGAACGGGTCGTGACATTTAATCACAGCCCACCCATGGTCGTGGTCTTCCTTCACTATAGGACTCTACAAAAATATTTATTTTTTCACAACTAAGAATATGCATGCCCACATTTATAAATTGGACTCTCTTAATTGGAAAAGAGAATAATAACATTCAAGAAATGAATCTTTTTACCCCAAAAAAAAAAAACATTCAAGAATTGAATCCGGTTCTTCTCTAGAGAAGAGAACACTAAAAATTGCGTTAGATGAGCTTAACAAAATGGTATATTCGAAAAATGAAGATGAGATATAGGGAAAGAAATGATAAAAATGATGGACATGTGCTTGGATTCATGGGCCTGATGGGCCGTGCCATGGTCGGGCTGACTCGTGCCATGCACAATACATCAATCCTCGTACTTCCCCCCCCCTTTTTTTCGTGGTTAGACGACTTGTATTTAGTCATATGTGCCCATATGTTTTGATTTATACACCTGGCCATTATGTGGAACATGTTAGGACTTTTATTGAGATTGGCTAATTCATAGGTTGGACAAAACTTTGGGTCTATTTGAGTTAAAGTTTTCTATTTATTTTATAATGGACTGTGGTTGAACCGTCAGAAAAACTGAAGCGAAAATTAAAAAGCGAAGACTGAAAATTTTGGAGCCACAAGCCAAAATCCAGAATGAGTGTTTGCTATAGCGAACATGCACTTCACTATAGCGAAGTTGCAGCTGGGCAAGGTTGGGCAAGACTGTAAAGACAGGGCTCGCTATAGCAAGATCCCTCCTCGCTATAGCGAGCGAGGCGAAATATGCCAAGTTAGATCCGGACCCTGTGATATAATTTGACAGGACTTGAAAGTTTTAGTGGATTATTATTAGAAGTCTTATGCACGGATTTGGGGCAATATAAAGTCGACATGTTGATTGGAATAATAAAGCTGTGAGTAAATTTTGTAATTGTTCAAAAGTAATTGATTTCTCTGATCGTGGTTTTTCTCCCGGTAAGGATTTTCACATTAAAATTTGTGTCTACTTTCTTGTGGTGATTGCTTGATAGATTATTTTGCTAATTCTATTTTATTTATTTGGTTACATTCCCTGTGCATTTGTTGTTGTAACTAGCACCCATTCTAATAAGTGCGCTACTTTCAGAACGAATGCCATATATTTATGGCGTCGGTAGATTCATAACTACATATCATTTTTTGCTTACTGTATCTCTTGTCAAGAATTGTTAATGAATTGTAATTTTGGATTGTGTTCTCTTGATTACATCTCTTGAGTTTGTTAAAAAAGTCATAACAAGTCCCAACTTTTTAACGTTTTAAAAAGTTCAAAAGTTTTACCCACCATTGTTGGATTCTATTTATCGTTAGTTATGCATTATTTATATGATCAATATTATTTTAGCACTACGTCTACAAATACCCCTATATTTTCACGAATCCAGCGCTGACCAAACATAAACCCCCTTTGAACAGGAATCAGTCCTAACTAGTTTGCATCTAATATGTACAAAAGTAACTGCTTGATTTCATTGAAGAAACAAATTGCTTCATGTATAGCCATTATCCCATTAACTTTGTGGAGCATAAATCAAGGGCTTGAATCATTTAACTGAATTGATATTAAAGTCGTTGATACGCATACGCTAACCTAGACATCTTCCCCTGATTGGACCCAATAAGAAGTGGTGACAAATGCAATACATCACAGTGCTCAGAATTGTGAGAACCATCTTTTTACTCATACACAGACATGAAGACTATTTTTCCTCATTTCTTTCTTCTTTTTTTTAGAAACCACAATGAAGATTTAATTTCACAAGTGGCATAAAAAGATGTTCTTTACAGTAAATATATATATATATATATATATATGAAGTTCTTTGAAAATTATGATAATTTAACTCACAAACTTATGAAAATGAAAAATAAAACTGATGTATGAATGCTGATACCAGCCTCAACACACTCACATGAAAACACACAACAAATTTACAATTGAATGCCGCTCTAAAAGAGGGAAAATTTCTTTATTGTTGAACATTATATAGAATCCGTGTTTAGTTTTTCCACCAAAGTATACTCATTGATTGGTTCTTAAATTCAAGAAGATTGTAATGGTTCAATTATTCAACTTTACATTTAGACACAGGTCAAATAATGGGAACTAATTTTAGTTGGATCAAACTGCAAAATTGAGCCAATAAAGACACCCGAGGCACTGAAAGACATTTCAGAGTAGAGTTATGATGCATTTTCTTAAATAGGATCCGAGTGGCAAGAAGAGAAACTCCCAATGAATGCATAAGTAAAAATGTAAACTTGTGTTCATAATCCTCTTTAAGACACCAAAAGCTGTGAAGGAAAAATGAAAACAGTACAAAAATTATAACATTAAGACCACATTAACATTCTTTTTTTTCCCTAGAACAGGAGGTTGTATTAACTTATAGATTGTTAAGGACCCATACTAACACGACCTCACCAACTTGTTACTTTGTAATGACCCAAGTATATAATCTCAGCTGTCGAAGCTCGCCGAAATCGCAACAACTCCTGCAAAATACTTGAAACTTCTTCAGCTTCAACATAATCATTGGTATAAATTTTCATTATCTCAAGCACAGGCGCATTGGAGAGTATACATCTTATGAATACCAAATCCAACAAGGTGGCGACTCCAAAGACCTCCACAGAACGGAGGTGACTTAACAAACAATCAAACTGTGTTTCTGCACCCCAGAAATCACCCTCTTCTTCAAATAGATCATATCTGCCCTCAACTGAATCTAAATAATACTAGATGAATAACAAATTCAAACCCATGAAATCAGATTAGTATTGGACATTTTAGACCATAACAAGATCAAAATCAATAATAACCACACTTAAAGGTGACTCACCCCGATTTTAAGTTCTTTCAAGTTTGGTGCACTTCTCAGTATGCAGAGGATGGCCAAAATCTCCTTTGAATTCAGTTTTATGTCAACTTCAAGGCACTTAAGGTGATCATATGTAGCAGAAAGCTTCACTGGTATACTTCCAACACATAAGAACTTGCAAAGAGAAAAAAGATTGAAATGGTTTTATTAGGAGCAATGCATGGAAAAACCTTGTTTTGAAGCCTACAAAATTGTCTCAAGCATTCAAGATGATCAATGACTTTTGAGTTACATCAAAAGTAACGCATTTCAGCTAGGCATACGTCTCATGAGTCAAACCAACTCCTGGTAGCATGGAGTCGAATCGGATTTCAAACTATATCAGGCCACAAAGGGCCAAGTGGCCCACCAATGTCTTGGATTCTCCTTGATGGTAATGGTAACTTTTGGTCTCGAGATTGCCCCCACTGTATCAACTTTATGTGATAACCGTTGCCTGCCCTCAGGAGGTTACAAAATGGGCAGTTCTACCAAAACTTGTGCAACTGTTAAGTTTTCAAGCTCTGATGGTTTATTAGGGCTATCTCAATAAAGTGAGAGTGGAAGCCTAGAGATCCATGGTGGGACCTAATGTGCATAGGGACCCGTGTATAAGCGTTATGCCCATTGCAGAGTATAATAGCTTTTGTACTATAAAAGTTGTTACTGAATTTTTTTTTTAAAGAGTTATATAGATCATTCTTTTAATATCGGAAATCTAACCAAATGTATTATTGTTACCTGTACAACAGTACCCTTCAATGCAAGTCTTTCCATTCCGTGCGAACACCCAATAAACTGGAGAAAATTGTTCCCTTTCTCATAATCGTCCCAATAGTCAGGGGGGAGGCAAAAATCAAGAGATATATTAGTTAAAAGTGGACTACTTCCAATTGAAAGATCTCGAAAAATTCCATAGAATTCCAAGTAACGAAGATTTGGAGCATGGATGTGAAACCGCTTAAAAAATTCAGCATACAATTTCAGTCTCTCTAGCAAAGGGCATTTTGAAATCAGATATTCAATATCATCTTCTGAAATAGAATTGTCAAGATCCAGGACCAAAAGATTATGGAAACCTTTGAATGTTGGAGGTACTTTCAAAATGCATAAGAACAACTCCAAATGACACAACTCTTGACAGTTGAAGATACCAGAAGGCACATCATAGTGCTTTTCTAATAGATTCACCTTGAGGCTTAATTTTTTAATTCCTTTCTTTGATAGGAACAAGATCCAGCGATCAAAGTGACTACCGCCTGGGACAAAAGACATGCACGAAAACTTGCAAATTGGGCCAACATGAGACGAGAGAACGTGATCCACAGCATTAACATGTTTCGTTTTTTATTTACCTTTCATCAAGCAACCCTCATTGAAAACTATATCAGGAATCCTTACCCACTTGTACCTCCATTTTTTCGACAATATGCCCGTCCTAACTGCATCCCTTATTGGCAGACGAACAAGGATCAAATTCAAGACATCCTCAGGTAGATTGCTGATTGAATCTATACTTCCTTGAGAGAAGTGACCTGTTAGTTTTCTCTTCTTCAATCCAAAAAACCAATTTCAATGAGAATATAGATTAAAAGATAACATTGTCATCCATGGTCGGATAAAAAATGGGAGATCTGAGCCTTTCACCATTGCTCCCCCACCAAAAACGTCACAACCAAAAATTTAATCAAGCGTGTTGGTTATGTATATTGAACACTTACCAATTGGTCGTTTCTTTTCATCCCAAATCATACATTTTTTAAACACGTGCACATGACCAACTTGACGTGGACCAGCCTTATTTTCTTCATGTATGTTAGAATTTGGGTTGGGCCACATGATGAATGGCTAAAATCTTTCACCTCTCAAGTGCTGAAACAACTACAATTGTAGAGATATACCTTCATGGTGTACAATATAACCTCTTCAGAGACTATTAGCAGCGCTGCAGCAGAGATGATAAGAGAAACCCACCGTCGAAGTTAAGAGTCTTGTATCAAAGAATCGGGTTAGCACAAGTAGGAAATCAGGTGATCTTGAAACTTTAGTTTCCACGAATCAAATGCTCGCCCTTTGTCGTTTTTGGTTTCAGCCGTCTACCTGCATGTCAAAATGGGAAGATGAAGTGAAAATGATTGAATTATAAACAATGGCTCAAAATCATGATCGTGGTTGTCACGACCCGCAATTTTGAATTACGTTCATACAAATTCAGAGCCCGATTCGTTAGGGTTCAATTCAATTAATCATGTGAAATGGGTCAAATTACCATGGAACATTTAAACCCTCCATCACATGATGGGATAATAGCACAAATATTAATAACTTAAAGTCTATACCATTAATTAAATTAAATAATTAATAAGTATTCATAGGATCATTGCTTTTGTGCAATGGTAATAGTCTCGGGTGCCATGCATAGGACCCAGGATTTTTGTTCGAGGGGGGCATATGATGAAACAAATTCCTACATAAGCTTTTTAACTACAATACCCAATTCTCAAGAGATCAATTCGAGAAACAAATAACAAAAATCTTAAACTCTAATGACAAACCCAACTTTGAAAATGACAGAGTTATAACACAAATCAAAACCTCACCTTTTCTATCCAGTCAAGTCAACATTGTATTAGTTGACAAGGAGTCGCTACATTTTTTTTTTCAATTGCTTCATGACTCAAATATATTACAATCTATTATGAAATTGATGAATACATAGTAATCTAATGAGCTCAGTTCAGAAATCACAAACAATGATACAAGTAATCAGTTCGTCATAGAACTTCAACCTCACCATTTACATGGTGCTGTTGATCAGGTGGGCGACCAAGTGAATGGGCCACATTCGATAAATGGTTGTGATAGGCCTATAATAACATCATGTACTAGTTACAACAACTAATTTCACCAAATCTATGTCATCCATCCATCTGAAGTCCACTAATCAGACAAAATTTATAATCAGACAAAATTTAGGCCAATCAACACCACACAAACTCCACAAGTAAGGACAAGATATTTTCCAGTATGCCCAAAAGATCATCATTTTACCATTCATTGAATTAGAGAATAGCTCAAAGCAATACCAAAACATTTCAGGTTGGGAAAAATCCACATGACACAGTCCCTATCTGGCTATCTCCCACCCTGCTCCAAATACAATGTTTTGGATGAGCTTCAATCCATGAAATACATACTTCAAAGTTTAGCTTTCCTTGTTTCCTAAGGTCATGTTTGGCAACCAGATCTTTAGGAAAAAGATTTCGGTTTCCCTAAAGTTGTAGTAAATCCATTTTTGGCAATTGTAAATTCTTGAGGATTTGGACGAATGGAAATCTTCGTTTGTTAGGATTTTTAAATCCGACCACACCCCCATAAGATTTAAAAATCTTCACTTAAGTGGATTTACACACCGAACTCTATTTTCTTAGCTATATTCATCAATACACACCAATATCAATGTGAAATCCTCAACTATACAAATCCACAGGGAGGAATCCTTGTTCCAGTGGTAGTGAAGAATCATAAGATCTATGGATTCCTTGCCTGTGACCAAACGTGCTCTAAGAGGAAAACCAAAAACCACCCCCAAACAAGAAAACCCTGTTCCAAAAATAGAAGAAAATAAGACCCTTTTATCCTATTTTTCTAAAAGAAAGAACAAAATGCACAGTGGGAAAAAACCCATCTTCAGATTTCAAAAAAGAACATGTACATATGCATTTACAGCAAAATGAAGAAAGAGAAAAAGAGAGACCTAAAGATTGTGCTGCACTGCTGCTTGATGTAAGCCCAAATTTGCTTGAGGGCTTGGGTTCTAGGGATCTCGTTCGAGCAAGAGCTTGGAGAGGATTTGGGTGATTTTGGCATGAGGAAGGAGAAGGGATTCGAGAATAAAAGGGAGGTAGGGCCCACATTTTGCAATAAGGGGGCGGGCCATTAAAAATCTGTACATTCCCATATCCTAACGGGGTCCAGTGCCCCCAATGCCTTTAATGTGGGTCCGCCCCTGCATGCATGATAACATAGGCCCAAGACTCGCAAGCAGCCACTTTGTGCAAAATTGCAAAAGGTTAGGTCTATCTCCAGTCTAAACCTTCCCAAGACCCTGCTTCAGCGAGACCACACTCGATGATGACCTTTTAATTAATAAGGATTCATAAATATAAATGTCTACTATATGACCATTATTGATCTTATTACAAATCCTCAATAAAACTAGAATAAAAAACTAGCTAACTAATCAAAACTGTTAAATAGTTCTTTTGCAGAGTTATTAGAAATTCGGAATATCACAGTGATCCACTTAACATTCTCCCCTTGACACTCTTCCTCAAGTATATCATCATAATTAGATACTTGTTCATTGTCTACTTCATTACTTAGATTTTGGGCCTATTAAGTGGAGTAGGCACAGCAAGTAAACAAGGATATGCATGCAATAATGCAATCATCTAAATTCATTGGTTAAGACAAGTACGTCAAGTAAAATAAGCAAGTGTGATATCTATAAACAATTGCTCAATACATAATTCATTCCATAATTACATCACAATTCATAGTTTCATAACTCCATCAATTTCCATGGGAATTGGGGGGGTGGGGGTTGTTTTCATTATACCCACTATAGCCATTGCTGGTGGTTGTTGGTGTGGTCGTGAAGCACTATTCCCCCATTATTCCCACATACATTACCATTAGTCCTGTGGGGCATATTTCCCACATAGAACTAATGTTCATCGATAATAACAAGAGCAAGACTCCAATATCAAAATCAATAATTTCTATAATCATACACATGGCCAAATACATCATTGAATTCAGAATTTAAAGATTCAATCAAAATTTAAAGATTTGATTCAATCATTCCTATTGATTGGATTCAATCTTGATGTGATACTAACAGACTTGCATACCACGTTGCTGGGTACTGTGTGGAACAACATGCACAATGCTCAGTATCACACACTCATCAATGTTGGTGGGCACATAATAAAATAAAATAAAATATTATATATCAGCCTACAACTTACAATACCCATTCAACAAAAAAAAAAAAAAACCAAAAATCTTACAATACCAACTTACAAGCTGTGTAAAACAAAACTTGGGCATGTTAAATCAAATAAAATCCTGCAATTAAGGTAATCAATTGCTTCAATCAAGAGCCTAACCAACCTAATTACCATCCATCCATAAAGGTGTTCATGCTCATAAGCCCCTTACCTTAGATCCTAGGGTCTGGATTTAGTGAAAAGATGGTGATGATGGAGGACTCAAAACCCCACGTGAGCAGCCTTTATCTTGTTCAATCTTTTATTTTGCATTATAATCGAGCGGACAGAGGGAGACATTAACAAGAGAGTTCCTCCGTCGAAAGAGTTTTATGTCAGTTGCCTTTTACAACAATTAGAGTGTCTTCTTTTCTTACCAAAAACCAGGAGTCGTTTAATAAGAAACTTCTTTCCCATTCTAATTATGCTTCCTAAACTTATTCCAACTTCTAACTTAAGCAACTACAGACTTCTCCCAACTATGGAATAGACTAGGCTAAAAATGCAAGCTTGCTCAAGAATAACTTAAGCTTCTACTTTCTTTGATGAGGGAAGGCCACCAGGGTGCCCTAGTAGACCATGGATGGTTTTTTTTTAAAGGAAAACCCTATATCCTTTGATGAGGGTTTTTCTTTTTTTTTAGAGTAAAAGATAAAACAGAGAAGAAAGATGAGACTCGACACAAAAAGAAGGTGACCTATTGGCACTTCAGCAAAAATATAAAATAAAATACATTGACTTAATGTCATCCCCTTTTAACAAAATCATCTTCATCACTAATTAGCTTTTAGTGTGATGAAATTCTTTATAATCTTTTTAGTAAAAATGCCTAGGTTCTATTGTGTTTTTTTTATAAAGAAGTCTTTACCAGGAAAGTTTTTCTTTTATTTATTTATTTAATTTGCTATGTTGTTCAAGTTGTAAAGAATACACCAACTAAAGAAAGGCCAAAAAATAGATTTTTTATTTATTAAATGTTCTTTTATATATATATATATTTTTTTTCTTTTTATATTGAGATTACTAGAGAGATTATTATCAAGTGATTGCTTGAGAATAGAGGTGTCGGAAAAGGTGGGTATTGATCATCTTACTAATTCATCTTTTCTAAGTTTACAATTAGAGAAAAATATATACTTTTTTTATTTTAAGCTTTGAAACTTTCTATTCTCAAAACAACACGTGGCAGAATTGATTCCAACGTAGCCTAAAACTGAAATCAAAACATGAAAGAAGAGTAGCACCTGCACAGTCTCTCGACTGCTGGATCGATCCTCCTTCGATTGCTCGGAAGCACCTCACTCAGAGAGAGATGGAGAGTGAGGGTTTCCTTCGATAGCTCGACTGCTCAATATCTCTCTGTAGCACCTACACGATTAATAAAAACCTGAGATTAATCCATCAAGAACCCAAAAACAGTAGTTTTTCCCCCAAAAGATTTTACCTTTACTTCTTGATTTCAGCTGTAGTGAATGGGGTTTTCATCTTCACCTTCTCTTACCTTTATCTACATCTGAGATAACTGTATGACGAGAAAATAGTAAGATCGTGAAGATGGAGTTTGTAATATGTTGGTGAGGCGATGGGGTTTTTGGAGATTGTGAGGATGATTATGTTTGGAGAGAGACGAGTTCTGTGAAGGGGTTTGTGAAGATGGATATTTTTTTTTTCCATTAATGGAGATGGTATTGTGAAGATAGACTTTTTGGAGACTCTGTAGGTGAACTCTTTTCGGAGAAAGATTCTGATTGGTGATTGTTTGTAAATATATTTTCTTTGAAATTGTTTAAGATTGATATGCCAAGACCGAAATTTTCAAGATGGTAAGGATGGGTTATGTTTGGAGATATGATTTTTCATCTTCACCTTTATAATTGAAATAAATTACACATGAAATTGGAGTGCTTCAGTTCAAAGAAAGTGAGTTACAAGTTTTCCAAAAGAGGTGGTGCATCTCACCGTATAATGACTGTACCAATTTATATCACAATTAAGATTTATTTGTAAAAAATGAAAAAAATCTTACATCAGTTACTATGTCAATATAATTTTTAAAATATTTCTTAACCAACCACTTTTCTTAAATTTATTATTACTTTTTTGTTTCATAAAAATCTCTATTTCAAAATAGGACAAAGTTGTACAAGCAGATGCCCTTTTATTTTGTAGAGTCAGGACAACTACTATTCTGTCTATAACAAAATATGGCCCAAGAAGTCCCAAGGGTCCAGCCCAGAGTTGGGTTTATGGGATGTATGCTAAACGAGTCAGGCCTCGGCCTAGGTTTAATGGCTTTTCTGATAAGTTCCAGCTCCTCCTACATAAAAGTCCGTGCCGATTAGGAACGTCTGGGTTGGGCCTGAACCAGATTAGGCATGCACTAAGTCAGGCCTCATTCTGGGCTTTGAAGAAAAATGTTACCAAACAAACAGATACGATGGACTCTTGATGCACAAAAGGCACCAGGAACATAAGACCTAAACCAATTCTAAGGATTCTCAAGGACCTAGGCTACCTGAGCATGGCCAACCTTAGGCTGGTTGTGAACTGCACTTTAGCCCCGTGTGCTGAACCCATGGGGGGTCCCATAGTTAAGCATGCCAGCCCTGGTCTTATCATGGTTGAAGGGCAACCGTGACCCAACACATTTAGCCCAAAAGGTGATATCTTTCTCTTTAAAACTGAATGTTGGTTGAGGAAAAAAAAAAAAAACCCTACAATTCTGGCCATAGGAGAAGCCACATTAGCTTCTTGGGGCCCATTAGTGAATGTGTCCTTTTAAAAACATACTAGTATGAAGCCCTTGTGCATCGCACATGTTAAGTCCTGAATAATATATATTAAAACTAATATTTCATTCTTATAAATCTATTTATAACAATTAATTAAAAAATTCAAATCAACCAAAAATTATGAAAACCAAACATTTCATCGCTTAATCCACCTCACGTCAAGAGACACAAAATAAAGGATTCATATGCATTTAACCTTAATTTATAGAGTTGGAAGGCATCCCTTTGAATTGGGTTACATTCACACAAATGGACCCAAGAGACATTTGATTGAAAATGCACATATTTAGCCCAAGAGACACTTTTTTTTATTGAAAAGGCATATATTATGTGTTTTTGAAAGGACACATTCACAAATGGGCCCCAATAAGCAGATGTGACCTCTCCTAAAGCCAGAATTGAGGGTTTTTTTGAGGTTTTTTTCAACCAACATTCAGCTCTCAAGAGAAAGAATAATATTTGCCTTTTCAATAAAATATGTCTCTTGGGCTACATATGTGCCTTTTCAATAAAATGTGTTTCTTGGGTTACATATGTGCCTTTTCAATTAATGTGTCTCTTGGGCTCATTTGTATGGATGTGACCCAATTCAAAGGGATGCCTTCCAACTTTATAAATTAATGTTATTTTTAAAGTTTTCATATAATATTCAAAATGAGTAGAAATGCATACGAATTCTTTATTTTTAAGATGAAACATGTATGCTGTCGTGGATTAAAAGAAGAAAGGTTTGGTTTTCATATTTTTTTGGTTGATTTGAATTTTTTTAATTATTTTGTTAGATTTACATGAAAGGGAAATTAGTTTTAATATATTATTTAAGTCGCACAAGACTTAACCTGTGCATCGCACATGAGCTTCATGCTAGTATAAGTTAACAGTATGTGGAGTTATGTTGAAGTGAAAAGGATTGGTCGCCTAAGATTGATTGAGATGAGCTGTAGATGGTTTGAATTTCATTTTTGCACTTACTGATTCCTACAAAAGAGACTATTTCCATCTGCTTGATTTTATGTACACTGTATAAGAATGCTAATTTTTTATTTTTTAACTTTTTCACAACTACAGGCCATATGCCCATCTCTTCCTAATTTGTCGAATAGACAATATGCCACAAACTTGATGAAGCCCAACTATAACTAAGATGCATCAAATGCAATTCTGTACTCACTTTTTTATCTCAAATTTTTATGGCTGACAGTTTTTCCTTTTAGGTGATAGCGTTTTAGTTATATCTCTTCAGTTTATGATGATCTGATAATTTAAGACTCATTACTTTCCTTTTATTTGAAACTTTTTTTTGCAATACAATTTGCTTTTTTATTCTTTTCAATTTTAATTTTTTAATTTTCTAAACTTGAAAATAGAATTTACTATTTTTCTTAGTTACTTTTGGTCATGATTTACCTTTCTTAAGCTTTTTTTTTTAAAGCTTTCAATTATTTCACTAAATTGGAATTTAAAGACATTCTGATTTACCCCAAAATTTTATTCTCTTGATAAAATATAAAAAAATACCATCATTTATTTAGTTTTTTTTAAATCTTATTTAGTATTTTTCATTGGCTTTGATATCTTGGCTATTCTCATAGGCTAAAAGAACTTATATTTCCATTCCTAAATGTTTTGCAAATGGGACAGTCCTGTTCCAGACGTTCAGATAACTAAAAAGAAATGGGCTTGAACATAACCATTTCATAAAGTAATTGGTGGTTCATAAATTCACAGTTAAGATGAAAATGAAGTAATACGCCCCTATGGAAATTGGAATAGAGAAGGTTGTAGATTGAAGGAGAGAAACTCCCAACATGAAAACATATTGGAAGAATATGAAAAATCTCAACATCTGCTGATGTTCTCATTTCTGCAAGTATTTGTAATGGTAGGCCTTGTGGGTTACAATAAATCATTTGCAAGGAAACTCCTGATGATGGCATTATCTAGGCTACTTTTATTTTAAACTCTATCTACAACTTACGTCAAAGCTCTTTTTATATCTCATTGGCATTGTCATCATCTTACATATCATAGTGATAAACTAGTCATCATTTTAAGTTATATGATTTATGTTTTCTTGCTCTTTTATATCTTGTTGGACTGATCATGACGTGGAGTGGTAATCTGTAGTTTGGAGTGTGTGTTTCCACTAGCTATGTTCCAATGATAGTATTATATGGTGAGCGTGGTTTCCACATTCTCTAAACTCCCCTCTTTACTGGGAAGAAAGAACCAAGAAAATTTAATTGTTTCCAATTTGCGGGAACCTACTGGATTCAATTTGTGAAATATGTGGTTATGATTTTCATAATGTGCCATTAAAGACAAATGTGGTCAAGTTTGTGTGCAAATTCACAAGTTAGGTTTGTAATTGTGTCTAAATCCTCTAATAGTTCCAAGGCTGGGATGAGTTGAAAATGGTTCCCACTACATGGTTCATGGATGAAACACCTATACCATTTTTCCAATGCAATGACTTAGATTTTATTTATGTTCTTTCTTTTTTTTCTTTTTAATCATGACAGTGATGTAGCTAAGTGAATAAAGTCTATGAACCCAAACTGAACTTGTGAACTCAGATGTCACAAATTAAACGTATCCAGCATGTGGCTTAACTGAGTTCTTGTATTAAACAAGTTGATGACTTGTTTTCGAGTGATTCTCTTTCATGGGGAAGCATTAAAAAGAAAAAGAGAAAATCTTCACTAGGAACATCACAGATTTATTTGGCTTTTTACCCTTGTTTGGCACCAAGGGTTGTTAGCTGCTTTCCATTTTTAACATGTTTCTCTCAATGACGCAACTTGCGATATGTTGATGTAGATATTCTACTGCAAGTTGAATATACGAAGATAGTGTTAGAGTATCCTGAAATGTGAAATGTTTGTTTAAGACACTTAGAAATCTTTGTCTGTGTTCAGTGCAACTTATAAAAGGTTAATGATCTTTCTAATATTTTTTCATGAAGTTAGTAGTATCGTTACATTTAGTATACTTTCAAAAGCTTGTGGCACAGTGTAAGCTGCTCACTATTGCAACCTTGAGGTTGCACTTGTTGGTTTGAGTCATGTTACCAACCAGGAAAAAGGAAAAAAAAACTACTTAAGTTTTAGCAAAACTAATTAAGTTATAAAACTTAAAAAAGGTAGAATAGATAAAACGTTTCACGTAAAACAGTAAAAATATATCGAAATAGTTTGTTACGATGGGATACCAATATCCATATCCATATCCTTCATTTGGGGAATGGGTGTTGTATCCACATCTCTCTTTTGTGTTTGTTAGTGTTATTGGTGTCTATTGGGTGAGAATGTACGTTTGAGTTTTTGCTTCTTTCTTTCTTGGTCTTTGACTTACTTATGCCTTCTATTCAATGCCTCTTATGGTTGTTGGATTCAACTCAGATTCAACTCTTTGGTCGCATTTTGAATTGTGTATTATGGCATTCATTTATCATTGAAGTTGTAATTTCTTTTTTGAATGGCAATAATTGAAGTTTTGAAATTCTTGTTATCATTTGCCTTTAGGATGTCTATGGTATCTTCTTACTTTTATTATATGATATTGATATTCTTTGCTATTGAGGTTTGTCTCTTTTGTTTATTGTAGTGGCAACAAATGGACATTGAATATACATTCTAGCAAATGCTTCATCTTTGGACATCACCGAAAGTTGTGTAAGTATCTGTACTCAATTCTTTGTCCATTTTTTTAATGCTAACATAAATTGTATTTAGGGAAGAACCCTTTTATTTAATATTCATGGTGTATGTGTGAAGTAAATCATCGAAGTGCTATGGTTGAGTGGTGAATGTTGTAGTTTGGAGGGGCACTAGTGGGGTGTTTATATAATTTTTTTTTTGTTATGCACAGGTACCTAACAGATTGTAAAAAAAAAAAAAAACTTGTTTAATATTCGTGGTGTAAGTGTGAAGTAAATTATTGAAGTGCTATGGTCGAATAGTGAATGACTAATGACGTAGTGGTGAATGACTTTGTAGTTAGTGTGTTGGGGCACTAGGTTGTTTATATGAAGTTTTTTTTTTTTGTTATGTACAGGTACTTAGTAGGTTCTAAAAAAAAAAAAATTAAATGTCACCTGTACAAGGGAGACTATGCCAAATTTTTTTGAAATCTTTTACATTAGAAATTTTTCTTAGGAACATTTTTATGAAGTATACGTTAATTAATGTTTGTCAAGATGTGTTTATGCTTCTTATTTATCCTTTTTTGTTATTGCAGGATGATGTTATTATTTCATATGAATCTGACAGCTCGGTGGCGCAAGGTGATTTAGACCATGATATAGTTACAAAGGTATCTTTTTATTGCTTGTTGATCATAATCTTTCATTTGTTTAATTGGTCTAATTCCTAGTCAGTACATTTCATTGAGAAAACAACACTAAAAATGAAGTGAGTGAACTAGTAATGGCATGTCCGGATGCAGCCTTAGCTGCAAATGTTTGTGTTGAGTTGTGTACTTCATAACATGTTAACTGATTACATTTTTTTTGTTGCGATTTTATACAGGTAGGTAACTATCAACATGGAGTTACTTTTTGGTAGTTAACCAAGATGACCAAGATGGAGTTGAAGACTTTTTGTAGTTAACTGGAACACTTGTTTTGAATTATTTTTGTCATTTGACACGACACACCGTGTATGGATGTTTTGTAGTTATGCTAAAACTATTAACTTTGAAGTGTTTATTGTTGAAGGATGAATATTTTGAATGGTTGTGAACTTGGATGATAGAATGTTGACTTGTTGGATATTTGATTTGAATGATATTTTGCGTCTTTGTGGTATAAGTTTTGCTAATGGGTGTATCTAGATACAAATATTTGAAACTTTGTAAGCAGGTGTGAAATGATCATTTGGGTGGCGCAAATATTTTGATTGTGTTTTTTTGTGACAAAAAAAGTATGTCACCCTTGTGTGTCAACCTAGTAATATTATCGGTGACACGCATTTGGTTGTCAGGGTAAATATTTTCAGTAACAATTCTTTTCACAGAAGATCTCTTTTCTATGGCACCCGCATTGTTGTCACCATTGCTTTTAGTGACACCTTACTATGTCATGGAAAATCTTTCTTCCACGACACCATATTTTTGTCACCGTTGACATCATTCCGTGACAAGTGCATAAACTTTGTCACCCTTGACTTTTAGTGTTATGGATACCATGACACCCCATCCCGTGTCACCAATGATAATAGGTGACAAAAATTGAGCCTTCAGTGACATTTTTTCTTGTCACTAAAAATGTTTTTTCATGTAGTGTGTATTGAAACTTAAAGCTTTTCCTACTTTCTTTGGTTAGAACAAACTGCACTTTTAGCAATGTTTTTACGTGACGATTTTATAAATTCGTCGGTAAAGAGTACTCTTTACCGATATATAATTCCGTCGCCAACTTTTACCGACATTTTATAGAAAACGTCGGTAAAAGTCTATAGCTTGACTGAAATCTGACTTGTAGAGTTCTTAAGGAAACCTGTAATACATCTTCATAATCTGACATGGGTCGATGGTAACGCTTCTTTCAAGGTAACATGGTGGTAGTAAAATAGAATTTATTCATCCCCAGTCATACCTCAGCAGGTTAAGGTCACAAGTGTCTGAGTAGAATGCATGAGTGCAAAAAGTCTGGATCCCATGTTTCGAATCGACATTCGCCATCTATATAAAATCCATCGATCCATCCACTATAAGGCCCACATTCTTCATCCAAACCCTTTGGATCACGGAAGGAGGATCAAATTCCTTTCATGAATGAAAGAATACTAAGTACAATGCTCCCGATCATAGTCGTAGTCAGTGGAGGAGCCATGATTTGCTTTTAGAAGGGGGTAAGCAATTATTGACCGATAACATTTTTCATTTACTAATTCACTACTAATTATTTAATTTCAAGTTCTTTTGGAGGTTTTTCTATTAATATCTTAATAAAAATCTTAAATTTGTAAAACTCAAATATTGTTTAAAGCATAATTTTTTTAAAATTATGAAAATACTGTTAGCGTTTAGTATAATGAATTCCAATGACAGACACAAAATTCACGTAGCAGCTCCTAACATATAGTTGGGTCAAGGCGTTGATTATGATGACAACGACAATTATAATGAATCAAAACTACTCAAAATAATAGTTTCATTCTCCTTTTAGATAGTATTGTAAGTTATATCTCACTCTAATTAAAATAGGACCCATACTTAATTGATTATGTGTAAACCAATCAACCACTATTGATTAATGAAAATCTATAGACTGGTTACTTGTGCTTATTTGATGGGCTATGATGCCTGCGGCGGGGAAGAAAACATTTACGGAATTTCCCTAAGTCATGAATAAACTTCAATTAGTAAACGAAATAAAACCGTCGGTAAAAGTCTTTTTTATTTATTTTTATTTTTTTCTTTTACCGATGAAAAAAAAGTCGGCAAAGTTCAATTTTAGTATTAACTTCATTTTCGGGAAAATAAATATTAAAATGAACTTTTAGTGACGTTTTTTTGTAAAACGCTGGTAAAGTCTAATTTTATTTTTAGGAAAATTAAAAATCAAGGACCTTTACCGATGATTTTTCCTTTTATTACTTAAAAATCTGAATCTATCTAAATCTGAGCCCACTTCCTCTCTTAATAAATTCCTCAAAATACATCTTGGCTTAAATAATTCGAAATCTGAAATTCAGATTTGTATTATCAATTAGAACACACGATGGGCCCCACTTTTGTGTGCAATGCTTGAAATTCCCTTAGGATGTCCTTCATATGGTTGGATTTTCTTTTGCAATTTTTTTTCTTCTTTGTTTGGCTTGAATTGAATCTTTCAACCAGGGTAGTGTGGACCCCATGCAGATCTTCAATACCTTGGTTTTCCTTCTTTAATTCTTCAATTGATTTATCACTTTCGCAGGTCTCACGAAATTGATTTCCTTACAAAAATATCGACGAATTACAAAACGTTGGTAAAATCTACTGTTAGCGACATTTCCTTGACAACCGTCGGCAAAGTTCAATTTTATTATTAACTTCATTTTTAGGGAAAAATAAATATCAGAGACTATTATCGACGAATGCGGTAAAATTAACTTTCAGTGACATTTTTTTGTAAAACGTCGGTAAAATTTAATTTTATTTTTAGGAAAATTTAAAATCATAAACCTTTACCGACAAAATTTTTTTTACCGACAAAAAATTAGCATCGGTAAAGGGCTTTTCTTTTTTTCCACTCCCGCCACCGAGCCCCTTTTATATCTTTCTCTCTGCCAGTTCTCCCTCCCTCTCTCTCTCTCTCACACACACACACTCTCTCTCTGGCTGGATCTTTCTGCTCTTTCTCTCGCTCTCTCTCTCTCTCGCTCTGCTCTCTCTCTCTCTCTCTTACCCTCTCTGATCTCTCCGATTTCTCGCTCTCTCCATCTTCTCTCTCTCTCTCTCTCATTCTCTCTCTCGCTCTCTCTTGCTCTGCTCTCTCTCTCTCTTACCCTCTCTGATTTCTCGCTCTCTCCATCTTCTCTCTCTCTCTCTGATCTCTCTAATTTCTCGCTCTCTCCTATCTGTCGGTCCCCCTCTCTGCTCTCTCTCTCTCTCTTGCTCTCTCGCTCTTTCCATCTCCCTTTCTATCTCTCCCTCCAGAACCCATCTCCATCGGCCTTTTCATCTCTGCCTTCCTCTCCAAACCTCTCCCAGGCGCACGACGACCACATCAGCAGCCCCCAGGCGCCTGCAGAGCCTTCATCTTCCTTCTCGCGCCACTGGACGCCTCCCCTACACCAGGTACACCCCTCCCTCTTCCTACACTCCGCACACACCGTGCACCATTTCCCCTCTCCTCTCTCTTTTTTCTCTGTTCTCTCTCTCTCTCCCTCGTTCCCCTTCTCTCTGTTTCCTCTATGTCTGCTAAATGTGTATACTATTGTAGTGTTTTTTATAATTATGTTGGATTGGATTATAGAATTCCCCTCTGAAGGTTTTTGTGTTTTTAGATCTGTTTGTTGCAGAATGATTATGTGATTTCATGACTGAACTGATTCAAATATCAAATAAAGTGGTACATTCTTAAAAGATGAAACTTAAGGGCTATAGATCAAAAGGATAAAATTAATGACCTAATCAGTTTGATATTTGAAATGCCCTTAGGTCTCATTTAGATCTTTCGATTCATCACCTCTATACTGTTGGCATGGCCTCAGGAAGACCCCATAAGGCAGTGTTCACCTCTAGTAACGGTGACTCAATTACAGGCACCAGCATTAGCATTCTCATTCAAGTACCCCATCAGAAAGTTATATATGAGTAAAGAGGCACCCACTGAGCTGGGGGTGAGTCGCTGCTTTAACCCTCTCTTGACTATTGTTAGGTGGCTTTAGCTGCAGTCAGCACTACATTGACAGCATGATAGGATGACAACTAAATTACAAGAATATGGCCTTGCAGGAGTAATGTAGCAGGAAATTGTCTGGAGTTCCCAAGATGTTTGGGGTAAACCAATGTAGATTAATCATGCCCGGCTAACTATACATGGTTTAATGTTTTGTGAATCCACACCATACATCTTATAGGGCCTCTTAAATGGATAACTCAGATTTACCAAGCTTTTAACTAGATTAGTCATGCTCACCGCACCCACTACTTGTGATTGAGAGATTATCTGTCCCAGTCCATGAAACAGTATCCAGTCTAGGTTCAATAAAATTTATGGGCTCAGATAGACCCAATGAGCCGGAGCATTTTGCCATTGGGTAATATATGGGGATAGCGAAGCCCAATTACATCAGCTGCTCTTAATCCAAAGATTCAACCAAGCAATAAGCAGTAAAGGTTTGCCACTATTTAAGTCACATCTATTAAACAGTACTAGTTGTTCTGGCTTGAATAGCAGGTATCCCAGCTTAGGGGGCTGGCCCCTACCCCTATGGAGAGGGGGCCCTTGAGTGAGGGCAGTAGAAATCCAGTGTACCAGATATATGTTTTCTGAGAGCATTTTTGTGTGTTCGAATTAACTAAAGGTAGATCGTTACCCATAAGGGTCTTGCGAGAGGAATATTGAGTTGTTAGCAGGGGCGGATCCAGGACTTCTAATCTGGGGGGACTGCACTTAAGTTACACTAAAAAAATAGCAACAATGTCTCACCAAAAACTATAAAAAATAGCAACAATGTCCCACCAAAGATAGCAACAATGGGCGCTTGATGATGCGATATTATAACCTAAGATAGTAAATAATCATCAATATACAATACATAAAATCGGTTTTAATTTTTTTTTCCTAAGGTTTTTTTTTTTTTTTTTTCATTTTCAGCTCACAATGAAGTGATGAATAGAGTTACAGAGGTACTGTAAATGGGAAACTCAATCCCATAACGTGGTAGGTTGGTTGCTTCTAGTAACATAAAGAGCAAATCTTTCTCCACAACCACAAAGAATCAAGATGAAGAATAGAAAGAAACTACAAAACCTCCATTTCAGAAAACCATAAAAGAAGAACAAAAAACCAGAAAATGCACAAACCCATGTAATAAAAACACTCCAAATTTGTACCTGAGATCCGGAGGGCACAACCACAAAGAATCAAGATGAAGAATAGAAAGAAACTACAAAACGTCCATTTCAGAAAACCATAAAAGAAGAACAAAAAAACCAGAAAATGAACAAACCCATGTAATAAAAACACCCTAAATTCATACATGAGATCCGAAGGGCAAGCAAGGCCTAAGCACGGTTTTTTTATGCCGGCCCCGTGCTGGGCTTCGGCAGCCCGCCCAAATTTTCACCCCTAAGCATGACCAGCGGTGATGCACACTGCGTGCAGGGGAGTGTTACTTACTACTTAATAATAGTATAGTAAAGTACTCTTGACAGTGCGTCCAGCAACAAAGGCCCGCCTGCAAAAAAAGTCCTGAGGCTGAGTACCACTCTCATTTCTTTTTCACAATATTACAATAGAATCATCGCCAGTGTGGTCCGGCAAGCACTTTAGATTTCTTTCTTATTGATGGACTCAAGAGCACACAGAGATTCTAAAAGGATCGATGCTATTCATCTCACAAACAGTCCAAGCCTGTGAGTGAAGGACGACTCCTTTAGGTAATTAATCTCTAGAGACTGTTGTTAATAATAATTATGAAACTTATAATTAGAGTGCTGATTTGATGAATTTGGAGGAGGAGGAGTGTTTTGTTGTTGGCTCGCTGATCATGGTTTGAAGCTCAGCAGCGAATCTCTCCATTGCAGGCCCTGGCAGGCAAAGTGGGACCACAATCCCGTTGCGGAATGGGACGTAGCAGACCGTAAATCCAGGGATGGCACCCGTGCCACCCTTTGCGGGCCCGCCATAAACAGCCTTTCCCCACCCGAAATCCACGTCCCCGAACCCGGCCCGGGTCACATCCGACACCAAGAAGGTGCGCACCACGGGGAAGTGGGGCCTGCCCTTGAGCACCATGAGGTCAGCCACCGACTGCATGTACTCCTGGCTAAACTCCGACTTGGCCCCCCTCACCAGCTTCAAAGCGTACCCCAGAGGATTCTGGCACAGCTCCCCCGCCGCAGATACAGCCGCCGGGAAGGCGAACGCGTTGCCATAGTACCCGGCGGGAAGAGGTGGGTCGTGGAACTTGCCGCGGGCGTTGATGACGCAGAGTATCCTCACCTCCTCGTCGGGCTCCGGGCGGATAGCCGCCGTCCGGGACTTCCACAGGCATGCCGCCAGCAGCTCGAAGGTGGAGGAGCAGCGGAGGTGGTGGGGAACGAGGCCGCGGAGGGCGGCGATCTGGCGGGGGCCGAAGAAGAAGGAGCGGTGGGCCAAGTCGTCGAAGGGGATGGCGGTTCCCTTGGTGTCGGCTACCTCGTCGTACTCCCGGTGGACACAAGTGACGCGTGGTGGGTCCCGGGCGTTGAGAAGGTGGCGCTGCCACAAGGGCGGGATGGATGGTGCACGTGCGCCTCGGGCCATCGCGCCCACTGCGCTCATGAACTGCACCAGCCCGGCAGCGTCGCTCATGACGTGGTTGAGTCGGAGGGCCATGATGAAACCCCCACACTTGAGACGGGTCACCTGCATTAATTGCATCGCACCACGGGAACACCCGTGAACAGAAATACCTAGTACTGCAATTTTTTATTGTAAGATATTTATGGGGTCGTTGAAAGTTTTTGAGTTTTTTTTTTTTTTTTGGATGGGGTCGTTGAAAGTTGAATTCCCTTCTCGCAGCGACGCAGCCTTTTCTGCTAATTGTTGCACGTACTTGTTGTAGTGCCTTCTTTTTTTTTACTTCCTCACTCCTTTCTCACTAGTTATCATGTGGTATTTAAAAGCTTTTATTGGATCCATTTAACCAATTCCATAATATTTTGGCTCTTACAGGTTCTATCCATTTAAATATCAGATTATTTTTGGTAAATCAAAATTTTATTCATTAAGACAAAATAAAACAACAATTAAGCTTCTGATATTGCTGGAAAAACAACTTTGGGAAAGATTAGCAGCGTGAAACTTGAAATGGAAGGAAAAAGAGAAAAGTCAGAGGCATTGGCTGCTGTCAGCCGGAGGCACTCTTATACCTAAGTTAGTGCAGTTACTAGACAAAATATGAGTGAGTAAGGAAGAAGAGAGAGTTCAGAGTGAGGGTGTATATGATAGTATGCCTTTTGTGGATTTACCTCATGCATATATATAGGAAGAGGTCTCTCCCTTAGTGGAGGTAGGTGGAGGCGTTGTCCCGTTGCCCCATGCCCTGCTTCCTTAGTGGAGGTAGGTGAAGGCAATGTCCCATCGGATCATGCGCCAAATCATTGTATTAATGTGGACGCGATCGTCTGACAATGACAGCCCCTTATCATAATCCAGCGCTCATCTTATCTGTTAGTACGTTTTGCAACGTAGCCGTAGCGTTATGAGGTACAATTATGACTTTGTACTCATCCTAGTTGGCTGTGCCAAGCTAAAGATGATGCCAGACATGGATGCATTTTGGCACTTTTGACGAGGTGTATTGTGTCGAGGCCGAGATGATATTAGTTGGTACTTTACCGAAGCTAGCTCAAGTTTGGTGCTAGCTGGCACTGCGGGCGAACTGGATGTATCTTGTAATTCTGCTGAGCTTGAATACTGAGACCGTGATAAATCAAGTCGATATTGTTACCGAGGTTAACGTAATCCTACTCTTAGGAGAACACCCCACACAGAACCAATACCAAGGACCAAGCAACGCCCGTGCACTAGATAAATCTAAGAGTATTAATTAAATAAAAGACACGAGAGCAAACTCACGCCTTATGCCAGCTATTCAAGCTATTTTTCAAAGGGAGCCTCTATTGGCGCTAAGGATTTTACTCTCTCTACTGCACTAGAAGACAAAAAAAAAAAAAAATCCCTACTCTCCCTCCATTTCCCCCACCCTCCCAGTCGGCGGGGGGGAGGGAGAACAGTGGGCAGCCCCGCCCGGCCAACCAGCCTCCCTCCCCTTCTATTTTCGCTAGGGAGAGAAAATAGATGGGGAGGGAGGGGGCTGCCACTGCAGGGTGACGTTTGTTCTCCCTACCTGCCGGCGACTGGGAGGGAGAGAGTGAGTGAAGGGGAGGGGTAGTTTAGGAAAAAAGATTGGTGCGATAGAGAAAGAACTTTCCTTAATGCCAATATAAGCTCCCTTTTTCAAAATTTTCACATCCCATGGCTTTACCTTCCCTCCTTTTATAGTTGGTAATATATTGTAATAAACCATATACCTACCTCTACCCAAAAGCTTAAGTTAATATAGGTGGAAGGCACATATAGATATATTAAGACATGTCTAAGTCTTTTTTTAGGCGATGTGGGATGTGAGACTTCCCAACATATATATATATATATATATATTATATAATGGTTGAAGAAGTTAGTTTATACATTTAATGGAAAGGAAAAATATAAAAGTTGTTGTTAGAACTTAGAATAAAGATTAATTTGTATGCATTTGATTGACTAAATCATAATTAATCACCTGCATTAAGATCAAGGGGCAGTCGATGATGCCTTGAGAGCCTCGGACGTCGTAAAGGAGCTCCTCCATGTTTGGGAATGGCGGTTGGAGTGCATCGCCAAACTGGTGAAGCCCGATATCCGCATCAGCCTCAATGAACAAGACGCCTTCTCCTGTGCAGTCCACCACCAGCTTACGTCCGGGTCCCTCCCTCAGTCTCCCAGCAAAGGGGTAGTAAAATACGAGGGCCCGGCCCAGGGCCTCTCGGATCACCCGAGCCGGGTCTCGCCCTTCCATGGCGGGGTCCCTGGGGTAGAACTGGATGAATGGGACCTGGAAACGGAGACTCTCTTGGTCGTCGATGTCCGAAACGGGCTTAATTTCGTGGGGTGTAGCCTTGGAAGGAGGGATCAGCATTGGTTGGTGCCTCTTCACGTTGACGTTGAAGACAAGAGGAAGAGATGATGATGGAGCCATTGGGTAAGGGATGGTCGGGAGAGATTAGTTGGGCTTGAGCTCTTCCACTGCGCAATGGTTAATTATGAATTTATAGAACAGGACCTACAGACAACAGGACCTACATGGAGTGGAGACGAGTAAGGCCCCGTGGGTAGGACCAATTGGAAATGGATGTCCTGTTTGGGGGTGCCACATGGGAGAGAATCACATCCGATCACCTTAAAAAAACAAATCCTATCTCCTAAAAATCTTCTTTTCCCATGTGGCACCCCCTGACAGGGGATCCGGATCCGGACCAATTAGCAGTTTGCCTGATAGATATCGAATTATGAACGGAAGTGGATCCCCTGTTTGGTCCAAATAGGGTTGAGGGGGTGCCACATGGGGAAAGATGTCACTTCCCATTATGAACCTACAGATCAATCACATTATGGTCGGTCAACTTTGCTATAAATGTGCAGAATTGATTTTCATCACGCATTTAGATTTATGAAACTCTGTTTTCCAAGTGACTATTTGAAAGTCTTTATATTGAATTTTTCATTTTCTTCTTCTTTTGTTGGGTTGATATATATTGGATCTGCATGTTTAATTTCATGATATTTTTAGCTTTGACTATGTTTTCAAAGTGTCCGGATTTCATCAGAAAAATAGCATAAGGGCTTGGGACCTAATTGAAAACTTTGATTATTTGAAATAGAGCTGCTTAATTTGATTATAAATTCTTGTTTTAAAATAGAGTGGTTTAAAATAGGCTTGTTAAAACTAAACATTTTGTCACCGTTTTGTTCTAAACTAATTAAGAAGCCTCAAGATACCACAAATTACGCAACTTATCTTCATTATATAACCAAGGAACAGCCATATCGGATCAATGCCATCTGTAAGTGCCTAAAATAACATGGGCTTAAAATGATGGATTAGGATTTCTTTGAAGTTTCTTGGAGGAGATTAAATGCCTGGAACCTAAAAGGAGAAGGAGAAGCAAAGTTCAGAGACTCTGGTTGCAGTCAACCGAAGGCATTCCGAAGTCTTAGTAAGTTCAGTCACTAAACCGGCCACATACAGCGTCCGATTACGAAACTCGACGAAGTCGAAAATCTCAATTCAATTACGGAACCAGCAAGCTCGGTCATAAGACCAAATCTACAATACGCCAAGTAGTAAAATGTCATTATGCATGTATAAATGTGAATGTGAGGGGTGATGGAGATTGCAGATAAACGAAATGAATTGAGTGGTGAATGTAGAGGCAAGCGTGTCTCACTCAGTCACTCTCACTCACGTGTTTAGCCATGAACATATGTTTATTTATTTATTGTGGCTGAAGTTTATCGAGAGGTACTTGCAGTTGCATCACAGTCGGTCTGCTGTCGCCATCTTTATTGCCGAATTTTCTTGGTGGGGCTCCCGCGTGGCAGCTCTTTCTCTGGCAGCCATTCACGGTATCTCGTGTGGCAGTACTCGTCATTTCGTAAGGTGTTTCAGTTTTATTTGGCTCACAAGTGTTCGTCATGTTTTAAGGGTTTTTCATTTTATTTCTGTGGTAAATATTTAAGCATCGTCAGTCGTTCTTAATCATGATTTGGCACCGCTGCTATCCATAAAGCTACAACCGATATGAATTTCCCAAGAAAAAAAGAATTTAGTGATAGAGTATGTTCCGAGTAATTTAGTGATTGAGCATGTTCGGAGTAATTGAGAGTCCTGTTTTCATTCAAACTAGCAAAATGCCCCCGTACTAAACATGGGCATTAGAAGCCATACAAAATATATCATTAAATTATATGACATAAATATAAATTTTAATTTTTAACTTATATGTTTATATTTCATAAAATCTAAAATAGAAGTATTTCTCACACATAAAAAAGTTATAGGCTTTCTTAAAAATCACAAAATTGAGAATTTAAATTAATAATAAACATAAGAAATTAAAGATTTTAGTAGAAACATGAAATATTGATATGGAAAAAAATTATAAGTTTAAACATGAAAATTTTCAATTAGAGGTAGGTTTGGTAGTGAGTTGGTTGGGTTTGGGGTAGGTATAGAGGCTTTTAGATTTTGATCTGAAGTGGGCTCCGGACAGGCTCAGATTTTGGGTTGTTTGACTTTCCTTCCCATTGATAAAATTATTGCTACTTACCTTTTTCTAAAACTCATAACATAACAACAAAGAAAGGAAAAAAAAAAATAATGATGAGGGAGGCCAAGCTTGGATGGGGAGCAAACAAAGAGAGATAGAGAGGTGTTCCGGGGGTGGGGGAGCAGAGAGAGAGAGAGAGAGAGAGAGATTTCAGTGCTATTAAAAAGAAAAGAGTTGTTTGGAAAGAGGAAGAGGTGGGAAGTGAGTAATAAATGATATTTTACTGATTTAAATTAGTTTAAATAATATTAAAAGATAATTCAAAATTGTGGAGGATGGTCAAAACCAATTAGAGCTTATTTCAATTTGAGAAATATTAGCCTGGGCAAGAAATAATAATAATATATTAAAGATTAGGGTTTTCTTTGAATATTATTGATAAAAGACAAATTAAATTAAATAATTAAATAATTTAGCAAAAAAGGTCTGGGATACGCTTGGGCCCAAAACTAAGTTAATTTATTTATAAAACTTAGATTGAAACACTTATCATATCTAACTTTGAAACTGGTATAGAAGAATTATATAAAGAGAGAATGATGATGATTATTATTTAAATTCTTGTTTAAATAAAATATTTTTTTTTTGTAAAGATTCATAAATTGGAATGAATACGTGAGTTTGAGTGTACTACATAACCCCAAAAAGTAAAAAGAAAACACCCCCAACCACCTACTTGTGGTAATTGTTGGTGCAGCCCCGGGACCAACTCTAAAACATTTTAAATCCAATAAATTAGAAGGCAACAATCCATCCTCAAATCATAATAGAATGAAAAGTATCATTTAGTATCTTTAGGGCTCCAACTTGCAACCTTGTAACCCTCGAATATTTAAATAATAATGATGTTGATGATGATGATGATGATATTAAAGATGAATAATGGGACACTATTAATATTGTAAAAACAAACATAATAAAGTAGTAAATAGAATGGCAGCACCCTTCCTACAAGAGAATGATGATGGTGATGGTAATTAATGAGACACTGTTAATACTGTAAAAACAAACATAAATAAAAAAGTAGTAAATAGAATGGTAGCACCCTTTCTACAAGATCATGTATCTCCAAAATCATCATCATCATCATCATCATCAATGACGAGAACCAAAAAAGCAATAGATCAAAAAAGCAATAGATAAAAATAAGGTGCATTAATTTAAATCAAATGGAATGGCCCGCTTTTGTTTGATCGAAATAGCATTCCTACCTATATATTGATACTGTCAAAATTATTTACTCCAATTAGAGCAAATATAACTCTAGATTGAAGTTTGGGAAATAAATGTTAAATAAGAATGATAGCTTGAAATTTAGAATTGTGGCAGACACTGATAACCCAATATGAGTAATTTGAATCAAACACATCTTACGGGCTCAAAGTTTAGGTATGATGATGGCTGCTATCAAACATTGTACTAACGGAAGACATATTTTCCTAAAGATTCAATACTATATTTTCATAAAAACCCAACATGTTTATATATGAGAAAGTTGGCCCAGAGTGTGTCCGAACATGATATACTATTTGAAAATGATAAATCTCCATATACGTGTGCTACTAATCAGTGGAATTAGGTTATGTAAGCTGATTAATTTTCAGCATTGCACGCATCACAATCATGGAGGTGGGAAGATGAAAAGGTACAAATGTTCCTCACCTTTAGATTAGCCGATCTACTACATCAAGTTGTATAAATAAATAAATATATATATATATATATATGTGTGTGTGTTTTTTTTCTACATAGTCCAGAAATGAGTCAAGTATTCCCACATAATCCCGCCACGCTACAATTCCAAAATGATAGAAAAGAGAAAAGGAAGCTATGGAAGAGCACAAACTCGTAAATAGACAGAAAAAAGAAAAGCTTCAAAGCCTCCAAGAGACTGATTGTTGGAGAGACGACCCTCAACGAAGCTGCTACAGGCGCTATCTAGGGTTTGCTCCTATCAATAAAATCTACCAGCGTCCATATGTCTAAGTCTTTCTTTTGTGTGGAAGAGGAGATGAAACTTGAGAAAGAAAAAAAGAGAGATTTTTGGAGTTGAGGCAATGAAAAATTATTGGATTTGTTCACTATGTGATTTTGATTTGTGAAGAACTGTTACATGTTCTAAAAGAATTGAGAGGTGTTGAGCATGGATGGTGGAGATCTAATTTATTGTATTAAACAAGATTTAATGAGATTGCTGGATTTATGCATCGTGCAATGTTCTGGTGATTTTGATTTATGAAGAAGCGTTTTCATGTTTGTAAGGGATTGAGAGACGTTGAGGGATGGATCAAATAAGAATTTAATTATTATATTCAATGAGATTTAAGATTTTTTTAGCTCAGAAGTTAAAAGGCCATCTTGGAGGAGTCAAAACAAATTGATCCATGGTCAAAATCAATTGAAACGATTTCTCAATTGAAACCAATCACTCTCATATATAATAATTGTTGAGTATGTGATCCCCGGAGTTCTCTCCCTTGAAGCAATCCTCTTTCTTAGCAGGTGGTCTTCTCCCCAATATGTGTTTTGTGATCACTCCCGCATTAGCTAAGTCTATGAAGCGTCCGGCCTCTTTAGCTAGTACCGAAAAATAAAAATCAACAATAAATCCCTCCTATTATTTTTTTTTATAAGAGAGCACGGATGCCTCATCACCAATAGCTTTGTGGACTGGGTTTGGAATAATGTTTGAAAAGTATGTAGGACATGATTATTTTTAAATCATGAAAAGTATGTAGGAAAAATCCTCTTAGGCTGAGTGGAGAGGAAAAAGGGCCCAAAGTATAGTTATTCACTGTATTGGTCCTAAGGCCCATTTTCATTTTGTTTTCTTTTTAAAGTTTCCTGAGCAGGCGGGGATATCCCTGCTCATATGTTCTTTAAAATTCTTCCAAATATCTTCTTCTCCATGATCTTTCTTCTTCATCCTCCTCCTATTTTCTTTTCCGTAAGCTTTCATCTTCCTCCTCTACTATTCTCCTCCATGAGTTTTTTTTTTTCTTTTTCTTTTTCAAGATCTCGTTCTTCCTTCATTCATCTTCAACCTCTACTCTTTTACATCAATGGCGAGCACTGGCCACCACAAGGTGACCCCAAGTTACCTCTCTTCCCTCCCTCTTCCCCCTTATTTCCTCTTTGCCTCTTTTTATTCCTTCTTTCTTCCTCAATCATGGCCAACCCCAACTGGACCCTATTGCTGCCCTTTACGTTTGCAAACCCCATTTAATTGGGATGCTTGTTTCAAACTCTTTAAACTAAATCAAAATTGTTTGTTTGGCTTTACAATGAAATTGTAGTGCAGTTCTCCTAACAAATGAATCGAAACTTACTTTTATTTAAAACTTTTCAAACCCTTCTAAATAGTGTGAGAGACGCTGATAAAGACTGAGATGGAAGAAGAAAAGAAATAGTACCCACGTGATATTCCCCACCCAGTACATTTAGCACACTCAGTTAAAAAGGGATATCCCCACCCAGCATAACCAAAACACTCAATTACATGAGTGCTTTAATTTTGATGAGCAGGGATATCCTCGTTCAATCGTTCATGAGTGGGCGGGGATATCCCCACTCACCAAAAAATGTGAAAAGATGACAAAAAAAAATGGTATCCCCTCTCATGTATAAATTAACGGGGATATCGCCACTTAGCGAAAACGCGGGGAAAAAGGACAAAAAAGTAATGGGAGGACCTATATGGTCTATATTAAAATTTAAAGGCATTTTTGGTCTTTAACGAGTTTAAGGGGATTTTTCGGTAAAATCCTCTCTTTTTTAATTTCTCTTGCAATTATTTAGGCATCGTCCATTCCTCTTAACCATGATATAAAATTACGGTATCGGTACCCCTGTTGTCAATAGAGCTACAACCAATATGAATTCCCCAAAAAAGAAAAAGGAATTTAGTGATTGAGCATTTTCCTAGTGATTGAGAGTCATGTTTTCATTCAAACTGCCGAGTGTTTGATCCTTGGAGTTCTCTCCCGGCCCTTAGGGGGAGGCAATCCTCTTCCTTAGCAGGTAGTCTTCTCCCCAGTATGTGTTTTGGGTTCACTTCCGCATTAGCCAAGTCTATAAAGTGTGCAGCCTCTTTGACTAGTACCGAAAAATAAAAATCAACTATAAATTCCTCCTTTTTTTTTTAATACCATTAGCTTAGTGAATTGGGGTTGTGAATAATGTTTGAAAAGTATGTAGGAAATGATTATTCTTAGATCATTATAAATAATAAATAAAATGTAGGCTTTCCATATTCCGCCCGATTTTTATTTTTTTATTTTTTGTTATTTTAGACCAACATACTCATTTTCCAACAATATTATGGACATATCACGACGCTAAGGAAAAAGTAACATTTAAGCATCTAAATCTAACACTATATAATAATTTGAAACTTTTCAAAGTATTGCCAATATTTGTAACTATGGTTGGAGTCGGCCATACAAGTGCGACACTCAAAGATTTAGACTCCTACAACCTTTTTGTTTGCAGGAAATATGAGAATATTAAATTGTCCAAATATTATTTCCTACTTAGATTCACAACTGCAGAGTACCACAATATTTTGGGAGCTTAAATTAGCTACTTCTATGATCCAAAAGTGACAATTCATCGAACTAGGTCTGTCGACTCTTAATAATCAAACGAACACACACCCCCCTTATACTTGGAGGAGGTAGCTATGAGGCCATCTTTCTGTTTAAGGGTTAAAGTATATTAACACCAAGCCAAGAATTTTAAAATTTGGGAGATTCTCTGTCAATATCAAATCCTTGTTACCAACACACTCATGGTTGAGTTGGTATTGGCACCTTAGTCTCACACCCATGTCCAAAGATCGATCCTGGGTCATCAAATAATGTTTCACTCTTAGACTGGATAACTAACATAGCAAAAAGTATATATCAAAACCTTGTCATTTGCTCACTTGACACAAGGGTGGCTCGACCATTAAGGCAAGAAAAGCCTTTGCTTTAGGCCCCCTAAAAAAAAAAGGGTAAATTAGCCAACAGTCTCTTAGCACGATCTTCTAAGGCATCAAGGACAACGACTTTTTCTCTAATGTCTCTAGTCCAGACAGTTAGAGATATTTTGGTGAAAGGTCCCTAATATGACATGTCATATATTTTTATGACTAATTTGCCCCTTTCAACCCTCATTCCTAAGCCAAGTTCTCTCTTATTCTCTATTGTCCCAGAGAACTCCTTCCTTCTTCTTCTCTTTCATTTTTCATATTCTGCTCCTTTCGATAGTTATGGAGTATTGTTGCATGGCACCTTTCGTCACCACCATAACTTCTGATTCTCTCTCTTTCATTTCTCCAAATATAGAAACGGTTTTGAAATCTCTCTCTCTCTACAATTGATTTGAAAGAGAGCAGTTTGCACTTTTGCTTGTTTTCCCTTTCTCTCTTTTCTCAATTGAAACATGGTCATCAAGTGTTCTTGTTTTAAATTTCGATTTTTTTTAGAATCTGATTTTCCAAATTGTGACTTTTGGTGTCGCCGAGTTCAGATAAATTTTTCAAAAACTCTGATAAATTGGACAACAACTCAGATAAATTTGTCAAAACTCAATATAGGGTCAAAATTTCACTGCAAGAAGTTTTACTATTACGTTCCTAAAGTCGCTCCTCTGAGTCAATTTAGGGTCAAAATTTCACTACAAGAAGTTTTACTATTACGGGCGGATAATAACCGCCGCTAAAATTTCAAAACCCTCCACTAAATCCTTTCCTTCTTTTAGTGGTGAAAAAAATTTCAATAGTGGCTGTAAATTCTCGCCACTAATTCTCATATTTTCACCAATAAAAATAAAGGTTGGAAAACTCATGATTTGGACTCGGCTCATCCATTGTAAAAAAAATTGACTTGGCTCAAGAGAGTGATGTCTTTTAAACATAATTTTATTACATTTATTTACATGCATTTATGATAATACAGTCAAATTAATAAATTTATATATGGAAGAAAAGTACTATAACAAGAAAATATTGCATATTATATGATTTATTAGTCCAAATATTTAATGTAAAAGATCAAATATAAGTTTCAAAATACATTCAATCATCATTTTTATATTCTTGACTCTAAACCTCTTGAATAATTACTTATAAATAAACTTTAATTGTTTAGAATTAAATACACCTATTAAATGGTTCAGAATGCAAACATCTTATTAAAATGAGATGACTCAAGTGACTCTTCCCTATTAATGACTTGGTCCTTCGTCAAAATGAGATAACTCAGGCAATCCAAGATACGTGCTTTTCAATAAAAAATTAGTTTTTAAGTAAATAACGGGGGAAAATTTTTATATCAGTAGCGGAAAATAACGCTTTGAATGACTTTTAGCAGTGGTTGTAAATATCCAGCACTAATAACTGCCTTTAGTGCCGAACAAAATACAAATCCGGTGAAGATCCACATTGGAGCGGATGATGTGTAGGCTAGTCAATGGGCCGGGCCCGGGCATGGGCATGGGTTGTCCAATCCCGTCCTGAATATTGGACTGGCCTACTGGGGGTTGTCCAAATCCAGATCTAAATTGAGCAGGCCTATGTTAAATCTCATCCCGTGTGGGCTCGGGCTGGGCTTTAGCACGATCTTGAACAAAAGATCAACATTCTCTAATTACTCTTATGCTGTCACCGGATTTTAAACCCACATCGTTTTTTTTTCGGACTTGGAACCGGCAATACAATGCAACAAGCAACATGACGTACATGAAGCTTTGTGGGGGATAGTAATTTTTATTTTGGAAGATGTTCTTTGTAAGTCTGGCATCAATTTATTCTTAATTTTTTTTATTGCTAGCTCACTTATCACAGTATTGAGTTGCATGCTCATAGTAAGTAATGCTAAAAATGTATGAGTTGGGAATTGAGAGTTTCATGTCTCACTTGTTTGGATTGGTGTCACATAGATATAAATATAGGACTTGGGTCTTCTTTTTGCTTTCTCACGTACTTTAGTTGTTGTATTTTTCTAAAGTATTCTAAAATTAAATATTGTAGAATTATAAAACACGATTTCTTAAAGTAGAAATTAGTAAAATAACTTACGGGCGGGGTGGGCAGGGCAAGCTTTGCCCGTTTTCAGTCTCGTTTTGGCTGGATCTTAAAATAATTGTCTAAGCACAGTGCGTTAGGCTCAAGAATTTTTTAAAGCCCCCTGCTTTCGGGCTTGAGATAGGTCGGGCCACGCTGGGTACCCAACCTATTTTGCAACGCAAACATTTTGGTATTAATGACTTTTATAGGCGGTTATTTAGGGTAGGTTTTTAACTTCTTTGATTAGCCAGAAGGGCGTTTCAACACATTATCAGCCAGTGGTCCACTTGTATGCACATCCCCTAAGCCATATGAGGATCCGCCAAATTTACAATGGCAATGGTCATCATGCCACAAGCAGGGCTTATATTGTCCCATGCTATTTCGATCTGTGAGTGAGGCCCACTGTGCACGTCAGTGATCGAGGTTCCTGATTGTGGAGGTAATGTGGTCGTCCATTACGTGCAGACAACGTCACCTTCCTTCATAAGGTACGCAAAGGGTGCAAGATAGAGGGAGGAATGTTCTCTCTGCATTAAGTCTATCCAAAAACCCTGACTGCATTAAGTCTAAGGTACGCAAAGGTTCTCTCTCTGTGCGAATCGCCTCGGTTATATAACCCATATCTCCGTGGTAAAATCGTGCTCAATTAGGCGCAAACCCACCGAACAGGTGGTTGGCACGTGGAAGTTCCGCATCAACCCGCAGGGCTGGCGCAGGCGGTCCTGGCAAAATGGGGCTCCCAACAAACACGGGCAATTCCGTATTAGTGGCTGCCACGTTGCCGTATGGGATCCTGGAATCGGTCAGCCGTCACGCTGTCCTGGCACGGATTGGGGAATCTGTCGGCCAACTGACCCCGTGGTCCTGGTTGCCACGTGGAAGTTTGGTATGGAGTTCTTGTGTTGCTGAATATTGTTGTGGTTGGGACAGGAGGTCTAGTCAATTTTGTTCTTTTGATTTTTTTAGCGTGTCGTGGGGTGTGGTGGAGGGAGAGACAGAGAACCATGTCCCCAAAAATGGATTAGGACAATCACTTGTCGTATCCATCAGTCCAACTTCAATCTCATTATCCCGCGAGAGAAAAGCCCAAATATAGTTAATCCAAAAAAGAAAAGGAACATTTCAACGGTTAATTGACAAGCTGTGACAATCGATCCACATAATGTCCCCATGAAAATCTTCTACATAATGTCCTCGTAAAAATCTTCATATCGGTATGAAGCAAATATTCTTCTGTATTTAGATGTACTCGTTATTGAAATCTTTCAGCTGTCACGCATACCTAGTAACACCTGGTTTCCTGGTTAAAATGATATCAAGAAGAGGTTGCTGCCACATGAACATGTCGGTATCGTATTCGGGAACCTGTCAGCTAGAGCCTAGACAATAAAGCTGTGCTGTCTCTAAAGCAACCCATATTACGGACCTGCAAAATAACACTCAGGGACATGTACATAAGAGAATCTCCCAGAGTGGTATTAAATTTAGAGTTGTCTTTTTTTAAAATAAAGGCTTATGTGGTAAATTAATCATTTACAATTTAACATCTCCGTTGGAATATATTTCACTCAATATGTCAAATGTAATATTTTATTATTATTTTTATTTTACCTTTTTTTATATATTAAACTCAGCTCATTGATAATAGTCCATTTGGAATATAATAATGTAAAATATAATTTGGCATTTTACTTTTTCACATATCAAATTTGACATCTCACTCTCATATGTCAAATGTCACCTCATTTTTTACATAGTTGTTGGAGTGAAAATTCATGCAAAAAATCCCATGTGGCATGTTCACTTTGAATTTAACATGTCTCTTAGAGATGCTCTCAGACGGTTTTTATACACGGTAATACGAATCTTGACGGTTACTGTATTTACTATAATTTAACCCCAAAATCCCAATTCATTCTAATTAAGCAGAAATTAATCAAACAGTCATAAAATTTAATTCAGAATTATATAAATTAAATGAAGCAAAAGAGATAAAGAAATTTAATTCTGATTGGTAGATGAGGCTCATTTGGAAACCAATTTAATGGTGAGATGTGAGTGTTTATCTTACTAATCTATTTAATAAGAATCAAAATCTAATCAGTGCACTTTCGATGAAATAACGAATAAAATGCTTAAACGTAGTCACAGTGTTTTAGGTGCACTTATATTTTGAAATCTTGAAGAGAGGTGGGACTCCATTAAAATATATAGTGGTTTGTTTAAATGTAGCCTCTTTTGTATTTTTTATTTTTATAATAAGACTACATATTTTCTTTCAATTTAAATTTGTAAAATCTCTCCTCTAATTTAAGATAAGGTCAAAATCTCACTACAAAAAAGTTTACTATTACAAGAGGATAAAAACTGCCGCAAAAGTGCCCAAATCCACTAAAAGTCCTTTCTTCATTGCTAATTTTCTTAGTTCTGCCACTAAAAATTGGTTTTTAAGTCTTGGATTTCTTCATTAGAGGCGAAAATTCATGTATTTTCCGTTGCTATTAATGACTTCTAGCGCAGTTGAAAATGTCCACAACTAGCGCAGTTTATGAGTTTTTTAATTGTCATCATTAAGAGGTTTTCGATTCACCAGGCACGTGGGCTCATTACCTATATGCTTAAAACATTTCCAAAGTCTAAATCCTTGATGAGTCCATAATGGGCTCACCTATTAAAAAAATTAGAATTGGTCAAAATGTGTGCCCTCTTCTTACAAGAATATCTTCAATTTTACACCAATAGAAATTATTTTATTTCATTGGGATATTAAGCATACGATTAATAGTATATAAATCATGATTTTATACATTACTAATCAACAAAACTCTCTCTTGCATGTCCTCGTGGTGTATATGGAGAACCTGTAATTGACCCACGAATATTCTGTAAATGCGGATTGCAAGTGGTTCAAATCTTCAAAACTTGGCCCCATTATCGAATATCGAGTCCTCCACTAGCTAGGCCTATCATGTTGGTGATGGGCAGATGATTGCCCCACGACAACAATTGAGAGACTTAAAGAAATTAATGAACTTGGGGTATCCAATCCAATGGTCGTGACTATCATATTGGTCTCATTTTAATTCAACGAAAGTGGCTTAATTTTTTTTAAAACGGGCCTCAAGTAATTTTCTTTTTTTGCACGTTGCAATATCTTCGAGTAATAAAGTGAAAAGGTAATAACCTAGAAATTACATCCAATACAAATAAATGTGATATAATGATAATTGGTGTATGTATATATATATTTATTTATTTTCTTTCCCATCCAATTAGCACTGTCTAGGTGGATTTAGTTACCATAGCATTTATGATTCTTTTCCTTCGTTTCTGAACAGCTCGTCTTGCTATCATTTCTCTCTCTCTTTTAATGGCTTTTTTTTAATTTAATTTAATTTTTTTTTTATGGGATAGGAATAGATATGTTTGCAGTAAACATTCGTTAGAAATTGACGACAAAGTATAGGCTGGACAACTTAAACATTTTAATGAAAATTTAAGACAAAGTTGCATGAAAGTATTCACATCTTGTGTGCTCTTTCGGCATGATCCATTTGCGCCATCCATCATGCACGTGTCATTTCTCCATTAGATATGCATGCACTACAGGGATACATGTGTTGTCTCGATCTTTTCGGTTAACGGAAATGCCCATTAAACATGCATTTCCCAACTTTGATTGGTTAAAACTGAGGTAACCCCAGTTAAAAGATCCCCTTGGACCAGATTAAAAAGTCTCGTGTTTTTTAAACCGGGTAACTTTGCAAGTGATCCAATTAAAAAAGGGGCATTCGGCGACGGGTTCCTGAACATTTCATTTTATTGTCTTAGGTCAACAATTTTTTTTCATAGTATAATAGATCATTTTTTTCAAATTTGAAGACATAAGATGTCTAATTTGCCCTTTCTTCAAAATCATATCCCATGATTAGTGGGATATGCCATTAATAACGGTCAACTACCATTAAATTAGCCAAATAAATTTCAAAAGATCCAAATAAATTTAAAAAAATATAAATAAATTTCAAAAGACGAAAATAAAATAAAAAAATGCAAATAAATCCGAAAAATACAAATAAATTCGAAAGAACGCAAATAAAATTCAAAAAATGCAATAATTTCAAAACACACAATAAATTTCAAAAAAAAGGTAGAGAGATTTAGAAAGACGCAAATAAATCTCAAAAGATCCAAATAAGTTTCAAAAAATATAAATAAATTTGAAAAGATGAAAATCAATTTAAAAAGACACAAATAAATTTCAAAAGATCCAAATAAATTTCAAAAGATATAAATAAATTTCAAAAGATGAAACTCAATTTCAAAAAATTTAAATAAATTTCAAAAAGTGTAAATAAATTTCAAAGGAAGCAAATAAAATTAAAAAACGCAAATAAATTTAAAAAAATGCAAATACATTTGCCAAAACTAAGATAACTCAAATTTTTGAATTTCAGAAAAATTTGCCAAAAACTAAAGTATTTTTGCTAAAACTTAGTTAAATTTATTTTAAAAAATGCAAATACATTTGCCAAAACTAAGATAACTCAAATTTTTGAATTTCAGAAAAATTTGCCAAAAACTAAAGTATTTTTGCTAAAACTTAGTTAAATTTATTTTAAAAAATGCAAATAAATTTTAAAACTAAAATAATTTTTCCAAAAACTCAGATAGATTTGTCCAGAACTTAGATAAATTTATGCAGATCTCAGATAAATTTGTTCCAGAAGTTATATAAATAGCCAAAAACTCAGATAGATTTGTACAAAACTCAAATAAATTTGACAAAAAATATAGAACTCAGATAAATTTGACTTTTGAAACGGGTCAGGCTTGACCTGACCTGGACCAACCCAGAACCAAACCCAGCCCAAATCGTTGTCTTCTTTCCCAACAGAACCTGGGCTTCCTCTTCACGTTCTCTGCGACGTTCTTGAACCAGAACCAGAAACCGCTCCCGGTTTGCTTTTTCTTTCACGGCAAAGGCACGGCAGCAGCGGTGGCGAACATCCTTCTCTGGCGACGCGCATCGGCGACCTCAACGATTTGTTTTCTGTTTACGGCTGTTCACGACGGTGTGGGGCCCAACCAGACACAAATCCCAAACCGCTGTCTGCTTCTTCTTCTGCAACCTTTTCTCTGTGACAAAAGAAAACTCCGGCGATAGCACGTCCTAATTCTTCTTCCCAAGCGATGGCAGCGGACGACAGCGATCACCAGGCAATTCTTCCTTCTTCTTGCTGCGTTTGGACGCTGCAACAGAACTCAAACAGAGCCACCCCTTCTTCACCGTTTCTCTACAACACGAGGATCTTCTTTCTCTTGACAAGAGAATCATGGCCCTCCAACAGATCTATCGATCTTCGCCTCTCTTCTTCTTCTCCGATCAACCCTCTAATACGAGTCTCTGGTAATGTGCAGCATTCAAAACCGATCACAGACGTTCGGCTCTCGGTCATCTACAAACTTGAATCCAAACCGAACACGTTCTCTGCAACGTCTACCTAGGAATGAGGAGGGGGAATCCAAGATTTGAAATTTTAAAATTCAAATCTGGTTGCCTAAACAGTTTAAAGAGGGCAAATTAGTCATGCAAATTGTATTCAGGGACCTCTGGCTGCAAACAGTCTAACTGCTTCGACCAGAGCCCTTAAAAAGAATTTGCCTGGATTGGAGGCTAGAAAGATTCAATTCTAGGGACTTTTCGCTAATTATTTCATTAAAAACTCCCCTTTTCAGACGAAAAAGTCCACCGTCGCCTTTCCTTTCGATGATTGGACTGGACTCCTCTATTTATAAGAGAGGATATTCAAAATGTTCACTCACACGGTTACACCTCTCAGCATTCATAATGGCAGAAGATCGGAAAGGAAAGGAGATGGAGAAGGAAACAGGAAGACGGAAAAAAGAAGACGGAAAAAAATTGGAGAAACTACTAACAGAGAAAACACTGCAGGCCGAGATGGGTCTGAATAGGGATGCCAAAGCTATAAGTTTTTTACTTAAAGGACAAAAAGATGAGAGACTTGGCTAAAGGGCTGGGATCCTCCAACCAAGATGCTGTCCATGAAGAAGGAGATACCGAAACAGGATCTTCCAGAAGTTTTTAAAGAAGAAAGAAGAGAAGAAATGAAGGATAAAATTCCTCCTCTTTTATGTTTTTTTTTCTGTTTTTTTTTTTGGTGAATGTTAGGCTGTTTTTGTTTCTTGTCTGTCAAGTTGGTTTATTTGTATGTTGGTTTGTTTGTAGTTATTTAAACTAGCGATCCTTTGACTTGTCTTACAAAAATGGGACTGGACTTGTCAGCTTGATGTAGTTGATCATGATCAACCGAGACTGATCTATTTTTTTTGTTTGGTCCAACCAAATTTCCTTTTTCATTATTTGACATGTCTCTAAATGTAAGGTTGATTCTCTGAACCATTACAATTATCCTGGATTTAAGAACCAATCAATGAGTATAAATAATTTGGTGGGAAAAATTAAACATAGATTCCATATAATGTTTAACAATAAAGAATTTTTTCCTTTTTTTAAACGGCACTCAATTGTAAGTTGTATGAATAAAAAGATGGTTCTGATGGTTCACAACTCCGAGCATTGTACTGTATGAACTATTCACCGCTTGAGGAGAATAATCCAAAATATAAAGTTAAAAATAATCCGGTAAAGATGAGTGCCAAATGTCCAAGTCTAAAAATAAAGACCCATGCATAATTGCATATCTATGTTTTTCATCCTATGGCTATCATGAGATTGATAGGAAAATGTAGAGTCAATATCCGAGAAAATCGAACTCAAGCGGAGGTTAGTAGAGTGCACCCCATGACTAAAAGGCAAAAGCATTGGAATAGCTGTCATCTTCATCAGAGATTCCCGATCCCTTGTGGTGGCCATGGGCCCACTATTAAATGATCACTAAAAAGGCTAATTTTTATTTAATTTCACCAAGGTGAGAAATTCACGATGGTTCTTAGTGGGGCCCACAAAAAATGCAACTTAAGAAAATGAACTTAAGAAGCTTGATATTTTTTATAATTTTATGGTGGTGAGCTTAAGAAGCTTGATATTTTTATAATTTTATGGTGGGCCCAATTTGCAGTGAAATCTGATTAGGATTGATTGATATTTTCATGACCGGTTCCCAATTGTCTTGAGTTTCTCTTTCATTATTCCATATGCTTTCCTATTTTCTCTCCAATCTCCTAAATAATAGGTGCATTCAAATGAAGTTTTTCTCCAATCAACATAACGTGGTTCCCTATTCTCAGAGTTTTTCTTTCCAATCTCTTATAATAAAAAAAAAATCTCTTATCTTCACTATTTTTTCTATTTTCCCTCCAATCTGTTAAACATTATTTCTACAATTATTGCATGAGGTGGCATTATTTAATTGGACAAATCAAAAGGAGTATAGGGAGAGAGAGTATAGAGAGTGCCACATAAGCAACACAATATTTCTCCTTTTAAGAAAATATATAGTGAATATTAATTATGGTGCCAACTTTTCTAATCTTCCTCTCCTAAGATCAAGATCTCTCTCATTTACAATGCCGCTCCTGTGAAATCTCTCTTAAACCACTCCTAAAATCTCTAATATAAATAATTATCTCTTTCATTCTCTACAAATCTCAAAAATAATCAATCACTACAAATCCTCTACACCTTTTTTTATTCTGTAAAGTTTATTCACACAACTCTTAACTCCACTCTTAAAACCTCTCAAATATTCTCTACTACTTGATTTTGATCTTAATTTCCTTATGTGAGGATGCAAGTATAAGGCCGTCCTATAGTGGGCTCCCTATAGAAATTTGTAAAGGGTCTTGTGATCATCATTACTAAATGTGGTTGCATGGATGAATCCCTTTGGTATTACTTAAGTTGGACCATAATTTAAGTAATCAATAGTCCAAAAAAGAAGTACGTCATGATATCATGTGCCTGGAGGGCCATCCATTTCTGGGCCCACCTATAAAAATCACATGCTACCATAAAGTGTTTGCAAAATGCAATTAAAACTCAAACTTTAGAATATAACAGAAAAGAAGCTTCTAAGGGGCCCACTATTCAGATCTTGTGACCCAGAAATATCAACCCCTTTCTCTCATGTGTTATCCAACACAAATTTTATGGAACTCAATAGATATAACCCATGTATCATTTGAGTGGGACCTACCAAATAAAGATCATAGTCATTTTAAGTTATTTACATCATCTATGAGACATGTTTGATGAAAGATCAACATATATCTCTCATTTGTACAGGTGTTTTATTTTTATTTTTTGCACTTTATAGTTAAAATTTTCAATTATCATCATCATTCTTATTTTTTTTATATAGTTATATTTTATAGCAATTTCAAAGTTACATGAGAGTAGCATTTCAATCTAAATTATATATAAAAATCAGTTTAGTCCTTTTGCTAAATAATATATTTATTTATCTTACTTTATTTTTTTATCGACAGTATTTTAAAGAAACCAATAAAATTATATATATATGTTTATTGTTTGGCCCGGGCTAAGCACGGGTCATCGCTGCTATATATATATATATATATATATATATATATATGAGAGAGGCTCTCCTCCACTGCAGTGGAGGAGAGCCTCAGCTGGAGTCACGTGGGAACGAGAGAGATGGAGTCACGTGGGAACGAGAGAGATCGTGTGGAAACTCTAAAATGGGATGAAAACAAAACAGTGTTGCCGCCCAAATGCAGAAGCCCAAAATCGCAATCCCCTTCCTCTCCAGCCGATCTCTCTCTCTGCACCCTACCTCTCCGCCGATCTCTCTCTCTCTCTCTCTCTCTCTCTCTCTCTCTCTCTCTCGCTCCCACGCGTTCTGCTCACGATCTCTCTCCCTCCCGATCTGCTGCGTCTGCTTCTCTCCTTCTCTCCCTGCAATCGCTCTCTCTCTCTCTCGTCTGCTTCTCTGCGTCTGCTGCTGCGTCGAGAGCTTCTCTCCCTCCTCGTCTCTGCTGCTGCGATCACTGCTTCCTCCCTCGTCTCTGCTGCTGCGCGATCAGACATCCTCACTCACCTGCTGCTGCGATCGCTGCTTCCTCCCTCGTCTCTGCTGCTGTGATCGCTGCTTCCTCACTCGTCTCTGCTGCTGCGATCAGACATCACTCACTCCCTGCGTCTCTGCTGGTGCATTTCTCGCTCCCTCTGTCCTCCAGATCTCTCTCTCGCCAGAAGCTCTAACTCTCTCGCCAGAAGCTCTCCCTCTCATCACTGCACTCCCTCCCGATCTCAGGACTTTCATCTCAGGTCTGAACTCAGTCTTTCATCTCAGCTCTGATCTCCTTTTAATATCTTACATGATATGCATGTTATTAAAATTCCTGTGACTCAAATATGGTTGAAATGAAAGTGGCTAAAAATAAAAAACCCCTTGATCAGGTTCTCCATTTTGGAAGAGTGCAAAAGAGCACAATACCTTATCTTTTATTTGATTCAATGGATTCTTATTCTTTTATATAGGAGGTTGAGTTTATATCCTCTTCTTAGTATTTAATAGATTGATAGTTTTAGTTCTCTTTGGGTCAATGAGCAGGGCTCGCTTCTGAAATTTGACGAATCAGCTTGGCTTGGCTCTCATTTTTTTTATAGGCTGGAGCTTGAGCAATTTCAATGTTAATTAAAAAAAACCCACTATAGCAAGCACCAGAGGATTGGAAACATTGAATTGAAGTGATGGGGATGGTTTTAAGATGCATCATTAAACCTTGTTAAAATCAACCAGTCTATGGTCCTATAAGGTAAAATATTAATTACATACCTAGTTCTGAAGCTGGAAGACGGATATACAAGTCCACACCACCTCTAGCAAACTGTTGAATGTCCACCAAATCTCCTCTCCAGAATATGCACCCAATCATACTATCATAAGCATAAGCTACACAAGAACAGCTCTTCAGACAGTTGTCCCCACACTCTTTCAAACTTCCACCAACCAAAGAATCAGCAAAATCAGGCACTTTGATCCTCTCCATCTTCAAGAACCCATCTCCTTTCCAACTACCATTCCCATTCTTCTCACATTCCAATTGTTTACCCCTCACACACCCACCTGACCAGTTCCCACTATTCCATTCCCCACTATACTTGGGTTCAAATCCTTTCAAACAGTTACAGATTGGTGAACTTGAATTGCTACATCTCCCATTTGGTCCACATCTACCATACAAATCACATTCAGTATCTGGTCCGGACCAAGCAGTGAACCATGAATTCTCTTCTTCTTTCCATACAATTTGTTTCAACATACCCAATGAATCCAAAACATACCTGTTATAAAAAAGTGTCGTACGAATACGGTTGGTCTAATTTTTTCTTTAGATCTCCTTTGATTCAATGAAATTATCATATTTTTGCTTGTTAAGTCAATATATTTATGATCATATGTGTTCTAAAGTCTCCATCTGCCAATCCTTTCTTTTGTTTGTGAAGATCTTGAAGTAAATGGCTTCGTATGCCTCTTCTGGAAATTCGAACTGGCCTGAACGTTTATGTCGATGTGGTGTTGGCAACTGTGTAGTCAAGGTTTCGCGATCATCAAATAATTATGGTAGACATTATTATTCATGTCCATGACCATTGGTAAGAACGAAATAAACTTTGGCCATTTCCTTATTTTCAATTCTTATTTATTTTCGCATATAGACAAATATATACCAACTAACGACATATATTTGCCATTCTTTGCGAGAAAATAATAGGCTTGCAATAACTTCATTGGTTGGTGTGATGAATATGTGAGATCGACGGTCAATCACCCATACCCTTGCCAGAGTACTCCGCACTATGCCCCCTCTGAAGCTGAGAGCCGTGTGGCAAATGTTGTTACAAGATTGGAGAAGCTTGAACAAATTTGTCGAGTCTTCACGGTTGTTATGATTGTTTATGCTGTCCTGCTTGTGATATTATTGTGTCGAATGTAGCATCCAAGCTTTACTCTTCTAGATTGGAAGCTACTATTATGTAAGGGGTTGGTTGATAAGTGAAATGATAGACTCCAAATGTTTTTTGTTTTTTTGTCTTTGTTGGATAGCTGAATCTGAATGCTTGTGTTGATATGAATGATAATGTTGATATTCCTTGATATTCAATGGAAATAGTTTGTGTTGATGTTGAATGTTATAGATGATGGACAAAAACATGTTGAGTTTGAATGTGGAAGTTATAGGTGAATGAATGGTTGGTTTGATGTTGAGTAAGAATGGAAAATGTTGATGTTTTAAGTGATGGGCAAAAACAGGTTGAGTTTGAATGTGGAAGTTATAGGTGAAAGGTTGGTTTGATGTTGAATAAGAATGGTGAATGCTGATGTTTTAAGTGATTGGCAAGAACAGGTTTTTTTGTTTTAGCGATGCTGAGTACCCTTGTTTGGGGCACTGGTTATCCCACTTCCCGAAGGAATTTTTGGACGATATTTGGGGGTTTCAAAGTCTATATACCGAGGTAATTTTTTCATGAAAATTGGGGAACTCGAAGTCAATATAATGAAGTTAAAATCTGCGTTTTTTCGTTAAAAAAAAATCGCGTTTGCCTAGCGTTCCAATCACGCACTTTTGGAACCCAGTCAGTCAAATCTGCCAAAAACCAATCTGAGTAGCCCTGTTTAGGTCACTGTTTGACCCACTTCCGGAGGCAAATTTTTCATGAAAATTGGGGAACTCGAAGTCAATATAATGAAGTTAAAATCTTCATTTTTTCGTTAAAAAAAATCGCGTTTGCCTTGCGTTCCAATCGCGCACTTTTGGAACCCAGTCAGTCAAATCTGCCAAAAACCAATCTGAGTAGCACTGTTTAGGTCACTGTTTGACCCACTTCCGGAGGCAATTTTTTCATGAAAATTGGGGAACGCGAAGTCAATATAATGAAGTTAAAATCTGCATTTTTTCGTTAAAAAAAAATCGCGTTTGCCTAGCGTTCTAGTCGCGCACTTTTGGAACCCAGTCAGTCAAATCTGCCAAAAACCAGGCACTTTTGAAACGCAAATTTTTTTTAACCAAAAATTGCAGATTTTAACTTCATTATATGGACTTCGAGTTCCCCAATTTTCATTAATTTATCATTTGATATGAATCTGTGTAGGGAGAAAGAG